>OX403595.1:17512500-18762500 GCA_948107665.1 Lomographa bimaculata
CGGCAGGAGTACAAATTCCTTCCCAAGGGATATTTGTGCTTCTGGTTCTGGGTGTATTTGTGTGTGTGATGTAAATGTTTCCGGCACCCATGATACAAATCTTTGGATTTAGTGTGGGACTGTGAGTGTAAATGCGTTTGTTCGTTGTTTGTTTAATGTGAATGCTTGCGGGACCCACTACATAAGTTTTCGAACATGTTGTGTGGGCTGTGAGTGTGAAAGATTTTGTTTTAAAAAAGCAATCACATCTATTCTGGTGCCGTTTTCAAAGAATGGTAAACAAATGCTCTTGTTCCTGTCCAATATTGTCATATCAGCAAACGAAATATCTGGACCTGCTTTTTGAACGGCTCGCTTTGAGTTGTAGTCTAGTGTCCTAGGTGGATGAACAAAGATCTTAGAAGAGGTAATAATTTCTTTTTTTTTTAATTAAAGGAATAAATTATATAATTAACAAACGAAAAATAGAGATATTTCTCGGTTTTTCATGTTAAAGGAATGAAAGAAAAAAGCAACAAACAAAAATCTGATAAATATACCTTTTAATAAAAAAGATACAAATACAGAAATACAGGTTTTTATTTAATTTCAATATAAAAGGAATACTTAAAAGATAAAAGCAACAAACAATTATTTTTTTTTGTATTGATAAGTATAAAAGCTACAAATATGAAATAGAAATATTTCTCTCATTGTAATATTAAAGGATTAACTATTTTTTATCTAACAAACATAAAAAATAAAATTATTTCTTTGTATTATTCCGTTAAATTCAAGACTAGCAATTTACAATAGAATAAGTTGAAAATCATCTATACATTTTGTTTTACATTTTTGATTTTGAATGAGCGTTTATAGGATCTATAACGATTCCAATTTCTTTAGCAACCATTCTCATTAGAATTTTTAATACTTGTTTATCATTAGTATTCAAAAATTAAGTAATAAGGCTTTGATATTTCTTATAAAATCTCATAAAAAAGATCTCGGAAAAGTGTAAAATAAATAAAAACGTAGATACACTTTTTCGCAGTCGTGTATGAATGTATAGTACATTCACTTGTTAGCATGACTATTGCATCGCCTATCTTTTCCACGTAGGACATTACCCGACATACATTGCTGGTAGAACGTATCATAGCAGGCGACAGACGGATAAAAACAATAAACCGTCTCGATACGTCCGCGCCGGTCACGTCCGTATCCGATTTCATTACCGTCTCTAACGAACTGAAATAGGGCTGTGCAATCGATTCTCCAATCCGGTAAAATCTCGCACTGTCCGGTGGCTGGCCAATCAGAACACAGACTCGATGAATAATAATGAACTGTTCTTTTTAAATGTATTGTTTCAGAACGTGATTTTGTGATTGTGGCATGAGCGCTTGCTTGAGAATTATAACATGGCCAAAAGTACGTCGTTGTTACCTTGCACACTCATCGAACTTAGTGTGGGGCTGTAAGTGTTAAAAATTACGTGCCTAAAATATTTTAATACCATCAAGGGTGTCAAATGAAAAAAAACTTTAAAATACCATTTCAAAAAATTTAAGACAATGCAATGTTTATTTTATCTTAAGGTGAAATAGGCTCCAAATTGGACGATTCATCCTCTAGAACGAATATTAAAGATTTGACCTTTAAAAACGGTCGATTAACAGGATTTTTTTATGTGTAATAAATGTTCACAAAATATTTTATTCGGATATGTTCAGCGATACACGATTGAATAAATTTGGCTCGATAGAAAAAAAAAAAAAACTTTACTAAAAAACACCACATTTCCCGTTCCCGTCAGTGGAATGAATCAACTTTATTCTGTTTCTTTAAAAATATTTTTTACAAAAAATATTGGGTGTAATCCCAACAAACATTCAAACCTCGTTGTGAACTCAAATTTTTTGTAAAAGGGTAAGATTAATTTTTAAAAATATATGAAAGCGCGCACGCTGACTATGCAGGCAATTCTACAAGGCTACAGTTTGGCTCTAGTCCACCAACTCGATACCAAGTCGCCTTAATAGAACAATGGTATAATCTGGGTGTCTTAGAGTCTGAGTGAATAGGTATCTTCTAAGCAAGCAGACCGCATCTTAATTTTCCATCAGGTGAGATGATGGTCAATAATAATTGCTTGTTTATCTAGCATACAAAATGTTTTTGGTTTTAAACTATAAGAAGTCATTTCATAGTAGCAGTTCAGTTTTAGTTTTTAACCGACTTCAAAAAAGGAGGAAGTTCTATGTTCGGCTGTATGTATTTTTTTATGTATGTTCACCGATTTCTCCCCCATTTGTAGACCGATTCTCAAAATTCTTTTTTTGTTTGGTAGATTATACTTCAGAGGTGGTCTCATATAAATTTTATCGAAATCGATCAAGCCAAAATCAAATTATAAGCGGTGAAGCCGGTTTTTTTAGCTTTGTTTACATTTTAATTATTAAACTTCGGCCTTGTTATATTAATATAGCTTTTCTTATTAAATTCTTATATTAAGTGGTATCTTTAATTTTGTAAGAAACAATAGTTGTCTGATACGGCAGGAAGGTAACATTTAGACAAATATAGTCTCGACTAACGAACTGTAGCGGACAGTTGGAGCCATGGGAAGAGCGATATAAAACATGTTGCCAGTTTTAACAACCGCTTAACATTTAAAGTTGATTCTTATTTATGATATGAATCAACTTAAATTGTAAGAAGCAATCCAGCTCCTTGACGTTACAGACTTAGTGAGAAGACTTAAAAGAACTAAACTATTTGAACTTGTGTAATGTTATATATATCAGTGTAATATATAGTGAGAGTGCTGCAAAAAAACACATAAACAAAGTGTCATACCCTTAAATAGAGACAATAAGAAAAGTTTAAATGGACACATTCTTAGTAATAACAATGTAGCAGTTTAAGTTGAAGTTAAATAACTGATTAACCATAGTTTGGCTAGATTGTAATTATAATAGGTCACTTCGCAGTAATTATAATAGGGCACTTGTAAAAAAGAACGTAGTAACTATAATTTTGACTAAAAAATATTTTACTGAAAGCGTTAGTAGTCTAGTTGTCCCAAATTTTGTTTACCGTGTAAATGGCTTGACCGATTTTGTTATTTTTTTAAGTTAATTGATCGAGAGTATTTTTAGCCATGTTTAGTGGAAACGGTGCAGCTGTTTGGCAGATAGAACGTCTGGGGTATTTGAAAAATGTTGATTCTGTCACTTTTATCCAATGATAAAAATATATATAAATTCCGCTGCATTAATGGCCCAACAATCCGTCCTTTCCGGTCAGCGTCCCGTATCAATTACCGACGCCTCTACAAATAAGAGTCGATCCTGATTGTCACGGCTTTGTCCGCTGCGCACTTTTTATTTATTTTTCCCTCGTGTTTATTTATTTTTATTTACCCCCGAACTCCCGATCTGCTGTGCGTAATTCGATTCTGCTAATGAAACCTTGTTTTTGTTCTGTCCTGGTTGGCCTTTTTTCAATTTTAATCTGTTGTGAAACGGGTTTTGACAGTGGAAGTGGGTTATTTAAAATAAATAAGGTCCATCGGGTCTTTTGGCCGGGAGAGTGAAAAAATGGCGTCGTTTTTTAATTACTTTGCTAGTATTCTTTGAGATTTTATGTGCAATATTATTGGATTATTAACTGTTAATAGTTCGTGAACGTGCATGAGTTTAAGAAAATCGTACAAAGTTAAAATACGATATTTAAGTTAACGAAGGATTAAGGACATAAAATGATGAATACTTGTGAGATTATGAAGGATTTATTAGAGCTGAACTTATAACACGACATCTTACAATGGTTCCGGAGCAAGAGGGAGAGAGGGCTGGCGTAAGAAGATGATAGCAACATAATTGACATTTCATCTGACATATTGTATTGCGTTTACAAATACAGTTATATATATAAGTTTACGAAGCACCTTTGTCACAACAACGTTTGCTCCAAGACTGCATTAGAAGTACTAGTGCAGCTTTAACCACATAGTTAGGGCATGAATAGACTATGACTCTTTTCTGGACTTTGGTGACAAGGACTAGTTTGATTTTTTTTTTTTTTTTTTTTATTTGTGACGGGCTAGTGTTTGGCCACTATCTCACCTGATGGTAAGTGACGATGTGATCGAAGCTGGTAAACACTCTAGACCTGGAATACGCAGGCTCTCAAGGATAACTGCCGGAACACCGTATTTGGCTTGGCGGCAGACTTTCAACTCGATGGTGGTAAGCTACTTTGGTAGCAAGCCAGGCGAGCAACTCACAAAATGCTCTACCACCTCTCAAATGTCACCTGATTAGCACCACCCGGGGACCACGTGTAGGGAGTCAGACTTAAGGGGTATCCTCCTACGGACGTGGGTGACTCAGCCCCCAAAATAAACTGCATTTAAATAAACTTGACACATTTTTAAATACATGTGTCTTTTTTTGTCCCAAAAATATTTACTAAACACAGTATTTTTTAAATATAGATTACAAATAATTTTCTGATATTTTAATTGAAAAATGAAACAGCAAAGTATTAAACGCTGTAAAAGCGTAATCTAAATCATTTTTTTTTATTTCATGCCGTACATCATGCGGTCCGTTTGTCGCAGTGCTTTGAAGTACAGAAGTACAGACTATATAAATTCTAAACTCTGGGTAGCACTGAACTAAGAGTGACGCTTACCACCAGCGGATTGTACCACTCCGCTACACTTAATAGTGGACATCGCTCCACTTTATCTGGCTATTAATTAAAATAATATAAGGCAGTACATTTATTCCACATCACTCCACAATAAAATTATTAACGCGACCGACATGCTTGTCTTGGCTTTGGCCCAATAATATAAAGAATTAGTTAAACAGCTACTAATAAGGATGCAAAAACTGTCAGATGGCTGTAGCCATTCGCATCGCTACTAGAACCAAGGTTGCAAGATTTTTGTAAGGTAGCTCTTTCGAATCCATATTTTACAGGTCAATATATTTGTTTTGGGCAAATATCTGGACTCTGCCGCGTTAACCTACTCTCACTCAGCTCAGTCAACAAATTAACCTAAATATTTTACCAAAATACCATACTTTCAATAGTTTGGTTAACCATCCTTTAGCCGTTTGGTTGAATGACTGCAGTAATACGTAGCCGTCCAATTGAATGACTATTTTTATAATTTAACTGTAAAACAAAGCACCTTAATAACAAACTATAAGTCAGTTTATCCGACTTTGCCCGTTAATCGCGTAACTTAGCGCGTTTGACGCGCCGATGCTGACTTGACTTCAACTTCCGGTTGCCGGGCCCTGCTTCCGGTAGCGCATTTACAAACTGTAATTTAGAAACTTAACGCTTAAAATAAATTCTTCCATTCTTGAATGTTTTTGAAATGATCTTAGGTAGCTTTTGTCAAGAAATGATTCTTGGAAACGGACCATTCGTCAAGACAAGATTAAATTATTTAATTCTGATTAAGTCAAAAAACCTAGCTCGACTGGTATTAGGATACCGACACTCTGGCTCAACTTTTCTGTTATGATTTGGTCAAAGAAGAGAAAATTAAACATGGTGTACCAGGCAACTTCCATGCTATGTTTCTATTCTTGTTTCCATTATGTTGATTAAAGCTTTCAGCAGCTCTTAAGACAAGCAACACTAATTATTTATAGGTTATGCAAAGAGGTATATAATAATATAGCAACTAAATCTATGTGTGTTAAAAAGTTTAAATTTATCAGACTCTTTAAAATGCTATAAACAAATCTTAGAAAATATATGATTGAAACCGTATTTTGAATGAAGGAGTCGATCAATAATAATACATCGAAAAAATGTATGCCTGTTATAAATATTCCTACACATATATTTTTTTATATTTTACAAATAATTATATCTCAATTATTTTTAATACGAATATGAAAAGATTCCATTCTTTGTAGTATTCTTGATGATGAATAAATGTTATATATTTATTGGGTATCATTGAAAAGAGCTCTGCAATTATAACAAAGCATTGTTTTTAATAAAATATTTAATGGAAAATAACAATTTGGTAACTAACCAAAGTCACTGGGATATTTTGGTGTATTTCAAACGAAAATAAAACAATTTCTATAATAAAATAAAGTTATAAGCAGTTCACTTTAAAAGTTTTTTTTCTATTAGGCCAAATGTAGGAGTGAGGTCTTAGTGCGGGGCGAACTACTAGTACATTACCAACAGAAGCACTTTCAAAATACGCGTCCGAGCAAAACAGCAGCGGCGCTTATCGTTATTTCAGTACAAACCAACGCCGTTGTTTTAATGAAGTCAATTTTGTCGAGTTTCAGTTAAACCTTGTTTCGAGTTATCGTATTTTCAGCTTGTGCTGCTTTTATAGCGTTTATTGTAGAGATTAGTTAAATGAGGAAGTTATTCCAAATTATGTGAGGAATGTTCACCGAAGCTCGTTGCAAATTTATAAGGTATAAAATTCAACAACGTAAAAATAAATGTGTGTATCTAAGTAACTAATCATAAAACCTTGTACACCAACGGACAGATGACTTGTGTCGTGGGTGCCGGAACTATTCATATCATTATATACAATCAAACTCAGAACCAGAAACAAAATTTTATTTTGGGGAATAAACATGTTTTCATGCCAGGATTCGAACCCGCTGCATAAAAGGCGAAATCGTACCTCAACTTCGCCAGGCAGCTTTTTAAATGAGCCTAAGCTCGAAATTTTTACTAGATCTAACTAGTTACATTTGCCAATTTTTGACTCCATCACTAATTTTTCTTCACCAAATAAAATTCAAAATTATAAAAAAAAAATACAATTGTAAAATAAAAATGTCGCACCAGTAACACAGTGTGCTGTATATTCCCAGTCAACTAAAAAAATTACAATAATAATAAATAAAGGTAACTTACATACTTAAGATGAATTCATCAAAGGAGTAGAAAGTTTGCTCCATAATCCAGCGCTTTAGTCTCGCTTTAAAGCATGCCATGCTCGTAGCGGATACAATTGTATCATGCAGCTTATTGTATACGGTTGGGCCCATCACGTGAGTTAGCTTAGTGGATTTGGCAAGAGTGCGCGATACTCCTATTAGGTTATTAGCACGATGCGCATTAGAACTGTGAATGCTAGTGTGTTTTTTTGTACATTTCTGGATTCTCCCTCATATAAACAGCTACCTGAAATATCACAATGGCTGACAAAGTTAGGATCCCGAGTTTTTTGAAATGGGGTCTCACTGAGATTTCCTATGATACTCTGACTATCGTTCTGACGGCGCGTTTCTGCAAACGGAAGGCGCGTTCTCAGTGAGAGCAGCGTCCCCACAGCTCTGCACCGAACTGGAGGAGGGAGTGTAACGTGGCAAAATAAAACGCTCGCGTTACGTCCGCTGCCACTACCAGAGATATTCGACTCAGCGCATAACACGCACTTCCAAGCTTTGCGCAAAGCTTTTGGACATGCTGTTCGCACGTCAGTCTTCTGTCGATATCGAATACCAGAAATGTGGTACTCACAGCTTGTTCTAATGCAATTCCATCTACCAACACTGACAGTGGTTTTGGACCTATGAGGTTGTATTGGATGGAATGCGTTTTACTAAAGTTAAGTACCCTCAATCTAAAGAATTGTACAACGAAACCCATCTTCTACTAGATGAACAAAGAGATTGCCGGATACATATGACAAAACTTTAAATAGAATCACATTCACGACTATATCGGATGCAATTCACCGTTATGTGCGAAACTTAGATTGAAGGTGTAATCAGAGCAGGTGCATTGTTATCAGACCGCCTTGCGCCCCGCTCTACTAGTTAATTGTGAGCTCGACCTGCGGGTCCCAAGCTATAAGCTTTCTTATGTCTTATAGGATAAGTTTCATTATCTGATCTGTTTATAGCTTTTGTTTCAAGCGCAGGTCCGGTTGTATATGGAGTACTGCTGTCACCTGTGGAATGGTTCCGCCAAGCATCAGCTGCAGGCTAGTTCTGTTTATGATTGTGTATGTGATGTGAATCTTTCTTGCACCTACGACATAAGTCGTACTTATTGTGGGGCTATTACTGTAAGTAAAGCGTTTAAGTGTTTATGTATAAGTATGGAAGCGAATGTTGTGCTCATCCCATGACATTCACACAATAGATTCATACATTTCCAAGTCCAAATTCATTTTGGATCGAGCAAATCAAGCGAGCGCAAAGCGCGAACGAAGCGTCTCATTTTCAGCTTGGGCAACAACTAGGTATAAACAACGTTAAGCAGAGATAACAATAAAACACATTCACATCACATACATTTTTACGTTTTAATCACACCAAGAATTGGAGATACGAATTTCCGTTGTTGAGAAAACTTGTGTTCGCATCGGGAATCGAAACTTACGCTGCTTACGTGCAAACGTGGAAACAACTAAGAGCAATTCAGCATCGCGTTGCTCTTGTCACTTGAACCAGCAAAATAACCAAGAGATAGTGAACTGGGACACCTCGAATTGCTTTCGACGATCTCGTTCGTTTCCGATACACGCTAGTTGAGGCTCGTTATCCTACACGTGCATTCTTGGTCTGTGTGTGAGAGTGTTTTATACAGAGTAAAGCTGCGACGAAAATAAGCAGACCAGTAATTATCGTCTGATTGCTGAACGGTGAACCAATGAGGACACCGTTTGGGCAACTATTTGCTTTTTACGCCGCAGGCTCTGGGTTTTATTTTGTATGAGGGCCTACCTCCGGGGCAAGCCCGCTTCCGAGGGTTAAGAGGATTCAAGCCCCACACACTCTTTTCTTTACTCTTGGGAAGGAGAGGAAGTGCCAGGCATTCTCCCCCACACCAAAAAAAAAAAGGGTTGCAGTAAAACTATTCATAATAAATGTACTTTTGTTAACAATAATTTTATGTCTTTACTTTACCTTCATAAGCTTAAAAACGAAATTAGAAAAATTAAAACATGTTAGCTAAAGATCAGTACAGTGGCAGTGTATGAGTTCTTATGGTTTAAATCTTTCTAAAACGCATGCAGGTCTATCAATACTTGTTTCAGCTTTTTCACATAAAACTTATCACAATCCAAAATACCCAAGTGAACTACGAAAATAAGTCTCCAATTTCCATGCCCAAGATCAGATAATCAATCTAGATCTTTTCCAATCTTTCCCAAGTAGTTTAAAGTTGGAGTCCTACAGATCACGCTTTGGGGGGCCGATACGCCTTATCTATTTCATTTAGATACAGTTGACCAAACATAAATATACGTTGATACGGGTTGGGCCTTGGATCTAATACAAACTGGATGAGTCTTTCTCATTCTATAAGATTTATATTTTTAAGCGGATCTAATGAAATAATAATTAAACAAAGCAATATAATATACTAATATTAAAAAACTGATTTTATTTGATTTGATTTTATACTTACAAAATTATAAGAAATCAATTGACGTAAGAATCATCGAAATCGATCCACGCGTTTGATTTTGAAATTTTTAACTTTTTATTTGGTTTAGTCGATCCGCGAAGCTGTGCCACATTGCAGTGATAATGAATTTAAGATGTGTAGTTTTTTGACAAGTAAATGGAAAAATGATGTATGTAAGGACAAATTGGTATCCGATATTAATTATTAAAAGGGTATTGTTTATAGTATTTACGTAGGTTTATATAAAATATTGTTTACGTAAGTTTATATGTATGTATGTATTAATGTATATAGATAGGTATCTAAGTAAGTTGTATTTATGTCTATTAGTATGTATTAATGTTTATTTATAGATAGGTATCTAAGTAAGTTGTATTTATATCTATTAGTATGTTTTTACACCACCGACCTCATTATATAAAATTATCCCTCTCTCCATCCAAAGGTTGACTGGAAGAGATCGCTTTTAGCGATAAGTCCGCCCATTGTACTTTAGTTTTTTTAAGATTACCCCTGTAACTAACTGTATTTGGTGTACAATAAAGAATTTTCTATTCTATGTAAATTATTTGGCTGAAAATAATACATAACTATAATATACTAATATTCAGAGAGGCAATACCGCTACGCCAGCATAATAGAAATTATACCTACTGGTAGAGGGATGGGGCACTTGAGTTACCTATAAGCTCGGTGCTTTTGCTACATCGCTGTATAGTTTAAATTTAGTTTTAGGAAATTCATGTTAAAAAAAATACGCCCTAATATAAATCATCTACTGCATTGTACACTCACCACTTTCCAAATTTCGCTTTTAGAGCCGAGAAAAGTGGAAGCAATGTTTGCCGTATCCAGTATTTACTTAATCCAAGGATATCATCCAACCAAGATTGATCACTGTTCTCAAACTCCCGCTGGGTGCGATTTGCGCCTACAACACTTCAATTTTTTTATAATTTTCTTTCTATTCACACAAATTTCAACTGTATGTTCAAAGAAATAACGTTCACTTTTCTAAGCAAACTACAATGGTCATGCGTGATATGGGGCAGTAGCGGGAAAATTGTGCCCATTTTACAAGAATGATGGGACATTTTTTTCCCGTAACTATTTGCAATTTTTCTCACGGTTTCCAATGTGGAGTAATATCAAAGAGTGTTGCGATTGTTATTGGATCGAAATTTATTATATAGTAGATTACCTACTAGCTGACCCGCCCGGCATCGCCCAGGTGAATCTTCTCTATCTCTACATAGTATAAAACGTTTTCCGCGTCTGTCTGTCTATCCGCTAACTCCTCCAACGGACCATACAACGGATTTTGTTGCGGTTTCACTATCACAAGTAATTTTTCACGAACGGTTTATTAATGTAATAAAACCTTATTAAGTTTTTAGTTTATATTTAGGTATGTTTATATTTTCTAGTTGTTTATACTTTTAGTAAGTTATAAACGGCTAAAAATCGTAATAATATTGTAATAAATCATAGTACTTGTGAACATGTGTTTAAAGAGTAGAAGCAATTTTACAAGCTTTCATTTATTTATTTAACATGCACTGTATGTAACTATGTTTGTTCGGTCGGAATCTTGTAACTTAATTTTGAAGCAGATATCTTCCACCGATTGAGCTAAATTGTTGTATTCACGTTTAGTTTGGATGACAATGCATGGTTAGCTGTGTGACGTCATTCTAAATCCAATATGGCGGAACACCCAAAAAGGGCGGACAAGTGGTTTTAATGCAATCATACAATATGGGTAACAAATAGAAAGAAAGGGTTTGCTGAGAATAACTCGAAAAATAAAGTGACGTTTTTAGAAGCTTTTAGAAGTCCGCCCTATTGGATTTAGAGTGCTAAATCTAATAGGACGGACTTCTAAAAGCTTGTTTTATAAAAGTTTTTAACAAGTAGCTTATTACATCCCAGATTATGTATCAACTGTTATATAATATGTAAATATTAAAAGTTCCTTTCAAATCGCTCTTCATATTAAAAGTTTCTACGAGTTTGGCTCTTCTTGATTTCTCCTAAATTATATCTCAAAATTATATGCACTAATAGACAAATTACCTATCTACCATAATAATATATCATTAGTTTACAATCACACTATATAATATTATAAAGGTGAAAGTTTGTGAGTGTGTTAGTGTTTGTTACTTCTTCTCGCTCTAACAGCTGGACCAATTCGAAGAAATTTGGAATGGAGATAGTAGACACCCTGAATTAACACATATGCTACTTTTTATCCCAAAATTCCCACCGGTCCGCGGGGCACAGCTAGTCAATAAATAAAAGATGAATATAGAAACAAAAATGCTAGTGGCTACTCTGGTTTTAATTGTACAAACATGTATCAAACATGTACAAACAAGTTCGTGAAGTCATGATTATGGATTACGACTTAAAATCAGTGACTACGGTTAGAGCTTTCTAATCATAGTTTAGGTAATATCTCGGGACTTAATCGCGCTAAAAAAAAAACTATATTTATTTACCTCGACGTTTCGGCCAAGTTGCATTGGCCATGGTCTCGAGAAGACTTTCTAATCATAGTCTTATGCTGAGGTCGTGACCTATATTTATGACACTCACAACATCACACTTCTTTTACTTGTTCTATTTTTCTTTGTTTATATATACTCATATTATTGGGTTTTTAATTTATTTTGCTGCTTGTTTTTTTAGTTGTATGTTTATTTATTTATTTAATCATTTTGCACAGATCAGAGTACAGGGAATGGCCTAATGCCAAATAGCATTCTCTACCAGCCATCCTGGCCGTGAAAGAAAAGCGGTGGGTGTGCGGCAGAAACAAAATAACCGAATGTATTATAAATATTTTAGGATATATATATATAAATAATATACATAACACACTTTCTATCTTCTCCAACTAATTCAATAGCCCATTTACTTAAAACAAAGCAACGCGTTTCACCTGTACCAATGTAGATGTCTGGGTTTACGCTTTGAATTCAAATTGGACTGAGTTAGCCGTGGCAATTATAGTGTGCAACCTGCACTGGTTACTTGTCTCAAAATGCAGAATGCCTTTAAAGTTATTTTTTTTTACTGTTTTTGATAAAAGGTTTGCATTTGACCTGATACTAAGTAACGATGTGGTAGAAGATGCCTATCACTTCGAACTTAAAACTCCTTTTGATAAATAAAGACTCGAGTAGATAATACACTCCTTTTTTTATTAAAAGTTGTTTAAAAGTTAAAAACCCTTTTTTAACAATTTTTAAACACAATACTTTAAATAAGGAAGAACAATAATATTTCAAAAAAAACTTCATCTAATTATTAAAAAAAAATTTTTTTTATCAGTTGTTTCAAAAGACAGCTAGTCAACAATCTAATAATATTTTTTTAATTTACATGTATACATTTCAATTACATGTATTTCGTTAAATATATGCATTTTTTGTCTTCGCCTACAGGTACAAAAATCAGCACCTATTAACACCAAAAATAATGTTCCGACAGCTATAATTAAGAGCCATTCTCCTCGTTACCACCTTTGACCACATTAGCACTTCCCATCAGATGATAAAGTGGTCAAATAAAAAGCCTTTAGAGA
The DNA here is from genome assembly GCA_948107665.1 of Lomographa bimaculata. Classification (NCBI taxonomy): domain Eukaryota; kingdom Metazoa; phylum Arthropoda; class Insecta; order Lepidoptera; family Geometridae; genus Lomographa; species Lomographa bimaculata. The sequence goes on from OX403595.1 coordinate 17,525,513, forward strand.
TAAAAAAAAACACGTGGTCCACTATATACTAATACTAGCCGTACCCCGGGGCTACGTTAATCGAGTTAAAAAGTAGCTTGTTTCAATCCTGTATATACGGTATGTCCATTCCAAATTTCATCCAAATCCGTTCAGTCGTTACAGCGTGATGAGAAAACAAACATTCTTATACAATGTGTAACAGAAAGGTGTAGTAATACTCAAGTCACCCATCTAGCTAAATGTATGGAGATGGAATGTATGTCTAAAAAATTATATCATTTGCACCATTAACATTGAGTTATGATGAATTAAAGTGTCTAAAAAATTATGTCATTTGCAACCCTATTGTACGGAATTAATTTTGTCCGATTTCGACTTTCGTTTTCTGGCAGACGATATACACCAAACCATCAAACGTCATCCTTATATGGTTGACGTACCTCCGGTTCGCTCGAAGCGTTTTGCTTCTACGTTTATCATCCGTACAGCGAGGGAGTGGAACTCATTGCCTGCGTCTTTGTTTCCCGAACAGTACAATCTGGGTGTCTTCAAGTCTAGAGTGAATAGGTATCTTCTAGGCAAACATGTCACATCTTCGGCCGCATCTTCACTTTCCATCAGGTGAGATAGTGGTCAAATGCTTGCCTATCTACTTTAAAAAAAAAAACCACCATGTATTACTACACCTTTTTGTTACAGGTTGTACACATACACTCACATTCTCAGATTTATAATATAAGTGTGATAGTGTGATTTTAATAGGTACTTATAAGTACAGCTATCATTTGTGCGAAAGAAATCCAGTGACTAATATTTCAAAACCGAATACCTTTTTTTAAAAGGTAGGCCAACATTCAATAACAACCTTTTTCAGATTAACGGTAATTTATACATACCAGCTAACTTTAATTAAGAAAACATTACTTGATTAACGATTCTCGCCACGCAGAAAGCTATCCTACTTATCAGATGGTATCGTGCCGTTTCCAAATTGAACACATTTCGTAAGATTTATGTGGAGTTCGCAAAAAAGGAATCTTATTCGATGTGGAGATACGAGATAACGGTGATAGATTCGTTTGAATAGTGACGGTTTTATTCTAGTTGGGTTTTGGTGAAATTTAAGCTTTGTGGTGTTTTTATTACTTCTCTGGTGTTCTTTTGCATATTATGTAGATAAAGAGAGTGAGAGAGCAAAGTACCGACGTAAGGTCGCAAGTCTATCGGTATTCTACCGTTTACACTTTGTGAGTGTGCGCAGGAATTACACGAGCTAATTCCCCCATGCCCGTTTTACCATCTAACAACAAGACAAACTGTCAAACGTCATCCATATATGGTTGACATACCTCCAGTTCGCTCGAAGCGTTTTGCTTCTACGTTTATCATCCGTACAGCGAAGGAGTGGAACTCATTGCCCTCGTCTTTGTTCCCCGTACACTATAATCTGGGAGTCTTCAAGTCAAGAGTGAATAGGTACCTTCTAGGCAAGCATGCTACATCTTCGGCCGCATCGTCGCTTTCCATCAGGTGAGATTGTGGTCAAATGCATGCCTATCGTACATAAAAATGAAAAAAAAAAGAATAGTTGGGGCGGTTCGAAAGACGTGTTTCTTTAAATTATATAGTTTTATGCTTTTTAACCCATGACAAAAACATGGAGTGTTATATATTTGTAGTGTGTATCTGTGTGTGGCATCGTAGCTCCGAAACGGCTGGACCGATTTTGTTTTTTTTTATGTGTCTTGGTCGATATGTTTGGTGTAGAACGACGCAGTCGGCGGGGGTATTTTTAAAAATGTTTGTCTCTTGTATTTGTTGTATAATGTTTTAGATCCGCAAACTACGTCAACAGCCAGTGTCAAGTAACAAGCATTTTTTTAAACTTAAGTAGTTCAAATATACTCATTTATTCATAAACATTACTTTACACGTCATATTGTATAGTCTAGACTGAGATACGTGCCGAGATTTGTTCTCACATATACCGTCACCTGATAGTTTACGATGGCAGGCAATGTGAGGATCCCGAGTTCTCTGAAATAGGGTCTCGCTGAGGTATCTTGTGTCACACATAACAAGGCCCGGATTGTTTATTTGTAGTTCAGAAAACTTATATTTATCAAATCAAATCAAATCAAATCAAAATGTATTTATTTGTCAGAGTATGGTAAGTAATTAATAGTAGGACATAGTATTAGTTTCACATACTCTACCGTTTCCGGTGTACAAATATTTATATAATGTGGATATCAAATTAGTAACATTACAAATAATAGTTTTAATTTTGGAATATTGGATGAAAATTAGTATATAAGTCAGAATATAATGTCACTAGAGAATATAATATAAATTATGGTGAGATATCAAATAAGTAAGTAAAAATAATAATTAAGAATGTCAGTTGAATGTATAAAATTTAAATAGTATATTACCAATTATCATGTCATTCCAATTTGTCATCCATAAATTCTTTCACTGTATAATAACATTTGTTTATTAGTAATTTAAATAACAGACAAACTTTTAACCTCCATCTCACCTAAAGGTAAGCGATGATATATAAAAACATACCTGATGGTACAAATGGTACATGTATGTTTTTTCTAGTTACGCCGCTTAGCTAAGGGTCAACTCAACAAATCGAGAAATTCGATTACGGCAATGCCAACCTGGCCAGGTATAAACCACCAAGACACAGTCAATTTGAACAGATTCCAACTTTCTGAATGTATCCCAGTAACTGACCATGTATTTGGTATGACTTTAACTTCAGAGCTTAATTTTGGAACTTACATCGAGTCAAAAGCCCAACTAACTGTAAAAATCTCCTAGCAAAGGTGAGACGGTACTTCACACCGGGACAGTTGTAACGAAGCGTTACATGTATTTTTTAATAACTTAATCTAATAAAAATTAATTAAAAATAATATATACATATTTACAAATTAACTAACTACTAAAATAATTACAAATCAAACATACAGTTGAATTGAGAACCACCTCTTGTTTTGAAGTCGGTTAAAAATAATGCTTCAGTAATTTCAATTCATTTATAGTTTTGTCAGCTAAAGTAAGTAATATCTGTAGCTAGCGATGACGCACAGATTTCGAACTGGTCGCGGGCAGAGGCATGAGGCAAGGGGTATGACGACAGGAAACGAGCCTGCGGCCGCGCCTCGCGACAGTCGTTGCTAGGCTGACTTTTGAGCCGGTTCACGCTAGTCTTGCGCCCTAGCAAGCAAGCGTGAACCGGCGATAATTTAAATTAATAAGTCCATTCTTATTTTTTTACCATCAAAATTGATAGTATAACTTGAACTCGATGTCGCGTCGTAATATTTTAAAGTTGTGAAGTGATTTCCCGATATAGGGTAAGTTTTGAATGACACACAAAACACAATCATGATTTGCTATTTTGTTCATACTGTGTATTAACAATCATTCATTTTCAGCTTTTCATTTGTAGTAATAGCACTCATTTAGTTTGTTTATTTTAACTGTGAGAAATGTAATTAATCTTTAATTACATTTCAATTTTTGTTCATCTACCTTGATTTTTTAATTTTTTTGTAACGGTTCTCAAGAAACCTAATTAATAACTTAAATATTAACGTAGCTTCTATCTGTTTTCTTTTGGCCTTTAGCTTTTGAATTAATTGTAAACTCCGTTCTGATTGTTGGTACCACCACGGACTATAAAACTACTACGTAAGTACCTACCTCCTTTCTTCGTGTTTCCGTGGTGGACCCTAGGAACGGAAGTAATTAAATCAGTGTGTAATCCGCTGGTTTTGTGGATTCCGGGAACTTCGCACAGGTTGGCTGCGCGTTCTAGTGCAGAGACCAACCAATTCCCGGATCCCGAACTTCGCACAGGTTGGCTGCGCGTTCTAGTGCAGAGACCAACCAATTCCCGGATCCCGAACTTCGCACAGGTTGGCTGCGCGTTCTAGTGCAGAGACCAACCAATTCCCGGATCCCGAACTTCGCACTGGTTGGCTGCGCGTTCTAGTGCAGAGACCAACCAATTCCCGGATCCCGAACTTCGCACAACTTCGCACAACTTCGCACAACTTCGCACAACTTCGCACAACTTCGCACAACTTCGCACAACTTCGCACAACTTCGCACAACTTCGCACAGGTTGGCTGCGCGTTCTAGTGCAGAGACCAACCAATTCCCGGATCCCGAACTGCTCCTGATTGCCTACTACGCGGCACTACTCCGTCACCCTTTTGTCCCCACCTACCATCTTCGGCCGGACTCACATCAGGGGAGTGCTTCGCTACGGAAGCAGAAATAGACACAGAATCTTCAGGCTCAGAACCACCCCTTATAAATTTATGTGCCCTCCTTACATTGGCGCCCTCTTACGTGGTTGATTAGTTCTGTTTCTGCTTCTAGTAGTATGTAGTTAGTTTTAGTACGGTGAGTGGGTAATTTTGTAAAACGCTTTTTTTTTTCTCCTTGGTTTGCTGCAACTGAGGTGACAGCAGTAGTCATTTTATGTCGTTTTTTATGCTCTATACGTATGTTTAACATAATAGATTGAAATCTAAAGAAAAATAAATATTTTTCACGAAAAAGTACAGTCTGGTACAAAAGTTTTTAAAAACTTTTAATTAAATTAATTTTTTTTTTTCCCGTGTTTTAAGTATTTAGACATAAACTACATCGTTTAGATGCTTTCACATCAGTTGCAAACATTTTGAACAATTTTATTTTTATTTTGGGTTTTTAGTTTTGTTTAATTTTTTAGTATTTATTTTATCAAACCAGAGCGTTCTGTTAAAGTAAATTGTAACAGAACGGAGTATTTTCATCATTGATCACTTTAACCAGTTTTGTGTGTCATTTACAACAATCTTTAGTATCATAAGTTATTTTTAAACATTCAATAGTAATTTATATTCGTCGTTGCCCATGCCCATCACAATTTTTTACATTTCTTACAAAAAGTCGTAAGTCGAATTTTATGACCTATGACTTTCTCCATGTTAGGATGAGTCTTATAATTATGATATTATTTGATTTATTTTTGTTTCTGTTGAACGCTGGTGAGGTATGAAAGGATGTATGAAAGATAATTGTAAGAAATTGATACAGATTTATAGTTTGCGGATTTTAATTTTAAATTAAAATCCTTACGAGGGACAGGCGGGTAATGTAACGAAGCGTTACATGTATTTTTTAATAACTTAATCTAATAAAAATTAATTAAAAATAATATATACATATTTACAAATTAACTAACTACTAAAATAATTACAAATCAAACATACAGTTGAATTGAGAACCACCTCTTGTTTTGAAGTCGGTTAAAAATAATGCTTCAGTAATTTCAATTCATTTATAGTTTTGTCAGCTAAAGTAAGTAATATCTGTAGCTAGCGATGACGCACAGATTTCGAACTGGTCGCGGGCAGAGGCATGAGGCAAGGGGTATGACGACAGGAAACGAGCCTGCGGCCGCGCCTCGCGACAGTCGTTGCTAGGCTGACTTTTGAGCCGGTTCACGCTAGTCTTGCGCCCTAGCAAGCAAGCGTGAACCGGCGATAATTTAAATTAATAAGTCCATTCTTATTTTTTTACCATCAAAATTGATAGTATAACTTGAACTCGATGTCGCGTCGTAATATTTTAAAGTTGTGAAGTGATTTCCCGATATAGGGTAAGTTTTGAATGACACACAAAACACAATCATGATTTGCTATTTTGTTCATACTGTGTATTAACAATCATTCATTTTCAGCTTTTCATTTGTAGTAATAGCACTCATTTAGTTTGTTTATTTTAACTGTGAGAAATGTAATTAATCTTTAATTACATTTCAATTTTTGTTCATCTACCTTGATTTTTTAATTTTTTTGTAACGGTTCTCAAGAAACCTAATTAATAACTTAAATATTAACGTAGCTTCTATCTGTTTTCTTTTGGCCTTTAGCTTTTGAATTAATTGTAAACTCCGTTCTGATTGTTGGTACCACCACGGACTATAAAACTACTACGTAAGTACCTACCTCCTTTCTTCGTGTTTCCGTGGTGGACCCTAGGAACGGAAGTAATTAAATCAGTGTGTAATCCGCTGGTTTTGTGGATTCCAGGAACTTCGCACAGGTTGGCTGCGCGTTCTAGTGCAGAGACCAACCAATTCCCGGATCCCGAACTTCGCACAGGTTGGCTGCGCGTTCTAGTGCAGAGACCAACCAATTCCCGGATCCCGAACTTCGCACAGGTTGGCTGCGCGTTCTAGTGCAGAGACCAACCAATTCCCGGATCCCGAACTTCGCACTGGTTGGCTGCGCGTTCTAGTGCAGAGACCAACCAATTCCCGGATCCCGAACTTCGCACAACTTCGCACAACTTCGCACAACTTCGCACAACTTCGCACAACTTCGCACAACTTCGCACAGGTTGGCTGCGCGTTCTAGTGCAGAGACCAACCAATTCCCGGATCCCGAACTGCTCCTGATTGCCTACTACGCGGCACTACTCCGTCACCCTTTTGTCCCCACCTACCATCTTCGGCCGGACTCACATCAGGGGAGTGCTTCGCTACGGAAGCAGAAATAGACACAGAATCTTCAGGCTCAGAACCACCCCTTATAAATTTATGTGCCCTCCTTCTGAGATAGGTACCTACCTATAAGAAGAAAATAAAATATTATTTAAATTGAACCTAATTTTGCATTTTTTATTACTACCACTTTAGGTAGGGTAGAAGCTTCTCTTCTTCATCAATTCTCTTCTTTATCATTTCACACTGAATTACTTTCCCGGTACACAGTTGCTCAATTTGTATCAAGCACAAGTCCGTTCATGTATAGAGTACTGTTCTCATCCTTGGGACGGTTCAGCTAAGTACCAGCTTGAGTAGAGACTCATTGGCACGGAGCAGCCGACGAGTTAAATCAAAGCTTCAAAGCTTAGAGCAACATTTTTTAAACATTTTTAGAGACACATCATAAGGTAGGCAATATTCATTGTTTCTTTTCCATAAAGAAAATACAATTTTCCTACATTTTCTATGCAGCCTCATGCCGACGCGACAAGTATTACCCTTAAACCGGAAGTAACACGCGTCAAGTGCACTCACCGGAAGTGCGCGAATATCATAAATCCAGCCGGAAGCACCGCCATGTTAAATCACGTGGAACCTAGAGACGGCGGGATTCAATAAAATGCATCGGGAAACGTGGTTATGTTATGTTTTTTTTGTGGTTATGCTGTTTTTGAGCTGCATATTAGAGAAACGTTACTTATTTGTAGGAGACAGTTTAAGTTTAGTGAGCGTAATATTATTAGTCAGCGGAAAAAAATGAAAATTTTAAAAAGGCGAAAATACTTTCCCCTTAAACTAACCTTGACCCTTAAAAGTCGTTCGACCTAAACTGAGATCTCGCATCAGGCAAAAAGCCTACATTTTGCCTAATAGAGAACATCTTTTGAGGTTTATTGCTTTTTTTTTTTTGTTACTAATAATTGTGTTATTCTATTTGTTGTTGAACTTAAAAAGAGAGAATCACGGGTATAATACGCAAGTTTAAACATTAAATATGTAGCCATTTTAAAGATAGATACGACGATCTGTTTGAACTACACGCGTCTGTGTGGGGGAGCCTTAAGTCTAGTTGATATATTATATATTAAAGTATGGCCATCACCTACATAAGTATAACATACGTTCTTAAACATAAAATAGGGTGTAAAATAACTGTTCGAAACATCTGTGATATTAAGTTAATGATAAGGATATTCAAGACCTATTTCTCGAATACTGTGTGACTATTGCTAATAAGGTTGTAAATAGAAATAAGTAAGTTCTTAACCATTAAATAGGGTGTAAAATAACTGTGATATTGTTAATGATAAGGATATTCGAGACCTTTTTCTCGAATACTGTGTGACTATTGCTAATAAGGTTGTAAATATAAATAAGTAAATGTGTATGACGTAAAAAAAGCTTTAGTGACTAGATTAACCAAATTGTTATATATTAATTAATTTATTAAGGTTCTTTTGACCATGACCAAAGACGTAATGTAATATTTTTTATAAATTAAGGTTCTTTTGATAAATTAAGTGAAATTAAGTGAAAAACATATTTATCTGAATAAAATCTCTGGTTATGCCAGAGACGCGACCAGCTGGATGGGACTATGCGCCCGGAATAAAAAAAAAAGACGTGTGGCACTCGGGGACTGCCGCGGTTAAGCTATTGCATAGCATTTTTTATCAACTTATGCAATTATAATTATTTATTTATTTTATTTATGCGGTATTTATTTTCCTACCACCTAGAGGCGAGTTGCTGAACTAAAGAGACAAGCGTGATATTTCAAAAAAGTCATTAAAAGTTCAGCTATTCATCGATAGATGGCAAAATTAAAAGTATCACCGCTGTGCCGGTCAGAGTGGGGTTGTTAGGTTATTTTCGTTACGGAATTTCTGGATACGGGCTCCACGCTCAAGGCCCGCGATAGAAGCTATGCAATAGCTTAAAAAATACTTCTTAAATTATTATAGTCACTAAAAATCTGATTGTAGAAACGCATAAGTGTTACTTACATATTGCTATACAGGGTGTGACGTAATTAATGGATAACCCTATACCTTCAAATAGGGGACATTATGATGGTCCAGAAAAAAATCTGTAAATCTACATATAATACTGAAATTTACTACTTTCGTTGAAATTACTAATATTTTAATCACAGTAAATAGCAAAGATTTGTAATAATAACATTGAACTAAAGCTAAATTACAACTAAAGAAGTAAATTTTAATATTATTTGTAGTTATTCAATGACCATTATCTAAAAACTGTGAGACATTTACTAAATTTTCTGGTCCATCATGATTTTCCCTATCTGTAGGTATAATTATCCATTCATTACTACACACCCTGTATAATACCTATGTGTTACTAACCTCAGATTTTTATGTAGCAAAGACAACTTCAGTAATTTTTAGAATTTTGCACCTAGACGCTCCAACCCGTATTCAAATGTGATCACTACGCGGTTGGAAAAGCGAGCAAATCACTCGGAAACTTAGAAGAAATGGGGAAATAAACCTAGGCTTGAAAGCTGTATTTGAGTTGTTTGAGTTGTTTTTAACGGTAAGCTATTGGTAAGCGCTAGAATTTCCACTGGGCATAAAGAATAGTCCCTCATTAATAAAGATAAAACGTTGTATAATATTAAACATATTATATTTTCTTTTTCTTCTTTTAATTTAGGCTTCGCATTTAGCCAGTGTGAAGTAATAATATATTTTAAGCGTATTTCATATTAAAAGTCCTAGTCTCAAGTCACAGTCAAAGTCGGCTAAAAGAGTCAAGGCCCAGTCATAATCAAGTCATGCCCTAGTAAAGTGGTAGAAACTTTTCTATAATATTATATTTTTATAGAAAGTTATGTCTTTTTGTAAATAAGGATATTTGTTTTGTAGATTTCGCATAGATGCTATTTTATATCAGATTAAAATATTTTTTTACAGTAAGAACGGCGATACGACAATTGTATTAAAAAGGAATACTTAAAAACGACTACCAACGAGTCTAAAATTGCAGTTAGCCTACACGTTAATTAATTGCAATCGCATTACGTTATATTTTTCCAAATTTTTCTACCGACTTCACAAAACAGGAGGGCTCTCAAATCGACTGTTTTTTTTTCTTTATATGTGCTACCTCATATCTTTGTTCCACATGAACTGAGCTTAAGCTTTGCTTGCGTTTAATTATATATTTACTATATATACTATACTTTTTTATACCTTCGCCCTGTGTACTACTGTGTATTACTGGAGAAAATATAAATCCTTCTATTAATTGTGAATCCATGTTGTACAAAATCCAGTTTGTGTGTAAGTATGTTTGTTTTCTCTTTGCGCTGTAAAGGCAGATTGGATTAGGATGACATTTGGAATGTATATGTATAACTTATACAAGGGATTATCACATACGCCATGTTAACAAGCCTTGGGGAACTGCTAGTAAATAATAAAGATTTAGTATGAATCATATATGAGCCTACCTGACGTCATCAAAATTGTAATCATCTCAGAGATACTCTAAAATATTTGATGTGTAAAATCCACTCTTTTGTTACACGGGCTCAGTTGCGTTAAAAGCGTTAAATTAAATATTTCTCGGTACCGCATTTCGTAAAATATTACTACAATCCTAACTCGGCATCATTGTCTAACTTGGTGGTTGCTTCCGCCTCGCTGCGGGTTTCCTCTTGTTTTCCAATTACGAAATACTATTCACAGTACACATTGCAATTTCAACCTTTACCTCTATTCTTTAAAGCCTACATTTTAACATTTATCCTGCTGCTGTTATTTGATATGTGAAATACAATTCCGTGTCTTCGTATTAAGAAAATAGAGTGTATTTTTTGATGGAGTAATGAATAAACTAATTCCTTGTAGATTGATATGGCCGTAACTTGACGCAAAAATAGCAGTTAAATGATTGCTATATTGTTAAGCTAATAGGACAGGTATTTTTTATAATGATACCTTTGTATGGTTGCTTGTTTGAAAATAAAGGAAATACTCAGTTTCTCTATTATATAGTTAATATTCATAAAGCGAAAGTATAACTGCAAGTTTTACCCAAATTTGAGCCTTATTACCTCAGTATAGTATTACTATTTGTGTGATACGTACTTATTCTAACACCATTGATTTAAAGCTTTAAATTTTTTGTTACATGTTCTTTGCGATTGACGTTGTTTAATATACAAAAAATACAAAATACAAAAATTGTTTATTTGCAAAGAAACATATTACAATGGCACCTTATTTTCTATTGGTCCCCGCACTAGGGCTAGCCTGTATCGCGGGCGACCGGAACCGATTACTATATAACTCTGGTAGATGTGGAGAACTAAGAAATAAACTAACAAGAAATATACTATATAAAAATATCTAAATAGGCCTTATTAATGTACGGATGTTTGATATCTTAAGTGTGTGTGTTAGTGTGTGTGTATGTGTGGTTGGGGGGTGGGGGAGGGGCTGTGTGAGGGTGTGTGTTGAGTGATAGGTAATGTTAACGCTTAACGATTGACTGTTGCCTTAACATATAACTTATTTATTATTATATTCACTATATTTTTTTTTTTTTGGAGATTAGTCATGATATTTCTTAAATTTTAATTCTGAATGATTAGCAGAGATTCGGTATCATCTTAATTTAAAGTAAGGTATATTTAAAATTATCTAAATAGGCCTTAATTATTAATATCTTTAATATATACTTTTTTGGGAATCAGTTTTACATATCAAGGCATTAAAATTATGTTAAGAATGTGTTTGCATGTTACTGAACTTAGGAACAAGTATTATAGATTTGTAGCAATGCAACGGTGCAACATATGTACCGATTTTTACTTACTACTTTTCATTTACTGCAATTCTCAGCATACAATCGAAAAATAACAATGTGCGTTACACACAGATGTAATTCTCCTTTTCAACATTTGGTAGTCATAATATCCGAAAAGTAGGCAAACCTTTTTATTTAAAAACAAAACTTTCTATACCTTAATAAAAAGACAAACTAATCAAACACCTGATGGTAAGTGATGATGTGTTCAAGGATGCTTAACACTATAATGTCTGGCTCTCAAAAATTGCTGCCGGGACATATTTTTGGTGATTGTGGCGACAGAATTTTCTTTATGAGGGTGGTAAAAAGTATAGCTAGCCAAACAAGTTAGAGATAATTTAAACGCAAGCAAAGCTTTCAAAAACCGGTTTTACCGCTTTATCTTTGAAACCCTTGATCGATTAAAAGAATTTAATACGCATTATTGAGGATAACTCAAAACTACCGATTAGATCTTTATCGAATTTAAATGGGGCAACATAGGATGCACCAGTTTTCAAATTAAAATCAAAACCATCTAAATCTGTTCACCTAGAAAAGGGTTATGAGATAACACCCATAAAAACAGCTGACTTATGAACGTCCTCCTTTAATTGAAGTTGGATGAAAATGATCCAACGCAATGGATTTCATCACGATGTTAAATTATCAGAATCTCAAGCCCATCGCAGGATTCGATATCGCGACCCGATAGAAGGCGGTTTTACGTCGGCTGCGCCATCTTGGCTTAAAATATTTTAAAGACATTCGTTATCGTAGAGTAAAATTTACTTTGACAAGGTTTCAAAGTCTCACATACTTCCATACTTACAGTAAAGTAAGATTTATACGTCCCAAAGGCAGTCGCGCTCTGAATTTCAATCCGGTCTCCGGACACCATGATTAAATTTTTCTACATGAAATATATTCCTTATAATAAACCTTGGAACGTTATGGCTCTTCGTTTTAAATACGAAAGGATTTTTCGGGATTTTCTTTAAAGTGAATTTTTAAATATAGTGATGAAATAAATGGGTACAAATGCTGGGAAGCTGCGAGGTCATTATGATGTTCCTAGTTCCCAAAAATGGTAAGAAGATGTTTTTATAACCAATTGAAGATAAATTTTATGCCTAGTGCCATAGAGATAGTTGTAAAACGCTAGCTTATCAAAGATAAAATGAATAAAATGCACAATTCGATAAAAAAATATTACATAATAGACATCATATTCAAGTGCCAGTCAAATTATTATTATGTACATTTATAATTATGAACATTTTATAAATATTTAAAACTCATAACCTTTTCCACAGATGTAACAAACCATCTATTGTTTTATAACTAATAGCAGAGCGGTCTCTGTTGTTAATCAGTACGCTTGAAAATCCTGACGCCAGAAAGTCTAGTCTAGTAGTGGTCTAGTGCAATCTAGTCCAGATACGATGAGCGCGTGCAAAAACTTGATTTGGTTTCGATTACTTCCACATATGGCCGGGAGGAATACAAAACCAAACAAAATGGCAACTCTCCTTATCAAAGTGTAGGTTGCTCATATTATGCTTTCTAAGCAACGGGTATTGAATTCGATTTTCGGTGGGTAAACAAGCTTTCTCCCCAAAGGAAATATGTGTTACTGGTTCTGGTGTAACTGTGTGAGATGTTAATGTTTTCGGCACCTACGGCACAATTTTTTGTTACTTTTTTATGCATTTGACCGCTATATCACCTGATGAAAAGTGACAATGCGGTCGACGGTGGGACATGCTTGCCTAGAAGATACCTGTTCACTCATGACTTGAAGAGGCTTTAATTATACTTTTAGGGATACAAGAACGAAGGCAGGGTATTCCATTCCTTTGCAATTCGCATAATAATGAAAGGATGTCTTGTATTAGTACGCCTTGTTGCCCGATGCTGGAGAAATTAAATCATGTCACGCACACATACACTCACACGCACACACACACAAACACACACACAGACACACACGCACACGTACGATATAATGCAATGATCCAATGGCTATGAGAAGCCATTGGAACCTGAAATACAGTGCTAGACACATAGTTTAGGAGCCTATGGGTTAATTTATCATGCACACCATATTATGTCAGACAATCAATGTTTTATGTTTTTTTTATGTAGTTCTGTCGCGCACTCTGCGAAATGTATCTTGTAAATCACGCATATTTTCGCATTATAACAACCTTACGCCGATGTTCGAGGCTCTGAAGTCTTTTCTCCATTAGTTCAGTATCAGCTTTTTAGCTCGCTTTTCCATTGAATCCAATGCCTGAAACTGGTTGGCTGAGCCGTCCCAGAGGTGACTGCAGTATTTTATACAGGATCGGACTTGAGCTTGGTAAAGATTGAGAAGCTGTCCAGAAGTGAAATACTGGTATACCTTGCTGAGGATAAACAATATCTTGGCTTTTTTTTCTTGAAAAAGAACTAGCTAGCATCTCTCCGCAAATAAGGAAGGTCTTCTCTTCCACGGAGTGAGTCAGCGAACCATCTGGTTTTAGAAGAGGAGGCAGTGATGGGCGGCAAAAGTGGACCAAAACGCTTTGCTACTGGCTGGTTGCAAGGCAAGTTTGACCCCAATCCGGCTAATGTAATTGAAGCGAGCCTTATTGATTGGGAAATAAATAAGGCTCCCTTTTATAGGACTTGGAAGCACTATTGTATGCTTTCTTCTCTTTATGCGTATTCGTACTCTTACAGTTTCGACCAGGTTAGTTAGGCCAGGTAAGACAAATGTTTTAACGCTTCTGCACGTCTACATTTAGAACCAAACCTTAGGCAAGCTTTGCCTGACATGGATAATTCGGTGAACGAAATAAAATACTCCATCGTCGCCAGACGTATCACTTCATTCACGGCATCTGCTTAAGAGGAGGGATAGCAGTAAAGCAGATAGAAGTAAAGCAAATGCGCTTCCATGGATAAGAAGCGAAGAAGGAGCGCATCTCATCTCAGTAGGCTGACTTACATATCCATATATCGCCGGCTGCATTTTGTGCTGAGATCAGGCGGAGAATATGTAGATACCGACTTGACCAGACGTAGTGTGGGGGTTAGAGTGAAATTGTAAAAAAAAAGTATTTGCATACCATCAAAACTTGCAATCCACTAGTCAAGACAATCCAAGTATGAAGTCCTCATAAAACAAAACAGAGATCACCGTTTAGCTATAGTCAATCACAAACGGAGTGAAATCAAATAATTCATGTTTGTAAATCATCAGGAAATTTTATCCGAGATAGTACACAAATTTTCCTATTTGTCTGCTGTATTGTCTATATTTGGCAAATCAAAGAGATTATACAAATAATAACTCGCTTCCACCCCTCGAATTCGGGGAAATTAATTTCAACCCTCAATAATAAATCGCTTCAGATATCATCGCTTCGCTTGTTTGGACTTTGTTAGAATGTCATCTATTTTATTTTGTAGTAATAAATCACTTGAAATATAGGTTTATAGAAGTATGATGATAATTCAATTTGTGATTTTCATTTCGATTTTTTTGCTCTAGTTAGTCGAAAATTTTTTTGTGCAGAATAGGCAAGCATTTGAACACTATCTCACTTGATGGAAAATGATCATGCAGCCGAAGATGTGTCATCGGAACTTTGGTCGAGGTTGTGAGTGTGAAAGCGTAAAAATACCCTTGTAATGTAATGATTAAGACTAATTTCAAACTTCTTGCACACTAGAAGTACATACCTGTACGAATCTAGGCCGAATGCTGTTTGTGTTGCCGAGTATTCAGCAAAAAAGGTGTAAGTGTTGCCATCGACACGCTAAGAAGAAGAATTTCAAACTGTCCATGCGAGCAAAACGCTTTTTCTATTGAATAAAGTCACTTATTAAGGTATTTACATTTTTTTATTATTAAACAAAATTATGACATATATCTAATATATAAAATTCTCGTGTCACAGTTTTCGTTGCCATACTCCTCCGAAACGGCTTGACCGATTTTGATGAAATTTTTTGTGCTTATCCGGTATCTATGAGAATCGGCCAACATCTATTTTTCATCATCATCATCATCATCACTTTTCATCATTATCAACGCGGGTGAAACCGCGGGGCGCAGCTAGTAATATAAAAATCTACAAATGCAGCGTTCAATTTGAACATTAAAACATAGAATCATTCCAAATATACTTAAAAAAATAAAAATAAAGCTTTAATAACACACCATGTTCGTACGTGCCCGATTCGCGGATGTTAAATCAACATTTTCGCGAAAATATAGCAATTTCAAAAAGCCAGCGTTTTACGGAGAGCATGAAAAACTCAGTAGACACGAAATAATAACGTTGTTAAGCTCCGGGGACTCTACAGCCACTCCGCAAGTGCGCCCGCTACGTTTTAATGATGCGCTTCTATATGTGTATTATTTTGTAGAGTTATCTATAGCAAAGAAGTGAAAAAGTAGGCAGACCGGACTTTGCGTCACTTTAACTACAGACTAAATAATCGGTTAACTGATAGTTTCATTTTTTTAATGCATTAGGTATAGACAAACATTTGATCACTATCTCACCTGATGGAAAGTGATGATGCGGCCGTCTTTTCCCTTGACAATAATATGTCTTTTAAAGCAACAAATCATTGGTTTTTTACGCATAATAGGCAAGCATTTGAACTATCTCACCTGGTGGAAAGTTACGTCTGAAGATGTAGTATTGCCTGTAATATCCTCTCCCAGATTATACCGTTCGGGGAACAAAGATAAGGGCAATGAGTTCTACTCCTTCGTAGTACGGATGATATAAGTAGAAGTGAGACGCTTCAAGCGAACTAGAGGTATGTAACTATAAATGGGTGACGTTTGACAGTTTGTCTTGATGTTAGATGATAAAACGGGCATGGGGGAATCAACTCGTGTAACTTCTACGCACACTCTCCAAAATGTAATGATTATAATGTATGATTATACTTTACTAGCCGTGGCCCGCGGCTTCGCCCGCTATAACAAAATAGCCTTGTGTTAATCATAGGTATAAGCTATGTGCATTCCAAATTTAATCTAAATCCGGTCAGCAGTTAAAGCGTGAAGAGGGAATGAACATGAATTTTGAGAGGTGGTAGAGCATTTTGTGAGTTGCTCGCCTGGCTTGCTACCAAAGTAGCTTACCACCATCAAGTTGAAAGTCTGCCGCCAAGCCAAATACGGTGTTCCGGCAGTTATCCTTGAGAGCCTGCGTATTCCAGGTCTAGTGTGTTTACCAGCTTCGATCACATCGTCACTTACCATCAGGTGAGATAGTGGTCAAACACTAGCATGTCACAAATAATAAAAAAAAAAAAACATACTTACTATATTATATTTATAATATTAGTAGGATAATTGGTCGTTTCGCAATTGACGCAGCAGTTGACGTTGACAACTGTGATATCAGAAGCACAGATCGCTCAATCACAAACCAACATTGGTAAATTACAAGCATACATTTACCTCGCCCTCTTTTCTCACTGTTGAATTTTGTTTTGAATAGAAATTAGCCTTTTACAGTGCTTTTATAATCTTTGAATTTATTGCTCGGACAACGTAAGAATGCAGCTGAAGTATAATTCATTGCCCGAGTCTTCATATCCAGTTCAATAAATAACTGATGACTTATTTAAAGGGTATTGTTTATAATAATATTTACGTAGGTTTATACAAAATATTGTTTATGTTAGTTTATATGTATTAATGTATATAGATAGGTATCTAAGTAAGTTGTATTTATGTCTATTATATTTACACTACCGACCTCATTATATAAAATTATCTTCCTCTCCATCCAAAGGTTGACTGGAAGAGATCGCTTTCAGCGATAAGTCCGCCCATTGTACTTTCGTTTTTTAAGATCAGCCCTGTAACTAACTGTATTTGGTGTACAATAAAGTATTTTCTATTTTATTCTATTCTGATGGGTATCCATATCTCTACTAATAGGTTATCTATCTTTTAGTCAAAATAACAGTAAAATCTGTGTCGAAATATAAGGTTAACTTCACGCTACATGTTTGCTTGAAGCAATTCGCCCTGACAGAAATGAGTTACTCTGGTTCTGGGTGTGTCTTTGAGGCACCAACGATAAAGGCACAGAACTAAGTGCAGGTCTGTGATTGTGAAAGCGTTTATTTTTTACTAGCTGCGCTCTGCGATTTTACCTGCTTAAGTCCAAGAACCGCAGGAATTCCGGGATAAATGCAGCCTAAGTGTTAATGTTTGTCAACTACTGCCATACCAAATTTCATCAAAATCGGTCCTACCGTTTGAGCGTGAAGAACAAACATACAAACAAACTCATAAACTTTTGTCTTCGTATTATTAGTGTACTAACGCATTTTGGTTAACTGACGCAGGGTTGATTTGCAGTGTCATAGTTGCTATTTTTAACCGACTTCAAAAATGAGGTTTTCAATTCGACTGTATTTTTTTGTATGTTACGCGTTAAGCGTAAGATTTGTATATATACGTTTTTTTTTCAACACCCGTTTGCATTTATAGCGCCTTTTGAAAATATATTTCAGTGTTGTATGGAATAGAATACATCAAATTAAATCATATTAAATAGTAACGACATTCATATGTGCGATTCTTACAAATTTTCTAAGTACATAGTTCAAATTGAAATACATATTATAGTAGCAATATATAGGATAGCTGTAATGGCTTTGTAACAGAAAGGAGCTGGTCCCGTTACCTTTGAGAGCCAACAACCATCGTTGCATACACGTTTTAGATAGGAAACCGCAACGTAGCAAACGTACTACAAGATTCCTGTTTAGTTTCAACTATAATGTTAAAGGAATTTACAATAAATTTGTATCACAAAAAATAGCGATTGCAGAATAAAATGATATAGATTCTTCAAATGCTTATTTATGTATTCGAAATAAGTATAGCCACGTGTTACATAATACAAGTTATACTTGGCATGCGTTGCAATGCCAACCATTTCACGTTTATGGTTGCCTAGTACTTTAAAATCATAATAAAAACTTATTGACAAAATGATAACCTTCATGTTTTTGTTTATCTAGTAGTTTACCAAATCCGTGAGACGTCCTGTTCATGAGAGAATGTTTTTTCTCGTGAATTTTACGATGTTTTAATATTTATTCTGCTTTCTTTAGGAACGTCACATTTTTTTTATTGGTGTATAAAAATCATTATCTTATGCATCACTCGGATTTGTTAAAGTACTAGGCAAACATAAACATGAAGCAGGTAATAATATAGTCACGTGGCATTGTAACGCATGCCGGGTTTGGCTTCCTTAACATGCACATTCATTGACTGTTAGGCATGTAGTATGTTATATTTAATTATCCGATTAACATACTGTCACAAATTAAAATACCCGTATTCTTTAGGTAGACATTTACATTTCACTAGCTGCGTCCCACGGTTTCATCCGCGTAAGTCCCTGATCCGCGGAAATTCCGGGATAAAAAGTAGCCTTTGTATTAATCCAGGGAGTCAGCTACCTTCACACAAAATTGCATCCATTTTCCAACCGTTTGAGCGTGGAGAAGTAACAAGTCTTCAAACACAACCACAAACTTTCACCTTTATAACATTAGTGTGATAAAGCCACCTCTAAATCTTCTCCACTCTGCGACTCTCTAGACTTCGCGAGTCCTGCGGTCAGACACTTGGGCCACTCCAGCGTGCCGCGACATTTTAATGAACCTGTGTGTGCGCGCCCTTACGTTTCCCTCACACCTCTCACTCTCTTGCGACCGTATTAACAACTGCATGTTGTCTGTAATGTATGTCCGTCATTTTGGTTATAATTGCTTGTCAGTGAGCAATATTGTCCAAGAGAATACGAAATAGTAGCAATAAAAAGAAATACAAAAAAATACACATTTAGTCAATTAGGTTTTTAAATTATTATTAAATTAATGAAATTTAAAAAAACATATTTTTAAATTAATTAAAATGTACTTAAATAAAATATTAATTATTTTATTTAAATGCACTTTATCCAGTTACTAGTGTCAGAATTGCGATAAATAGTAAAAAGTATTTATGTGGTGATCAAATTACTTGGTGGTAGTCGGATATAAGTAATGTTAGTCACAAATGGTTACTGCTTTACTCTTCAAAAAAAGGTAAACATATTACTGGATTATCTAATGCCCGTAGCTTTGTAGCACCTGTAGCACCTTTGTAGCTTTTTCGTAGCATTTTCCTAGCAGTCGTAGCACGTTATGTAATATTTGAAATTAGTATGATAGTACTAAATTGTTAAGTGTAAAGTAATATTTATTTATAATTCAGACACGATGTAATAATTGTTAATGAATAAATTGAATTGAATTGAATAAAGCCATGACAGTTGAAGATTGTATATCTGTAGCGAATAAAAAGTAGGCTGGGTTTTAGTCCAAGCACAATGCCGCCAGCATGATGGGAACGCTACCCACTGGTCGTGGGCTTGAGCACTAGAGTTACCTATAAGCTAGATGTCTTGTAGGTAACTTAGTTCTTTGCTGTATATAGTTTTAGGAAATATAGGCAATTGGCCCGTAGATAGTCAATTATTGGTGTCATGTAATATATTATAGCACAATATTGTTATCACGGGCAATTTTAGTGCGTATGAAAATCGAAATGAAAAATCTAAATTAAAATTCAAAAAGCATAATTTAAAAAAAACAATCAAGTGAAACAATTCATCCGAAGATGAAACTGGCTATAAAAAAGAAAAAAAAACGAGAAAAAGAAGGAAAAAATATGAAAAAAGGAAAGAGAAAAAAATTGGTAAAAGGAATTACGAGAATATAAAATGTCTGTCTAACTTATTTAATAAAGTTATACATTGATAGGAAAGGTGATCAATTGAGGAAATCATTGTATAATCTCTTTTAAATTTTTAGGGAGCTCTTACATTTGTTGTTTTGTGCATTCTATTACGTCATCACTAAACAAAGAATGAGATAATGAGATCTTCTAGGCAAGCATATTACATCTTTGTCGGTTTCGTCATTTTTCACGAGGTGAGATGGTAGCCAAATCCTTTTCTTTATATTCTTTATTGTACACACATTAATCAATTTTTTTACACTAAGGCCATAACAACAGATGTACAAAGGAAAGCTTAACCCTTCACAGAGTTTTCTTCCAGCAAATGCTTGCCTATCATGCATAAAAAAGATAGCAGGTAAAATACCAGTTCCAAAAAACATTTTTTTTTTTTTTTTTATTTGTGACAGGCTAGTGTTTGACCACTATCTCACCTGATGGTAAGTGACGATGTGATCGAAGCTGGTAAACACACTAGACCTGGAATACGCAGGCTCTCAAGGATTTACAATATACAGCTACAAACTAGCATCCAATACACGTAACTTCGGTACAGATAAAACAGAATTTAACCGTTTAGTTTAGCTCCCCATGTTTCGGCGCAACACAATTTAGAACTGTACCTACTACAGAACGGTGCTGGGGAAACGATACTCATTGTTTTAGAACCAAACTATTATTTTTAGTATTTTTGTTTGAAAAGTTACAGACCGACGAGCAAAAAGACTCATTGACGATAATGAGCGTGTTGAGTCCAGATTGGGGAGCTTCGGTCACAGACGTATGGTCGCAAGTTCATCGATATTCCTTCGTTTGCATTTTGGAGGGTGTGCGCAGGAATTACATGAGTTAATTCCACCATGCCCCTTTTACCATCTAACATCTATACAAATTGTCAAATGTCATCCGTTTATGGTTGACATATATCCACTTCGCTCGAAGCATTTTACTTTTACATTCATCATCCGTGCAGCGAAGGTGTGAAACTTATTGCATGCGTCATTGGTCTCCGAGGGGTATAATCTGGGAGTCGTCAAGTCAAGAGTAAAAAGGTATCTTCTAGGCAAGCATGTCACATTTTCGGCCGCATCATCACTTTCCAGCATTTAGCAATAAATAAAGTTAGCGGCAATATTATTCACATTATTATTGAATACTAGTGAGTGAATTAAGATAAAAAGACTATCTATATTCTAAAGTTCATCAAAATAAGTTTTTTCGTTACGGAGATACTTAGTAACAAACATTTACATGCTTACTAACACTAGATAATTGCGTAGTACTGTTTATTTTTTGCATGGATGTATAACTAACAAATTGAACTTTTTAAGTTTTCGTCAGAATTAGACATTATAATATTATAAAAATACGGCTATTATTCACGTCATTTGATAGCTTTTGTCGACCTATGTTTCGAGCATTTACGATGCTCTTCTTTGATTGAGTTAAGTTAAGTTGGAATGAGTTTACGCCATGAGATCGCGACGAAGACAAAACTTAGGAAAATAATATCGATCAAATAACGTGAGTGATAGCCGTGTTTTAATAATATTATAACTAATGAATTGCCCGCATTGAAGCAGCGGGGTTTGGGCTCGATTCCCGGTGAGAACACATGTTTTCTTCCAAAAGAAAATTTGTGTTTCTGCTACTGAGTGTGAGTGTGTGTGATATGAATGTGTCCGGTATCAACGATACAAGTCTTTGAACTAAGTGTGTAGCTGTGAATGGACAAGCGTTAATGGAAGTTATTTCGTGCTAAGCTTCTTTTTTTTTCAGTCAAAAGAAAAGGTACAATAATAATTATCGTAGCCTACCTAAGCTACCGAAAATATATTGATCCACATTAATAATAGATATTATAATGTTCACAAAATACAAGGTGAACCAAACCATAATATTTATATGATCCGTTGAGAACGTAAAACATGTATCTATTTTAGTTGCAACGGATCTTAAGATCAGTTGAGAACAATTAGTATATATAATTTATTCTAGTTGCAACTGATCTTATGATTTAATGGGAACGACTGTTATGATCGGTTAATGTGAAAATCTGATATTATGATCCTTTGGGAAGTACCCATATTAATCAATGATTGAATTTCGTCCAAGTAAATCACTCCCGACCAGTTCCGGCGACGTAGATAGATAGATAGATAACGCTTTATTGTCACACCTTACATACATAACTTACAAAACATTTTCAACCTTAAATTAAAGTGTACAATCGGCGGTCTTATCGCTAAAAGCGATCTCTTCCAGACAACCTTTGGATGGAGAAGATTTTAATAATTCGGTGAAACGGGGGTGTAAATACAAGTTATGAGAAAATAAAATATGCATGAAGGTATATATGAGACGTATCTCTGTATATAAATGTGGGTTAGCGTTTCCACTATAACCACTTGAAGAATTAATTACTTCGTGTTTTATTAGTGTTCACTGTATTGTTTTTTAAACTTCCTGTACAGTCAACCAAGTTCAATAAAAGACCGTTTATTTATCAAAAACTTAGTTAAAACTTGGTTGCCTCTAAAGTGAAAATGCGTAGTAGTGGAACACTATTATTTTGCAACGTCCATGCAGGCAATTTATACGTAAGTGAATATACAAATATCCCCGACGACCCTATCGGGAGCTAGTAGCTTAGTGGCTGCTGTAAAATGTAGGTGTTGTTACTTTATTGCATATACGACAGTTACGTGTTCAATAGTTGGCTTTGTGGATGTTCTATTGTAACAACTTACAGTATCTGTGATGTAAGTACATTAAATTTATTATAATAAACAATTAAACGCAAGCAAAGCTTAAAAAAACCGACTTCGTCGCTTTATCTTCGGAACTTTGATCAGATTAGATGTACTAAACACGCATTATTGACAGTATTTCAAGAACTACTGATCAGATCTTGATCAAATTTAAATGGAACCAATTCGAAAGCATCATCTTGCAAACAAAAAAATATTTCAAATTCGGTTCACGTGGAACGAAGTTATAAGGTAACAAACATAAAAAAAAATACAGTCATTTGTTATCACTTTTCAACCGACTTCAAAAGAGGAGGTCCTCATCAATTCGACTGTATGTTGTTTATGTATATTCCGAAATGTTACAATCACAACTTAAGTAAAGAAAACTCTATCAAAAACCAACGGAAGCAATTTTAAACTTCCATCAAATCAGTTTGAACTTGAGTTTCGTAACAAAACATTGTAATTTCTTCGTAACTGATTCGTACAACAAGAACAATAAATTCACTTTGTCTAATTGCCGAACGTCTGAGCAAAAACTTGACTAATGTGCCCATCATTTCTGTTGTAACGGCTGTCGATTTACTCTGCACTTTGGACAAAAGATAGACTGAGATAGAATGGCCCCAATGCAATTTTTCATTTACACTGCCTCTTTAGGGCACACTACAAACAATTGTAGGCACGGTAATTTGCGATTTACCGTTAACGTTTTGAAAGTACACACAAATGCTCAAAAAAGCATGCTAAAAAGCGAGACAAAAAAGCAAAGCTTGCTTCTCCTGCTAAATAGGGCTTATAATTCCGTCTTTACCTCTACTTTGGATACTTATCTATGGGTCATAAATAAACGTATTTATGTACATAGTCTTATGAGTGAGGCAGAGTTTATAGTCATTCATATTATATGTTTATTGTCCTTCTAAGCAGGGGTATCGGGCTCGATTCCCGGCGAGAACACAAGTTTTCTCCCCAAGGAAAATTTGTGTTTCTTGTTCTGGTTGTGATTGCTTGTGTGATGTGAATGTTTCCGTCACCCACGACACAAGTCATTGAACTTCGTGTGGGGCTGTGAGTGTGAAAGCGTTTATGTTTATGTTGTTTATGTTATATTTATCTAGAGAACAGCCCGATGGCGTAGTTGGGCGCACGTTCGCCTTCTAAGCAAAAGGTATCGGGTTCGATAATCGGGAGGAGTACAAGTTTTCTTCCCAAAATAAATTTGTGTGTTTTGGTTCTGGGTGTGATTGTATATGTGAATGATGCGGCACCCACAACAAAAGTCATGGAACTTAGTGTGGGTTCTGCAATTTTAAACGCTGCCATTTTGACGTTCTATCTATGACATCCTTAATGCAATCACGGCTGCCGTTAAGGATAGATTACCAATTATTGATTCAAAAATGTATGAATTGACGTCACAAATCATTCTTGCACATAGCGTGAGCGTGCGTATTGCTATTTTGAAATTCTTATAAATTGTTACTATTTATTTATTAAAATTCCTAAATAAAAAGCATTCATCATCTTATCATCATTGGTTTCTATAGCTATACAGATTTTTAAGAATAAATTATATTTAAATCTCATGTTGTGCACTCTCCTTTACACATATCGTAACGAGGAGTATATTTGGTCATTCTATCTTACTTTTAAAACAGCAGTTGCCGTAATTTTCTTTGGTGAAGCAACGAGGGGGCCTGAGTAACAAATTGTTCTCCATCATTGCCTGTCCGGAGTTAATATGGACGGTGGCGGGATGGGTGAGAGATACAGTATGGCCACTAAACCTACAGATTGGTTTTAACCCGACGCGCGATGCAAAATAGGTTAACGTTTTAAAATAATAAGCCTATTTATGTTTGTTCTTATGTAACGCTCTAGAGACCAAAGCCTATTTTAGAGATTCTTACTTCAAATGATTTTTCTAAATCTTGCGAGTGTTATTAAAGACATGGCGTTCAAAATTAAATAAATATTGCAACTACCAGCCGCCATTTAAAAAATAACAAATGAAAGTTGACCAACTGTGTCAAGTAGAGCATAATTCTTTTACTTAGAATTTTTCATTTTGGACTATTTAGGATCTATACGACTTATAACTTAGTCTTTAACGGTTTAAAGTTAGTAAGCAATCATTGCTACTAAAATTTTTAACACTTATAATAAAGATACGATAAAGTTTCTATATTATGGCATTATAATAATAAATCTTGTAACGAAAAAGTTCAACTTTTACGCAGTCAGGTATTTTTTTATTTTTTTTGTATAATAATTTATCATTATCGAATCATTTATTCCGACCATTTTATATCATATTCAATATAAAATAAACGCTAGCCATTGGTAGTGGACTAGAGCACTTGAGTTACCTTTAAGCTCGATGTCTTGTAGGTAGCATAGGTCTTTGATGTATATAGTTTTAATTTAGCTTTAGGAAATATAGGCAATTGGACCGCAGATTGGTATCGACTGCAAAAAATAATACAAAATCATATTAATAAATAAAATATACATAGATAATTAAACGCAAGCAAAGCTTAAAAAAAACGACTTCACAGCTTTACCTGGGACAAACTGGAAAGCAACTTCAAACAAAAAAAAATTACAAAATCGGTTCACATGGAAAGAAGTTATGAGGTAACACACATAAAAAAATACAGTCAACTTGAGTACCTCCTCCTTTTTTGTGAAGTCGGTATAAATAGAATTACACTACAGTATACAATTTTAGAGGTATAATAATAACTACTTGACATTTGTTCCCTCATGATGCAAGTATGAATAGCATCAAAAACTATACAAAACATTATTGTTGTTATGATTTTTCTCGCTTTATTGGATGTCAATTTGAAGTAATTTTAGCAGCAGGACTTAAAGAGCATCGAAATATTAAAACATTAAAAGTGGCGCGAGGTCCCAAGTGATGGGCCATCTTCGAGCAGCCGTGACTCTGGGTATAGCGATAACATAAATTCAACAAATTTTATGTAAGTAGGACAGTTCAAAGATCCTGCTACATAAGTCAGTAGCTGTTTATTTGAAAATTAAAATTAATTTCTATAAGATTAAGATTCACCTCTCTTGCATCGTTGTAAAAGCTTCCGAATGATTTTGACATAGGCATATTATTGATGTACATTCTGTATCTCTAAAATGCTCTATCTCACAATAAAATGCTCTATCACCTACTGTTAAGTCAAAAAATCTAAACTAAAATCAAATTCGTTTATTCACATAGGCCCCAAGGACGCACTCATGAAAGTTAATGGTTCTACTGCCAGATTTGCAAAATTACAGCCATCTCGAGAAGAACCTGGCAATAAACTCGGAGGCGCATTTTTACATTCATTTTTCTTTAAATAATTTCTTAAATCTAATACATAATAGTATTAACCTAGGTATATCTATATTATGTAGTCGCTAGAAAGCGCTTGTGCAGTTTGCCACTCCATGCATCCTTGTCATTAATATAGTCGATCTTTTTATAATAAGCTTTCTTAATTAATGCCCGTTTTATTACAGATTTGTACTTTCCCAGTGGTAATTCAGTTACGATTTTAGGAATTCTATTGTAAAATCTAACCCCATTTGCCATAAAAGATTTATTCGTTTTGCTTAATCTAAATGCGCGCACTGTAATTTTATGCTTATATCTAATATAATGAATATGTGTGCGTCGCTTCTTAATTTATATTTATCAATATTTTTGCGAACATGCATAATATTTTCAAAGATGTAAAGCGAAGGCATGGTATGCCTGTTTCTTTAAAGAATTCCCTGAGATATTCGTAATGATTAAGTTAATTGTTATTTTATATATTTAAAGTGCAACCGCCATTTTCGAAGCCCCGAAACGCCACAGCGTAAGTTATGTGCAAACGCCCTCTGGTTCAGTGCCGTCTTAATTGTTTTACAGCACAAACTACTGAGCCGTGATGCCTTTGAAGCAAAGGGAACTTTTTATTAGACTTGTTTAAAAGTTTATCAAACTATACGAAATATCGTAACTAGTAATGAAATATAGTACCTAAGGGACTTGATATTCAAAGCACTTTGTATATCAAGATCCCTAATAGATAAAAGGTTTATATATGAACATATACTACAATTCTTGTAGTGGTTGATTTTTTTGCAGATTTCGTGTGGGGCGTACCACACTGTTGCCAAACATTCAAACACTAACAATAGTGTGAAAAATAACTGTTTTTCAATGTTTCCAGTGAAAATACTGGCCATAAAGAGATTTTACATATGATACATAAAACATAAACATAAACGCTTTCACAGTCACAGCCCTACACTAAGCTCGATGATTTATGTCGTGGGTGCCGGAATCATTCATATCACACACAAAATCACAACCAGAATCACAAACACAAAGTTTTCCATGGGGAGAAAACTTGTGCTCCCGCCGGGAATTGAACAAGATACCCCTGCTTAGCAGGCGAACGCTCACCCAACTGAGCCAAAGGGCAGTTCAAATAATATATCAAGGTAAAGAGTCCAACGCTTTTCCGCACAGTATTTTTAACTACCTAATTAAGTTCCAAACTCTGGGTGATACTGAATTGCAATGGTGTCTTCAAGTCTAGAATGGGTACCTTCTAGACAAGCATGTTCCATTTTCGGTCGCATCGTCACTGTTCACAAGATAAAATAGCGGTCAAATGCTTGCCTATACAGCATAAAAATATTTACATTAATTACTTCATTAACATCATAGGCGTTCAATAAAGTAAAAATATGTCATAATTAAACAAAGTTTAGGTAGAAACACAATACAAATAATGTTGTCTTTGTGTCTGAAAATACATTTATTTTTGTTTTTAAATAGTGAACAATATGAGAACATTTTTATTCACGAAGAGTTCGCTGAAGTACGTTTGTGAAGCCCGTATATTTCTATCATTGTACCGGAAATAGTGAAATTGAATATCATGCAGGTCGGATTAACTGCACAATGTGAAGTAGAACGGCTTTTTTTTATTAAAAAAATAATATAAAACAATTTTTGTAAGCCCATACATCAACTTAGATTTTTAAATTATTAGGTATATAAATTATACTAAGTTTATTTGCCGCAAACCCGTTTATTTGTACACAACATATATTACTGTCATTGGTAAATAATGTACCATCCTGCTCGTTCTATTTTCGAAAATGTATCAAAGCGCCTGGTTGAGGCGACGCGTGATCAAAATGCTGGCACTTATTTGGCTCAACGTATTAGCATTGCAATTCAGAGAGGTAATGACGCCAGCATGATGGGAACGCTACCCATCGGTAGTGGGCTTGGGCAACTCAAGTGTTGCCTATAAGCTCGATGTCATGTAGGTTTTTTTTTTTGTGACAGGCTAGTGTTTGACTACTATCTCACCTGATGGTAAGTGACGATGTGATCGAAGCTGGACTAGACCTTGAATACGCAGGCTCTCAAGGATAACTGCCGGAACACCGTATTTGGCTTGGCGGCAGACTTTCAACTTGATGGTGGTAAGCTACTTTGGTAGCAAGCCAGGCGAGCTTCTCACAAAATGCTCTACCACCTCTCAAATGTCACCTGATTAGTACCACCCGGGGACCACGTGTAGGGAGTCAGACTTAAGGGGTATCCTCCTACGGACGTGGGTGACTCAGCCCCCAAAAAGGTAAAAGGTAATTTAGGTCTTTTCTGTATATAGTTTTAGCTTAGTTTTAGGAAATATAGCATTGTAGCAGCTGGCTACAAGCTGCCATAGTTTACTTATCAGTTACTACTAAACTGTCTACGCCACAGTTTACTTACCAGTAAATGAGAGGACTTATATTGTGGGTGGCGGAAACGTTCACAGAACACATATTTCTTCTTCTTTGTCGGTATCACTCTTGACAGAGAGGTCTTGGTCATCATTTCAGGTGTTGGTGGCAAGCTTGACAACACGCCGCCACTCTTCTCTGATGGCCGCCTTCCTCGTGCATGCATATAGTGATGATGAGCCATTTACTGCCGCTTTTATCTGGTAAGTCCACCTCAAGGGCGATCTTCCTCGTGGCAAAGTACCCTCAACCTTCACAAGGGACTCATTTGCTTCTAGTTCTGAATATGTTGTAAATGTTTCCAGCACCCACATCTGCAAACTTAGTGTGAAGCTCTGAGTGTGATTACGATTGTTTGTTTTTTGCCACCCATCAACTAAAGTTGATCAACTCACAAATACCAAATTAAATGTTTCGATCGTATTTTCTTCTTACTGTATGCTATTTTTTTATCTATGGATAACATCATTATCTATATGAAACAATAACTTTTCCCCAAAAGATAAAAGCATAAAAAACAAAATGGCTTTTATATAGCTTTTTACTGTAAAAGTAAGAATAATGTTTTCTCTGCTTCCACCAAAAGTCTATGATAATATACTTATTATACTCCCTTTGACTCCATAAGCTATCGGCAAACATTACCCACAGCATGAATAATTCATAACGATGCTCCGTAAACATTCTTATTCGGAACATTATTATCAAAATAAATACAATTTGATACAACACGGATTTTTATAATATTAAGGCGTCAGGACATACTTACGCAGTACGAGTGAATACGATGTGAAAGGTGAATTATGTCACCTATCACATGTTTTAAGTTTTTTTAAAAGAGAGAACATTTTTCATTATCATCTCTGTTATTTTTATTTTTTTCCTTTTTTCTAAAAGTTTCGTATCTAAATCGATAAATTTTGGAGTTAAAGAGCACATTGCTTCACTATTGTAGAAAAAAAGAGCTTCTACAAATTTCTTATTATTAATGGAATTTCATTAAAATGCTTTTGTCAAAATAAAAATAAAAAATGTGTGGAATGAGTTTAATAAGTTGTTTGATTGATACTCATTACAGACTTAAATTAGAGATGACGATGTTTTTGGGCTTTGTACACGTAATGGCTGGAAATAAAACACACGACTGGCAATATTGAGCGGTAAAATTATCTGAATTGTCTAAACTGGTTTGTTGTAGTGGTAGGACTCTTTTGGAATCTCCTCCTGGGGCAGTGTGGACGATTGTCATACATTCAGCAGCCAAGCAGTAGTGTGCAAACATTACTGTATTTCGTATTGAAGGGCAATGTTTCCAGTGAAATTATAGGGCTCAAAGAGATACCACATCTAATATCTCAAGGTGACGAACACAATGCTTTGCTGAGGAGGATTTTAACGAAGTTCGAAATTCTGGTTGGCATGGAACTGTAATGGGCAGTCCAAAAAAGGGTTGAATTATCGCGGAATCAAAATTTAGAGGCAGTATAATGACACGTCGCGTTGTCGCTTCGATCGTTAGACCAGATGGCTTATTTTGCAGTCCCTGCACTCGATTATGTAGATATAGACCTTACTGAACCTCTCGCGTGCCGTAAAAACAAAGGGGAGGTTGGGGGAATGGAGTTATTCATTCCGCGACGTAATTCGCGGCATATTTTAACGAAAATGTCGCCCGCGAATTTTGATCTTGTGATTTGCGTTTTAAATATGGACGTATTCAGGGCTTGGGGATATTGGCCAAAGCTTCGTCAGTTAAAACCTATAAAATAAATAAACCATAATATACAATTTATTAAATAAAAACAACAAAGCAGCTTAAACAATAAACTATAAAAAAACTATAAATTATCAAAGAAGAATTTGTCATGTAAAAATATACTTACGTGCTAAGTACGATAAGTGGGAGTATTTAAGTCGCTAGTGGCATATCTAACGCAAACGTGCTCCATTATCGACCGCATTGTCACTTAACATCAGGTAAGATAATGGTGAAACGTTTGCTTATTTAGGATAAATAAAAATTAAGGTACAGTAAAAACAAAAACAAAAGGACAAAGTTAAAACATCAGATCAGAGCCTATAACACTAAATGCGATATTTAAATGTGACTTAATCTATCTTGTATTCTACTAAATATATAAAAACATTCTTACAAAAGCTTACTTTGATTTTTTTACAGTTTTGGTTAAATAAAAATGTGTATTTTTATCTAATACAACACGTATTTTTTTTACTGTTAAGGCGATAGCCCAAAAAAAAAATTACATTATTACAAAACAGCAGCTGGAGCCGACAATGAAGCTTCCCAGCTCACGTATTTGAATGGCATCCGAGACGTGATGCCAGAGTCCCGCAGGCAAGCAGATTGAAATATTTTATATTAACTCTCGCAGTGCTTCTTCGCATTTATATTGCAGTTTTGAAATACTTTTAAGGTATTCAGATTTTCATATGCTTAGACATTTCAGTTTACTGACATATTTATAAAAATAATGGTAGCGTGGGTGAAATTACACGCATATTATTTAAGGAATGTAAACTGTTCTGATTTTTCTTTGAATTTGGATTTGATGGCACAAATTTGAACCTTAATAATAATAATCATTAATCAATTAAATCTAATTATTTTTTAACTGGTTAAGGGATACAAAACATTTACACCGTAAAAGGTTTAAATTAAAAGAAAAAGAAAGTACCTATACTTTCTCTATTGATTTATATATTTTAGATGAAAAAGCATAAATATAGTTTAAATTAGTTTAAATCATGGAGACGGACAAAGGTTAGATTTATCGTGATTAATCATCTTAATGTTCATGAATTATATATAATTTTATAGCATAACATGAAATATCGTTAAATAAGCGTATATGCGTCTCAGTACTCCGCTGCAATATTGTTGCTGCAAACTGAAAATGCGCAAAACAGAGCAAAAATAAGACTCATCTTAAATTTTTGCATTTTTAATAACATACATTTTCATCTTCCCTATGATTCGCAATTATTATAATTTGAAGTCGCATAATGTTATATGTACCTACTGATCTAAAAAAAACTGATTTAATGTTGCACAGTGTATGTAGGTATTTCCGCTAGGATCTACAATTTCTTGTCATAAACGGAAGCTATATATATACACGTGCAGCATGTGATTAAAATTTTACGTCAATAAATCGTTTCTCATAACCTTGATATACCTAAATGAAGAATTTGTTTACATTTGTGGAACAAAAACAGATACAGAAAAGTAAATGGATCGAAAACGGAATAATCATACTATCCTAATTCTCGCGTTAAAAATGTTAGTCGAAAATGAAAGCACTCATCAAAATCTGATAACCAGTGATAGTACACGAGTAGTCTGAGATATAAATAAATGCAAAAAATTGCACACCCTTAATATAATAGACTCAAACTAAGTATAGATATGTTAAATAAATGTTTTTACACTCA
The DNA here is from genome assembly GCA_948107665.1 of Lomographa bimaculata. Classification (NCBI taxonomy): domain Eukaryota; kingdom Metazoa; phylum Arthropoda; class Insecta; order Lepidoptera; family Geometridae; genus Lomographa; species Lomographa bimaculata. The sequence goes on from OX403595.1 coordinate 17,557,713, forward strand.
CCCACACTAAGTTAAATTTAGAACACAATCACGCTCAAAACCTAAACACAATTTTCCCTTAGGACCAAAACTCGTGTTTACACAGGGAATCGAACGCGATATCCGCTGCTCAAAAAGCGAACCCGCACCTAACCAAGCCAGCAGGCAGTTCTATATTATTATGAAGCTATGTCTGTATTTTTTTAAGTCCACTAAAACTAATTTTTCGAATCACTCCGCCCTGATCGAAAGAACTCCGAGTAGAATCAATAACGCTCGTTCCTAAAATATTCATCAAACTATCCAACCGAGGATGGCGGGGAAAGAGCGGCATCAAACATTAATGTTATCATTTGGAGGCCAGCAAAGATGCTGAGCAACGCCTGATGGCCGATATAGCGCAGTAAAGGGAACCGTAATGTGAATATTATACAGTCACCACTTTGCCCCATTCTCCCCCCCAGTGAGATTAGGTTGTGCGTTTTTTCTTTATTGCCAGCGATAATGACGTTTGAAGTAAGTACCTACTTATGATGCAGATGATGAAGATCCTCGGGGTAATGTTAGCCTCAGGTGGAGGGGCACAGGACTTGTGATTTAAAGTATTTTTAGATCAAGCGACCAATTTTCTTCCTTTCATTTTCTTATACTGAACTTTAATTTAAAGTATACAAAAATCTCTCACACCCATAAAAGATGTTCTAGGCCTTGCATCGTTGGTGCCGGAAACATTTACATATACAATAAACAATCATACCCAGAACACCAGAAACTCAAATGTCTCTTGGGAAGGGAAAATTGTGCTCCTGTAAGGAATCTAAACCATGACTCACGGCGAGGGCAGATACTGTACCAACTAGGCAGTTAAAGTTTGAGGTCATAAGTTTCATATAATAAATGACATTGAAATAATAAACAGCGTGGAAAATAGTATTGATATGAAATGCATTTATTCGCTTCAATTGTAGGTATAAAAAGATAAACAGATGTAAGGTTTAGTGTATCAATAGTTCAAATACTTAGTCATATTTAGTGTCATGCAAATGTCGTTTTGAAGACTAGGTAGTCAGTTATCTAGAGTTAGTTTAGTTAGTTAAGTTGAAAGTCTGCCGCCAAGCCAAATACGGTGTTCCGGCAGTTATCCTTGAGAGCCTGCGTAATAATTCCATATACCTAATAGAAAATTAATTAACAACATAAAATCTATAAGCTCTGTTACACAATAGATTTATGGGTAATAACTAATAACATGCGAGTACAATAGATTTACCTGTAATTAGAGCTAATTAATTGTTGGCACCCGTATAATTTAAGGGCAGGAGAACTAATTAATAATGAGTATGTATGTTCCTGCTTTCCTACAATATAGAGAGTTTGAACTATTAATAAACTGTATCACAATATCACGTTTAAAATCTATAATAGACTTTGACTTTGACTGGAGTATCTGTTAGCGCGTTTGCCTTCTAAGCAGCTAAGCAGCGGGCATCAGGTTTGATTCCCGGTGAGGAATTTACTTTTCAAGGATTGTTTTTTAGTTATGCCTCTAAATTGTGTGATGTAGCATGTTTCCGACACCCTCAATTCCAGTTTTTGAGTGTGAAAGCCGCTGACAACCAGCGGCCGCCTCTGATTATCCGCTGACGCTGCAGAGGCTACACTCAACCAGCAGCAAGTAGTCCGTTCTATAAAAGAATAAGATCGACCGCCATCGTCATGGACGTCAATTGTTCTACGTTAGTTTCACAAAACATCGAGAACAGCTGAACCGATTTGCCTAATTTTGGTTTTGAAATGTTTGTAGAAGTCCAAGGAAGGTTCAAATCATGAAAAAATATAAAGAAATTGCAAGAAAGATTCTTTATATTATCCCATCGAGTGACTCCGGGCAGGTCGGCTAGTATTTTAATAATTTAAACACAAGCAAAGCGTAATAAACCGACTTCACCGCTTAAATTTTGTTTTTTGATGATTTTCTCAAAAATCGCTGAATCTAAATCTAAATTGCTCTTAGCTGTAGGGTTCAGTACCCAAGAGGGTAAAACGGGACCCTATTATTAAGACTTCGCTGTCCATCCGTCTGTCTGTTCTTCTGTCAACAGGCTGTATCTCATGAACCGTGATAGTTGGACAGTTGAAATTTTCACAGATGATTTACTTACTAAAAACAAAATAAAATAAATATTTAAGGGGGCCCCCTTTTTACAACAAACGTGATTTTTTAGCTAATTTTTACTCGATATTGATAACGGCAACTGGTAGACGCTTGAAATATTCACAGAATATTTAGTTACTATATTCACTTTTAAAATAAACAATTAAATTGAAAATAAGCAAATATTTAAGGGAGGCTCACATACAACAAACGTGATTTTTTGCCGTTTTTATAGTTAATTAGCCGTGCCCCGCGGCTTCAATCGCTATTATCAAGTCAAAAAGTAGCCTATGTGTTAATCCCAGGTATACGCTATTATATTGCAATTTTCATCCAAATCCGTTCAGTTCAAGCGTGAATAGGGAATAAACATACTTACACACAAACTTTCGGATTTATAATATTAGTACGATGGTACGGAACCTTTCATGCGCGCTTTTTTATTTTATTTGTGTGAAAACTGACTTTATTTATAGAAAAATAAAGTGTTCTATACAGCTCCAATTCAATATGTTTAGTCTAATTTTGACTGATTTTAAATGACACACGTCAAGATAAAACGGAACATATTTCAACTACAGAAGGTTTTTAAACTCTTAACGTATTTCGAAGTTTCCAACACAGCAGCACACAAATTCATCCTCAGAACACGCCTCTTACTTCCCTCTTAATTCTTCCAATCCATTTAAAACAGTCTCAAGTTCTTAACAAGAACGCTCGACCGCGCCTAAAAAGATAGCATTACATTACCGTATTTCAAGCAGGACGTTAAAATGCAAAGGAGTACTTAGCGGATATCGCTGGCTGGGTATAAATCTTTTGTTATTTACTTAGCTCTGCTTACGCAGCATGGTGGAATTGGAGACATTTGCAGATTGTAGATTGTACGGCTCGCGGCTTTGCATAACCTACGCGTCCTATTGAAACGAGAACGGTCCGTATGCTTAGTTGGGTGGTTGAACGTTCACCTTCTAAGTAGGGGTACAAGTTTTCTCCCCAAGGAAAATTTGTGTTTCTGGTTTTGGTTGTGTTTGTGTGTGTGATGTCAATGTTTGCTGCACCCACGACACAAGTCCTTGAATTAAGTGTGGCTGTGAGTGTGAAAGCGAATAATGAGTGTGAAATGTTTTGAGCCAGAAAAAACAATGAAAGCACAAAGTGCCTACTGCTTATGTTTTATTTACGCTTGTGTTTCATTCACATTTTGGCTTGGTATCAACAAATCACACCAATCTGTGTAATGTGTGTTACCAAGAAGATGTGTCCACTCGCAGATACAAAAGAAAACTATAACGTTTTTTATATCGTAGACCGATCACACGTAAATTTTTGAGCGTCTCCTGATAGTGACACCTAAAATACTCAATGCGAAAGGTTTCCTTTTTTACCGACTTCCCAAAAAAAAGAGGAGGTACTCAAGTCGACTGTATTTTTTTTTTAAGTATTTTCCTCATAACTTCTCTCCACGTGAGCCGGCTTCGAAAAATTTTTTTTAGTTTGAAAGATGTTGCTTTCTAATTGATTCCATTTAAATTTGATCAAGATCTGTTTTTCAGTTATAGTCAATAATGCGTATATAATACATTAAATTTGATCAAGGTTCCGAAGATAAAGCGGTGAAGTCAGTTTTTTAAGCTTTGCTTGCTTTTAATTATTTAAAGTGCAGTCATTAACTGGTAGGGTTTAAAGTTTGTCGTTCCGACTAAAGTCCAGATGGGATACATATTATTTTATATAAAATTTCTTTGGAGAAATAAATTTTCCACAAAAACTTTACAGCATTTGTTTCTGCAAGATATAGACGTACAAACTTATAAACTGTTCCCCAAATAACAGTCCAAGATTTAATTTTTCAATTAACTAAGTAAATGTTTATTTATGCAGATGTGGCCGATCTGAATAAAATTAATTTATTTTATTAAATGCGGGAGCGGCTAACGAGTTTGAAATTGAGTTCGCGTTTTGTTTTCAAGATTGGCTTTTGCTGCGGCTTTTGCTAGCGTTTCTTAAACTTCCACGACAGAGATGGGAGCATCTCGCCCGAAAGAATGTTGCACGATAGGACGAGTTGAACCTATTTTATTTAACATTTTGTGGTCTAGTGTAATTCTAATTAATTTAACACTTATAAATATTTTTATATCAACCGCCTACGAGAAACATAAGGCCGTATAAATGACTAAAGACACATTTAACACTTGATGTCTATTTTGAAAAGTTGAGTTTATAGCTTTAAATAATTATTATAAAATCTGTTCAACCTAAATACATTAATACATATTTTATTCAAAACCCAACTTCTGATTGAGTCACAAGAGACATAGCGTGATTACATTTTTCACTTTACCCTTCCTAGAATTAATTTTCAAATGAACGCGAATATTACTGAAGTTCATTTTAAAATAATTTTTCATAACTACCAATATTATAAACAGTTTTTCTTATTTTGAACGAGAGATACTTTCGTAGCTAAACCTAGTTTTTAGGAAACTTTACTTTCTTTATGATGTGAAGTGAAATAGTAGGAAAAGTTGGTATAGACAAAGATTATATTATGTTATGTTCATAATATCATATTATGTTAAAAACTCTGGCTGAATAGAAGAAAACGACCAGTTGGCGCAGTAGACAGGTGTCCGCCCTCTGCGCCGTGGGTCCTGGGTTCGATTCCCGGCAGTAGCACAAATTCCTTCCCAAGGGATACTTGTGCTTCTGGTTCTGGGTGTAATGTGTGTGTGATGTGAATGTTTCCGGCACCCACGATACAAGTCTTAGTGGACTTATTGTGGGGCTGTGAGTGTGAATGCGTTTGTTTGTTTGTTTATAACAAGTTTTTATTTATTATGAAAACTATCGCGATTGTTATTCATTTTTATGGTACTAACCGGCCAGGCGTCGGGATCGGCCGCTTTGTTGACTCCCAGATGAAGAGCGTCGTATACGCTCGAAACTGGTCGGAGAATTTCGACAATAGATAACGCGATTAACAGCCGGTTAGTACCATAAAAAAGTTTTTATTTAGTTTCACCTGACCCGTTGTATGTTTATTTGTCAGTCTGTAATTAAATCTTGCAAGCTAAATTAGACCCACTTTCCGATGTCCGAATAGACTCAAATTTGGTGTATCTCATCCAATCATGGGTGTAGCATCCTTATGTCCGTGTGTGCGTCCATCTTGCTGCAAAGTATCACTGACAAATTAATTTACAACGGTATGCGGTGGTTTTACGGTTATTTGGTTTGGCTGGAGCTATTCAACCTTTCTCCTTCTACTGTGACTCTACCGAGCACCTTACTAAGTCCACGTAAAGAGATTTCTTAATCGAATTAAGTTGAAAAGCTGATCAAAGTTGAGAGGTTTTCAGATGAAACTATTTAAAGATTTCGTGATCAATATTAAGTACTTATTCTAGTAATTCTCTAAGTATCTAAGCTTTTATTCGATTAAGTAGTTTGACTTGTTGAGTGGTTGTTTTATAAAATTTTAAGTTCTTAATTCGTAAGATGATTAATTGATTTTATTTATTTAGAAGTTGGAGATGAGATAAGTAGACTGTGTTTTGTTTTATGCTGTATAGACAAACATTTGACCACCATCTCACCTGATGGAAAGTAATGTTGCCGCCGATGATATGACATGTTCGTCTAGAGCAGGGGTCGGCAACCTGCGGCTCGCGAGCCACATGCAGCTCTTTGGATATGAAGAGGCGGCTCTTTAGTTCCATACGCAAATATTATTTATTTAAAAAATAATTCTGAATCGATTAATGAGGATTAGGCACCATTTCTATACAGCCATTAACAAGCCTCCAAAGGTAGCAAAAAAGTACATTTATACAGTTGAAACAAGTAAATTAGCATGCATAGCGTTTTCTATAAGATACTCTTAGTACAGTAGGTATTACTGTTGGCAAGAAAAAAATTAAATGTTGTGGCTCTATAAAACTTTGAAATTTTGTAAATTGTAATTTTTGACTCTTCCGACTCAAAAGGTTGCCGACCCCTGGTCTAGAGGATACGTTCCACTATTTCGCCGTAAGGATGATGAACGTAAAAGCGAAACGCTTCGAGCGAACTGGAGGTATGTCAACATAAATAAAAAAAATAAAAAGTTTTAAAGGAAACATTTTATTGCTAACAGCAAGCATTATTTGGTAATTCATAACTATTCCACATATAGATTTTTTAATTTTTTTTGCGTATAAATATACGCATTGGTATAAGAACACATATAGAATATAATAAATTATGATAAATAAAATAGGAATACTTCAAAGAAAATGATTGAGACAGCAACTTGTTTTACTGGTCGCATGGACTAGTGGATTTTTTTAGCACATAAACATAAACGCTTTCACATGCACATCGCTACAATAAGTGCAAATACTTATATTGTAGCTGCCAAAAACATTTAAACTACACACATAATCTCACCCAGAACTAGAAAAACAAATTTCCCTGGAAAAGAAAACTTGTGTTTCCACCGGGAATCAAATTCGATGCCCTCTAAGGGCAGTTCACTCTCTAACTACACTAACAAGCAGTTCTATATGGTTAAACAACTACCGTCTAAATAAGACGTAATGCTCATTTGAAAAACTTAATAAACGACCACCGATTGGAACAGCCTAAACTGACACCATAGCCATAGAAAATGACCTAACGGAGCCTGAGACTGTCTATCAGTCCGTACTACAAGCAAACAAATTCAAAATATAAAAAATATAAAAAACATAAGCACTCTGACACTCACAGCTTTACACTAAGTTGATTGATTATACAATAAAGAGATATATAATTATATTATAATAATGTATTGTATTGTAATGATCTGTGTCGTGGGTGCCGGAAACATTCATATCATACACAAAATCACACCAGAATCAGAAACACAAATATCCCTTGCGGAGAAAACTTGTGTACCCGCCGGGAATCGAACCCGATACTCCTGCTTAGATGGCGGGCACCTACCTAAGCCAACGGGCAGTTCAATATATTTATTTGTCAGAATATATGACCACGCTGTCCATTATCGTGCCCATTTTGTAAAGGCAATTCGTTTTCTGCCATGTCCAAAATCTAAATAGCAAGCGCAGTTACCCACTAACCCAGCTACCCAAACGGATTCATTTGCCATTACCGGCTTTCAAAACGGCGGCTAATCTTCTAGTGTTGCTGTTTATTTACCCATTTTACCCATTTATTCGTCGAAAGTTGGGTTAATCGAGCATAGTTTTCCAACGTTTAACATCCCAGCGCTTGGCAACTTTGTGAGGACATTTACAAGGTACGGTAAAAAAATAGTTGTAACAACGGTACAACATGAGAAACTGTCAAACATCGTCCATATATGGTGGACAAACTTCCAGTTCTCTCAAATTGTTTCGCTTTTACGTTTCTCATCATCGATTCAGCTGCATCATCGCTTCCCATCAAGTGAGATGGTAGTCATATGATTGCTTAAAAACCGGGACGTTATTACAACAGTATATAAATGATACTAGACCCGTGCGGCACTCGGGGACTGCCGCGGTAAAGCTATTACATAGCATTTTTTATCAACTTATGCAATTATAATTATTTATTTATTTTATTTATGCAGTATTTTTTTTCTTGCCACCTAGAGGCGAGTTACTGAACTGAAGAGACAAGCGTGATATTTAAAAAAAGTCCTTAAAAGTTCTGCTATTCATTGATAGATGGCAAAACTAAAAAGTATCACCGCTGTGCCGGTCGGAGGGGGGGTGTTAGGTTATTTTCGTTACGGAATTTCTGGATTCGGTCTCCACGCTCAAGACACGCTATAGAAGCTATGCAATAGCTTAAAAAAGGTATACATATAGCTCATGGGAAGCGTGCGGTGACGATGACGCAAGTTTCACGCTTTTTGTTCACCCAAAAAGTGTTCAACGCGCCTAAAGAAGTTTTCACCTCAAAAATAGATCAGCTTAAGACATCTGAAATAAAAAACCATCGGAACGACGCAGAAGAAGGTCATTAATGAGCCGACATTCGGTCCCTGTAAAAGTCCCAACTTAACGTCCCTTGTATTAAGTCGAAGTAATGAGGTGTAAAACCTTGTTGTTTAGTGAACTAGTTAGTGGGTTCATATTATTAAGGGACATACTACGGTCACTTTCAACTCTACCTCAATAATTATAGAGTATAAAATAAAGTGGTACGGTTTAGTAAACAAAACATAATGGATTTCTGTCGGATGTAGGCGATTCGGAAAAATAATGAACGGTTCGCTCTTGACCTGCTGAGGGAGGGATTTGCTATTGGTTCGATACCACTTCTGGGTAAGAGTCTTTTTGTATTGTATTTGTAAAGGGATGGAAGGTTGAGGACTTCTGCTCAATATATTTGTTTATCACAGTTGCAACACATATTTAAATTTAAAGAAGAGATATAAATTATAATTATAGTTTAAATTATTGTCAATACATTGTTCTGATGCACGCTTTACTTTTTGTTCCTACCATTGCTGGATGACTGGTAGAAAATGCTCTTAGCATTAAGTCCTCCAATCGTACATTGTTTTTGTTGTACAATAGAGTATAAATAAATAAAATATATAATAAGTTTGCGTTAAATGTACAATTAATCCTACTAAATGCGAAAGTTTGTGTTTAAGTATGTTTGTTTCCTCTTCACGCTTTACCAGCTGGACGGATTAACACATAGGCTACTTTTTAATTTGATAATAGCAGGCGAAGCCGCTGGGTGCAACTAGCTATCAAATATGTAATCTTATCCGACAGAAATCCATTATGTAGTGTGTTTAGTACTTAGTCTCTGTATTACCACACCACCATCCCTGCTTATCTGTATTATTATTTTCCATCCAACGGTTGTCTGGAAGAGATCGCTAAGAGAGCGCCCATTGTAACTATTTATTAGTAATTTCATTTCTGTACTTTTTATTATTGGTGCCAGTAGAGTTATTGTATTGTATTGTATTGTAATCTGTAAAGGTAAAAACTACTTACAAAAATATGTCGGCGCGTTTTAAAGGGATGTTCCGGCTGCTGTCCTTGAGACCTAGTCACATTTTGCCCTCGATCACATCTCTTACTCAACCGTAGGAATAGTAGCCAAATATTGACATATCAAATAAGCCTTAACACCTGGAAAGTCGAAACAAATTTAACGATAATCCGTTTATTGCAAATAAATATACATAGAAATCTATGTATGTAGGTACATAATAATACGGTATTAAAATCATAATTTTCCGCTTTTTTGCTTTGACCTCTTTTATGCTTCATCATTGGCGGGAAAAAAGTATTTAACTAAAACAAGACAACTGATAAAAACTAAAACCTTACTACTTACTTACATCTAGTAAGTGTAACATGGCTTCCTGTAATCTTTTTTGGTCTCAAATATTTAAGCTATGTCATTTTCGAAACATATTGGTATATTCATTGGTAGTTTATATTTTTTAATTTGTAAAACTACTTTCTTATGTAATTTAAACTTTATGGAGTACCAAAGATGCAATATTTTATTAGTTTTTTCTTAAACCCAGCCTAAGACACCCACAGAATTGAGACAAATTCAACGATACCATAATATATATTTTAAATTGGTCTGTTAGTTGGACGATGTGAGAAAACAAACGACCGTACATAAATAATGTTAGATAATATATCGAAACCTACTCGTGTTATACTAAGTCTTCTAATATCCGACATCAAAAAAAGGAGGAGATTCTCAATTCGACTACTTTTTGTGTGTTACAAATAAAAGTAGGTACCTGAAAAACTTTTTTCAATGAGAACCGATTTTAATGATTCTTTTTTTATTTGAAAGCTGGTGCTTTTTATGTGGTCCCATTTAAATTTTATCAATATCTGACCAGTAGTTTTTGAGTTATCTTCAATAATGCGTTTTTAATTAATTTAATGTGATCAAGGGCTCCGCAGATAAAACGGCGATTTCAGGTTTTTTAAGCTTTACTTGCGTTTAAATTAAATTTAACTGTAGTCGGGTAAAACTAAGGTCCCCAATACGTAACAGAGACTTCAATTCCACAACTTCCTGCATCCTGCATTTACCGGGAAGAGTGCACAACCGGATAAACCCCAATACAAACCGGGTAAGCACGTTTCGTATAGATACTTCAACTTCACTATAGGTACATACTTCTAACTAGTGTATCTACGTAGCTTAGTGTACATTATGGCTTGACAGGATGTGCTTAGAGCTGTTTTATTGTACACGGGAGAATGCTTCTGGTTTAAGTTATTTGGTACATGTCGAGAACAAGTGTATTTGTGTCTTCCTAATGTGAGACATTGCTAACTTTCAAAAAGATATCCAATAGTAATCAGAATAATACCTACTATTGCTTTATTAACAAATAAACATGGAAAAATTGTGTTTTTGGTTCTGGTTGTGATTGTGTGTGTGATGTGAATGTTTCCGGCACCCACGACACAACTCATCGAACTTAGTGTGGGGCTGTGAGTGTGAAAGAGTAAAAAAAAAAAAGAAGAGCTAGAGAATTTCATACATAAGCGCTTTCACACTCACAGCCCCACACGATTCGATAACTTATGTCGTGGATGCCGGAAACATTTCCATCATAAACACAATCACAACCAGAACCAGAAACATGAATTTTCATTAGGGAGAAAACTTGTATTCTACCGGTAATCGAACGTGTTACACCTGCTTAAAAGGCGAATGCTCACTTCACTAAGCCAGTTTACTAATCCAACCGGCAGTTCATACAAGCAAAACACCTCCTCATTTTGCGCTCAAAGGAAAACATTTTAAAATTTTAAGAGCGCACACCAACATCAGCACTAAAATTACGAAAGTACTTTACAGGTTAACGAACAATAAACCACTACTTAACATGCTTACAAAACATAAAACACCAGGTTGTAGGATTATAGCCGAGTACTATGCTTTGTGTGCGAGGATCAACCATACTAAATAAGGCTTGCCATTCACACAGTTTAAATAAAACGCAGCTGTTAATTTACCGCAGCGTTTATACTTGGTACTTGACGTTTATCAGGATTTAATAATATTTAGAATTTAAAATAGGAAGGTTTTTATAGTGAATAAAAATTAATTTGTTGGATTAATTTTTGTTTTGTTAAGCTATTGCATAGCTTCTATCGCGGGCCTTGAGCGTGGAGACCGAATCCAAAAATTCCGTAACGAAAATAACCTAACACCCCCCACTCCGACCGGCACAGCGGTGATACTTTTTAGTTTTGCCATCTATCAATGAATAGCAAAACTTTTAATGACTTTTTTGAAATATTAGTCTTTTTAGTTCAGCAACTCGCCTCTAGGTGGCAGGAAAAAAAATACTGCATAAATAAAATAAATAAATAATTATAATTGCATAAGTTGATAAAAAATGCTATGCAGTAGCTTTACCGCGGCAGTCCCCGAGTGCCACACTTTCTTTTTTTTTTCTATAATCACTGTTTCCAGTTCTAATCGATGTACGGTCTCTGAGTTTATCAACATCATTATAAGTCCATAATGTTCCCAATGTAAGCGAAAATTTGTGCACCGAAAAATCTTCCTTACCGACTTTTACTTCATCAGCACAAATTACCACCGAGATACATAAGTATGTATTCCAAGGAAGTCCTTAGCCAACCTGGAAGACGCTCAAAAGGCTGCGCACCCAGGTTGGCAGATCAAAAGACAATCTGTCCAGGTCTACAGACCCACAAACCGATGCGATCATTCATCGCAAATTATGGCTCGTTTATTGTCGTGTTCATTAAGCGATAGTTATTATACACTAGAAGACTTGTACGAAACAAGGTCAAATGATGTTTACGTAGTTGAGTATTAAGCTAAAAAAGTGTATGTGATGCCTTTGAGAAGAAGATTAATGTTTTTTACTGCTGGGGCTCGAAGACTTTTCTCACTCGAATCTGAGCCAGAATCCATAACAGCAGAAATATAAGTAATAGTTAAATGTTAACGCTAAGCTAAGCTCACTTCATACAAACACACAATCAATATTTTTATCTTGCCGTATTCAGTGTCTACAGTTTAGCACTCCAGGCAGGCTAAACTATTAAATTAACCTCTATCTATAACATTGACCGACCGCGGTCGACCGCGAGCATAAAACACTCACTTTTCCACTCTTAAATAGGAATTTTACATATTCTGTGCGTAGATCTAATTGTATATTATTTACTTTAAAAATTATTACCTTGAAAATTTCACGTAGCGCCGCAAATTATGATACAATTAATTATTTATTGCAAAAATATGATATACAAAAAAATCATGTCGATCCACGAATAGATCGACGAATATATCCATAACAAATCTTATACAACAAATTAATTACAAACATCGAACTCAGTAGCTAAATAATCACCTAAGAAAAGGTCAGGATTCATAACGTGTATTGTAATTCAGAATAAGGGTGCTTTTCCACCAGAGATGTGCTATGCTTCGTTGCTATGGATGCGTTTGATATCCTCCAATCATGTTCATTGGTAGCGCTGGTAGATACGGGTTCAACTAAGCTATGTTTTTTATATGGAAGGATGCATGCTATGGATGGCTGCGAGTGGTGTAGCTTCTCGTGCCTTCCCTACTGTCGAAGCATCGCATAGCTCGAGCCGCGCATTTTCTTCGCACAGCTACCTCGCTGCGGCGCATCCATATAGCACATCTTACTCGCTCCGCTACATAGCTTAGCATCAGTGGAAACGGTCACATAGTTTCGTAGCTTAGCTAACACATCCTCGCAGCATAGCTGTATAGCTTATCGCTAGTGGAAAAGCACCCTAAGGCTCGCTACAAAGTAGCTTCATTCACACAATGTATATCCAGCCTTAGCCCTATCCTTTACCATTTTCTACCACGTTTAAAGGGAATATGATACCCTAACAAACGCATAAAAGAATTTAATTGGTCCTAAAATTCCCGGTTCGCTGCCTTTGTCTGCCTATGTTGCGGTTTAACATTATTTTCTTCGCATAAAGTGTTTTATGCGTCCCTTATTTTATGCCAGATTTGTATATTGTTAGGTCTAAAGGACCCTTAAAATTTGTGTCATTATTTTCACGTTATGGGTATTTCGTATCTCGTTAAGAGAAGGGTTTGTATATCTATTTTGCTGACAAACGGTATATAAATCTAATGTATTTTGATTACGTTATGCTTTATTATTATAGTTTAGGTAAGGGTATAATTTAGACCGCCACCAAAAATTCTAAACGGTTACCAAAATGGATAAATGGTCACCAAATTACGTTTCCTAAAATAAAATTTCCTGTAATAGAACCGAATCGGATAACAGTAGGTTAAGGCAAAAATATTTATAACACGAAAAAATGGATTCATTTCATAATATTTTAGAAAACGTAATTTGGTGACCATTTATCCATTTTGGTAACCGTCTAGAATTTCTTGGTAGTAAAATAGGTACTTTTTTGGGCGGTGTTTAAACACAAGCCTTTAGGTAATAATATCTCGGGACTTAATCGCACTAAAAACTATTTACCTTCACGTGTCGGCCAAGTTGCATTGACCATGATCTGTCTTTCCGAGGTCATGGCCAATGCAACTTGGCGCGCCTAGTGCAAAAATATTTTCAGCGCGATTAAGTCCCAAGATATTTCCTAAATTATGTGCTCGAAACGCGAAAAATTAAACGTTACATTTGATTTATTATTATAAAACTGTATTTTTATTATTATTTTATGTTTATATTTATTTAAAAAGCTGTCTATATATCCTACTTACTGGAATTTCCTTGCATGCGACAGTTAATTAAAAATATAATAGTATTTTTTTCTCCTTGACGTTTCGGTTATAAATATATTAGAAAAAATCAGCCAAATCAGATAAGTCATTTTCAAGTGTTGATCTTTCATACATGCGGCAATGTATTCTTATTTATTTAAGTAACGCGTAAGGTCACGGATTTAACTAGTCTTCTATAATAAAAATCTGAAGAACTTTTACATATATTTTTTCATAGCACTGAAATCTTAAAAAACAGTAGTACTTCATAAGTAGGACATGTTCCCATTCTATCAAAGCGTTCTTTATGCTTTTATTGCGGAGAGTAGAGACCGCGTAAGAGGTATGAAAAGAATTGCTAACGGGGACAGCTTGAGAACCTTGGAAAACACAACTCTACATACCATCTTATAATAGTGTGATGTATAGATTGTTTTTACCCCTAGTGTCTCACTGCTGGGCAAAGGTCTAATATCCAATGTTGTCTATTTTAGAAGGAACTAAAGTCGTGACTCCACCTTTTTCTGGTCCGGCCATGACGACACCGGCCGTCTCGGTGATTCTATAAATAAATGCATAATCAATTGCTCCTCTTTTTTTATTTAATTTTATGAAATGGTTTTTAACCATACAGACCAGTTTTATTCAATAATACAATGAGGTATTTTTGTCAGAAATACGTAATTTTTTACCTATGCTGCAACACGTTCCAAGCTGTGCTCAAGCCTACCTAAAATTATAAAGCTGCTAAGTATCGGCTATATCTATAAACTGATTTAATTCATTAATCTTTTGAGATACGGTACCATGCGGTGGGCTCACACGGCTCACAGTCTATTATAATTATTAATCTGTAACTTTACAATAAACAGTCGAATTTTATGAAGAGACGTTTCTTAACAATAGATACTTCAAAACTCAATAGCACAATCTGAAAAGATTAGGCCCATTCGCTTCTTATCCTACAATTTAGATCTCAATAAAAACCTCGTCACAGATAACCAAACGCGAAAATCGTTTCAACACTCCAACCAAACACTTCAACTTTGAGAAGTACTATAAAGATATGATTAAATGAAATCATCGAGTTCGAGACTAGAGTTGGGACCAAGTCACGGCAGGAGTTATGCAAGAAGTTGCAAACTAGATTTCAGGCTACCGGGGGTTGGTCAGTTGGTCTGCGGTTACAGGAAATACGGGTAGTTTCAGGATGAAATGAAACGGCAAGGGAAATTTAATTTAGCAGAATTTTCAATTTATTGCGTTAGGAAGAGATTACATTAATTTACTTTAGAAATATTATGGCTATCCGTGTTTATTAGATATAATTAATGCTATAACAATGTTAAATTATTAAGTGAACGATTAACGGGCAAATTGAAATAAAAAAAAAAATGAAACTAACTTAGCATATATGATGTAACATAAACGCTCAAGGCGGTATACTGGCTGCATCGAGTTTCTAAATTGTAATGAAGAACAAACTAATTGTTTTTTTTTTGACGTGATAACGTCTTATAAATCGATGAACACCGGCTGCACGCACGAATTAGTGTCACGTTCCGCCTGAGCCTGAGCGTGCAAGCGAGAGCGCGGAACAAGCGATAGAGAGGCACGATCAGCCTAAGCGTTCGTCTTATGACGTTATCACGCAAAATTATCGTCCGTAAATCGACTTTACAAACAACCAATTTTTTTTATTTACAATTAATTCCCCAGCCTTTAATTAAGATAGTTTAATAAATGTAAACCATACCTACAAAAAACGGGTAGTATTTTCACTAACGATATCATAAATTTTTGATTTAACATTTTTATCAAACAATCCTTATTCTTCAAAATATCCTAGAAAATATCTTGGGACAAAGATTAAATACTTGATTCCGCCATCCACGAGACACCTGACTTAATTCCCGATAAATATTTACTGTCTCACTATCGTGCAAGCCATCCCCTGACGTTCGACTAAAGCGACTGCCAGGACCGAAACTCTCAAAAATAGGTTTATAATACAAAAGAAAAGAAAGAAGAGAACATTTAAAAAACCTGTCTTTTTTGTAAAGTATAGTAGTTAGTGCAAAGAGAAATGCGAAGGCGACTCATCCTAAAGAAGGGTTCCGCTTAAAGCTTAAAAAAACCGACTTCGCCGCTTTACCTTTGGAACCTTGATTAGATTCAACGTATTAAACACGCAGTATTAACAATAACTCAAAAACTAGTAATCAGATCTTGACCAAATTTAAATAGAACCACATGAAAAGTACCAGCCTCCAAATAAAAAAATAACCATCAAAATCGGCGCACAAAGAAAAAAGTTATGAGGTAACTTTCGAAACAAGAACATCGTCAATATAGTCCACAGAATACGCATTATTGAGGATAACTCAAAAACTACTAGTCAGATCTTGATCAAACTTAAATGGGACCAAATGGAAAGCAACATCTATCAAAAAAAAAAAAAACAAAATCGGTTCACGTGGGACGAAGTAACACAAATAAAAAATAAAAATACAGTCGACTTGAGTACCTTTTTTGTAAAGTCGGTAAAAAAGTAAATCATTTTTATTACCTTTTGATTTTTTACGGAACCAATTATAAGTCAAAACAACGCCAAGCGAGCAGGCAGGTTTGGAGTTGTTTTCCAGCAGGTATTTTTAATTATTTGATCTGCCCGTAGGCTTAGTTATGTGCGCGTCCGCCTTCTAAGCATCGTAAATCGGATCGATTCCCGGTGGAAACACAAGTTTTCTGCCCAAAGAAAATTTTTGTTTCTGGCTCTTATTGTAATTGTATGTAAAATGAATGTTTAGGGCACCCCGACGACGTGTAATTAAGAAAGCATTTAAAAATTAATATAAAACTACATTCTGAAGGAACTTGAAAGAATACCTGGAACCTGAAGGCAATAGATTCATTAACTTTCATGAGTGCCTCTTTGGGGCCCATGTGAATAAACGATTTTGATTTGATTTGATTTGACTTGACTCTTTGAACCCTTGGTACACCTAGAACCGGAATTATTACCGCTCTGTCTCACCCGATTTCAATCCTCACCTATTAGACTATGCGACCTCATCCGCCTTCATCACAAATGCAGCCTCGCTTATCTTTCCTCTCGCTTTGAAACTTATAAAATTAATGCTCTAAAGGATTTACTGACGAATTATAACTTTACAACTTTGACTTTTGCGTACTGAGATGTTGAACTGCCTTTGTAGTTCAGATTTGTTTGAAGTTTTGAGATTAGTTTAATTTGTATAGACGTTTATTGTGGTATTGTTGAAGACAGTTTGATGGAAATGTTACAATATCCTTCTCTCGCCTAGTTACTTAATGCTTATTATATTTAAAATCACACCCAGATTTTAAAGACTGTAATATGTAAATTAAAACTATCGTGAGTATTACACATAATTGATGTTGTGTACGGCTTGAAACACGTCTAAATTTTGACTGACTTTGTAGTCGACTAGTTAGTCGAAATTTAGACGTTTTTCAAGCCGTACACAACATCAATGAACTGTAATATGTAATCATTAAAATCTTACAATATCTTTTTTTAATTCAAGATAGATAGATCTCAAGCTTAATTTTTTTTATGTTGAATAAGCAAGAATTTGACTATTATTTCCCTTGCGCGGCAGAAGATGGACATGCTTCATTGGAATAGGTACCAATGCAAGCATGGCATGCTTGCAATGATACCTATTCACTCTAGACTTATGGACTCCCAGATAATACCGTCCAGGAAACAGACACTGGCAATGAGTTCCTTCGTTTTTTTGGTGGTGTACGTACAAGCGAATTGCTTTGACCAAACTGCAGGCATTTCTGTTATCAAAAGTACGCTTAATGTTAAATACTAGATAGATTAATAAGTAGACCTTGTGTTAATCCTAGGTATAATATTCATTATAAATTTCATTCAAATCCGTTCATCCGTTAAAGCATGAAGAGTAAAAAACATACTAACTCTTACACACAAACTTTTGTATTTATATTAATTAAACGCAAAGCTTAAAAAACCGACTTCACCGCTTTATCTTCGGAACCTTGATCAGATTCAACGTATTAAGCACTTGACAATAACTCAAAAAATAGCAATTCGATCTTGAGCAAATTTAAATGGGACTACATGAAAAGCACCAGCTTTCAAACAAAAAATAATCATCAATATCGGTGCACAAAGAAAGAAGTTGTGAGGTAACTTTTGAAGTCGGTTAAAAACGAGAACATCGTCAAAGTAGTTCATTACTCAAAAACTACTAGTCAGATCTTGATCAAATTTAAATGGGACCAATTGGAAAGCAACACCAATCAAAGAAAAAAAAATTCAAAATCGGTTCACGTGGAACGAAGTGATGAGGTAACAAACATAAAAAAAAAGTTTGATATGAAGTCTGAAAGTTTGATGTGTTGTGTTAGTGTTATAAGATAAGTGAGATTATTAAAATTAATTCCAAGTCCAACATTGTATATAATTAATATTAAAATATATATTAATAAAAAAATATATATTAATATTTGTATTGAAATAATTTGTATGTTATCCAAATATTCATAGTTCTATCATTTCAACTTGAAATCAAAACTTAGATTAGAAACATAGCCTTCAAACAAATATAACTTTGTTTGCTTGTTTGTTACTTCGATCCATAATCTTGGTTTGAAAAGGGTTCAGATACATATCTCTAGGCACAAAAGGTCTAATAGCTTCAAGGTTGTGGGACTTTGTGTTAGTTGGAAACTATTGCAGATTGGTAAAGTTCTATCAAACTTCGTTGCTGTATTTGGTTGCTATATTTCAATTTGTGTTGACAAGTTTTATTGAAAATCATATAAGACTTGCTTTAATTACCAGGAAACATAGCAGTTTAACCAGAAAATCTATTTATTTTGACGACCTATTTGGCGCAATGGACAGGTGTCCGCCCTCTGTGCCGTGGGTCCTGGGTTAGATTCCCGGCAGTAGCAAAAATTCCTTCCCTAGGGATATTTGTGCTTCTGGTTCTGGGTATAATGTGTGTGTGATGTGAATGTTTCCGGCACCCACGATACAAGTCTTTGAACTTAGTGTGGGGCTGTGAGTGTGAATTCGTTTGTTTGTTTGTTTATTAATTTTATATTATTAGATCTTAAACAAACGCGACAATTACTACGCTACTTAACATTAGACATAAAGGAGATGTTTCATTTTGGGCCATCACTCTGTACCATACTTACAAAAATAGGGAAAAAATATTGCATTTTCTTAAAAATACTAATAAATTTATCTACAGAAGATACAGCTGTACCCTCAAATTATTATTTTTATATATGTACCCTATTTTTGGGACAGTCATGACAAGAAGATACTGAATGTCACTCTGTTCTGAGTTTTAATCGAGTACAATATTCTATAGTCCTATTATAATTATAACGAAACGCAAATATTTTAGAATTGATATGTTGTTTACAATAAATTATCAATGATACGTCAAAATGACAGTTCAATATTGTTGCAATCCGCCATTTGTAACTGTGTTGTGTTGCTATCAATGTACCAAGATATTTTAAATGTACATTAAAACGAAATAAAAGTAAAGAAAATAAACATTCAAAAACGGTTACTATATTGTATAGCTATATGTATGTATATAGTACATGGTGCTAGCCCATGCTCCTTCGATTTTGAAACATCTCCTTTGTGCTTTTTGCTAAATATGTGTTCGAAATCCAAATTAGTTACTATTTCCTAGAAAGAAAAATATCTACATTGGATTTTTTAACGCTTTAAACCACGCACAGCCCCACACTCAGTTCAAAAAACGTGTATAATGGGTGCCGGACACATTCAAATTACACGCCCAATAAGAAAGAAAAAAGAACAATTAAAATTTAATTTAAAATTAAAAAAAAAAATTATTAAATTATTTTTATTTTAAATTTTTTTAACAATTTTAATTTCAACAAGAACAAGAAAGATTTTTTTTTCTCGGGGAGAAAACTTGTGTTCCTGCTTGGAATAAAACCTTACCTTACATAAAAGCAAACGCGCACACCCAATAAACCTACGGGCAGTTGTTAAAAAATAACCAACGGAAAGTTTGAAAATTAAATAATATGCCTTATATATAACAATTTATTTTAGAATGTTATAGAAATTATTGAATAGCAATAAGTAATACAATTTAAAAATTATACAGGCAAAATGCCTGCATCTCTTAAACTATATGCATCGCCTCAGCCAGGCGCTCTAATAAAAAAGATAAGAATATAAATATAGTAAACATTTTATTGGCAAATATTATATTTTTTCTTAGCTTTCTTTTCATTAACGTACTTTACGGCTCTTAAAACACTCGAAATTAATTTCATTCGAAAATAATCGGCTTCAAGTAAGAATTAATTTGAACTACAAAATAACATAGAAATAAATTAATCTACGCTATAAAGTATAACAAAGCTACAAGTCTTTGTTATTTCAAGGGCTCTTTAAACAAAACTCTCTTACAAATCCCGACATTCCAAGAAGCATTGAAGAAACTAAACGAATACTGTAATGAGAAACACTTGACACCTTCAAAGAGAACTGAGACGTATAATTTCATCGAAACTCTGGCAAACTACAGCCATTGCTGGTACAAAGCAGGCCTTGAACGCAGGCTAACATTTTCATTGGTACCAGTCACAAGAGTCGGCGAACCATAATTGTAGAAGAAGAGGTCGTCGGGAAGTCCGGGAGCGAAGTTAAACGCGAAGCTCAAGACCGAACCTTTTTTTTTTGCTATTAGCGTGTTCTCTATTTTTGTTACAATCTAGCAAAGATTAGGCTAATAAATAACTTAAATTTAACTTATTCTGCTAGATTTAAAATATCCAAGAATGTGTCCATTAACACTTTTCTTATTGTCTCTTTTAAGACGAAAACACTTGGTCCATGTGTTCTTTTTGAGCAGCACTTATAAAACACTACATTACACAAATACACTAACACTAAACAAGTTTAAACGGTTTTGTTCTTTTGAGTTGCCTCACTGTATACCTGTGATCGAGGAGCTGGATGGCCTCGACGTTCACATGATAGTGAAGTCTATATTCATGAGCTTCTGCGTATTTTTTAATGATTTTGTTAACGAACTCAATGTTGGGAAGACCGAACGTGGTGGAGAAACACTGGACGCCTTCTAGGGGACATAGGAACCTAAATCAAGTCGCAAAAGTGGCATTTACTATATATTCCACCGCTTCAAATTTTTGGGTGCGCGCTCAAAAGTGTCCTCGGAATATAGGTGAAAAAATATAAGCACCATTCCCGCCTTGCTAAAAACTTCGTAATATGAAAATAGTGCAGCCGTCTTGTCAGTCGAAGCTGTTTTCACTGATAAATTGTTGCAAGCAGAATTAAGCTCTGTAGTAATTAAATACTACTAATATTATAAATGTGAATGTTTGTTGCCACGTATCTCCGTAACGAATAAACTGATTTTGATGGAATTTAGAATGTAGATAATTTATATTCCGGAATAATACATAGGATACTAATTAACATAATTAACGCAAGCGAAGCTGCGGGGCATGGCAAGTTAGACATAAATTACATTCTTTTAGTTTATTTATAATCTTAAAATATTTATGTATCTATGTTTGAATAAGTTTTAATCAGTTACACTTATTTTGCGAAGATTGTGTTAGACTTGAAATTCATATTTTTGTTCGTCGATGAAATGAAGGAAATTAAAATGGGATTACATAAAAAGTAAGTTCACATATTTTGCAAACGAGTTTTTAAATTTTTATTTTATTATTTTTATAGAATATCGCTACTACGCGGAACGTTGAATTACTAGGTTTCAGATGAGACCACAAGTCAGTCTCTCCTTGGGATAATAATATTATTATAGAGGTCTTACATCTATCAAATGCCCAGTAATTACACGATCAACTTTCATCCAGTCAAAAAATTGTCACCGCTAGTCTCTTATAACTCGTGCTGATATAACAGGGTGAGGGTTGAAACAGAACTGAACCCAAGACCGCGACGCTTTGAAATATGACTGTAGTTTATCTCTCAACTTTAGCTTTTGACACAATTTGTAAGAGAATTTGTGACTAGATCCTGTCAGCAAGCGTTAGGCCGACATGTCGTCAAAGTGGAAGAACTGTCTAATAAGTAATTATTATAAATGTAAATACAAATAACTTTACTGTCATAATTAGTACTAACTACGGGCCAATTGCCTATATTTCCTAAAACTAAACTAAAACTATGTACAGCAAAGAACTAAAGTTACCTACAAGACATCGAGCTTATAGGTAACTCAAGTGCTCAAGCCCACTACCAGTGGGTAGCGTTCCCATCATGCTGGCGGCATTGCCTCTCTGAATTGCGCCTGGTTGAAGCGACGCGTGATCAAAATGCTGGCACTTATTTGGCTCAACGTATTAGCATTGCAATTCAGAGAGGCAATGCCGCCAGCATGATGGGAACGCTACCCACTGGTAGTGGGCTTGAGCACTTGAGTTACCTATAAGCTCGATGTCTCATAATTAGTAAGTACATCGTTAATGTTGAATCCCTAGGCCCCTGAACTAGTTAAACACTGTGATACTGCGAATTTTATCAATATACAAATACCTA
This sequence comes from Lomographa bimaculata, assembly GCA_948107665.1. Lineage (NCBI taxonomy): Eukaryota > Metazoa > Arthropoda > Insecta > Lepidoptera > Geometridae > Lomographa > Lomographa bimaculata. The sequence goes on from OX403595.1 coordinate 17,580,218, forward strand.
CAGAAATAATTCCTAAGAGATCGCTTTTAGCGTTAAGACCGCCGATTGTACACTATAATTTAAGTTTTGTTATTTTGAGTGATTTATGTAAGGTGTGACAATAAAGCGTTATCTATCTATCTACATGAGGTCCGGGTCAGCGCTCATAAAATTTAATTCCCACGGAACATAGGCGAATACATAAAATTGGCGACCCAGTTGGCCCCTTGGACAGGTGTCCGCCCTCTGTGCCGTCCTGGGTTCGGTTCCCGGCGGAAGCACAAATTCCTTCCCAATGGATATTTGTGCTTCTGGTTCTGGGTGTAATGTGTTTGTGATGTGAATGTTTCCGGTACCCACGATACAAGTCTTTGATTTTAGTGTGGGCTGTGAGTGTGAATGCGTTTGCATTTGTTTAAAATATAATCCCGCCTCGTTAAATACTTTGTAAGGTGACAATACCGCCATCAGTCGACACCAGTGGTTGCAAGCAAAAGTATAATAAGCTGTAAATTAATGATTATGTAAGACATAAATTAAATTGGTTTAGTTAGCATTAGTTGGTGTTAATAAGTCATATTATTGTAGCGCATAAACCTTTCACATCACAGCCCCGCACTTAGTTCGATGACTGCGGTCGTGGGTGCTAGAAACATTCACATCACACACACAATCAGAACCAGAAACAAAAAAGTTTCTTGGGGAGATTGTGTTTCCACCGGGAGTCAAGCCCGCTGCTTAAAAGGCAAACGTGCACCAAATAAGTCAACGGGTAGTTATCACCTACATGTATCCACTTTTGACTCAACACTTATTACGTAAAGTTTGTGTTAGTCTCAGACCCGCGGAAATTCCGGGAAAAAAAGTAGCCTATGTATTGTACTTCCATAACAAATGTCATCATAATTGTTTCAACTGTTTGAGCTTGAAGAAGTAACAAGCGTACAAACACACTCACAAATCTTTTATGGCAAATGGGGTTAGATTTACAATAGAATTCAAAAAAATGTAACTGAATTACTACTGGAAAAGTTCAAATCTGTAATTAAATGGGCATTAATTAAGAAAGCTTACTATAAAACGATCGACTACATTCATGATAAGGATGCATGGAGGCAAACTGCACAAGCGCTTTCTAGCGACTACATAATATAGATATAACTATAGGTTAATATAATTATGTATTAGTATTAAGGAACGATTAATATATGAATGAAAAAAAATGCGCCGCCGAGTTCTTGCCAGGTTCTTCTCGAGATGGCTGTATTTTGCGAATCTAGAATCATTAACTTTAATGAGTGCCTCTTTGGGGCCCATGTGAATAAACGATTTTGATTTGATTTGATTTGACACTCACAAACTTTTGCCTTTATAATATTAGTGTGATTATTATACACTTATAAAGATGTAATAAGTCGTTACGAACTTAGCTATTGAAAATTTACTGCAATAACTAAGTAGACGTCTGCGAAATCAATACTTTGTTCTAAATTAATATTCCCTTTAACTTTTCGAATAGCCCTCGAAACTGGCTATTTCGCAACTATCCCCAGGCAAACTCTGAGCTGTAAATTAGTAATATTTAAGTTATAAATAGTTCAGTTCTGCTTCAGAGGCCAAAGTAGTCTGAAAACACTTGTGACTGATGAATGCTTTCATAAAGTACGACTAAGTTAAATTACAAGTTCGTGTATAATTGTTTGTTATAGAGAAACAACAATAAATAAAATGTAATATTTTGAGTTAAACCGTCATTGCAAGCGTTTGACCATTATCTCACCTGATGGTATGTGAAGATGCAAGCGATGAAGGAGGATGTTTGGCTAGAAGATATCTGTCCACTTTTAAATACTCCCGAATTACACTTATCGGAAAATAAAACACAAAACACGGACTCGGGTCAGTTCCATTCTTAAAAGGTGCGCATAATAAATGTGGAAGCAAATCTTTTTGGGTATCAGGTAGAGCTCGTCCAAGCTGAAATGACGCGCCCCACTACTTAATTAGTTTATTTAGATGTGTGAGTGCAAATATTAATGACGACACTTCATCTGTATGGGAGCGTCGATTGTTCAGTGAACAATGGATCTGCACGTGTACAAGACGGTCGACTAGTCGGGTGATAAATCCGACCACGATCTTGTGTGTAAATGCGAAGGTGGGGCGCGTCATTTCAGCTTAGACAATCTCTATTTCAATTTGAACTATTTTTATGTTAGCCGTATGTACGATTTGTGAGATTGGTCAGTGTGCCACGTGCTGTCAGTGCTAAGTAAATTGTCTGTCCACTGTTCTTCCGTCATAAAATTGTTTTCAGCAGGTCACAAAAGAGAGAAAAAGGAAAAAATCCTCTTTTGGGCAGGGCAGGTAGTAAAATGTAGCAGGCTCATGGAGAAAAACATCTTTTCCATGCTATCATGTGTATAGGAAACTACTGTATTAACTAACTCCCAACATATTTGTCTATGAATAAATTAATTACTTTCGATAGAATTCGTATCAGCTTTTATGCTGAAACTAGAACAAACAAAGTAAATTGCTAATTATTTTTAGTAAGTCAGCAAAACGTAATTAAACGAACCGTGTGGCGCCAATACATATGAACCAAATATAATATTATCATTTGTTTCATTAATATTTTAGTAAAGTCTATAATGGTTATTAGCATCACTAAGTATGTGTTAGAATGTGTCATTGTTAAAAAAAAAATTGAAAACATCAATACTCTTTTGTGTCACACTAGGAATGTTCTAGAAACGGCAAAGCACAGGTAACAGTTCAAAAATATTTTTTCATATGGGCCTCAATGGGCACTCGTATAAGTGAGATTTAATGTGTTACTTTTTTTTTAGGAAGTCTTACAGCTAATAATTTTCAGGTTAAGCATAATACAATGAGCCAATTAAAGGTCCAAACGGTTAGAAAATTTATTAACAACAAATTAAACTTTGGAACAGCTGGAACACTAGATAAGTCATAAGATGCTACATCTTCGGCCGCATCATCACTTTCCAGACATCCTAACGAGTATAAAAAAATGTTATATTACAACTATGTAAACTACAAGCCAATTGTCTTTATTTTAGGCCCATAGATAGCCACAAAAAGAAAAAAAACTACTTATTATCTATATTATATGTTTATATGTAGGCTGAGTTATCGAAAAAGTCACTGCTCAACAGCGGTCTAGCCGACGCTATACTAGAATTAAAGAGATCTAAATCAAACGGCGCTTAGTAAATTTATTGTAAATTCAGCTTGCTCGCCTTAAATGAGTTTTGTCTATAATTTGTATGATGTAATGAGGGCACATAAATCTCTGTGCCCTGTAATTTCACTGGAAATACTGCCCTTTAATCCAAAATACAGTAATGTTTACCCACTAAACTGCTTGGTTCAATGTCTGGCAATGTTGTGGTACTGCCCCAGGCGGACTCTGCAAAAGAGTCCTACCAATACACTCTCCACTTTTCCTTAAGATAAATTTGATTAGTTCTGTTTGTAATTGTATGTGTAGTTTTAGGCATCTACGACACAAATCATCGAGCTAAGTGTTTACGCTTATAATTATTTAATCGATTATATTAATTAAATTATTTAATCGATACACTTACTAATCACTTAGTTCATCATCGAAATCTTTATTAAGTGCCATAGAAAATATAGACTCATAGCTGTTAATTAAAACTTGCCCATTTTTAATCTTTGGATTTCTCAGATTACTTTGAAACACATTCGAAACCTCGTTTCAATTACCAGACCCCTCACCTGATCCGATCCTATTCGAAATTAACCCGACTTCAGCCGAACAAAAAAGCCGAACAATTGGTAGATTGAATTTCTCATCTTCACAGTGGAAATTATTATGTCGTTTGCAGGATCGCCGTCTTCGTCCCGCTCGATTGCTCAATTTATCAATACAGCCACGGGCAAAGAGTATCGTGTAGAAATGAAACAAGTAATGCTTTTAAAAGTTTTTTAAAATGAAGCTTTTATCAGTTGTAAATAAAAAAATTAAACCCAAGCAAAGCTTAAAAAACCGACTTCACCGCTTTATCTTCGGAACTTTGATCAGATTAGATGTAATAAACACGCATTATTGAAGATATTTCAAGAACTACTAATCAGATCTTGATCAAATTTAAATGGGACCAATAGAAAAGCAACATCAATCAAACAATAAACAAATTTCAAAGTCGGTTCACATGGAACGAAGTCATGAGGTAACAAACATAAAAGAACAGTCGACTTGAGTACCTCCTCCTTTTGTGTGAAGGCGGTAGAAAAAGAACTGAAACGTTATGCAACCAGAGAATTTATCAAAACGAATCAAACGAGCACAAACTCGATGGGATTATCTTGTTTAGTGTAGTTCCTAAACAATATAAACCCATCTTAGTGAAGTTTGTATTACCGTCTCCATCCTCCAGCTCCATGGTATATATTATTGTATTGTCACCGAAGATACATAAGTATACCAAATTTGAGTGCAATCTGACATCGGGAAGTGGGTCTAATTTAGATTGCAAGATTTGATTACAGACCGGCAGATAGACTACAGGACAGGTGAAACTAAATAAAAGCTTATAAAATCGTACAAGTAACAGTTGCAGTGAATAGAATCGATGTTAATCGACACAGGACTGTCGATTCGTCCATACTAATGAGCCGTCCTCGTGTCAGTATTTCGACGCCTGAAGGCATCTGACATGGCTTAACTGTTGTCTTATGCCTACAAAACAGCACAAAAAAGCAAGCAAAGAAGAATTTAATAGATGAAATGTTGGGTTTTCTTGACACTTTTCATTCTTCATCAGGCTTATTTAATATGTCGTATGAAAAACGCTGTAGATTATGCATGAAAGTGATATGAGTCAACATAATAATATACAACGTCTTAAAGACGCCCGATGAAAAAATCTTGTTGATAGCATAGGACAGCCTACTAATCCATATGACAGGTAGACTTCGTCCACTTTGCTAACTAAAATTACCTAACCAGTAATTACTAACAAGAGAAGATTTTTTATCGCTGATTGGTAACTAGTTGTGAGATAATTTATTCAATTTTTGCAACATTTTAATGATGGATTTCAAACAAAATTTATACAAAAATAACGAGCAATGCGAGAGCACAGAATTTGGTGACTTTGCTATGATATTAATAACAAATATTGGGACCTAGTTGGTGAAGAAGCAATGGGTCCTGGATTCGATTCTCGGCCGATTCATAATTTTTCTTCTCAAGAGACATTGGTATGCCTTTGCCTACACACACAATCCCACCCATATTGTGTGTGTTAAAATGTTTCCAGCATGATACAAGTCTTTAAAATAAGTTTAGGGCTGTGAATTAGAATTCGTTTGCTTGTTTTTTTTTACGTTCGCGCACTAATAATACTAACTTTCTTTGGCGTGCGTAAGGGGTGGTGCATTTTGAGTAAAGTTTGTTTTTTTAAAGCGAAATAGGCAAGCATTTGACCCCTATCTAACTTGATGGAAAGTGATGATGCGGCTGAATATATGATAAGCTTCCCCAGAAGATAACTATTCACACTTGATTTGAAGACTCTCAGATTATTCTAATAACCTAACCAGGATTACTTGAATATTATATCTACGGGCCGATCGCCTATATTTTCTAAAACTCAACTAAAAAAAAGACGTGTGGCACTCGGGGACTGCCGCGGTAAAGCTATTGCATAGCATTTTTTATTTTTCAGTTTCATTTTCGGTCACGTTGAGATGCGAACTCCGTATCGATGCATACGATTCAGTATCCTATACCAATCGGCTACCGAGTCTTCTAACTATAACTTCGAAATAAGCATATAGGTCTTGACGTTTACTTTAAAAACGTAAACGTCAAGACCTATACGCTTATTTCGAAGTTATATTTAGAAGACTCAGTAGCCGATTGGTATTGGATACTGAATCGAATGCATCGGTACGGAGTTCGCATATCAACGTGGCCGAAAACTTTTTGTGAAGTCGCTAGAGTGGAGGGTGTTAGGTTTTTTCGTTACGGAATTTCTGGATTAGGTCTCCACGCTCAAGGCCCGCGATAGAAGCTATGCAATAGCTTAACTATATACAGCAAAGAACTAAGTTACCTATAAGACATCGAGCTTATAACTGACTCAAGTGCTCAAGTCCACTACCAGTGGGTAGCGTTTGCATTATCAGGATTAAGACTAAACATAATATTTACTTTGTAAAATTCGTACAGACAAAAATATGCCCATTCTATACCCTATTTAGTCACCGGTAGGCCGCCAACCGCCGATTTATTTCAACCCCGACTGTATCAGTTACGTAAGACCCCGGAGGCGCCTACGAGATATTGCCTCCAATAGGCACTGTTTGGTCGCATTTAATGAAAAATGCAATTCACTCGAGTATTTTCTTAGTCTGTGATACTTTGCAGTCTTTTATGAGGTGATGTGGCTGCAGTTTCGATAGACATTGAGCCAGTTCTATCACTTTTAAGTAGTTTGAGTTCTCAACTTTAGAGTGTTGTGAAATAAAATGTGAAATAAAAAAAAGTTTCGAAGTGTTATTTTTATTCCTAAGTTAAAGTGTTATTTGTGTTGAATTAAACAATTTGCAACTGATTTTTTTGCAATTATTTATTTAACATTATTTTTAATTAACACTTTCTAATATTAAAATATGTGGTCACAGAGAGAATACAATGTGCTGCAAAGTGTTTAAAATGTCAGGAATAAAAGAAAAAAATAGAAATAAATCCGTAAAAAAATATCAATCTTAATTCAAATCTTTATTGCATTCTCTAAATGTAGATAGGTAAAATAAATGACATTACATTAGAGACCCTGTTAGGCACAACAATTTAGAGCAGATTCAATGTACCATCGCAAATATGAAAGAAATAACAATATATTGATGTTGGTTAAATATTCGCTGACCTCTATATAGGATTGTCATTTTGAAAATTGCATTTCTCGTTGTATTAACTAAAATGCACTTCCCAACTTACGTTCTGGACTCGTTTGTTCGTTAATGGATTATGATGTTACTAAAAGTGAGAAGATACGATATACTCTAACTTGAAGTAAACAAAAATTAGAACTGATACATACTAGGTGAAAACATTACATATCATATAAATTGTTATTGGTTATTAGTAGATCTTGAAAAGGCAAGGCATTGATCCAGCTTTATTAAAAAAAAATGCAAGCACTTAACGTGCGACACGAACACTAGTCCGATTTGCACCTAATTTATGCGATCTAGGTCCTAGGTGCTAGTCTCTCTCTTTTCCACTTTTTATAACTTACTTATACTTTAGTGATAAATTTAGAAATGAAAAATTATCGCTTGAGGTGGGATTTAAACCCGCGGTCATAGGGTGTCATGCCCTATTGCTCTAGCCGCTGAGCTACTCAAGTCCCGCCTGAAGCGACGAAATTAACCTTTCCTTATTATTAACGTCTTACGGGGACGTGCGACGTCATCTACCGAAACAGTTTATAGAAACTACTACGGCCAACGAGTCATTGCAGTTAGCTACACGTTGTGTTGATAACGTCCACCCAAATCAATTGATTTTATTTATATAGCCTTTCTAAATTTATCACTATAGTTCTGCCTAGCATGGCTAATGCTATATAAATAAAATCAAATTACTTATACTTTTAATTAAAATCATTGATAATGTAGTTTTATTTCCCTCCCACCAAGGGAAGTTGTATCTCTCAAACGGGCGATCTCTTATAACTTTTTTTTTTATTCAAGATAGGCAAACGTTTGACCACTATCTAACCTAATGGTAAGCGACGATGTGGTCGACGTTGTAGCTAGCTTGCCCAGAAAATTCCATTTCACTCGTGATCTGAAGACTCCCTATAGTCCCTACTTATCAGGAAGCACCGTCTCAGGTAAGGAAACGAGAAAAAGGGTAAGGAGTTACATTCTGTTGTACGCAAAAAGAACGTACGCAAAACCCGTATTTGTGGAATGTGTACTATGTAACGGTGTCGCAAAGCAGTTTTTCTGCTTGTCCAATGATACAGCGGGGATATGGGAACTAAATCGTGTAGTTCCTTAAAAATCATTAACTCCGAGCTACCTCAAAGCACTTCGATCAAAGTTCGGAGAATTCAGAGATCATTAATAGGTCAGTGGTTTAATCAGTTCCAAATAGTTTCATTGGAATATCGAATAGCTTTCAGTAGAACAATTTATCTACTTTGTATAGGTTTCATTACAGACATATTTCCAACAGGGAGGCATTCCTCGATTTGAATATTACATAACTCTGGAGTCCGAGGGACCGACTGCGGTCGCGCGACGCCTCCTTACTTATACCCTTACTTAGCTAACTCTGTTGAGACATTTCTCATGGGTTGCCGACGATACGGAAAATATCTTGATAGGATAGGGAATATAGGTGACATTTAAATATAGGTCAAGAACTTATATTTTTATTTATATTTGTATGACTATAATTTTTTATTTGTATGACTATTGAAATACACGTATCCTACTAATATTATAAATCCGAAAGTTTGTATTTGTTTCCTCTTTACGCTTTATCGGCTGAACGGATTTGAATGAAATTTGGAATGTACATAGGTTATACCTAGGATTAGCACATAAGCTACTTTTTAACTTGATAATAGCGGGCGAAGCCGCGTGGCACGGCTAGTAAAAAATATTTTAATATATAACTTTTTAACTAGGAATTTTTATGTATAAAAAGTGATAATAATGTATGGGAAATTCAAAATTGTAAAACGAACGCTATTGGCTAGACTAATTTGTGACGTCAGTTTCAAGATTTTTGAAGTCAAAGATTGGTCAACATAACTGTAAGGCACTAATGATTGGGTCGTGGGTTTAACTGCACGGCTGATTGCATTTTCAAATGTTTATTTTGTTGTGAAATGTTGTTATTTTTATCACCACTGTCTAAATTAAAACATAAACATAAACGCTTTCACACTCACAGCCCCACACTAAGTTCAATGACTTGTGTCGTGGGTGCCGGAAACATTCACATCACACACACAATCACAACCAGAACCAGAAACACAAGTTTTCCTTGAGGAGAAAACTTGTGTTCCCGCCGGGAATCGAACCCAATACCCCTGCTTAGAAGGCGAACGCTCGCCCAACTTAGCCAACGGGCAGTTCAAACTATTCAACTGTTCAACCTATTCAAACTGTTCAACCTATTCAATTGAATAAAAACATGAAAAAATAAAAATGCAAATTACCTATTACATACCATAGGTACCTAATGTGCATTTATATTTTCAACCGACTTCAAAAAAGGATGTTCTAAATTTGACTGCATATATTTCTTTGTATGTGTATATATATCTCTCGATATCTCCGCCAATTATGAATCGATTTTGATATTTTTTTTTGTTTGGTAGGATATACTTCAGAGGTCCTATATAAATTTTATTGAAATCGATTTAGCCAAAACCAAAATATAAGCGGTGAAGTCGGTTTTCTACCGACCTCACAAAAAAGGAGGAGGTACTCAAGTCGACTGTATTTTTTTTATGTGTTGTTACCTCATATCTTGGTTCCACGTGAACCGATTTTGAAATTTTTATTTGTTTCAAAGATGTTGCTTTCTAATTGGTCACATTTAAATTTGAACAAGATCTGATCAGTAGTTTTTGAAATATCGCTAATAATGCGTGTTTACTACATCTAATCTGATTAAGGTTTCAAAGATAAAGCGGTGAAGTCAGTTTTTTTAAGCTTTGCTTGCGTTTAATTATTTTATCTTTGCTTGCGTTTAGTTATTTAAGCTTTGCTTGCGTTTAATTATTTGAGTACTAACGTAGAGGGAGAATATTGACTCTCCCTCTACTTATTGCCACTCGAAGATACACAGACCAATTTATCGGTATTTGCACCCTTTGATTACGTAATCCTGATTAATTAAATAAGCCTGATGTATATACGGTTTTAAATATTAATTATATAATTTAATTTATTAAAATGCTGGGTTGTATTTGGTTCAGAGGATAAGCCTTGCTATACAGCGTGGTAATGCAGCGAGCATTTTGGGAACTTTGCCAAACATTAAAGATCGTCTAAACCATCTTTAACCTTTCTTTTTATAACTTGTATCTTATTAATAAGTTATTTTTATTTCAAGCATATTTATGTTAAGTAACTTTAATTATGATATTGTCTAAGCAATGCGTATCACACTATTTAATTTATATATTAATTATGAATATATAAAATTAATTTTTTTTTACAGCAGAAATCCTATATAACGAGAAAAATATTTTTTTAATCCTAGATAGAGAATATTTTTTTTTTTACAGCAGAAATCCTAGATAACGAGACATTATACTAATGTATATACTACTCGTTCCCCGCGAACGCGCCTTCAGTTTTCCTAATAGAGAAAAACTATTGAGGTTAATTGCTTATACTTTTTTTCTTAATAATAATAATTGTTTGATTTTTGTATTTACTGTTGAAGTAGAGGATATAAAAGATAATATATTAACAATACAACACAGGGGCAGAAAAAAATAATTTGCTCTCCACTTACGTGTATGTCTACCCCCTTAATATTTTAATTTATATCCTTTTAATTTTTGCTATAGATTTACATATTCTCTGAAAATTTGAAGATATTGGCTTGTATGGTTAAGACGCTAGTTACCTTTGACGGACGGACTAAGTGCTGACCCACCATGAATTCAACCAATTTACCCCAAAGTCTGTCGTAAGATTTGAAACCGACTTCCGAAACGCAAAAACGCATACACACTCACAGCCCCACACAAAGTTCAAAAACTTGTATCGTGTTGGTGCCGGAAACGTTCACATCACACACACATTGCACCCAGAACCAGAAGCACAAACATCTCTGGGGTAGGAATTTTTGCTTCTGCCAGAAATGAACCCAGCACTCACGGCGCAGAGGGCGGAGACCTGATTAAATACAAGGAATGGTACTAATGATTATTATTATTACTATTGTAGTTATGAACGAAAACCTTTTGTACCGACTTTACAAAAAAGGAGGAGGTACTCAAGTCGACTGTATTTTTTTTAATGTGTGTTACCTCATAACTTCATTCCACGTGAACCGAATTTGATTTTTTTTTTGTCTGAAAGATGTTGCTTTCTAATCGGTCCCATTTAAATTTGATCAAGATCTGATAAGTAGTTCTTGAAATATCTTAAATAATGCGTGTTCATTTAATCTGATCAAAGTATCGAAGATAAAGCGGTGAAGTCGGTTTTTTTAAGCTTTGCTTGCATTTAATTATTCTTAAACATATTTAAAACAAACAAATATGTTGACATTACCCGTTTGCGTAAGTTGTATTTGAGCAATAATTTAGCCTTCTTATTATCTGTAGAAATCCCGTACAGACAATGGAACAGACTATATAATAAACCTCTCATTTTAGTTTGCGGTCAAACATTCCCAACGTGGTACGGTCAAATAAATTCACGACCAATTGGCCTACAATGTCCATCACCGGCCAAACGGGGTCTAGTAGGCCCCGCCTCAACCCGAACTAATAAACTAGGCAAAATTAATCTCTCAAGTTTGTACATAATGGCCAAATACCCCTTTTTTGTTCAGTCATTTGGCACTGAAATATTAGCGCTTCTTGCTGTTTGTTGGAACGTAGCTACAGATGTATTGTGAATAATTAATGCTAATAAGAAGACCCCTATTTATCATGCCGTGGTCAGGGACGGCTGACACGAAAATCACAAATTAAGGGATTTATAAATGCCGCCCTTAATGTTGCCCATTCGAAGGGCGGTAGGGTTAACGTTCACAAATCGTGAGGACGATTTGAATGCTTGGATTTACGTTACGCTAATTTAATTTGTTCGTTTTATTTGGTACGTGCTTTTTTAAAGTAAGTAGTTTTTTTGTACCACTATCCCACCTAGGCTGTAATTTTGCGAATCTGGCAATAGAATCATTAACTTTCATGAGTGCCTCTTTGGGGCCCATGTGAATAAACGATTTTGATTTTAATTTTTAATGGATGGCGATGATGCGGTTGAAAATATAGCATGCTTGCCTAAAAAATACCTTTTCATTCTTGACGACTTTAAAGAATAATGCACAACGGAACTTAACATTGTAATTCTTGGAAGGCATGCATTTGACCAGTATTTCATTTGATATAAAGTGACGATGCGCCCGAAGACGAATCTGGGGGCACGGCAATGCCCCCGCCAAGTCAAGCAAAAAAGCGGCACTGCCGAGCCATCCTTTTCTCGAAGTAGCTCAGGCCATTTTCGACCCCCTATAACTTCGTTGTGGAAAACTAGAAGCCTGATTGTTAGTTTGCCTGCTTAGTAAACAAAAGCAGGCATTGTATAAACACGGTATATTAAAATTTTTATTCAATTTGAACCAGTTGTTTAAGAATTATAACTAGTCAAAGTTTCCTTATTTGTCTTTCACTGACTGACTGATCATCAAAACTCTAAGGCACTTCTGGCAGACACAAAAGCTTTAAATTTAGAATACAATTATTGATTAGTGTATAAATCAAGGAAAATCTAAAATATTTAGCAATTTTGGTCCAGTTTTCTAGATACACCAACTGCATAAAAAAGTCAATATATTTATTTAAAACATAAAATTTGCCAATTGCTTATATTTCCTAAAACTAAACTAAAACTATTTACAGCAAAGAACTAAGTTACTAAAAATAAGTTAATATTTATGTGATATATAACTAAAAAAACCAATTAAAATAAACTGATAAATTAATTAAAATATAATATAAGGGTTATTTAAACACCGCGTTTTTTTATATGTAAATATTTTTTGGTTAAAAATATTAAATATTTTCAGTATACGTCATTTGGTGAGCAAATTTTCTGTATGTAACAGAAAATACTTTGAATACATATAACTTAATTTAACCAAATAATTTTCTTTGAACACTCCTAAGTCTCTCCTTCGCCAAACCAATTTTCTCATTTCACCCCGTTTCACTCAGTACGTGTTCTATAAAGGCGTGTTCACATTAACTCTTTGCAGTCAGTGTTCACAATTTTCAATTTCACAGTACATTTGGCTCCTTTGACTGGCTTGTCGAGTCATTCGGGACTCGCGTTCTCACGTAGGTTCTTAGTTCTGAGGAAATTGAGGAATTCCATTAGAATGATGATGTTTGGTTTGTTTTGATACAAAGGTTCAATATAACGGTGCTTAATAGCCATACCCTGTTATTTATATAAAAGATAAAACGGGGTTCCGCTGCTAAAATAAAAAAATTGCTATTTTGTAAAATTTTCCAGAACTCTTGAGTGTTAATGTATGTGCAATAGTCGAATATTAACAGTTAATATATTATGTAAACGTGCATGAGTGTTGGCAAATTATACGAAGTTAAAAAGTAATTTTCGTTTTGGGTCAATTCTAGTAAAATTACTTGGCAATATCTATAATTTATTGAGCCTGTGAAGTGGTCTTTATTGGACCATGGCTTTTTACTCGATGACTTTACTTTAAATATGCCTGGTGACTAGGACTAGGTGAATGATGAATAAGTTGAATAACTTGAAATAACATGTATTATTACTTGATACTGGCTAAATAAACTAGATTTAACTTAGCTTTGCCAGCTTTGCGAAGCCAAACCTAAAAAGAACGGACTAGTTACTGTTAAATTATGTTTTGTCTTATTTTGACGCGTGATCATTAGCAGTCAAAATAAGACGAAACAAATTTTAACTTTTGATGGTGCAAAAAAAGAGGTTCTCAATTCGACTACGTGTTTTTTTTGTATGTATATTTACTGCTCCTCGACTCAAGTCAGAGAACACAGACTCTGGCAAAGAGTTCCACTCCTTTGCAGTGGAAGCAAAACGCTTCGTGCGCATTTGAGGAATATCCACCATATTGCGGTCGCAATGCAGTCTGTCTGGTGGTTTAATGATGGAATCGGGATGGAGTAATTACATCGTGTAATTTCATAGCACACTCTCCAAAACGTATCCGATAAAATATCGAGACGCTCGCTATCCTGCGACGATGTCCTAGACTCTGAAGCGTAGCATCTGTCAGCTGATCATCGTTAACGAGTCTCTTGGCTCTTAGCTCAATACTCTCCAGTGCCTCAAGTTGATATCTACCGAAACCATCCCAAAGATGACAACAATACTCCATGCATGAACGGACTTGTGCATAAGTTGAGAAACTGTCCAGAACTATTGTCTCACCTTTGCCAGCATACCCAGCTTTTATGCGGCCAATTGGGCTTTAGACTCAATATACGAGTATGTACCGAAATTGAGCTTCGAAATTAACGTCATACCAAGTAATTCAAGACTGTCAGATACTGGTATGGATACATTTTCATCTCATCATTTTCCATCAGGTATTACAGTTGTCAACAATTGCCTATCGAGAATGAAAAAACTGGGTGCCACTGCAGGTATTATAGGCAGGCGTGACGCTTACCTTTAGACGAAAAACTTGCTTATTCTTAATTTTATTAGTACCCGGTAATGGTCAGTTTATTCTAATAATATTTTACGGCAAGTCTTCGTGAATAGCCAGCATGTTCCAACTGAAATAGGTTAATACCGGATTAAAGTCAACCTGAGTAGGCGGGCCGTCTAAAGGGTAAGCGCACTATAACAGATTGTAAGCTTAAAATAATAAGGCCCTCGGGGAATTAAGAGAAGTTATGGTGACTACGATTTATTAACAGTCATTTAAATCGACTTACACTTATAAATATCATCATAATATAAACTAAAGTTTGACCACTATCTCAATAGGAATGTGCACTATTTTTATGCTTAGGGCAAACAGCATTTCATTTTTATACACATACATTTCATATCAAAATATATATTTGAAAAAACAGGTTCGGGATATTTTAAACGTGGCCATGGTTCTTTGGGTAGCATCCACGATCCACGAATAATAGACGACAAAAATGTGTGAACTGTTATCACGAATCAATAAAATCAATAGCGAGCCTTTTGTTATTTTGAATTTCCAATGCATTTTTATCACTTTTCATTTATAGTTTTAGGAACGAAAGTTCCTTATCGCGCGTTGCGAAAGGGGGCTATACGGAAAAAATAAGACTAAAAGTTGTAACGATACTTTTTGCAATAGTTGTAAGCCATACCACGTTCTCTTCCGATCACCAGGGCGCAGACAGTACTTGGATGGGTGACCGCCTGGGAACACCGCGTGATGTTGGTTTTTGCATGTTTCCTTTAATTTTGGAACGAAAGTTCCTTATCGCGCGTTGCGAAAGGGGGCTAGACGGAAATTGAACTTCGTTCCATCCGGGTGTCCCTTGACACCTCTTAAGTTTTTTTCAAATTATTAAAATGCATTTAAATAAAAAACTTATGTTAAAGTTGTAATTCTATAGCTGTAAGGGTTCAAATAACGAAGACTGATTCGTGACGACAGTTTACTTGTTTTTCATGTTTATGTTTGATTAAAATTTTACTTGACGGCAGCCGCGATTGGATCCTTGATTTACAGAAAGAACATTAAAGGCGCATTTAAAATAGCTCGATTATTGTGATATGAAATGGAATGTATTAATGATTAACATTTTATCTATATCTTACGACAATATATAAACGTTTAATATCGATTAAAACCTTCGACTATTAAAACATACAAATAATGCGTACATATACCCTATTGATGCTTTCGACGATCATTCCATTTGATTGTTTTCAAATCATGTGGTGTAGACGCACGTTTCAATTCTAATCAACGGAATTCGAATTTCAATTTCAAATCAATATGTGTTGAATGTGCAACCTGTTTATTTACGGGATAGTATAATTAAAGGGAAACACGCGAAAATTATGCAGCGCTGAATTCAGGTACAAGATTAGATTCAGTACCTGATTGCATTAACCTGGTAAAATAGAGTTAGGTAATAATGATGATGGACAACATCATCATCCACGTCGCGGGCGACGATGGCAACCCTGATGACATTTTCTGGCGTGTGCTCTGGCGTGACTGGCAAATCCAGACTTAGTTTTAAACATAGTTTAGGTATTTCCTAAACTATGTTTAAGACTAACTTTGTGTAAGACTCTCTTGGGAGTTAATCGCGCTAAAACTACTCATTTGTTTTAAACATTTGGTCATATTATGTTGCACAGTGCAACTGTTATAAGTGTAGTGAGGTTTAGGCGGGTCTTGCGACATTGACATTTGTTGTCAATATCAGTGAGGTGACTGTTTCAACCGACTTCATAAAAGGAGGTTCTCAATTCGACTGTATGTTGTTTTTTATGTATTTTACGCGATATCTCCGCCAATTATGAATCGATTTTAAGGATTTTTTTTTGGTTTGGTAGAATATACTTTAGAGGTAGTCACATATAAAATTTATCGAAATCAGTCAAGCCAAAACCGAAATATAAGCGATGAAGTCATTTTTTTAAGCTTTACTTGCGTTTCAATTATCGGTGGTAGTCCTCTACATAACCTTAGGTTTGTCGTGCAACTTGATAATTCTACGCCTTTTTTGACAGACAAACGCCAAGCCGGTCTTTTTTAGCAGACCCCCCCTAATCTGACGAAAACATTTAATAGCGGGCAGGATACTGTCAGATTAGGTAATTAAATATGAAAATTTTTACATTTAACATGTTTATTTTGAGTTTTCGATATGCTTACAAACATTTAAATTGAGAGCGAGAATAATAGTTGAATAAACTAAATGCTTACCTATATTTTATTAACTTAGTGTTTTAAACTTACATAAATAATGTAAGTTTAAAACACTAAGTTCATCAAAATTGACTCAGTAGTTTAAGCGCTACGGTGCAGTGGAACAAAAACAGAAAAAAAATGTTACATGAAAATGGATCTAATGAGATTACAGTTTCCGCAAAATCTTATACTAACACAAACTACACCGCAATAAACATTTTCAGAACTGTAGAAGCCCATGTAAACATGCTACAACTACGACTGCATCATCACTTTCCGTTAAGGTTGTCATGTGATACCCTCTAGGAAGCTAAGAAGATACTCCAGGGTTCGTAGAATCTCCGATTAAACTTTAGTGATAATAAACCCGTACAATGACGTTCGGTAGAATTTATCGAACGGAAATTGAACCCAGAAATCACACTCAAAGCGGGAATTTAATATCCTACGATAATCCAACAATTAGGAAGTGGGATAAGAGAAACTTTTTGGTAAATTGGTTGGTTATTTAATTGAATTATCAAATAAACTCTTAGCTGATTTTTATATACTGTACCGGGAAAGTAATACAGTGTGAAATGATAAAGAAGAGAAGCTTCTACCCTACCTAAAATGGTAGTAAAAAAAATACAAAAGTTAAATTTAAATTAATAATGATTTATTATTCTCTCTGAAGGAGGGTACATAAATTTATAGGGGTGGTTTCAAGCCTGAAGATTGTTTGTCTATTTCTGCTTCCGTAGCGAAGCACTCCCCTGATGTGAGTCCGGCCGAAGATGGTAGGTGGGGACGAAAGGGTGACGGAGTAGTGCCGCGTAGTAGGCAATCAGGAGCAGTCCGGGATCCGGGAATTGGTTGGCCTCTGCACTAGAACGCGCAGCCAACCTGTGCGAAGTTGTGCGAAGTTGTGCGAAGTTGTGCGAAGTTGTGCGAAGTTCCTGGAATCCACAAAACCAGCGGATTACACACTGATTTAATTACTTCCGTTCCTAGGGTCCACCACGGAAACACGAAGAAAGCAGGTAGGTACTTACGTAGTAGTTTTATAGTCCGTGGTGGTACCAACAATCAGAACGGAGTTTACAATTAATTCAAAAAGCTAAAAGCCAAAAGAAAACAAATGAAGCTACGTTAATATTTAAGTTATTAGATGTTATTAATTAGGTTTCTTGAGAACCGTTACAAAAAAATAAAAATCAAGGTAGATGAACAAAAATTGAAATGTAATTAAATATTAATTACATTTCTCACAGTTAAAATAACATACTAAATGAGTGCTATTACTACAAATGAAAAGCTGAAAATGAATGATAGTTAATACACAGTATGAACAAAATAGCAAATCATGATTGTGTTTTTGTGTGTCATTCAAAACTTACCCTATATCGGGAAATCACTTCACAACTTTAAAATATTACGACGCGATGTCAGTTGAAGTGCTTTAAAATTATTATATTAAAAAAACATATCACGCTTGCTTACTAGGAGCGCAAGACTAGCGTGAACCAGCTCAAATGTCAGCCTAGCAACGACTGTCGCGAGGCGCGGCCGCAGGCTCGTTTCCTGTCGTCATACCCCTTGCCTCATGCCTCTGCCCGCGACGAGTTCAAAATCTGTGCGTCATCGCTAGCTACAGATATTACTTACTTTAGCTGACAAAACTATAAATGAATTGAAATTACTGAAGCATTATTTTTAACCGACTTGAAAACAGGAGGAGGTTCTCAATTTGACTTTATGTTTTATTTGTAATTATTTTAGTATTTAATTAATTTGTAAATATGTATATATTTTATTAATTTTTATTAAATTAAGTTATTATAAAAATACATGTAACGCTTCGTTACATTACCCGCCTGTCCCTCGTAAGGATTTTAATTTAAAATTAAAATCCGCAAACTATAAATTTGTATCAATTTCTTACAATTATCTTTCATACATCCTTTCATACCTCACCAGCGTTCAACAGAAACAAACATAAATCAAATAATATTATAATTATAAGACTCATCCTAACATGGGGAAAGTCATAGGTCATAAAATTCGACTTACGACTTTTTGTAAGAAATGTAAAAAATTGTGATGGGCATGGGCAACAACGAATATAAATTACTATTGAACGTTTAAAAAATAACTTATGATATTTAAGATTGACCTAATATTTTTAGGTCTTTAATATGCCAAGTGCCCAAGTTCTTGCCCGACATGTCTTCTAGAACGTAGACAAGAGGCGAGCGCTTCTCGACAACTTTGCATTTGATATATTTCGGAGCTAACTTTTTACTGAAAAACTTATCCTTATCACTCAGGACATAAGCGCGTTTGTAAACAGTGTCTCCTACACTAAATTCAAAAGACTTTCTTCGTAAGTTATAGTGTGTACTATTTTTGGCATGAGCATGATACAAAGATTTCTGAACCTGGTCGAACGTCGAGCTCATACAACCCAGATTCTCAGCGTACACGTCTCTAGGCAAAAACAAAACCTCATCACCCAAATCAATATCAGTATAATGAGAGCCACATACTACCAGTTCTCGCCCAAAAACAAGGAATGATGGCGTAAACCCTGTCGCTTCATTAACCGAATTATTAATGGCGAATTGGACACTAGATATGAAAGAATCCCATGATCGGTGATCGCTTTGTACAAACGTAGAAATGCAGGTTATTATTGTTTTATTATACCTCTCGACAGTATTTATTTGGGGGGTATATTTTGGCGTAAAAAATACGTTTGGGACGCTATACTTTTCAAATAGTGCTTTTGTATGACCGCTGATAAACTGGGAACCGTTATCCAGAAAAATTGTCTGGGGAACACCATGAACAAGGAATATCTGCTCTTCCAAAATTCGGACAATAATATCCGATGTTGCCTTTTTAATTGGGTAAATGTGGCAAAATTTAGAAAAACAACATGTTACTACTAATATGTGACAATTTCGATTTCGAGTTACAGGTAGGGGACCCATTAAATCTATGGAAATCATTTGATAAGGCCGTGAGCATTGCTTGGGACGACCCATTTCTCCAAGAGTAGCGTGGTTTTGAGTTTTATACTGGAGACAAATGGAACAAGAACTAACCAAATTTGCTACATCTCGATACATGCCTGGCCAGTAGTACCTAAGCGCAACACGTTTGTATGTCTTAAAAATGCCCAAATGACCGGCAGTTGGCTCACTATGATTCTCCGTAATGACAGCATCCCTAAGTTCGGAAGGAACTACCTCTTTCCATGAAAATTCATTACTGAGATGGCATTTATTCTTACTAAGGCGATAGAGAGTTTCATTCTTCACCTGAAAATTTGGATATTGTATAGGTTTTGTTAAGCAGTTGTTGTAAATGCTTTTGTACCAATCATCACTACTGGTCGCGATTGATTTAGCGGTAACGATAGAAGCAATTGGGAGAGCGCTTGACAGAGCGTCAGGTATTACGTTGTCTACACCGCGACGATGTCTGATTTCAAAATCAAAAGACGACAAACGAACGCCCCAACGCGCGAGTCTACCCGTAGGGTTGTTCAACGAAAGGAACCACTTAAGCGCACTATGGTCTGTATAGACCACGAAAGTTTTACCGTTTTCCACATAACAACGCCAATGCTCTAAGGCAACAAGAACAGCCAAAGTCTCACGTTCGGTGATGCTGTAATTTTTCTCCGCTGCCGTCAACGATCGACTCATATAAGCGATGGGATGTTCCTTGCCCTCGATACACTGCGTGAGCATAGCGCCTACCCCATAATTACTCGCGTCGGTGTGCACTTGGAATGGCTGATCGTAATTTGGACACGAGAGAACCGGTGCAGAAACCAAGCATTCCTTCAGTGCCTTGAACGCCGCGTCAGCCTCATCAGTCCATTGGAAAGGTGGAGTGTTCTTCTTACCAGAAGTCAACTTATTGAGTGGTCCTGCGATCGTACTGAAATTAGGAACGAATCGGCGATACCAGGTGGCTGTTCCTAAAAATCGTTTGAGCTCCTTACGATTAGTAGGAGTAACGTAATTTAGTATGGCCTCTACCTTATCTGGATCGGTTCGCAACCCGTTCGCATCAACCACATAACCTAAGTATTTAAGTTGACTTCGGAAGAACTCACATTTTTCTAAGTTAATGGTCAAGTTGGCCTTGCGTAATTTGTCCAGGACACGAAGGAGGAGAGAGACGTGCTCATCGAAAGTACTACTTACTATAACAACATCATCTAAGTATGCGAATATGCGATGATCCACATTCCCTAATAATGTATCAACTAAACGCTGCTGTGTGGCAGGAGCATTAGTCAGTCCAAAAGGTGTAGTCTTGAATTTTAATGTACCACGGCCTGGGACGTAAAATGCTGTCTTATCTCGATCCTGCTCTGCGATAGGAATCTGCCAAAAAGCCTTAGATAAATCTAGACTACTAAGGAAACGCGCGTCGCGCAAATTGTCTAAAATCTCAGAGATATATGGCAAGTTATACGCGTCTCGCTTAGTCACCGAGTTGAGCTTCCTGCTGTCGAGACAAAATCGAGGCTGGCCATTTTTCTTATTGACAAGAAGGACAGGGCTTTGCCACGCACTTTCACAATATTCCACCACATCTAAACCCAGCATCTCATCTACCTGCTCGACTAAGATCTTTTGTTTTTCAGGCGAGAGCCTATAGTACCTTTGCCTAATGGGAGGAGAATCGCCAGTATTAATGTGATGGGTAATCAAGTGAGTCCGACCTAAACCTTTGCGGTCGAAAGATATGTCATTATATTGGTCTACGATATTATCAGCGATAGCTCTTTGAGAATCATCTAAGTTATCATAAGAGTGAACAAAAGTGTTCGGACTATTTACACTTAGATCCATAAGTGGAACCGAACCTAACTGTAGGGAACCTAAATATCTGGGACATAAATGAAACGCCCTCCAGAAATCAATGCCTAGAATCAATGATGAATTAATTTCCGGAACAATATAGGTTTTTAATATATGAAACTGGTTTTCAAAATTTATCGGTAAATTAATGTAACCTAGACTTTGAAGAGTCTGACCACCAGCAGCAACTATTGATAACCTATCATCAGTGCAAAGCTTAAGGCCACGGCTAAGCAACGTATCATGCGCATTATTATGGTGACCGCGGAACCAGAATCAAGAAGACCTGAAGCAGTAATGTCATTTATTTTAATATTTATATATGGTCGCGTATCATTCAGAGGTTTATCTTCCAGAATTGTCGCAATTTTGTAACAGTTAAAAAACCTACGTACAGTTTCCAACCATTCATCCCATTCATTCTTATCGCAGCGACCTGATGGCGATGAAATGGCGCGACAATCCTGCGAAACTAGTTTTTTGAATTGCAATTAGGGCAATCGGGTTTTTTGACACCTTTGCGACCACACTTAAAGCACATAACCTCAGTGTTCTGACAATACTTTAAACTATGTGTATTGTTACGGCATCTAGGACAGTAAGGCATCTTTCGGTTATCATCAGAACCATTTTTGTATATAGAATGTAAATATTTTTCATTAATATTATTGTTAGATTTAGGTTTAGAATAAGTTTGATTATGGCTTGGAAAATTTAGTCTTTGTTTGAAAGTGTTTGTTTTTTCTTTGTATGCAAACTCTGGTGCTAACAAATTACTGGAAGAAGCAACAGAAGGCTCACGAAATTGGGCCAACCGAGACTGAACATTCTCATAATTCCTACACAGAATACGCAATTGTTCTATACTCGTAATTACAGTTGCAGAAGCTAAAGTGCTTGCATAACATGGTCTTATATTATGTAACATTATTTCGAGTCTGTCTTCTTCTAACAAAGGCTTCGATAACCGCGCAAACATACCAGACAAAATCGATAAATAAATCGTTATGTTTTCTGCTTCGCCTTGAGTCCTAGACCGAATCTCGGCTAATAACTGATAGTCATAATCTGATTTGTCAAAGTCCTTTTTCAGAAGGTCGACTAGTTCATCCCAAGTTGACACCTGTTCCTTAACGCTTCGGAACCAATGTAGCGCATTATCAACGAAAATTTCAGTGGCAAATGACAGAAGCTTAGTGTCAGAAATGTTACGAGCTTCACTAAACTTCTTTACTCGTTGTATAAAAGATCGTAAACAAGACTTCCCATCATACTTTAATTTACCTAATTCTGAAAGAGTCCTACCACTACCTTCACAAGTGACTGAGACGTGAACTGGTGCGGGCACGGCATGCGATTCCGAGCTAGCGCAAGCAACAGAGAGAGGGTCTACACTTCTATCTTTAAGAATAAGTAGCTTTTCGTAAAGCTCTTTAAAAAGCGTGTTGCATTCCAAATGTTTACTAATCAACTTTTCATCTGCACTAACACGATTGAGCCTGTGATACAGATGATGGAAGACGTTCTCGATACGAGCCAATGTATTTTTGTCTAAAAGTTCTACAGCAATTATAGTTGATTTGATTTTCTCTAAAAGTTCAAAAACAATCGACAAGTCTTCCGCCGGTTCCAGATGGGAACACAAAATGTCCTCAGATGGATACATTTGACTCAACTTACCAATCTGTTTCCTAATATCTGCCACAGTGCTTGCAGGAGTCTCACCTCTGACGGCAACTTCATATTCTAACTCAGACTTTTGCAGAGAAAGATATTTAATAGGGAAAGACATATTTCCCAAAATATATTAAAATTAACACCGATTATAAGTAAGGATTGTTGTAAATGACACACAAAACTGGTTAAAGTGATCAATGATGAAAATACTCCGTTCTGTTACAATTCACTTTAACAGAACGCTCTGGTTTAATGAAATAAATGCTAAAAAATTTAACAAAACTAAAAACCCAAAATTAAAATAAAATTGTTCAAAATGTTTGCAACTGGTGTGAAAGCATCTAAACGATGTAGTTTATGTCTAAATACTTAAAACACCGAAAAAAAAATTATTTGAATTTAATTAAAAGTTTTTAAAAACTTTTGTACCAGACTGTACTTTTTCGTTAAAAAATATTTTTTTTTAGATTTCAATCTATTATGTTAAACATACGTATAGAGCATAAAAAACGACATAAAATGACTACCGCTGTCACCTCAGTTGCAGCAAACCAAGGAGAAAAAAGCGTTTTACAAAATTACCCACTCACCGTACTAAAACTAACTACATACTACTAGAAGCAGAAACAGAACTAATCAACCACGTAAGAGGGCGCCAATGCAGAGGGAAAGTAATACAGTGTGAAATGATAAAGAAGAGAAGCTTCTACCCTACCTAAAATGGTAGTAAAAAAAATACAAAAGTTAAATTTAAATTAATAATGATTTATTATTCTCTCTGAAGGAGGGTACATAAATTTATAGGGGTGGTTTCAAGCCTGAAGATTGTTTGTCTATTTCTGCTTCCGTAGCGAAGCACTCCCCTGATGTGAGTCCGGCCGAAGATGGTAGGTGGGGACGAAAGGGTGACGGAGTAGTGCCGCGTAGTAGGCAATCAGGAGCAGTCCGGGATCCGGGAATTGGTTGGCCTCTGCACTAGAACGCGCAGCCAACCTGTGCGAAGTTGTGCGAAGTTGTGCGAAGTTGTGCGAAGTTCCTGGAATCCACAAAACCAGCGGATTACACACTGATTTAATTACTTCCGTTCCTAGGGTCCACCACGGAAACACGAAGAAAGCAGGTAGGTACTTACGTAGTAGTTTTATAGTCCGTGGTGGTACCAACAATCAGAACGGAGTTTACAATTAATTCAAAAAGCTAAAAGCCAAAAGAAAACAAATGAAGCTACGTTAATATTTAAGTTATTAGATGTTATTAATTAGGTTTCTTGAGAACCGTTACAAAAAAATAAAAATCAAGGTAGATGAACAAAAATTGAAATGTAATTAAATATTAATTACATTTCTCACAGTTAAAATAACATACTAAATGAGTGCTATTTGTAAGCTAACCCGGATCTACTCAATAAAAACTCCTCGCGTTTCACTTGAACACTTATATTTGACTGTATAATATAGTTTATAACATTGGTACATAATGTTAATATAAATAACATATAAGTAAAAAACGTCCGTCCAGCTTCGTCGCCGTCAATCAACCCCTTCCGAAAATCCTCAAGCTTACCACCTGAACGTCAATGAACCTTCGTTCTTAGATCTTCACTCATTTGAACATTACGCTCTCAATCCTTCGCTCATGCGGATATGTTCTCTGACGTTCAGTTGGTATAACGTACATTTAAATCGTTAAATTACAAATAAAAATATATGATCAAAGATAAATTATACGATAATTTTAATGAACCTTACACTCGTCCATCCTGATAACGTGTATGACCCCATACACGACTCTGTTGGAAACCTTACACTCGGTAGATCTTATGTTTTGGTTACCACATTAATTATAAACCATTATAATAATAAACAATTGCAAAAAAAAATAATCTTAACGTTGTACATCATAAATAAATAATTACAATAATATGTAATACATCATCAGTTCATAAAGCATGTTAATACTCACTTTTAACATCATCCAAATCTTAATCAAGATCAAAACTTTATTATTATTTTTATTCCATACATTATAATCATCAACAACATCAACTTATCAATTCAAGTAAACAGCCATAGCCTCGATATCTAGTCACTAGGTAACCACTTTATACTAAAAACGAACATTTTCACTCTCTATATTCAATGAATTCATAAAAAACTATCATAATAAAAATTATAAACAATTATAGCAATAAGAAACTGCAAAAAAAATGACATTGTACATCATAAATAAATATCTACAATAATATGTAATACATCATTACTTCATAAAGCATATTAATACTTTTAACATCATCCAAATCTTATGCGATTCAAATAAAGAACTATAGCCTCGAACTCTATTGTGTCTCGAGGTAACCACATTATACAAATAGCGAACAGTTTCACTCTCTATATTCATTATCATTATCATTATATATCATAGCGAACCATCTTTCTCGATCTCTTAGTTTAATGAATCCAACTAAAACTATCATAAGATTACTTGAACCAGCAAACCATCTGTGTCACTCTCTATGTTCAATTAATCCATCAAAAATATTATATTAAATAGCGAACCATTTATATCGCTCTCTATATTCAATTAATCCATTAAAAATTATCACAATAAGATTATTTGAACCAGCGAACCATCTATCTCGCTCTCTATGTTCAATTAATCTATCAAAAACTATCACAATAAGATTATTTGAACCAGCGAACCATCTATCTCGCTCTCTTTGTTCAATTAATCTATTAAAAACCATCATAATAAGATTATTTGAACCAGCGAATCATCTATCTCGCTCTCTATGTTCAATTAATCTATCAAAAACTATCACAATAAGATTATTTGAACCAGCGAACCATCTATCTCGCTCTCTTTGTTCAATTAATCTATCAAAAACTATCACAATAAGATTATTTGAACCAGCGAACCATCTATCTCGCTCTCTATGTTCAATTAATCTATCAAAATCCATCATAATAAGATTATTTGAACCAGCGAACCATATATCTCGCTCTCTATGTTCAATTAATCTATCAAAAACTATCACAATAAGATTATTTGAACCAGCGAACCATCTATCTCGCTCTCTATGTTCAATTAATCTATCAAAAACCATCATAATAAGATCATTTGAACCAGCGAACCATCTATCTCGCTCTCTATGTTCAATTAATCCATCGAAAGCTGTATCAGTTGATCCAGTCAAGTGGCGAATCCATCCATTCTCGCTCTTGACCTTAAACAAATCATACGGTTTTATGTAGTATAAATTATCATAAAAGTAAACAAACATTAAAATAAATAAATACGAAAATTAAAAATAATAATAATAATAAACTAGCATATATTTGTATGAATGTGACTAGACTTCAATCGGAAAATTCATCACAACTGTTATCATCCATATTCGTATATCGTTTGCGAATCTTTGTCATCATTATCTAGTTCTAATGACGTTACGTGTATCCAGAGTTGCATCCAGTTTGCGGCTACTGTAGTCGTGTGCTTATTTTTCATTCCTTCAAACCCCGGGATAGAAGCTACTTTATAGCGATCGTTCCCTAGGACCTTTGCAATTCTATATGGTCCTTCAAACGTAGGTAGGAGAAGTCTCTTTTGCTATAAATACGTGATGGTTTTCGCCCCTTGTAGTATCGGTTTTGTTTCTCCTGCTATAGCTCAATCCTATTTTATTTTGCCGTGTCGAGGAAATATCGCATGGTTTACGATTTATATCTGTTCTCATTTAATACCGAGTTACACTCGCAATTCATCATGGTAGCGAACATGACCTCTGCTGGTGCTCTATCTATCGTCTTTTGCCCTGCATTATTCAGCCTTCATTGTGTTTGTCCTAATTTGGTGTTCGTCTTTTTCATTGGCTTTTAAATTCTGTGCTATCAGAGAATCCAGCATAATCATATTAAACCTTTGTACCGGACTATTAGACCTAGGGCTTGCTCCAGCATTCAAAATATGTTTGGTAACTTTGTACACGCACTCTCAATACATCAACTTTCGGATTTCTTAACAAAATGCGTCATTTTAGGAACCAGGTGATATTTTTTTTTATACGTTCTAGCGTTTTCTCATTACCAACATGCCCTATATCATCGTGGTTCATCCTGCAGACCTGCCACCTTGCGCCTTTGGGAACTACCCATCTCACATTAGCTTTAGCTCTATCTAGAAATTTGAATAATTTGTTACCTTTCATGACAATTTACTTGGATATACTCGAGCTCTTTTGGATTTAGAGCACTGCTGTTAATGTCGCGAATCCAACCTAGCTCTGTGTCACCTAATTGAAGGGCGAGTTGAGCGATGTTGATCGCTGATGGATGCTGGGTAGCCTCTGGTACAGCCATGTCAACTATAAAAACAAACAAACAAACGCATTCACACTCACAGCCCCCCACTAAGTTCAAAGACTTGTATCGTGGGTGCCGGAAACATTCACATCACACACACACACATTACACCCAGAACCAGAAGCACAAATATCCCTTGGGAAAGAATTTGTGCTTCTGCCGGGAATCGAACCCAGGATCCACGGCGCAGAAGGCCGACACCTGTCCACTACGCCAACTGGATCGCCATAAGTCTTCTTGATGGCGCATCGGCATAAAACATTTTCATACCGGCTATGTACTGTCAAACTCTTACAACGCTAACCACCAATGTGCTATACCGAGAATGCGATCACGTTTCTGGAAAGTAAAACGAAGAGCACTACAGTCGTTAACAATCTTGAACTTTCAATGCACATACTATTGCAGTGTTACAAGTTAATTTTTTTTTGGCCCAAGCAATCAGTTTTCCTGAAGCATGAAAGGAATGGAACAGGGTGTAACAGTGACATTTAGTAGACGATTTATAACTTGGAAAATACCTCCAAGTGCGACATTGTTTTAGGTACATGAAAACCCTTCGTAGACCTGAACTCTTAGTTCAAACGCTATTGCTCGGTCCGATTACCGATTTTATTGACATTTATCACACTTCAGTAATAGTTTAACACATTTACTATAAGGGTGACCTTTTTCTTTACAATTATAACAAAAGAACCCAGTTTTACAGTAGCTGCTTTTGTCTTATTCTGTTGAAACTCATCGGCTTGAACGGTGCTCGTTATTTCTTTGTCTAGAGGAATGGTGATACGCGCATTCTTTGTTACTCAGTAGGAACTTCAGTAGTAGATCAGGCTCCGTGCATCTTAATGCCAGTGCACTGGTTTCTATCGATTAAACCATAGATGATACATACGGTCGACGGCTCATTTGCCAGTAATATCGTATTGTTTAAGTAGCAAGATTTCACAAAAATAAGTTTTGATGGGTTCATTAAACCAGCTCTTTCGTCTTAGCATGTTCTCCAAGGGCCGACTGTACATAATTTTGTTCGAAAGGGAAGGCTTTGTTAATATTTTCCTGCCATTCCGTCCACGAGAAAAAAAAAAATGATTAAGCTGTAAACGAATTTCAAAAAATGTAACGTGCTTCCTCTGGCTTGCATCTATATTAGAGATATTTGTATTTTTACAAAAACATACCCAGAATATCTAAAAAAATCGCAGTGAAATTTACAAAAACAAAAGCGTGCGAAATTCTCCTCACTTAATAACACAAAAATATATTAACAAAAAAATATCTTATATCACGTGTATATCTGTATATAATAAAATAGTTTAAAATTAATAAATAGTTTTAAGAAGAATTTGAGTGACTGGCTATTAAGTAATTGTTATTATACTATTAACGAATTCATGAAATTTAAGACAATAATTATTTTTTTATATATGCACGTCTGCATGCAGGCTGAAACTATTTGACATTTGAGTGAGATTTCGTACCACGTTTTGCACAGCCCTTGCGGTTTCTGCATCAAAAAATATAACTTTTTTGTGTCCCAGCTGTAAACCGAGGCACACTCGTTTACTTTTCTAAGCCAAATGTCAATGCGTTGGTTTTTCAAAGAAGGGTAAAATTCTGACAAAATATGTTTATATTCAAGTTTATTAAAAGAATGTGCCCTCTGTTTAATCGGTTGCGACTTAGAATTAGTTTTGAGCGATTGCAATGACTTAAAAATTGTCTAATAGAAAAAGGACTACGTGACCTTGAGTGACGCCCGGTACTGGCGCCATGGTTGCGGAAGTCTTGTCCATATCACTGTTGCTCTCGCGACGATACCTGTCAGTATGCACGTTGTCTACGCTGATCACCGTGCAGCCTCCGAAGTGCCATTCTCCCCGTCCTCGCAAGCGTCGTCGGTCGCGGCTCCGACACTCTCTGAAGCGACTGCGACTCCGACTCCGCGAGTAGCTGCGCCTGTGCAAGCTACTACGTCTGCGTCTACGTCGTGATGAGGGGTTGCTATTCGCTGCACTTCGTTACGGTCGCCATCATCCATTTTCCGATGCTCGAGAAAAAAAAAATCGAAAAGTCAGAAATTAGGTTTGTAATTCTTATTACCGCTGTAATGGGTAGTGCGCCATGTCGGAATATCGAAGCATTGTTATCAGAGGGTAGCACAGACTTAACAAATTCGACCTCCGACAGAGCACCCAACCATTCATGAATACAACCAGATGTGTTAGTCTCAAATGGCTCATGCCAGCACAATTATTCCCAATGATTAAAAATTATTGCATCACAACAGGTTGTATGTCTGCGTTTCATAAATCTAAATGACACGAAACATAACATCACAGCAGCCTCAGTATCGCTATTGGAGAGTAGCCTCAATCAAACGATACCGAACAACTGAAGCAACATCGTTGCATAAATTAGCTAGTTCGACCGGATAGTCTCGGATTTTTTTTTGACCAGTTCATACTAACAAAACCTTCGCGTCATAGCTTCAGATCATATGAAACTTCATATCGGGAAACATGCAAGTGATGTTGGTATTGCAAAATACTAACTAAAACCAAAGTTTGTTCAATCAAGTATTTCATACATTTGCATTTCATAAACTTGAATGATATGAAATATACCACGTCAGCAGCCTTATCGCTATCGGAGAGTAGCCCCAATCAAACGATGCCGAACCACCGAAGTAATAAATTATTAAATTCAGCCAGTACCACCGGATAGTCTCGGATAACTCCGACCGGTACGTACTAACTAAAATCATAATTGTGTCATAGCTTCAAATCATAATAATATGAAATGTTAAATAAAGAAACTTGTGTAGGTATAAAGAAAACAAATCTGATCTCTGCCTTTGGAAATAAATTTGAATGATAAACGATTATATATACCATGTCAGCAGCCTCATCACAATCGGAGAGTAGCCCCAATCAAACGACGCTGAACCATCAAAATAATACATTTTAAAATCCAGCTAGTACGATCGGGTAGTCTCGGATAACTCCGACCGGTTCGTACTTACAAAATCTCTATCGTGTCATGCATTCAAATTAAACGAAATGTTATATTAGAAAACATAAAAATGATGTGGGTATTTCAAAGTATTTTTTTTTTTTATAAAATCTAAATTTACTTCAATCCCGAGTTTTTGCATTTAATACATTTGAATTATGAAAATGTTATATCATCGTTTTATCAATCAAACGATGCCGAGCAACTGTAGCATTACATTATTAAATACAGCTAGTACAGCCGGATAGTCTCGGACAGTTCCGACCGGTATGTCCTAACAACATCTTTACATTTTCATAGCTTCAGATGACCAACCTTTTAGGAAAACATGGATTATCTAAACAATGCGGGTATTTTAATAAGAAAAAAACAATAATAGACAAATCGTACCTTGGTTCAATCCAACTTCTGAGGTGTAAGCTAACCCGGATCTACTCAATAAAAACTCCTCGCGTTTCACTTGAACACTTATATTTGACTGTATAATATAGTTTATAACATTGGTACATAATGTTAATATAAATAACATATAAGTAAAAAACGTCCGTCCAGCTTCGTCGCCGTCAATCAACCCCTTCCGAAAATCCTCAAGCTTACCACCTGAACGTCAATGAACCTTCGTTCTTAGATCTTCACTCATTTGAACATTACGCTCTCAATCCTTCGCTCATGCGGATATGTTCTCTGACGTTCAGTTGGTATAACGTACATTTAAATCGTTAAATTACAAATAAAAATATATGATCAAAGATAAATTATACGATAATTTTAATGAACCTTACATATTACTACAAATGAAAAGCTGAAAATGAATGATAGTTAATACACAGTATGAACAAAATAGCAAATCATGATTGTGTTTTTGTGTGTCATTCAAAACTTACCCTATATCGGGAAATCACTTCACAACTTTAAAATATTACGACGCGATGTCAGTTGAAGTGCTTTAAAATTATTATATTAAAAAAACATATCACGCTTGCTTACTAGGAGCGCAAGACTAGCGTGAACCAGCTCAAATGTCAGCCTAGCAACGACTGTCGCGAGGCGCGGCCGCAGGCTCGTTTCCTGTCGTCATACCCCTTGCCTCATGCCTCTGCCCGCGACGAGTTCAAAATCTGTGCGTCATCGCTAGCTACAGATATTACTTACTTTAGCTGACAAAACTATAAATGAATTGAAATTACTGAAGCATTATTTTTAACCGACTTGAAAACAGGAGGAGGTTCTCAATTTGACTTTATGTTTTATTTGTAATTATTTTAGTATTTAATTAATTTGTAAATATGTATATATTTTATTAATTTTTATTAAATTAAGTTATTATAAAAATACATGTAACGCTTCGTTACAATACCTACCTATTCAATGATACCTTGCTCAGCTGGTCGCCTTTTATATTTTTATATTTACAATATGGCGTCTGTTTGTCGCCATAAAATTCCGATTACTGTATCTTTAAGTACACTTGCAAAATTCAGACAAATAGTTTGATGTCAGAATCATCAATATCCTACTAATATTATAAATCCGAAAGTTTGTGTGTAAGTGTGTAAGTATGTTTGTTCCCTCTTCACGCATTAACGGCTGAACGGATTTGGATAAAATTTGGAATGTACATAGATTATACCTAGGATTAACACATAGGCTACTTTTTAACTCGATAATAGCGGGCGAAGCCGCGGGGCACGGCTAGTAATATTATAAATCCGATAGTTTGTATGTAAGTGTGTTAGTATGTTTGTTCCCTCTTCACGCTTTAACGGCTGAATGGATTTGGATGAAATTTGGAATGTACATAGATTATACCTAGGATTAACACATAGGCTACTTTTTAACTTGATACTAGCGGGCGAAGCCGCGGGGCACGGCTAGTTGGTTCATACGTTTGACCTCCAGAGCGCCACAAAAGAACAAAATAGAACCATACATAGGCTTACCCTCTTTTGCGTCGCGCAGTCGGGGTAAAATTTCAGCTCCTCCACACCAACTGTGTTCAACTCATAAACAAGTCTATCATACCGAAACATATCCTCCGTAACATACAAAGGCGGCTAGAAAATACCGTCCGGTTGAAAGCCACAAAGTACCCGGTAATCTCCCGGTAAAACCAGTATTCACCAGACGATTTATGAGGAAACCGAGTGTAAGTTTGTGTTACGTGCTATTGTTGATGATAAAGATGAGTTTTATTCTTTTGTGAATGCTATGAAAGACTTGATATAAAGCCTGAGCGCACTAATTCTTAAATATACATAGGTACTTATCGTATGCAAATACTATTACTACATAGGTAGAATTAACTATAATAGAATTAATTTTTTTGTGGCAAACATATAAAACACACAAAAAGTACTAACGAAATAGTTTATAACATTGTCACTAGTCTCTTAACCTTTAACATATATAAAAAACCCGCTTTCTAATCGAAAGTTAAAGCGTTCGCTTATTTAGGGCTGCCTTGGCCTTCTAAGCAGGCGCCCTGCTTAGAAGGCGGGTTCGATTCCAGGCGGAAACACAAATTTCTCCCAAAGGAAATTCGCGTTTCTGGTTTTGGGTGTGGTTGTGTGTGTCATTGAACTTAGTGTGGGGCTGTTAGTGTGTATGCGTATGTGTTTCGGAAGTCGGTTTCGGAATTCACGACGGACTTGAGCTTCCGCTGCTGACATCCATGGTGGTAGGGGATTTTCTTGTGCTCGCTGGGTTTGCTACCCTGTACCGAATTACAGTCGTAATTTGAGCTCAAGTAGAAAAACCTGTCACAATAATCACAAAAAATTTTATTCCGGCAGCTATTCTTGAGAGTCAGTTATTCTAGGTCGAACGTGACTACCATCTCCGACCACATCACTTACCATCGGGTGAGATAGTCTTCAAACGCAAGGTTATCATATAAAAAAGGGGTGTATTTATTTCCTTTAGAAAAAGCAGGTTACGTAACTAATTTATTTAGCAAATGTTGACGCGAATACCTTTACTTAATTTGTTGGTTAATTGAAACGGAGTTTTGATTAAATTCAAATTTCTAAGTATTATACTTAAGTTCACAGGATTTCCTGATCTAGCGTCTAGTAGTTCATTATTTTCTAATTTAAATCATTAAGCCTTAGAATGCCAATAAAGTGAAAAACAAATAAATCTGAAGGTGAAAAGCAATCACGAGTCACAAATAAGTAACAAGTTCGTTGATAGCATAATGTACCTGAAAGCCTGTACATTCCATGCATGAGTAATTCCTATCGGAGTATCGGAATTCGGGGTTTCGCAGGGATGGGGTAGATATCCGGCGGTTTTGCAAGCATAAATTTGAAATATCTTATGGATTATTAGGTATTGTCACGGACAATGACTAACGGAATTAGAGCGAGACTATTGCCATCTCATTTCCCCGCACAGTAGAAGAGTTCAACAATATATATGTCTCGCCTTAGAAGAGTATGGCAATAGATTTGTAAACATTTTTAGGGTAGGTCGATTAAAAATAATTTTAAAGATCTATATGATAATATATATGATTATGTTTTCTTACTTTTTTATGCTTCTAAGGCAATCATTTGAACACTATATCATTAAAAGTGACGATATAGTCGAAGATATAACATGATTGCCTAGAAGATATCTGTCCACGCTAGACTTAAAACTCCCAGATTATACAATTCGGAGAATAAAGACGTGGGCAATGAGTTCTACTCCTTTGCTGCTCGGATGATGAATGTAGAAGCGAAACGCTTCGAGCAGCTTCGAATTTAAGCATTGTTTTACTTTTACTTTATTTACTATTACTGTAGTTTAGATTACTTTTAAATAATTGTATAATTATAAAAAAGTTTTCTTACGTAATGTTATAAAATGCTGTATTTTGTCCGCACGTCAGTCCGTTTTTTAGGTATTTAGCTAAACTATTAAAGCGAATAATTTCAAATTCTCAAAAAATATGTAAAACTTGAGGCAAAAATGGAAATTAAAAAAATATAAATAAAATATAAGGGGAGCCTCCATGCACGTAAGTTGGGAGCAATATAATTTTGATATTTTATTTTTCTGCCCTTATGGGATATCTTTGATAAGAACATTGCAAGCGGCTTCGCTTGCTGTCGTCAAGTAAAAAAGTAGCCTATGTGTTAATCCTAGGTATAATCTATATACATTCCAAATTTCATCCCAATCTGTTCAGTTGTTTAAACGTGAAGAGGGAACAAACATACTTACACACACACTTGCACACTTACACACAAACTTTCGGATTTATAATATTAGTAGGATTCTATGTTTGATAGAACCTCACTCACATTTTGGACTATTAAATTAAAATTAAACGGGAATTGGCGTGACTTACGCCGTATCTTTGTGTTTATTAATAATCTATGTTGGAAAATTTAGACCTACATTGTCCTTGTGCCTATTTCAAAATCGGCTACATATTTAAAGCTGAAACTTACATTTTATCTATTACATTATCCTATTATTAAACTACAAATACAAAAACAATTGTTATAAAGGATGTATTATAGATGTAGGATATATTATAGGTACTTATATGTAATTATTTATTTATTTTATGTAAGTATATTCTGATATTATTATTGTTATATATTGTTTATTTAGTTTAAACAATGTATTTCTATTATTTTAAATTTTATTTCATTCATTTTATCGCACCACCATCCCTACATTGTCTTTTCGTTTATATTTCCATCCATAGGTTGTCTGGAAGAGATCGCTCTTAGCGATAGAACCACCCATTGTACCTATCTTTATAAGTTTCTCTATAACTTGTATTTATCTTTTGGTATCAATAAAGAGTTTTTGTATTGTATTGTAAAAGAAAAAGTTATACGCAAATTAACCTGAAAAGTTTATCTATTTGTAAATGTGTGCGCGAGAACTCAGTTCGGAGGCGAACAACTAGTTTATCATGAATGAACAAATTACTTACTATTCTATTAACTGCATACAAAATTACTTCAAATAACCCGTATAACTTATTCACTGTAACAGGTAGGTACTTATCTAAGGGCGCGTACAGACTCATCAATTATTGACGTCACTTAATGCCCGTGAGCCGACGCGATAAATGATGCACGTGTGAACACCTGACACATCGGAGTGAAAACTTTGTTCAGGCGTTGGACTTTAAAATGTACTACGACGAAGTGAAATGTTTATAGGGGTTTGTTGTACTACGTATGGTGAACAGCCTTTAATTTGCTGCACAGTTTATTTTGGAGATATATGCAAAAAGTACTGCTTAGAATAGAATATAATATTTTTTTTTTTACAAGCTTTTATTTCACTTGCAATGTTTGTTAGGGTGCAATCTTGTAACTCAATTTTGAAGCAGATCTTTCCCCGATTGAGCTGAAATTTTGTATTCTATTAGTTTGGAAACAATGCATAGTTACCTGTGTGACGTCATTCGAAATTAAACATGTCAGAACATCTAAAATGGCGGATAAGTTATTTTTAATGCACTCTTATAATATGGGTATCAAATGAACTTACTGAGAATAACTAAAAAAATTGAGTTACGTCCCTAAGTCCAATATGGCGGAATTCTAAAAGCTTGTTTTTAAATAATTAAACGCAAGCAAAGCTTAAAAAAACTGACTTGACCGCTTTATCTTCGGAACTTTAATCAGATTAGATGTACTAGACACGCATTATTGGAGATATTTCAAAAACTACTTGTTAGATCTTGATTAAATTTAATGGGACCACTTGGAGAGCAAAATCTTTCAAACAAACAAAAATATACAAAATCGGTTCACGTGGAACGAAGTTATGAGGTAACACAAATAAAAAAATACAGTCGACTTGACCTCCTCCTTTTTTGTGAAGTTGATACAAAAGATTTTAATAAGCAGCTTATTAGTGTATAAAAACTGTGTACTAAGATCATAAAAACTTATAGTGAAGAGTTTCAAAAGTCTGTCTGTTTCGGGCATTACGGTTTCATATTCCATTTACCATTGTAAGCAGCATAGACTAAAATTATATTATTCATAAATCAGTTTAACGACAGCGTTATATTATCCGATCGGATTTAGTTGATTTATTACTGGGGCGGGAATAAGGTCAAACATTACTGTATTATGACTACTTTTTCTCATGATTTGTATTAGCATTAATTTAGCATAGGACTAAATTAATAAGATACCTTGACAGTTTTAGCATTGGTTATGAAATAATAGTTAATTACTAAGGTATACATACATACTCCTTTTTAGGCCTTCAGAATTCGAAGCTTATAAAAAATATATTAACATAACGTAACATAAAAGCTTTCACACTCACAGCCCCACACTAAGTTCGACGACTTGTGTCGTGGGTGCCGGCAACATTCAAATCACACACACAACACAACCAGAACCAGTAACACAAATTTTTCATGGAGAGAAAACTTGGCTTCCCGCCGGGAATCGAACCCAAAACCCCTGCTTAGAAGGCGAACTTTCACTCAACTAAACCAACGGGCACTTACTTTATTGTATGATGAAAGCTCTAAAACGGAAACTGTGTTCAGAAGAAAGAGTTAGGAATCATAAATATTTATTATATATTGGTAGTTCATTTAAAAAAAGAAAAATATCGTTTGGTTATGTGCATTTAGCCAGTTAAGTTATAAATAAAATTTTCAAATTGGCCAGGTATTTCATAATACCAGTCCTAGTCACCAGTCAAAGTCAAGTAAAAGAGTCATGGTCAAGCCATAGTCAAATCAAGCTCTAGTAAAGTGGTAGAAACTTTAGGAGAACTTCTATTGGAGCGACAGTGAAAATCACATTTTTTAACTTTGTGTGATTTGCCTTTGCACCTATACGAACTATGCAAGTATATTAATCACACTTATATGATACATTCGAAAGTTTGTGTGTTGGTGTGTAAGTATGTTTGTTTTCTATTCACGCTATAACGGCTAAACGGATACATTTGGATGAAATTATGAATGTAGGTACATAGCTTCACATAGGGTAGTTTTTATCTTGATAAACGCGGACGATGCTATGGGGCACGTTTTAGTTAATAACCCAACATTATACTTAAGGTTTTGGAATTATTTTCCAATGATAATGAATGAAATCGATCTTCATTTTTTCACTGCCGTGCTAAATATCTTATAATATTATCGGCACTGGTGCAAGCACCATGATCACGAAATCAGAAACTCAAAACAAACGAAATGCATGTGTTATGGTGTCCTACACCATGGTGTCCTACACCATCATATCAGGGTTTGTCGTCAGGAATCAAAAAATAAACTTGCTTTTGAACACTTATATTCTTCTCTTAATTCGCACACCTTTTCGGTTCGAGCTCCCGAGGAACACTGACTGGCTTCTCACAGCTCCACCATCCGCTCAATGACATCAACCAATCACAACCCGGGTTCCTACCCGCTTCTTTTTAAATTCCGCTCTATGATTGGCTGGCTTCATCGGCCGACAGTGGCAGTAATCTAGACTTACCCACATAAAATAATATTTATCGATACAGCATACCAATTTTGATTGCAAATTAACAAACCTTAATACATGGTAAATATCCCGTTATTGACACAAACATTTATAGTAAAAGTGACCATGGTAGCTTAAAACTTATAATATATTTGTTATTTTATAATTTGATATAACTTATTAAGCCCTATTCTCAAGTATTTATTTATCACTTTCACTTGTGAAACCGCCACAAAAGCCGTTCTTAATCCCCGTTCAACTGGAAAACACAACTTTTTCGCGCACCAACTTGCGATCTAAATATAATGGGAAAGTAAACAATGGGAGCTGAGCGTTCCCATCACATCCACGCAAATATTTGCGCAAACATTTGCAAGTTTTGGGCCAGGGTGAGAGAGTCAGCGATTTGAACATTGGATAATACATACTAAATTATTGATGTTGATAATGTGAACATTGATAATGGGATTTATGTAGAGTGAACGGATGGATAGATACTCCGATGGAAGGACAGACAGAATAAAAAACAACGAAGTTAATAAAATAAAATAAATCACATTTATGAGATTTAATTTTATTTTATTTTATTAAGGTAGGTATTTAGTAACGCAATTAAAACACAAAATTACAGGCTAAGAATAAGAATGGAAGTATTAGAACCCAAGACTATGTTATAAGTAAATACATAATGATATGCATAATTACAAAGAAATAACACAAAATCAAACATCTAATTTTCTAAATATTTCTTTACCTGTGAATAGCGGCATTTTATTTAAATAGCATAGGAATGGCTATTTATTCAAGTATAAAAATATTTTACATTATACACACGTAATTATTGTACTGTAAATGGGATGTTTTATTATATTAAATCATTTTCACAATATCGCACCAACCCGAAAATTTTCGTGACCGGAAAGTATTACCGTATTTTAAATGTAAGTCTGATACCAATTTCTTATAATACAGTTAAGTTATTGTTATATACCCAAGCTAACAAGAAAAATATTTGATACGTAGTGAGAAAAAAAACTTAATAATTATTGCCTTTGTGACATTTCTATAGAATAGGCAGTGTGAATTATTTATCATAATAGAATAGAATATAATTATTATTTATTAGGAAACTGTTATGATAACAGTGCAAGATGGAAATGCATTAGGTGAATACAGTTTAACCCTTACGGGTATCCAAACACAAACATGGTAGGTAATAGTAAATTATCAATCAAATTATTTATGAAATTGTTAACATAAATTTTTTCAATGAACACTATAAGAATTACATATTCAACTATTATATTTAGACGTCAATTTATTTAAATCCGCGTTCGTTTATCTTTTAAATCCTGCTTAGGTGAACACTGAACATAATATTATTATTTATTGAATTATCATAAAAGCAAGAATTTAACATTTGTATGAACATACTTGAGCAACTACAGTTTAGTAAATAAAAAAGAATAAATTTCAATACACAATGCCCCAGAACGAAACGTTATAATAATTTTGAAAAAATTCAAACCCGCTATAAGTCTACTTCTTGACCAGCCGCTGAGGCGTAAGTTTCGTATAAAAAGTTAGAAGGATTTTCATGGCGACGCGGCGACAAAATGAGAGAAGTTGTGATATTATTCGTACTGCTTTAATACTGGCATACA
The DNA here is from genome assembly GCA_948107665.1 of Lomographa bimaculata. Classification (NCBI taxonomy): domain Eukaryota; kingdom Metazoa; phylum Arthropoda; class Insecta; order Lepidoptera; family Geometridae; genus Lomographa; species Lomographa bimaculata. The sequence continues at coordinate 17,619,932 of OX403595.1, forward strand.
TTGTATGACAAAGTGTCGCATTGTTTTTAATGTGTGTCATGTTTTCAGCCGCTGCTTGTACCGCAATTCAAAGAAAAGTGATTTCGAGCATCTACTATACAGGCTGTAACATGAGGAGAGAGGATTATGAGTGGCAGAGTTATAAACATCATTAGATATTGATGCTCCCTCAATTCCTTTCGATGTAACATTCCCATTTGTTAAGCTTTAACATTTTAGACTCAGTCTCTAAATTATGCAATTTATTACGATCAAATCTCGGTCATCCAGGTACTGTATTTTTATATGCTATGGTTTTTTATATATTAATATAAACTAGCTTTACCTCATGCGTTGTAATGCTACGTAAAGAAAAAAAGTATTTTACCTCTTTCACGTTTATAGTTGCTTAGGACTATACCAAATCCGAGTGACCTATTCCTGTCAATGAGAAAAAGTTTTTTTGCATTACTTTTTTTTGTTATCTACCATTTATTTATTATTTTAAAGTTAAAACTATTACTCATTATGTTTCAATGTTATATACGGTTTCAAACACGTAAAAATTGTCAAATTACTTTGTAGTCGACTAGTTTCGGACAAATTAGTTGTCCTTCATGAGTCACGCGCCGAGGCCCGAGCCGCTTGCCTCGGCGTATCGCGCATCTGACTCATCCTGATTAAAGACAACTAACTGTCCATCTTTTACGTGTTGTAAGTTAATTTATTCTACTTGAATCTAAACCATTTTTGAATTTACGTTTGGCGTTTACCAGTACTAGATTATACGTCGAGACGCTGGCCGGTTTATGAGTACTCGACCGACGAAGGAGCACCAACTGTTCCGAAAAAAAATATGAGAATAATAAAATAAAATAAAAAGAAACTAGTCTTGAAACAATGCAAGACAACAACTTTCCTGTGAGTGAAACTGCTATATCCTCATTGTAATCCTCACGAATTTTTCATTTGAACCTTTCGTATCGATATAGCACAATGAGTGGTTACATTAAAAATATTAAACAAAAAGTACTTACTCGAAATTCATCTTAAAAATGGAAGAAATCAATCATAGAACTAGAAACATAGGTAGAACAAAAAATATATGCTATGAACAAAATAGTGCCTATGAAAAAAATAGCTTTATTTTTTCTTTCTTGACTACAAAGAACGTAATTGGGTCTTAAAAATGACATGTAATTTTCCTCTACCGTCCAAATCGATACTACCCGAACTTATAAGATAACCCTGGCTTATCTCAACCCTGGGTCAGAGTATAACAAAATCATTAAGTAGGCAAAAAACAGTCCAAGCAGACTCCTTCCCCAGTGTAACGAGGCACGCTTCATAAACATTCAATATTTATTCACGCTTGAGAACTTACTAGTTGAGATCTGTTTACATTCAGCGAGTAGAGCAAACAATCTGTGTGGCGATTGTTTTTGACGAGACACGCAATAATTTTAACGAAAGCCTTAAAAAAATACAATAAATATAAAAAGCTATAAAGCGGTGAAGTCGGTATTTTTTCATCGGAACCTTGATTATATTAAATGTAATAAACATTATTGGACGATAACTCAAAAATGGCTGATCAGATCTTTATCAAATTTAAATGGGACCAATCGGAAAGCAACAGCTTTCAAACAAAACATAAATCAAAATCGGTTCACGTGGAACCAAGTTATGAGTACCTCCTCCTTTTTGTGAAGTCGGTAGAAAAGTAATATCATTAAGAGATATATTAAAATAGTTTATTCATTGAAAATCAGCGCAGTATACAGCATTATATATTATATTATATTATAAATTCTTGCTTGTAGGTGACCTTGTTTAACTGTGTTTTAGGCAATAGGTATAATCTATGTCCCTACATTCCAAATTTCATCCATATCCGTGCAGCCGTTACAGCATGAAGAGAATACAAACATAAAATAGATGGTAGAATGTAGAAATTTTAGGTTCCGGAATAACACTCCGGAACCTAAAATATCTAGGTACATTCTAAATTTCATCAAAATCGGTTAATTCGTTACGGAGATACGTGGTTACATTTTAACTTCATTAACGCGGGCGAAGCCGCGGGGCACTGCTAGTAAGATATATATTTTGTGATATTGTGATAATACCATTGGATGTAGGGGAGAGGCGTACAAAATGACATACTAGTTATAAAATCTTTATTTATTGGAAATTTTGAACTCTTTATGTAGCTACATATTCTTTGATTTATTACCTACCGAATTATCACAGGGACCATTCAATTTAAACATAATCATAAAAATTATTTAACATTTATAAAATCTTTAATAAAAACCGTTTTGTCCGCCCTAGGCGGGTAAAATGACACACGTGGACAAAATGGCATACCAAATTTGTACTGAAAATCAGCCCAATACTATTGCAGAGTTCACATGAAAAGCTTCAGTGAAAGCTTGTGAGGAAGAGAAATCATTTTCACTGTTGGAATTAATTTTCAAAGCCTTTGAAACATTTTTAGCATTTTTCATTGAAACAGGTGGATTGAATATATTTCTTTCGGCACTGGAGATAGCACGCTGACTGGAAAATTGTTATATATGCCTTGGAGTATCAACCTAGGTGATGTGGGAGACGCAAGTATTGCAGCAGCTGTGTCAACAGATCGAGCCGTTGAGAGTAGACCTGGGTTGTCTACGGCTGATATACTCTCAACCATCAGTGATGTTGAACTGCTTTCTACCGCCTGAGATGGACCTGTTGTTGAAATGATTAGGTTTTTTGCTGCCGTTATGTTTTCTTCGAGCTTTACCCGATCTTGTTGCATGAGGATGTTTGTTATTTCAGCAGGCTCAAACAAACAAACAATTATTTTGAAGAAGAAAAAGATAGGTGGGTCAAACGACATACTATGCCATTTTACCCGAACAAGTGGTATGCCATTTTGTCCACTTTATAAACTCAAACATTAGAAAACAATAACTAAAAATATAATAAAAATTTTTAGGTTTCAACACATTCTCTGAGTTATTTAGTAAAATAACTATCAACTAGAGTCAATAAAAACAAAATAACTTAAAAAAATACTTACTTTTGCGAAGAAACAAAATCCATCTGAGTAAAACTCGTGACTACAAAAATCAAACAAACACGAATACTGATCACACGGTCGGACGGAAACAACTGGCGTCAACACAGGTTGCGATTTGTTACTAAGCGGCCCTCTGCAGGCTATTGCGAATACTAATATGTCAGTGGTTTTGGAGAAAAACAAGTGTGTCATTTTACCCGCCTATGTCATTTTGTACGCCTCTCCCCTACTATGTTTTCTAAGTCACATTTTTTTATGCAGCCAGTAGCTGGACTTGCCCAGTGCAAAGTAAGCATGCCCAGGAAGTTTCCGGATTAGGCTACTAGTAAATCTGAGAGAATGCCGGGTCAAGAATGTTATGGGGGATCAGAATGGACAGTGATAAGGATTGTATTTTTACGGACACTTGTTTTTGCACTTGATCTAGGATTTATGTTCGTGTTTTACCGACTTCACAAAAAAGGAGGAAGTACTCAATTCGACTGTATTTTTTATGCGTTACCTCATTACGTCTTTCCACGTGTACCGATTTTGAAAAATATTTTTTTGTTTGAAAACTAGTGTTCTCCCGTTGGTCAAATTTGATTTATTTATTTAATTTATTTGATCGAGATCTGATTAGTATTTATTGAATTATAGCCAATAAAGCGTGTTTAATTTTATCTGATCAAGGTTCCGATGATTAAGCGGTGAAGTGGGTTAGATTTTTTTTTTTGTTTGAAAGCTAGTGCTTTCCCGTTGGTTCCATTTTATTTATTTGATTGAGAACTGATCAACAGTTTTTGAGTTATTGTCAATAATGCGTGTTTAATTATTACATTTCATCTGATCTAGGTTCCGAAGATAAAGCGGTGAAGTCGGTTTATTAAGCTTTGCTTGCGTTTTATTATTATATTTAATAATTATTTTATTTTATTTAGATAAGTACTTGTTATACTCGGCATATGTAAAAAAAAAGCAATTTACCTCTTTTACGTTTATGGCTGCCTAGTAAGTTAATACCATACTAAAAACATATTGACTAATTATTACCTTCTTCATGTTTATGTTTGCCTACTTAGTACTTTACCAAATCCGAGTGACGTATGAGATACGTACATGAGATAGTACGTCCATGAGATTATTTTTTATAAATTTCATGATTACTTTTTTTTCGTGAATTGATATTTATTCTTGAATCCACCTGAATACACACAAAAAATTACATTAAACTTGATTCAGCCGTTTAGAAGGAGTTAAATACTTAGATACAGTCTTTTGCGACTTACTTAATATATTTCTTTATATATATAACTCTTATCATTAATAAGAGCATAGTAGCAGTTTTTCCTTATTGATCTATAGTTTTTGTGTATGTATGAATGTATTAATTTTTTATATAATAATTTTATATATTTCTTAGACTTGCCGTATGTCACCCTACACAGGTCGGAGCTGAAAACCAGTGCTGAGGCTCTGTCTTCAGCATTATGCTGAGCTTGCAAACCTTTTCCGGCAAACTAGAATAACAATAACGTTCTTCGCATTCGGTTTATCATTGGTAGTTAAGTTAGTCGGAATAAATGATTATTCTATTCTATTCTAAATAACACACATACAGAATAATAATTAATAAAGAAATGTATTGCCCGTTGGATTCGTGGTAAGGTGCATTCGCCTTCTAAGCAAGGGTATCGGATTCGATTCCCGGTGCAAACACAAGTTTTTCCCAAAGGGACATTTGTGTCTATGGTTCTGGATGTAATAGTGTGTGTGATGTGAAACTCTTCGGCAACCACGATACAAGTCATTAACTTACTTACACTTAGTGTGGGGCTATGAATGTTAAAGGGTTAAGTTAATTAGAGTCAGTTTGCGCTCAGACTCCGTCCGGCATAGCATTATAGTTAAATATTTTACAGAACAAATCAATAAAGTCATTATATTTAACTATCTATTCCCCGCGGCTTCAATCACGTTTTCAAGTCTAAAAGTAGCCTATGTGTTATTCCTTTATGTAAAAGAAATTGATTACAAAAGTTGGAATGATGTCTCAAAGGTTTCTGGTCTTTTACAAAATACCTTGTGTATATATATATATACAATACTAGCGATCCGCCCCGGCTTCGCATAAATGAAGAACCGCTTGACCGATTTTGTGCAAACTTCACATAAACCATCTACTAAATAGTCCGAACAAAGCCTAAACATTTGGTTTGGATAGGTGAGCCCGTTCTTGAGTTATAAAATAACAACGAAAAGTGGCATTGATTTTTATAGATATAGAATAGATATAGATATAGATAGGAAAATGTTTTGTATTCAATTTCGACCAAAATATGGAAGAAATACAACCTCCTGAAACAAAAACCCCAATCTGTTGTAATATTCATGCTAAACCCTTTCCGATGCTTGGGTTGGTGTTATTATTTCGTTGTTACGAGGTAGGCTGGGAAACGGAATTATCTTTGTTCTGCAAAACGTGAGCAAAACAAATCGTTTTTAAGTTAGATCAAGTTCTTATGTCATAGGTGTAAGCGATTTTGTTACAGAAAAATTGTAGTGATATATTTTAAGTTGAACACAAAAATGTATTTTTTTATGCTAGACAGGCCTGCATTTGTAAACTATCTCACCTGATGGAAAGTGTCGATGCGGCCGAAGATGTGTATCTAATGATGTGCCGTACACATACACATACCGCTCGCAACGTGCCCGCGCTTTGGGTTGTTTACATTTGCTCCTTATCATCCTTAAACTAAATAGTTTTCTTCCGCATCTGTGATATCTACTTAATTACTATTCCCATTCGACTTCCAATCGAGTCAGTGCGTAGTGGTAGCACTATTAATACTATTTTATATCAAGATTTACCATCACGGACTCTGTGCCTTATACTTATAATCTCTTAGACGTTTTGAACAAAACAAATTTGTTAATGCAATGATCATAATAAAATTAATAATATGAAATTAAAATTAATTTAGATGTGGTTGAATTGTAAACAATCATATTTATGTAAAAAAATATTTTAATTTTTTTTTTTTTTATATTATGAAAAATTTACTGAAAAAGACTGTATCCCACGACACAAGACTTTTCTTAGTGTGGGATCCTAGACACCGCTACACAAAAATAACATAGTTGTTATTGTTATGTTTTTTTTTAGATATAAGTTTCAAGAAATAAATTATATAAAAAAAAATTTCCCCTGTTATATAGATTAGATGGCTGACATATGACCATTGGTATACTGCGTTAAAATGTATATGGGCATACCTTATTTTTTTTTAAATGTTATTATATATAAAAAAATTTAAAATAATAGTGAAAGATATGGTTATTTTTATCTTGAAGAAGGAATTAGCGGATAAACAGATAGACAGACGCGAACAGCGACTTTGTTTTATACTAAGTAGGTTTGTAGAGATTAATACAATACGATAGATAATAATAAAATTGATACTTGGATTAACCTTTATTTAATTAAATTACCAAGTCACCATTTATACCGAGTCTTCTCTAATTTACACCCTCTCCAAAGCGCTGTCATTAAATCGCCACCAGTCCCTCAAATGTTCGGGATCGCCATTTATCATCCGGCGCAAACATCCCGGTAAAAACGGGACATCGGGTTTACTGGAACAGCCCCGGCAATCGGACAAATTAACTGGGACAGCGGATACTGGGGCCGTAAACGAATTATGCAAGTGACAGATTGACAATCATGTTGCAGATTGTGTTTTTATTTGGACCAGATGTGCCTCGAGGCTTTGTTTGGTCTATATGCCATTCCATACCCGATAAATACTATCATAAATATCAACACTTTCACACTTACAGCTCCACACTAAGTTCAATGACTTGTGTCTTGGATGCTGGAAAAAATCACATCACACACACAATCACAACCAGGTAACAACCCAGTTGGCGCATTGGACAGGTGTCCGCCCTCTGCGCCGTGGGTCCTGGGTTCGATTCCCGGCAGGAGCACGCATTCCTTCCCAAGGGATATTTGTGCTTCTGGTTGTAATTTGTAATGTGTGTGTGATGTGAATGTTTCCGGCACCAACGATACAAGTCTTTGAACTTAGTGTGGGGCTGTGAGTGTGAATGTGTTTGTTTTGTTTTTTATATATATACATATAAGTCCATTCAAAATCTAGAGTAACATTCGAAATTATATTTAAAGTAGTTTATCGGATACAGATACACCTCGTTTCAGCTACGCACACTATCACACGCACTAACTGTAACACTCGTTGCCTGGTCGTTTATGACAGACCATGCTTGGAAGGGTGATCGTTTAGTGGGATATTCTTATGAGATATATATAGTACCTGTATAAGAAATTGAAGTGTTGTTAGAAAAAAATAATAGAAAATGCACCGCTGTTTTCTGCCAGGTTCTTCTCGAGATAACTGTTGTTTGATAATCTGGCTGTAGAGCCATTATTTTTCATGAATACCTCTTTGGGGCCCATATGAATAAACTATTTTGAATTTTTTGTTACCGCGCTTCAGAGAACACCTTAAACTGTCGCAATTCTGGTTATTAGTCCTTATTCAACAGTCGCTAAGCTACCCAAGCATAAGGAAATATCCTTACACATGCTTGAATAGAGTGGATAAGGAATACCTTTATTAATAAGGATAAGGATTACCTTTATATATGTATTGTATATTATTTATATATTGTGTATTTATCTTTAATTTATTTATGTATGTAACTATATGTATATGATTTGTTTAATTACATTAATAATTATATGTATGTTTAAAATATTGCATGTATGTATAATGATCATTGCCGCACCACCGATCACTTTCTGTTAAACTTTTTTATCCTCTCCATCCTAAGGTTGCCTGGAAGAGATCTCTGCTTAGCGATAAGGCCGCCGATTGTACTGCTATATTGTTATTTTTTCTATTGTTAATTATTATTTTTCTTGGTGTGCAATAAAGAGTATTTGTATTTGTATTGTACCTTTGGGCCATAGTTTTCAAGGCAATATTATATTAACTATTGAATAAAAATTTAGATTGTTTCGGCTTCATCCGAAAGCTTTCTTCAGGTCATCCTGTGTGGAGCGCTCGCCGTCGCGTCCCACCTCGCACATAATACTTTTATTACACTCTCAAGATTCGAAACTGCAACCACCAAATCAATGACTGGGTGTATTTTTATTGCGTATTACCTTACACAATTTAAAAAACTCGTACCAAATCTTGTTTGAAACAAGAATAAGTGAAGAATTAAAGCTTCACTCTTACTCCTCCACTAGGGAGAACATATTGTAAAATCAAGTGGAAAAGGGGTGACGGATCATGATGACTTTATCTTTTATCAGATAGTAAATGCAGGGCGAAATATATGCGCTCAAAAAGGCTCGAAAACATTAATAACTTATTTCAGTATTCTGTCAGTTAACGACAAAGTGTGTCACTCGGTATTTGTCGTCATTGTTGTGCTGTCCATTATACAGAGGTGCAATTCTGTTAACCATAGTATTTATAACGGATTAACATAATGATACTGACTTGTAATACTCTTTTTTGCTGTATAGAATGATAGTTTTGTTTTAGAAATTATAGGCAACGTAAAGTGGATTTAGCGCCTCTTTGAGCAATAGATAATATTTTTTCATATGACGTTGCACATATAAGTTTTCTCAATCATTCGTGATATATGCATACCAGTCATTGCTATGCCTTCATTTGTATAGGGTGCTGATACTTACCAACAAGTTATAATTTGTTCCACAGGCGGCACGTCTACAATCAAACTTTGTAGTGTATTCTTAATTATTTACAGCAACATCGTTTTTTTCTAGTTATGTATAGATAGATAGCTGCAAAAAATTAATTAATAAAATGACGAAACTAAACGTCAAACAAAAATAAAGATAGTCGTCACAGGATATATTCCAAATAATAAGCAATTAGGATCAACAATAATAAATAAAATTGTTTGTCAAGTCGAGAACAAAAGTATTTGTAAAGTCCAGTCCTAAATCCTAAGTAATTAATAGTTTAATGCTTTTTTATATAACGCCATACTAAGCTATCCGAACCCGATTCGCAAACAGTTATTTTTGTCCTAACTTTAGCTGAATTGCGCCCCAGTCAGCGTCCATTCCCCATCCGGTATAGCTCTGAAAAAATAACGAAAATAAAGGAAATAACACCCGCGCATCCGTGGCAGTCCAGCCTCTATGAATAAATGAGGCGACCAGTGATTGTGACTGAATTATTCAAAGGGTAGGATTGGGCTGGATCAAGGATAAGGAAAGGGGTAGCCCCACACGTCAATACATAATTAAAAAAAGAAATACCACAGGCGGTATACAAAAAGCATTATATATTTTATGCTTTCATACTAATAGTTTTTCACGAAGTCTAAAGATTTCTTCCGCGGGAGGCGAAAATAATTCTGTTTATTAAGTTTTCTATTCTGTTTATTAAGCTAGGAATCGAACGCAGTTAAGGCGCCCGGAGTGTAAAACAACATGTCCAGAACTAAGATTAAGAGTCGGAACATCGTTAAGGATATGAGCATAATGATTACGAAAACGCTTTCTCACTCGAACGCGGTATCATTACATATGGCGGTATGGCGGTATATAACAACATGTCCAGAACTAAGATTAAGAGTCGGAACATCGTTAAGGATATGAGCATAATGATTACGAAAACGCTTTCTCACTCGAACGCGGTATCCGGCAAAAGGTTGAACCAGTCGACTCGTAATTAGGCAAACGGGATATTTACCATGTATTTCGTTTGTTTTGAGTTGAGTTGAATGTTAGAGTATCTCCACCGCTTACCTAAAAGAAGCGCATAATTACCACATAGGCTACAAAGCGTCTGGGCAACGGGCCAGCCTCTTTTGTGGGGGGGGAGGGAATTTGCCTAGCACTTCCTTGCCTTCCGTTGGATAAAGGAAAGGGGAATGTGAGGCTCGAACCCACTAAAAACCCCCTTTTATCCACTGTCCTAAGTCCGTCCCTGATAACGAAGTTTTTTACGTTCGCAAACACTCATTCGCTATTCAATATTGTAATCCAACTCTGTTGAATTTAATATAAACAGTAACAGTTTTGATTTCGGACATGTTCTATATAAAAACATTGTCAGAATAGAGATTATCATTTTTTGTTCGCCTAGTTTGGGATTTCGTATAGGTTCATTTCTTGTTTTCCATTTGCAATGTATTTTTATATTCAGTTATTGAAAATATTAATATTAAAACAAACAAAGAAACAATACCACGTGCGCTTGTCGGCAATAGTTCTTATACCACTTGATATTACTTGAGACTTGATATTAAAAGTTATGGTGTTAACAAACATTTTTCCTTACGACGAATCGATGTAATAATTAATATAAAAGTAAACCATAATAAGGATTTATACGATTCCACTCACGGTTGTTTTCTCGTATTGTTACGAGAATAGTTTCGAAACAGTCGGTGCACCTTCATCAGTCGAGTACGCGCGTTGTCCGGAGTGTACACGCTCGTCTCGCGGGTGACATCCTATAAATCCTTAGTATAATGCAATATTTACGAACTTTTCAATCAATAATTAAACGTAATCAAAGCTTAAATAATTAAACGCAAGCAAAGCTTAAAAACCCCACTTCACCGCTTTATCTTCGGAACTTTGATCAGATTTAATGTATTAAACACGCATTGACTATAAATCTAAAACTAGAGATCAGACCTTGATCAAATTAAATAACAAATACACTCGACTTGAGTACCTCCTCCTTTTTTGTGAAGTCGGTAGAAAAGTAAACAATTAAAGTTTACAATTTTACCGTCAAAAAGGTTCACAGATGTCTGTCTCAATTAACCTTGCACTAAATAATGTACATTTCTAACACTACTACATAATTTAAGTAAATAGTACGATTACATATTACTTGTATATTTTATAATTGTTTGTGTAAATTAACTGCATTTTAAATTATGCTTATAAATATTGATTACGTGTTTACCAATATTTCTGCATATTATCGTTTTATTGTTCAAATATGTTTACAGCACTGAACACTGGCTGAACTGAGCACTAGCAGAAAATGCTGTTCTAGCATTAAGTCCTCCTTGCACTGATTTTATGTTAAAGTATCAAATACATCCATTGTTTTTACATTATCATTACTAATGACTAACCTATTACACCCACGTATAATCAGGACATATATATATATGTTTAAGACAGAGCAATTTAAGCGAACATTGCTCGTCTCAGCATGTTTCAGCTCGAATCGAATTCAATAGCTAATAACGCAATCAATTGTAACAATACTATGTAATCGATGGTAAGCGCTCTAATTGCAATTGATTGCAATTAGATTGCTAACCATTTGATTGTAATTCCCTACGGCCTTAAGAATAGGTAGTTTTATTAGGTTGGTAGTGTAATTTGGAATATGTAAATTTTTTCGAGTACTGGCTATCGAGCAAACGTTTGGTTACATATCACACCTGATGAAAAGTGACGATGTGACGCTTGCTTAATATATCTATTTACTTTTCTTTTGAACACACCCAAATTGTACCTTTCGGGAAATACAGACGACGGCAAAGCGTACCATTCTTTCTTTACTATAAATGAACGAAGACGCGAAATACTATTGTTTGTTCTTCGTTCGTTCTTCTGAGCTACCTCCCCACCAATTTTCAGCCAAATCGGTTCATCTTGAGTTATAAATAGTGTAACTAACACGACTTTCTTTTATATATATAGATATTAAAGATTTCAAAATGATTTGACCATTAATTCTTTTTATATAATTATAAGGTGTTTTTGTTATAATATACCAACAGCTTTATGTAGGTAGCTTCACTGTGATTCGTAACTTCTGATATTTCACCAAATTGAGGGTAGTTTTGTAAATTGTGCTGCTACTTGCTAATTAGTCCGCACACTTCTAAATTCTAACGCGAATTAAAGAGGTGGCGTCCTAAATAAAATGGAATCGTGAATACCAACCAAAGAGACAATTTATGTGAATAGATATTGACGGGCCCGCCGCGCGGGTACTAAGTACCAGGCGTTTCTTGGTGGAATTCGTATTTGTTGTTTAACATTTAACCAGCGAAAATTGTTTCATTGCTTTTTGTATAACTGATTTATGTAATGTAAATAAAAGGTAGAGTTAGCCGTAGATTTATATTCGACATATATTTTCCCGAAAAATATTTTTTGTTAGGAAAAAGTAACTAGCACTCTAATAGATTATTCTGAAACTTTTACACGGATCACACCAGCCGCGTTTTTGCGCTATCTTGAAAGTGTTGAAAGTTTACAGTAGCCCTAGCACAAATATTTCATTGTCTCGTAACGTTAACGTATCGAGCTTACCGTACGAAAACGGAGCATTACGATAGACGGTAGCACAAAGCACTTGTCATCTACTATCGAGAATTTGAAAGTATTACGTAAGTGACGTCATTCTGCGTAAAAAGGAGTGGGCTCAATAGAATGAAAACCACGAAAAAAGACCGAAATGTTACAAAAAAGCGAAATTGTTTATGCATAATGGTAAAAATTTTAATTTATCAACCTATCTATTGTCAATCTGAATTGTCATTTTAATGTTTTTTTGACTGAAATCGTCGCTAAAGACGGTCTCTAAGAAAGTTGAATGCCTCTTTAGTCTTTGGTCAATCAATTATAACAACAATTTATTTAATAACTTAAAGAAAACTAAGTAGGTAAAAAAAAAAATATCCTCAAACTATAGGTATCATTATTAATCTTTTATCTATTTACTCATTTCTTGCATCTTCGATGAGCCTTCCTGCTAAATAATAATGCAAAGAGCTCCGTAGCATTTTATTTACTTGAAGAAAAACCATTCTAAATCGTTTCTAACACCTGACGAATGTTTTCTCACCGACAAATTCAAAGTGAATAAAGTTTCGTACGTTCTCGATAGCTTTACGATAGCTAATGTCAAAATAAGGTTCGTGCTCGCAATTTTCATACAAAATGTCTCAAGTAACGTTAACGTGACGATACGAAGGCGATAGGAGAGTTGTCAAAAGCGTTCGTGCTGCCGAATTTAGTTCAATTTACGCACTGTAGAGGCGCTGATAATTTTTTTATAAATTGTTGACGTTTACGATACGAACACTTTCTCGCAAGATATTCGTGCTTGGGCCACTGAGTTAAAAGTTTATCAACCCCCTCGAAAATGCTATGCGATACATAGACGCTTTCACACTCACAGCCCCACACTAGGTTCGAGGGTGCCGGAAACATTCACATCACACACACAATCACATTCAATTTTCCTTGAGGAGAAAACTTGTGTTTAAGTCGGGAAACGAACCCGATACCCCTGCTTAGAAGGCGAACGCCACCCGACTAAGCCAATGAGCAGTTCGATAAAAACAAGTGAACATTTAATATATTGCCCACGAAACAAAAAGCTGTAGAAAAAATTAACAGCAAAATATTAGGTGGTAGGGCTTATTGCGATATTCGGCTCGGTGGTACCACTTGAGGTTGTACCACCCCTTTTCCGAGTAGCTGAATAGTAGGTTTGTGCATGAGTTCAGTTCAAAAATAGCAGTGTAATTACTGGCATTATGAGACAACAGCTTTTTGGCAATGTAAACTGAACAATATAAATATGATAATGTAAACTGACATATACCTTCTACAAGATAACTTAAAAAATTTAATTGTTAGACCTAAGAAACATCCAGAAAATAAAGACTCTGATTCTTTTAGAGGTAGTCACTGATAGTGCCCATTTCTAAAAGGTGGTAAGGTTAGAAAAAAAAAACAAAAAAATAACACCTTTTTGCCCGATACCTCCCACAACTCGCGTGTGTATACACCCTTATTATTATTGACAGGTGTGAAACCATTCGAATTATAATGTATAGTTATTAAGCTTCGTTCTAAATTAAATCAACAGAATAGAAGCAGCCTGAATAATCTAATATTCTATGTACCTATTTGTACAGAACTTACGACGCTGTAACTCAATACATCGTTAGAGAGCTTAGTCGAAGTTACTAATTGAATTCTATGATTTATATACGTCTGTATAGTTGTTTCTATGTATATTGCAGTATTTGTATCGTTTAAGTGATTACGGGGGCTTTCAATTGAAGCTTAACTGAAATACCTTCAGATCTGTTTTGAGCAAACATGTTAAAGCTATTATGTTTGAAGGCACTTGTACACTACAATACCCAATATAAATAAAACAAAGCCGGGTTAGTTACACCATTTATAACTCAAGAACGTACCGATTTTAATGATCTTTGATTTCTTGGATTTGTCTCCGCCCCGAATAGCATAATAACTATTACTTATACAAACATCGAAAAATAAACGAAAAAAGAACATGAAGAAAACATTTTATCATACACTAGCCGTGCCCCGCAGCTTCGCCCGCTATTATCAAGTTAAAAAGTAGGGTAGGTTTTACCTACCCTACTTTTTACATAGCTTATGCTATGTACATTCCAATTTTCATCCAAATCCATTCAGCCGTTAAAGCGTGAAGAGGGGGAAACAAACATACTTACACACTTGCACACTTACACACAAACTTTCGGATTTATAACATTAGTAGGATATAGTAGGATAGGACTTTGTATAGAACGGTTTTTTTGGTGTGTTGTTCTGGATGTAGCAAAAGATCCTGGTCCAAAAAGAGTGGAAAAGTTGCAAATGGTTTTTAAGTTTGGATAGTATACGTCTGTTGAACTTGATAAAGTACTAGGCAAACATAAACATGATATAGGTAATAATGGTCATTAAGTTTTTAGAATGGTATTTAAGTAAGTACCTACTAGGCAAACATAAACGTTAAACGGGTAAAACATTTTTCTTTAAGTGGCATTGCAATGCATGCCTGGCATAGCTAATATTATTTTATAAACATTTAAAGATATTTCACATTATGATTGCAATTCGTATGCAATCGACTTCTTATGTGCTTACGTAGGTCCGAAGTAAGTTTTAGTGGATTGCAAGATCAATTTTTATAAAGATTTATTCTGGTAACACACACATATAACTAGGTACAACTAGAACTAGAAACAAATTTCATTTTTTCCAAATTTGCGTTGCCATCGGGAATCGAACCCGACACCATAGAGGGCAGGTACCAATAACGCAAGCGGCCAAGTTATGTAACTACGTTTAAGATGTCTGGACATGTCTTAGATATTCAGTTGAGTGTCTCGGTTTACTGCAGTTCAGATATACTGAGATCTGAGATCCGCATAAAGCTTTGTGCTGAAATTGTAGGGAAGACGGTTATACGCACGAATGCCTCGTGAAAGGTGGCAATTTTAGAGTTCCGTATAACTAAATTGACCACTTTGGTCTACATATTTTAGGCAGTATAGAGATTAATCAAGAAATGTATAGGTACAGTAAGTTTTCATTGAATGTGTGAAACAAGTATATAAAAAAAATAATCAGTAGGTATCGTGACCAAGATTTTTGTGTATGTTTGTCTTATATTCTAACGTTTGACCTTTCAACGACAAATTTCGCCACTATTTGGTCAAATGGGATGAATTAAATTCCCGATATACTATTTCTAACATTTTCAATACATCACCAGTGCTAAAGTGCTTTGAAGTGATTAAAGATTATTTATTCATCACAATTAATAACATAAGAACAATTTGACAAATATGCTAATATCACTTAGACTGTGGCCCCACACTAGGCTCAAGGCCCGTGTCGTGGCAACCTACTGTTACGATATATTAAATATATTTTTTATTTTTACATGTGAGGTATCCAAATATTCTTAATCCTGAAGTACAAAGAATCTAATAATTATTCAAGGGAAATACATCCAAACTTTCCACAATGAAACACCATTATCCTACTAAATTATAATATAATAACGAATTAACTGATTTTGATGAAATTTTGAATGTCGATAGTTAAGGTGCCGGAATAATACATAGGCTACTTGCCTACGCGGGTGAAGCCGCGGGGCATGGCTAGCTTAGATAATAAAGGAAAATATAAAAAAAAGGTTTGTCATAAGAACGTTAAATCGTAAAAATAGGAGGATTAACCATGTTATGTGTCAAGTAATTGTTTGTGCCAAAATATGCTTAAATATACGTAATTTTGCATAATATAATACCTAATATAGCACCTACCAGCTAATAAAAAAATCTTTTTTTTTTTTTTTCTAATCACGAAAATAACTATACTAGATATAAATCTCTGAACAAAATATTTGCTAGCATTTTGGCGACGTTCCTTCGACCAATTTTTCTAATCACTATTTTAACTTTATTTATTTTATTTCTTTAATAGTATATTAGATATTGCATTTCTAAATATCATCCACGACCATAAAATATAACAACGAAAGTCACTCAAAAACTTTTCCCTATAATCTGTATATACAAACACAGAACCATTCACGCTCAATACAAGAAACCCCACTCAGCCAACTACTTATCAGCACACCCAAAATCTTTTAACTGTCAAAAGAAAAACCGATCGCAAAAAATCACCACTCTAGCTGAAAAGGAATTGAAATCCACTCCGACCGAGCCCATCGACTAACAAAAAAGACGTACTACCACTCACAAAAACGTCGGGCGACTAACTCACAAAAACGACTTCCTGCTAGTTGCTACCTTCCTGCCCAACAATACTGAACCCGGGACCGCGGACGCGAGCTCCGCTTGACCGTCCTTCCGCTCTTTGCAATAAATCTCACGGTACTACTTTTTGCCACTGAAAAAGCAAAGGAAGCAGGCGAAACAGTGAATGGTTTTTTAGATATATTAGCTCCGGGTTTGCATGTGCTTCGGCCGTTTGTTCGCCGTTTTAATTTGACGGCCAGTATTTATTCGTGAGAATGATAGCGTAATGTAGAGCTCATTTACATCAGTTGCTGTTAAGGCCTGTAAATGTATAAACAAATAAAGGCTGTTTCGCCTTCTTACCGTCAGACTTGTGTTAAGAGTAGGAAATATACTTGGGATATTTAGAACAGTAATTAGGATAGTTATTATAAGGCTTCTTTTTCTTATTTTAAGTCTACATGATTTTACTAAGAAGGAAACTAAATCCCACGACACAGGTCGTCCTAGTGTGGTGTTTAGGGATCCTTAATTAACACATAATAATAATATGTACTAATGTATTCATACTTTATACTATTTTTTTTAAGTGTTAACTTATTTTGTAACCAAATAAAGATTTTTATTATTATTATTATAAATTTAATTTTAAAGATAAGAAATTATGGTGTATTGTTCTGAAGTAGTTATAATACAAAATATATATCCGAAAGTTCAGTGAGAAAGATAGAAGATTGTTTCAGCGAGAAAAGTCAGAGTTATATAGTGATTGTACTAGAATATCCCTCCTAAGCTTGAGTTAATTTACACTGACTCACTTGAGATCCCAGGATATATAAGTTGTTTGAGCTTTTAGGTTAGACACTAGGACAGTGTAGGCTGGTAGCTCTTTTTTCATAATTTATTAGAGGGTATGGTTATGGTTACGCGTGGAAAGGATTATTTAGCAACAAAAATACACGATAGTTCATACGATAAGCAAGCAAGCCCGATTTAGTTACACATACATTGAGCTAACTATATCACACTAATAGTATTAATCCGAAAGTTTGCGCATAAGTGTGTAAGTAGAGCTCGTCCAAGCTGAAAT
Source organism: Lomographa bimaculata (assembly GCA_948107665.1). Classification (NCBI taxonomy): domain Eukaryota; kingdom Metazoa; phylum Arthropoda; class Insecta; order Lepidoptera; family Geometridae; genus Lomographa; species Lomographa bimaculata. The sequence continues at coordinate 17,637,649 of OX403595.1, forward strand.
GACGCGCCCCTTTAACTTACCTAATTTTACATGTTGAAAATCAAATAAGTTATTTTAAGAATTATTTAATTTACCTGGCTTCGAAGATGTTTTTTTGTTGACATGCTGACGGTACTTTTGAGATCGAACGATGTGTGCTCCTACGTTTAAGTCTAACCGGCAACTGAACGACCAATTATAATTGCATGTTTAGGTGTATTGCGTCCATATTTGAAATTTGCTTGTGTGCGTAAATGCGAAGGTGGGGCGCGTCATTTCAGCTTAGACAATCTCTACTTGTATGTTTGTTTTCTCTTCACGCTGTAACTGCTGTACGGATTTGGATGAAATTTGGAATATACATAGCTTATACATAGGATATTTTGTAATTTGATAAACGCAGGGCACGGCTAGCATTATATAAATTATATACATAGTATCTCAATGACCCATAACCAACATTTATGACGACAACTTTGGCACCACGAATACATTCAAATGTTCATGAAGCAAGTGGAACTGATACAAATGTAGATGTATGTATGTGTAATGTATATATGTATTACACAGGTGGGACCAGATAAGAACGTGCCGTCATAAACCGACGGTGCAATGCTGTGTGGTTACCGCTGGAACTCGATCTATGCTCGTAAATACCTCGATACAGGTTTAATGCTGGATTTGGACCCTTATTCTGGATTGATAATGTTTAATAATAATAATAATTTATTTCATTTACCAAAAATACTATCACCTAACATTATATGTACACATAATGTTATAGTTAGTGAGCCCTGTATCCCACACTAGGATAAGTCCTGTGTCGTGGGATTTAGCCTCTTTCAGTATTGATACCTGCACTTTATTTAAAGAATTTATACATTAAAAATAATTATTAATATGTATTATAGAACTATTTATATAAAAACATTATTGGCAAGAATACGAAATAACATATAATATGAATTTGAGTAATTCAAATTATTAATTAAATTTACTAATAATTAATTTTAAGTAATACAAACAACAATATAGGTTTTGAAAATGAGAAATTTAGAGAAATGCGTGTTCTCGTGGTGTGCAAACAACAACATTTAAGAGACCTACACTGGACTTTAATACAAGTACTCCTTACAGCCACCGACCAAATACCGTCACCAAAATAGCATAAATCCGAAAATTTATGTGGAAATGTGTGTGTGAGTATGTTTGCCCTCTCTTCACGCCTCAACGGTTGAACGGATCCGGATGAAATTTAGAATGTACTTAGGTTATACCCAGGATTAACACATAGGCTATTTTTTACTTGCTAAAAGTGGGCGAAGCGGCAGGGCACGGCTAGTATACAATAATAGTTTGTAATTACCGAAAAAAATAAAATGGGCTATGTAGAATACGTAAGACAACGTAAAGGTACAGTAAATTTTTATTTTTACGCCATTATGCCAAATCTATTAAATTTATTATTTTTCAGAAATCCTGCCTAAAATTATGGACACTGTGAACAAAAATACTATTGAAACGTAACATACCAGTCATCAATGAAAGTGCGTTAGTGTTATCTCTTTCGCACAGACATGCATTTAAGATTTCAAACTTACCGCCCGCAATCAGCTGAGAATGTTTGAGTTTCTTGAACTTTTGAGGTTAAGTAGTTACGAACGGTATAATCTAATCACTTCACCAAAAGCGTCTATTATGCGCTGTTTTAACATTTCTACTGTGTCCGGTTCACTAAAATAAACACGCCGTTTTATCTCACTCCACAAAAACAAATCACAGGAAGTGAGATCAGGAGAGCGTGCCGGCCAAGCTACTGGCCCACCACGGCCTATCCAGTGATCTCCGAAGTGTGAATTTAGGAATTCGCGCACAATTCGAAGATGATGCGGTGGCGTGGCGCTCCATCTTGCTGGAACCACAAGCCAGATAGGTATGGTAATGGAACATCATCTAACATAGACGACACCATCGTTTAGAGCAGCACTAAATAACTTTTTCCCGTGAGACGTTTTCTCCAGCCATGAAGTACACACGAAGCATTAAAGTGTATTCGCGGACGTAAACGGATACGCCATCGCCATCGCGACAAAATGGGGCGGCGCGCGCGAAATTCAAATGCACGGATAACCACAACGCGCGGCGCTGCGTTTGCGACTAAGGATGAAGGAATTTATTGTTTTTGTTTCTTTCCGGCATCCCCCAACCTCGGAAAGCAGTCCCGATCACTTCCGATGATTAGCCGAGCTTCCGGGAATAATGAATGAAAATGCGACTTTTGTTTCTTTCCTTCTGGCTAGGCGGTGACACTCGAACGTCGATATAGCGATCGAGTTTTGCCGAGCTAACCCGAGCTCACTGGGAATAATGAATGAAAGTGCGGAAATAAACGTTTTATGAGTACCTACGGCCGGATTTTTGACCAATAATTACCTATTTTTTGGGATATTTTTTCGACAAAATTTATTTCGTAAGTTTTTTGTGGATGTGTGTCAGTAACGGCAGTAGATGACGCTGGTATTTTTTTTAACACTAGTATTGTATAAATAACGTTTATAAGAGAACAAATGTTTTAAAGTTTTTTTTATAACTTTATTTCCCATTCCAATTAAACATAAATATGAACACTTTCACACTCACAGCTCACACTAATTTCGATAACGTGTGTCGTAAACATACACATCACACACAGAATAATAACCAGAACCAGAAACACAAATTGTCCTCGGGGAGAAAACTTGTGCTCCCGCCGGGAATCGAACCTGATACCCCTGCTTAGAAGGCGAACGCTTATCCAACTAAACCATCGGGCAGTTCTTTGCTAATTGCACGTCTTTGTTCCCCAAACGGTATAATCTAAGAGTCTTCAAGTCGTGGTAACTTCTGGGCAAGTAAGTTACATCTTCGGCCGCTTCGTCCCTTTCCTTCAGGTGAGATGGTGGTCAAATACTTGCTTATTATACATAAAAAATACCTAGCATTGTCCTAGACTAGGTCTAGAAGGTTCTAGAATAAGTCTATTTCCTATAAACAGGTACCCCAAAGGAGATCACGTGGCTTTACACCATTTTAAGTCCCGATGCACCGAGCTTCTGATACGGTCTTTATAGCCTCTCTACTGGATATATGTATTGGTTATACTTACCTAGGTATAACGAGGACATCGTAAAGGGTATAATATTGAAGATATCATAAAATAGAAAGGTAATATCTGCTCTATATATTTAAAAGCGCAATACATCAATTTTCATTACGTAAACTGCAAGTGAACGTCTATTACCAAGTAGATATCATCTTCGGCTGCATCGTCACTTTCCAACAGAGATAATGGTTGGCTATAAAAACAGGTTCAAACCATGCTGTCCACCTAGCTGGAGGGTTAGTATTTTTTTTCTAAACGACAACCTATATATTTTGTTCGTTAGTAATCAACATTTTTTATTCTAACAGGTAAGTAAACTATTTACGGATTATTTGACTTTGTGTATAAAAATATCCTCATAATTAATATATAAACAAAATCATAAGCTTTCACATAACGCACGCTGCGTTTTGTTGTTTTGAATTTCCCATGCATTTTCATAATATATTATTTATGAGAATTCCTAATAATAATTTACAAGCAAGCAAAGCTTAAAAAAGCCGACTTCACCGTTTTATCTTAGGAACCCTTGATCAAATCAAATGTATTAAAAACGCATTATTGAGGATAACTCAAATACTACGGGTCAGATCTTGATAAAATTTGAATGGGACCACATAGAAAGCACCAGCTTTAAAATAAAAAAGAGGCATCAAAATTGGTTCACCTAGAAAAACACATAAAAAATGATGTAACACATAAAAAAACAACTGGTTGCACTCCGGGACTGCCGGCAGAAGTGAAAACTTTAACGTTAACGTTGTAAACAACAGGAGCAGCAGGCATACATTTTCGCCACGCGGTAGAAAGAGAGAGGGATATTACTTCCTCTTCTTCGTCTTACGAATTTTCCGTCTTACGAATTTTCGATCAGGTCACGTATCCTGACGCGAGTTTAACATTTTTTACCCATACCAAAAAGTACACAACGCCGCTGAAGAAGTCACTACAAAAAACAGACGTATTGAGAACCTCCTCCTCTTTAGAAGTCGGTTAAAAAGGGTTTAAATACGACAACAATTTTATAAGTGTAATTCTAAATTTTAATTTAAAATACTTAATTTATATTTAAATCTAATGCATAGTTGCATTTGAAACCATAAAAGTGTACCATAAATCATTCTTCAAAGAACCTCATTTCAGGCTACCAGATACTCCAACAAATTAAAGACATCGACTAAATCATCGTAATAGCCTCGTCGGCTAACTACCTTGGCACACACTCAACGACTCACAGGGTAGCCGTTTCTTATCGCAGCTTCTAAATCAAAATAAAATATATTTTACGCTAGAAACATTTTTGTACTAGACCTAAAAAACGTAGGTCAAGATGTTTTTAGTAACTACGATGACGCATTGAAAAACTTATGGTTTTTTTAATAAAAACTACTAAACAAACATATATACACTCTGCGTTTCGATAAAAAACCATTATCTTACCTGATAGGAATAATGGTGCAATGATGAGAAAAGTTTTGTTTATGCCGAGAATAAAAATTATAAGTAAAACCCTAATCTTTCTGTAATTTAAATAATAACGCAAGCACATCTTAAAAAAATGACGTCATCGCTTATATTTCGGTATTGGCGTGACCAGTTTCAAAATTATATAGGTCCACCTCTGAAGTATACTCTACCAAACAAAAAAAATCATCAAAATTAATTCATAATTGGCGGAGATATCACGTAACATACAAACAAAAAAAACCACCGAATTGAGAACTACCTTTTTTGAAGTCGGTTGAACAATCAGAAGTATCGTAGCATAGAGTTTCCAGAAGATAAAAAAAATATGAAAAGAAAGAGAAAGAATTTGTAGACGTCTATACCATGCCCTAGGAGGACTCTGCAAAAGAATCGAATTGTAATGCACGACGATTTTCAAAAAAGCTAAACTATGTTTCTCTATAATGTGTGTACGTTGCATATACATAATTATATCAAAATTCTAAAGTCTAAGTACACATGGGTAATTTGTTTGTTTATTTTTATTAAATACGAGCTGATATCTAACGGAACCAACCCAAAGATAAGAACAATACTCCATACACGAACGGACTTGTGCATGATATACGTTGAGCAACTGTCCAGGGGTGATGTATTATTATCTCACCTTTGCAAAGATACCCAGCTTCTTGCGGCCAATTGGGCTTTTGATTCTGCAGAACAGGACAATATAACTTTTAAAGCAGTGGGAATACAATATTTTTCGGCGGTAAAATAGAACCTATATTTTAATTTAGACATGTCTATATGTAATTATGAGGTGGACTGACCAGATAAAAGCGGCAGTAAATGGCTCATCATCACTACACGAATGCACGAGGAAGGCGGCCACCAGAGAAGAGTGGCGGCGTGTTGTCAAGCTTGCCACCAACACCTAAAGTGATGACCACGACCACTCTGTCAAGAGTGATACCGACAAAGAAGAAGATATGTAATTAATCGCTAAAATCAGCATTCAATTCCATTCAGTAGTTTTGGTGTGATGCGCGTACATACATCCAGACAGAAAGACAGACCATAATTCGAAAAATGGTTGTTTTGGCTTCTGTTGCTCTAATAAAGACCCCCATATTCGTTTTTCATCAATATCTTCATCAAATGTATAGACATCGGTCTGTTACAATTTTATTATAAATTTAGATTTTACGCCCGAAACAGGCTGATTTTTGAAGCGTTTTAATATTTAAGATCTTTGACGACCTAGATAGCGCAATGGACAGGTCTCCGCCCTCTGCGCCGTGGGTCCTGGGTTCGATTCCCGGCAGGAACACAAATTCCTTTCCAAGGGATATCTGTGCTTCTGGTCCTGGTTGTAATGTGTGTGTGATGTGAATGTTTCCGCCACCCACAATACAAGTCTTTAAACTAAGTGTGGGGCTGTGAGTGTGAATCCGTGTGAAACTGCTTACATAATTTCACAAGAATTGGCTGAGAAATTCGACCTGTAAAGGAGAACAGCCGTACATCTACCGGACATCAGAGACGCTTCGCTCGCGCTCCCTATAACACAGAAATAGTGTCAATAACATAAAAAATACCCGCGGAAATCAAATCAAATCAAAATCGTTTATTCATATGGGGTCCAAAGAGGCACTCATGAAAGTTAATAACTACTGCCAGATTCGAAAATTACAGCCATCTAGAAAAGAACGTGGCAAGAAACTCGGCGGCGAATTTTTTCAATATATTTTTTTTAAATCATTCGTAAACACTTATATATAATTATATTAACCTATGTGTATCTATATTATGTAAGTATATAGTCGCTAGAAAGCGCTTGTGCAGTTTGTCGACATGCATCCTTGTCATTAGTGCAGTCAATCGTTTTAAAATAAGCTTTCTTTATCAATGACTGTTTTATTACTGTTTAGAATTTTCCCGAAAATAACTAGAAAGAAAAAAAGTTAAATAAATTAGTTCAATTTCAATTTCTGAAATAGAGTCTTTGAAATTACTTCCTGTCCATGTTTACCACCACCTTGTAAAACATAAACTCCAAACCGCCGTCAAACTTGCCACTTAAGAATTTCTACCCCTCGAATATCTTGGGGCGTCAGCATAAATCACGACGAGATTTTCACTTTTGTGCTCACCCTCGAGATTGGAGATTGAAATATAGTCTGGGGGTGCAATTTTCAGAATTACATGCCTGTGAAGTATGACCCAGACGTTATTCGAATACCTATGCGGTCGGAAATATGTTGGATCGTACTTTTATTTAAAGATTTTGGAGCGAGAATATTTTTGTGGCATTTTTGATAGTGGTTTTTTTAAATGGAAGTGTTATTTGTTTTCGGGAAAGCTTTGCAGAATATTCTACATAAAATCATTTTTCTATTGCAGGATTGCTTTACCCGCATTTATGGAGAGTAATACATTTACAAGCTGTCCCCGGCATGCGTTGCAATGCCACGTTTAGAAAAAGTGTTTTACCTCTTTCACGTTTATGGTCGCCTAGTACTTTAATACTCATACTATAATGTTTTTGGATATTTTTCATACTAAAATAGGGTGCGGATGGGTGAAGGGTGGAAAATACTTAACGACCAAATCTCAAACTTACCAAATATACAAAAAAAAACATTAAAATCGGTCGAGCCGTTTTTGTGGAGTTCGACTTCAAAAACCGTGACACGACATTTTTCTATTCTATAAGAAGATGATGATAATTTATCATGACGATCCAGTTACCGCAGTTTGCAGGTCTTTACTCTCCTTTATTTAGAATTTGTTTTTCTGTTATTTATTTAATTGTATACAGTTTTATATATAATGTTACATCTGGGTTTCTTCAAGTCTGAGTGAATAGGTATCTTCTAGGCAAGCATATTACATCTTCGGCCGCATCTTCACTTTCCATCATGTGAGATAGTGGTCAAATGCTAGTCTATCCAGATTCTAGAATATAAAAAAAACATGACTTGCCCAGTACAACAACTCTGTTATATGGCTAATAAATATTTGTCACTCTTATTCTAGAAAAACAAAACGCTTTCAAACCCACAGCCCCACACTAAGTTCGATGACTTGTGTCGTGGGTGCCAGAAACATTCACATCACGTACACAATCACAACCAGAACCAAGAACACAAATTTGAAAACTAGTGTTCCCGCCAGGGAATCGAACCCGATACCCCTGCTTAGAAGGCAAACGCCACCCGACTAAGCAGCTCAAAAAACAAAGTTTCAATTTTACCGTTAAAATGTTTCCTATTCTCCCTAACAGCTTTTAATTCAACTACCAAACATTATCTCGCCAAATTTAACTGGCTTATTAACCCACATGTTTAACAACGTTAGCGACTTAATATATTAACACAGCCAGCCACTTCAGCTCGGATATCTTATACTAGAATCTTCCTTGACTTCTGCCAATTCATTAGGACTTTGTTGTATTTGATAATTATAATAGTTTTTAGTATTATTTAACGAGAAGTTTTTGTGTGGTTGGTGGTTGGAAAGCCGTCTTTGCACCTACTTATAGCATAATCCTTATCTAGGAAGACCTATAATTGGCTGCTTTATATTTCATGTTTTGTAATTAAATTATCATATATATCATCATAATGGTCTTCTGAATAAATGAACAAATAAATAATAAATGAATGTCTATTTTTGTAGCGTGTATCTGTCTGTGTGGCACCGTAGCTGCCAAACGGCTGCACCGATTTTGATTTCGTTTTCCGTTTGAAAAGTGACTTGACCAAAAGAGTTTTTAGATTGATGTTTGGAGAAATTCCGTGCACCCGTTTTGCAGACAGAGCGGTATTATTTTTTAATGTCTATAGCCAGAATATAATTATCTATTTCTTTCTAATTATCTATGATTATCTATTTCCCTTGATCATCGCATCACGCGTGAACGGATGGAACAATTGCAAATTTTTTTTTTGTGTTCATTATTGTCAGGAGTGCCTGCGTATTCCAGGTCTAGTGTGTTTACCAGCTTCGATCACATCATCACTTACCTTCAGGTGAGATAGTGGTCAAACAATAGCCTGTCACAAATAAAAACAAAAGGAAAAGGTTCTTATAAAAGAAAATCTTATCCCGGAATGCCTGCGGGTCCGGGACTTACGCAGGTAAAACCAAACACATACGTAAAGAGTCACAAGAGTCTTCTCAAAAAATCTCTACCGGGTGGTAGAGCATTTTGTAGTGATTACTTTTCTTCTCTTCATCCAGAGTTTTGAACTTAATCTTCAACTTAATCTTCAGTTCAATATCTTTAAACCCTGTAATTTCACTGGAAACATTGCCCTTAAATCCGAAATACAGTAATGTTTGCACACTATAAAAGTACTATTGTAATACGGAATATGCGTGAGATTTACACGTTTTATTTGAACTGCCCGTTGGGTTAGTTGAGTAAGCGTTTGCCTTCTAAGCAGGGGTGTTGGGTTCGATTCCAGGTTTGAACGCAAGTTTTCTTATAAGGAAAATGTGTGTTTCTGGTTCTGGTTGTGATTGTGTGTTTCATTTGAATGTTTCCGGCACTCACGACGCAAGTCATTGAACTTAGTGTATGTGAGTGTGAAGTGTTTATGTATATAATGGCAGTTGAATGTCTGGCAATGGTTTGGTACTGCTCCAGACGGACTCTGCATAAGATTCCTACCACAACAAAAATGTGAAGATAGATACACAAAAAAAACTACATACTATGATCGATAACAGATTATTGTAAAATTATAGGTTGACATACCTCCAGTTCGCTCGAAGCGTTTTGCTTCTACGTTCATCATCCGTACAGCGAAGGAGTGGAATTCATTGCCTGCGTCATTGTTCCCCGAGGGGTATAATCTGAGAGTCTTCAAGTCAAGAGTGAATAGGTATCTTCTAGGCAAGCATGTCACATCTTCGACCGCATTGTCACTTTCCATCAGGTGAGATAGTAGTCAAATGCTTGCCTATTTTGCATAAAAAAAAAGATTTTTTGGTACTAAATTAGACGAATACTTTTATTTGTTTCATATCGAAAAGACTGTTTATCTAAGGATTGGAAATTTTGCCCTAAATAGTATAACTTAATTAAATAAATTAAGAAAGTGTTAATATTAAAGCACAAACACCACACAGTTACAATTTTATAACGTTGTACGTACTAAAGGAAGGCGATATAACTTGAATATCTAATAAACCCAGTCGAGGCGTGTAATAACGCAAAATTGACTGGCAACACCAACCTTAATAATGTAAATTGCTGAGATGCATATTAAATTTAGTATATTACACTTTAGGCATGATTTAACTGGTAAACAAGGACTAATTCATATTAGCGATATTTAATGATATAGACTGGCTGGTTCTGTGAGCTTAAGAGCTTTTTAGGGTTCCGTACCCAAAGGGTAAAAACGGGATCCTATTACTGAGACTTCGCTGTCCGTCCGTCCGTCCGTCTGTCACCAGGCTGTATCTCAACAACGGTGATAGACAGTTGAAATTTTCACAGATGATGTATTTCTATTGCCGCTATAACAACAAATAACAAAAATTAAATTAAATTAATATGGATTTTTTATAGATAATGGTACGGAACCTTTCGTGCGTGAGTCCGAAACGCACTTGGTCGGTTTTTTTTTTCTTTGAAAATACTTTATTGACCGACCGAGTAGCGCAGCTGAGCGTTTCAGCTCGTGCTTTTGTATGCTTTTGTATGTCCGGCGGATGTCCGGCTGTTCTCCAGGTTGTAATCGGTAGGTAGTAGGTTCAAATCGAGGGTTTTGTCAAATCGGTTTTATTTTATTTTTAAATGGCGTAGATTCTTGGTTTGTAATATAAAAAACATATTTCAGCCATTACGAAACTTTTTTGAGGTTTTTAGCTCACAGAGCTATTATCATACTGCAGATTTTCCGATACACAGATCGTTGACAGTAGCGGGCCACGGCTAGTTTACTGCTCGAGTAAATCACTTGAATTGTTGAATGTGCGTGAAAAGCCGCGACTCTACAGGGATTGGTGTAAGCTATGAGCTCAGGGTACATATAGAGCTTTATGTAGATATAGAGTTAAGATACAGATTATATTTACTTTACATTGCGAGAATAACACTTATCTAGTAAAGCATTAAACTCACGTTTTTGTTCTGTGATCAGGTAATAATCTGGTTTTTTTTCAACCGACTCCAAAAAAGGAGGTTTTCAATTCGATTGTGTGTGTTAAACTTTAAACTTCAGAGGGACCACCTTTATAAGTTTTATCGAAATCGATTGAGTTGAAACCAAAATACAAGCGGTGAAGTCGGATTTTTTAAAGTTTTGCTTGCGTTTATTATGTGCTACCAAAAATATGGATAAGGAAGATGCTCGCCTATACAATGAATAGCTCGCATATACAATGAAGAGCTGTAAAATTAAAAAAAACCTTCATATACTTTGCGCCCGGATACATTATTATCTGCACTTTGCAGTGCTACCCCGGAATTAAAACTATCGAAATTGTGTTCCACATGCATATGCAGTATAGTGTCCCTAACACTATACAGATCTCTGTTATATCATATATCCATTTGGCAAATTGTTTTTTCATTCGGAACCAGTCCATTTGACGCTGTGCTGTTATTCTTAGTATTAAACTATTCCGGTAGATGGCGTCATATATCCTCATAAGACGTTAATAATAAGGAAAAGTTAATTTTGTCGTTTCAGGCAGGGCTCAAGTAGCTGAGGATTCAATCCCCGTTTCAAACTATATTTTTTTCTTTCAAGCTAAATTTACTTATTCAGTTCTGCTTAGCATGGCTTACACTATACATCGAAGTCAAGTTATTTAGTATCTAGTTATAAAACATATGATGTTTATAGGCGTATAATAAATAAAACGCCAGAAATATAGAATTAATCCTAAATTTAAAATTGTAGATATGTGTACGCCTTGCTATTTTTTTTTTGCGAAGTTTTTTACGGCAATTATTACAACATTAAATAATATGAAATAAATAAATGCAAATTATTATGAAAAATATATAACTCTCATCTAAGGAAAGGCGCCTCCATTCGGATGGGGAATTTGGCTCCATAATTTCTAATACTAATTACTAATTTCTAAATCCTATATTACAAATTTTTTCATATAACTTGTAGTTTAAATGTTAGGTGGCATTAAATCTCGCAGTTCCTAAACCTTCTACATACAGTAGACCAAAAATCAGATCATCTAAAACAGTATATTTATCGAAAAGCGAAATGAAAAATGTAGTAATTTGTACACAAATATTTTATTATATAAAGTATATGATGTTGGTATTATCTCCAGCATCATAGTGTTGGCGTAAACTATTTGTAAATATTCTTTGGCATTACAAAAAAGAATCAATAGGGAGTCATTTCAAAACAAGAAATTCTTACATAAAAAGAACAAAAACCGACCAGCAGCTTCATAAAAATAGGAACTTTATGATGTGCTAATAAGTCACAAAATTACATAAGAGTTTTCAAGTCGTGCATTACAGTTGAGAAATAGTACTTTCCAGTAGCGGTACCAGGATTGCCTGAACCGGCCTTAGTTTTGTAGTTAGTCAAACACTTTCCTCCCTTAAAGTTCTCATAGGATTCACAACTGTAAGCCGTGAATAGTTCCGGGTCCTTCACTGAGGCAGTCCAGAGATCAACGCAGATCCTGTGAGCGCAAGCAGCAGCTTTACCAGAACCGTACATGACAGGCATCATTGGAATTCCACAGTTCGGCTGAGACTCTCCGTTGTAATTCACCAAGAAATCGACATCTCCAAGAATACTTGAAGAGCCGAGAGCTCCAGCATTGCAGTGATATACTTCGACGTATTCAGCCACTCCCGACCTGACTTGATCTTCAACCGCGTTCTGCGCAAAGCAGGGCCCAGCGGGATCCAGAGCTGTGATCTTGGATATCTTTTCACCAGTTATGTTGAAGAATGTTGATCCTACATGCCCCAATATTTGTCCTCCAAGACTGTGGCCGACGCAATGAATGTTCTCGGCGCTGACTCCACCGATACTCAAGTCAGCCCACATCTGTCCCAGAGCTTTACCGATGTAATGGATATGTGTGACCGATCGCTCGTAGCCTTGTATGTTTCCTTGATCATTATTGGTGTAGTCGGAGTGATCAGGAATAATCAAGTAGCTGTTAGGGTGGGTCTTGTAAGCTTCCCTCATTTGCTGTTCGATGACGTGGTTGATGTTTGAAGTGAATCCTCCGACGAACATAACGAACTGCCTGGTTTTGTCCAGATCTTCGATGTCGAGAATTCCCTTGGCTGCATCATTGATGGAGAAGGATTTGTTGAAGTTGTTGGCAAAGTCGAAGAAGTAGACGTTTATGCCGCTTACGTCCAAATTCAAGCTCTTGTCTTGAACACCTGTTAAAAGAAGATTGGAACATTAAAATTTGTTTTAATTTGATCAATAATACGAGTTAGAAGCCAATAAAGCATTAGGCAACAAATAAAAAAATACGAGAAAATTATGTTTGAATGAACCTACTAAACAAATATTTTTTCTAATAGTTTTCTATAGGTACTCGCTTGAATTTATCTAGTACGGAGTTTGTTTATCTCTGTATTTGACCCAAAGGCGACTATATTGAACTAAGAGAACAATACTTACAGGTTAGTATCCGTGAGTTCAGAGCAGCAGTGAACGGTCCATATTTCTGCAAATCCTCCCTTCCCATAGCGTAGACGCACCCCACGAAACAAGCGAACAGACAAATGTTGACAAACATGTTGATACGATTATATTTTATACAGTATTATTTAAATTGAAAATCAATATATGTAATACTTTAACAATATTTCTCGCACAATGTGTGTGGGAAGTGAATGATCACTTTATGAATTGTCTTAACCCAGGCAAGGTTTATATATGAAGATCGAAATACTGTTACTCATTTTGTTGTAATTGCTCTAAGGTCTTCTGACGTGGTCAAATTACCCTTTACGCTGCTGAGGTCGAGTCATTTGACGCGGTAAAGAAGGCAGGAAAATTGCAAAAATAATCGTCGTAACTTTACCACGTGCGTATAGTGTAAACAACAACAACGACGTAATTGTATACCTACTAAAGTAAAACGTAAACTTGTAATAGTTGCATCAGAATAAAAAATGTTACGTAGATTTCTAGTAGACATGATTGCGTAAATAAGTTCTATGTATGAGTTCCTCATGGTCTTAGCGAGTATGTTAGTGTTTTTTAAAAGATAGAGGTAATTCGATGAGTGTATAGTAAGTACATCATTTACACCCTATTTTTTTAAATTCGAGATTGGCAAACTTTTGACTACTAACTCGCCTGATGGTAAGCGACGATGAAAGAAAGAAAATACATTTATTCGGGACAACACGCGACGTTACATTATTTACATAAGAAAAACAAGACAAAGCACAAAACAAAATACAAGAAATAAACAATATAACGCAGCGTGATGTCACGAATGAGGTCCCGACTCAGCATATAACTAGGTAAGTAGGTGGGCAGGACCCCCCTCCCTACCCAGTAACTGATTTTCAGGCGGAACCCATGCATGACATCACGCGCGTCAGGACAGAGATACAAACGAACATTAAAAAAATAATAAAACACTTCATACATATATACTATAGATTATAAATTTAAAAAGGTACTAACATAATAATATAATATAACTACATAATAATATATATAAACAAAGATACACTAAACATTTTACTCTAAAAAACACTAATTCTAACACCACGATGCGATCGACGATGGAGTTAGCTTGTCTAGAAGATAGGTACCTATTCACTCATGACAAAATATTAATATACCGTAGTTCTAAATTCTAGGCAAGTATGCTACATCTTCGGCTGCATCATGGCTTTCAAGTGATATAGTGGTCAAAAGCTTGCCTATAATCTGAGAAATAGTAGCTAAATTCGACCTTATGTAGCCTTATGTATCTACGGGCCAATTGTCTATATTTCCTAAAACTGATCTGAAACTATAAACACACAGCTAAGATCTAAGTTACTTACAAGTTACCGAGCCTATATGTAACTCAACTGCTCAAGCTCTCTACCGGTGGCTAGCGTCCTCATCATACTGGCGGCATTCTCTGAATTACAATGCTAATACCTTATGTAGCTTAATATAAAACATAACTATGCAACCTTTAGCTTATAACTTAAGGTAGCCATTTTATTGCAATGCAACCGTGGTCCAATCCCGTTTGTTAAATTTACGCTGAACCATTTGGAAGCTTACGACCTGTGTTGTTTTGTTGTATGTCTTGTATGGTCTAACTACCCCGTTACATTGCTTTGTCCTAAATATATTTTTTATAATTATTATTCAGTAGTTGCGCCCGCGGCTTCGCCCGCTGTAATAAAGTTAAAAAATAGCAAGCTTAAAAAAAGGCACAATCGGCCAGGCTATTTTTAAGTGATAGTGTTTCATATATTATAATGCGGCAATTGATTTTTATATATATAGATTTCTTATAATTATTGAAATGATAGGTATGCTTTATATATACAATATCCGGATGACCGAGCTTTGCCCGGTTTTTTTGTTTTTGGTGGAATGTGTTTGAATTTGTAGCCTCAAAAAGCTCCATCTAGTGTCGAGTAGAAACAGTTTTTTACATTGGTCATTGCGTAATAGATGGCGCTGATAGTTTCTTAAGCCCGGTTTTTCAAATGCAGTTTGGGAACCGAGCATTTCTCGGACTTGGAACGTTGATAAATCGATTCCTTGGGCCGAAAATCCCCTAATCTGTAACTTTCATGAAAATCGTTGGAGCCGTTTCCGAGATCTTGATTACACATATATACTAGAATTGCTCGTTTAAAGATATTAGATTAGATTTCAGAGATTATGCCAAGGAATTACACGATCTAGTTCCTATACCCATTCTATCATCGAACAAGCAGGCAAACTGCTAATCGACAACGGTATATGGTAGATATTCTATAAATGCGAACAAAGCGTTTTGCTTCTACATTTATTATGCGAACCGTAAAGGAACGGAACACCTTGCCTGAGGCGGTGTTTCCTAATAGGTACAATATAGGGTTCAAGTCGCGAGTGAATAGGTATCTTCTAGGCAAGTCTCTCTTGTCTATAATGAATAAAAAAATATACTAACTAAAAATATATAAAACAATAACATTTGTAATAAGATGTAGTTTGAAACAAATAATACCTACATTTAAAAGTTTTTTTAATTCAAGCTTTTACCAGTTGCATATGAAAAAAAGGATAGTCCTACTAATATTATTAATGCGAAAGTTTGTGTGTGTGTGAGAGTTTGTTACCACGTATCTCCGTAACGTTTGGAATTACACAGGCTACTTTTCAACTTAATTAACGCGGGCTTAGCCGCGGGGCACGGCTACTAAGGTTATATATATATATAACTAGAGAACATGTCAAGACCAATCAAACGAGCCCAAATTCGATGGGTTTATCTTATTCAGTTCAGAAGTTCCTATGACCATCTTCCGTTTCCAACATTAAACCAGCACCATTGTACCATATCATTTACCGCACCGAATATATTAATTACACTTAATTTGATTCCAATCGGACATTGGGAAGTGGGTCTAATTTAGCTTGCAAGATTTGATTACAGACCGACAAAAAGATAGATAACAGTACAAGTGTAAGTAACTAAATAAAAGCTTGTAAAAAATAATAACAGACTTATTACATGCACATACAAAATTGTAAACATTTGATCTGCCCGTTGGCTAAGTTTGGTGGCGTTCGCCTTCTAAGCAGGGGTATCGGGTTCGATTCCCGGCGGGAACACAAGTTTTCTCTCCATAGATAATTTGTGTTTCTTGTTCTGGTTGTGATTGTGTGTGTGATGTGAATGTTTCCGGCACCCACGACACATTCGTCGAACTTAGTGTGGGGCTGTGAGTGTGAGTGTGAAAGCGTTTATTTGTAAATGTTTACTTTTGTCATGCGTGAACCTCAACGAAGCTTCGGGAGCTTTGTCACTTAGCAAATGTCAAAACAAACTTCAAACTCAATGTAACCAGTAGCCATTAAATAATTCCACTATCCATCTCCTGGCTACATCATCAGATCAGCTACAGACAGACGGCTACATCCAAGATACAAAATTGGAGTTTTGTCATCCGAACTGCACAGGTATACAACGTTTCATTTCGATACTTCGATACGACAGTTAGAAGTTAGTTAACATTTTTTTTGTAAGTTATTTTTACATCTTTTGTTAGTTAGGTACCTAAATCTTTAAGTGAAGGTAATAATTTTAAAAAGCGTGTTGAAAAGAATAATTTAAACACAAGCAAAGCTTAAAAAAATCGAGTTCACCGCTTACATATTGGTTTTGACTTAATCGATTTCGATAAAAAAATTATGGAACTACCTCTGAAGTATCTACCAAACAAAAAAAACATCAAAATCGATTCATAGTTGGCGGAATTATCGCGTAACATACATACAAAAAAAAACATAGTCGAATTGAGAACCTCCTTTTTTGAACTCGGTTAATAAAAATACTCAAAGATGAGACGTTTACTTTTGAGTATTTAGTAAAATTTGTGTAAATATACACTGAGATATGATACGCAGATTTGATCAAGTTTATCAACAAAACATCCCAAAATGAATACTACAAAAGTTCCCAGCTCTACGTTTTAACACAATCACTGACGGTTTGGTTATTTATGAAGTGACGAGAAGATGACGCGAGAGGAAAATGTGGACCTACTTATTCATATACCTACCGGATGAGAATTTCTTTGGCATAAATCAAATAGCTAACTAAGCGTTGAATATTACGGTCGTTTAAATTTTTTGTACACTTTAAGTAGCAAACAAACAGACAACCCTCCAGATGGGAAGCCGTCACCGCAATGGCTATGGATATCCCATAATACTCGGGATATCAATGATTCGTTGTTCAAAATTGCATAAATATAAATCAGTAAAAACAGTGTAAAATCTATGCGTATCCGTAATACGCATAGATTTTACATTATTTCTATTCTTGACTTTTCTTGGTCATCACGAACCATCATGCTTTTTCACTGCAAGTAAACAAGTAATACATAAAAAAGGATTTTTAGCAAGCTTTATTAGTTTCGTTCGCCTGACCGATTTCGACAAAATGTATATGGGACCACCTCTGAAGTATACCCAACCAAACAAAAAAGAAACAACAAAATTGATTCATAATTGGCGGAGATATCGCGTAACATTCAAACAAACAAAAAAACCTCCTTTCGAAGTTGAAGTCGGTTGAAAAATTTTTTATTATACGTGTTTAAAAACGAATACGGCACGCATCGACTGCAATCGCAAATATCGCCGAAACTCTTCATGAAGTAATAGTGAAACCAACTAGAACGTATATAACCTTTCAAACAAAACAATAATTTTCTAGATCAATTAATAAATGAAGGAGTAAAAAAACAGACGAATTGAGAACCTCCTCTTATTTAGAAGTTGGTTAAAATATATCTTTTCGCCGAATTGATTGAGATTATTTTTTCTATGCCTTTGAGTGTATAGTCGAATTAGGTATCTTGATTTAATTTTCCTTAGAATATTTTTGATTTTTGCAAATATTTTATGAAGACCTCATTGCGGTTCTTAAATTTTACTTCGTGTTTCAGCATTTTGTCCGTCCGTCTATCAGAGACTCATTATTAGCAATTAATACTTATACGTTTCCTTAGAAATATTTGAAAATTACAATGGAAAAATAAAATACCCTGCTTTCAAACATTTGATAATACCTAAGTTCTTGTCATCCATTAAATATTTAGTTACAATGACGACTATAATATAATAATTAAGTGACGTCACAACCACCACCAAGAAGGTTTTTCATCCTCTTTCCCAGCCTATTTCCTTGCTCCTGATGCTTATAACTTGTGGCTTTCCTCGTACATGATAGTTATTAGGTATATAATTGTACCTAGGTAGGTACAGTAACAAAGTAGGTGAAACAAGTACGATATTAGTGCAAAGTATAGCACTCGTACCGTCCGCCTTAAGATCGTAACAAATTGACAAGGTTGAGCAACGTTCAGTGAGACAAGTGCTTGAATGGGTAATCGTTTTGTGAACTTTAGTGGGATTTTTAACTCACCGTGCTTTGGTGGGCACCGTGCCCTCCGAAGCACGGTGACACTTACGTAAGGGACCGTCCCTTAAGTGACAATAATCGTTAAGCCATGTTGGATTCCTTCAGGCGGCCTGAAAATCCTGACTCTTGGACTTGCTACTAGTCTATACGAAAAGCAAGCAAGTGCAAAGTATTTTGCTTTCTCATTGTACGTACATTTCATAGTGATGACACTTAACAGTGTTCTTTTTTGTTTTGAATAAAGATGACTTGACTTAATTCACAGGTAGATGACCGAGCTAAGTGAGTTGTCCGATGTAACTTGGGTGCTTAAGCACTTATTTCGTTCGGCGAAGGAGTGGCACTCAATGCTT
The DNA here is from genome assembly GCA_948107665.1 of Lomographa bimaculata. Taxonomy (NCBI): domain Eukaryota; kingdom Metazoa; phylum Arthropoda; class Insecta; order Lepidoptera; family Geometridae; genus Lomographa; species Lomographa bimaculata. The sequence continues at coordinate 17,656,699 of OX403595.1, forward strand.
GCGTCTTTATTCCTTGAGCGGTATACTCTTGAAGCATTAAAGTATACCTAGAGATATCTATTTAGCTATTTAGATATCTTCTAGGCAAGCATTCATCTTGCATCTTCGACCACATCCTTCTTACCATTTGGTGAGGTAGTGGTCAAACATCTGCATATCTTTTTTGATGAAATTTTTGTGTGTGTTCAGGTAAATTTAGGAATGTTTAAGATACACATTTATTTTTATTTTGGAATTTATCATAACATAACATGACAACGTCTATTGATCCACATTAAAAAAAGATACTATAATGTTCACAACATACAAGGTGAACTAAACCATACTATTTCTATGATCCGTTGAGAACGTAAAACATGTACCTATTTTAGTTCCAACAGATCTTAAGATCAGTTGAGAACTATGATAGTGAGAGATATATGATTTATTTTAGTTGCAACTGATCTTATGATCAGATGGGAACGACTGTTATGATCGGTTAATGTGAAAATCTGATACTATGATCCGTTAGGAAGTACCCCGACTGTCAGGCCCGATAGTATAGTATAAAATAATCACAAGCAAAGCTTAAAAAAAACGACTTCATCGCTTATATTTCGGTTTTGGATTGACCGGTTTCGATAAAATTTATATGGGACCACCTCTATAGTATACTCTACCAATCAAAAAACAACAATAAAAATCGATTGATAATTGGTGGAGATATCGCGTAGCATACATACAAAAAAAAACATACAGTCGAATTGTGAACCTCCTTTTTTAAGTCGGTTGAAAATCAAGTAATAGGAAGTATATTACGTAATTTAATTATTTACGTTAGTAATACCTACTTATTTAAGTAATTTAATTATTTACGTTGGTAATACCTACAGTAATGTATACTTACATACTATAAAGCTATATAAATTGGACCTCCCTATACACTTTTTGTTCCGGTTTATATCTTATCCGAAGGATAGGGGTAAATTGAAAACCAGCGCTGTCTGCTCATGTAAATGTACACGCAGTACAAGCTGAATTTACTCCGATTGCTCTATAAAAAGTAGGACCCAGTTAATAGTGGTACCTAAGCTTGATTCTATGCAGTTTTTATAGTAGCAACAAATATGTTTCACTCGTTATTTCTTTCTTCTGTTACTATATAATATTCTCTTTTAGAATTAGTCTAAAGTCATTAGTGAATCGTTATTACACGGATTGATACAGTACAAATGAAATAACACAAGAAGTTACAGAAGTTTCGTAAGTTGTAATCCTCAAGCGACCGTCGTCCCGACGACGTCAACTTATGTGTAGGTTAACTTATGTGTACTTATGTGTACCTATTCACAATTACACACCTATAACTTTATTTTTTTATTTTAATTGCGGTTTTAGTGTCTAAGTACTATATTATAATAGGTATTTTGACGTCCAGTCTAGGACAAGATGGTAAAACCGTGACTCAATTTGTGGTTCATTGATATCAGTTTCTGGAATTTTCTTACGTTAGTAACTGTAGTAGGTCAGTTAAAAAATGTTGTGTAATTTATTACAAAGTGTCAAGTTTAACTGTGACGGGGGAATAAATGTACTTGTAATGGTAGACACAAGGCTACTTGTAGGCTAGTGAATATGGCGACAGATTTTCAGTTATCTGTACTTTCATAAAGACTGGCTAGCCAAGCAAACACTACGTTCCTTCCTAGGGGTCAAGGAAAGAGGTATGTAGGGCTCGAACCATTAAAAACCTCCCGTGAGCAGTCCCTCGCTGAGGTGAGGCAAGATCGGGTCGCGCTAGCAGTCACTATCTTGCCCCGGCGCGGCGGTAACTCCGGATGCAAACAGGGCCACTGCGGTTATGGAGGAGTATCCTTGGTCACCAATGCCGGCAAGCACATGCAAGCAGGGGAAGAAGAAGGAGAAAATGTTCTACCACTATGGATTTCATCATCATGTTACCTCTACCGGAAGCTCGAGCTCGTCGTAGCATTCGACAGCACGACCCCAGATTAGAAAGCATCACAGCTTTAAAGTTTCATTTCTTTTTGTGTTTTGTTTGGAATGTACACTTATAAATTTTCTACTTCTGTTTTCATAGAATATATGTAGTTTAAAAAATTCACAATAAGTCAGGTAATCAGTAAATTTTTCTTCTTATCCGACTTCAAGAGAATAAGTGTAAAATAAAAGAAATGAGTAAATTTTTTACATAGTCCTGTCTTTTTTATATAGGTATGTTGACGTGTTACTATATATCTGAATAATTAAAATAACAACAATAAATCGTCAAAAGTTGGCGTATTTTCAGTCTTACACTCGACTGAAAATACGCCTTCTTTGCCGTAATAATGTGACCCAGTTCGCTAACTCTCCCCTCAATTTCCACCCTCATCAACAAATATAGCATATAGGCGATGTATTTCTGGTTCAGCGACGTGTGTGAGCTGTACCTTGCGGCTTTGGCCGCGTTAATTAAGATAAAATGAAACCTGGTTATCACACTCTTCATAATGTAACAAACGCTATCCGTTGCCAAATTACATTAAAATTTATGATTTTGTATTTTGAATGGAGTATGCATATAGATTTAGTATAACTTCAAATAAACTGACTGACTTCACAAAAAAGGAGGAGGTAGTTACTCAATTCGACTGTATTTTTTTTGTGTGTTACCTCATAACTTCTTTCCGCGTGAATCGATTTGACATTTTTTTGTTTAAAAGCTGTTGCTTTCCCATAGGTTCCATTTAAATTTGATCAAGATCATCAGTATTTCTTAAAATATCTTCAATAATGCGTGTTCAGTACATCTAATCTGATCAAAGTTCCGAAGATAAAGCGGTGAAGTCGGTTTTTTAAGCTTTGCTTGCGTTTAATTATTATAAAACAAATAAATATTTTGTCAATAGTTTTTAATTTTTACAGTAAACCACGGTAGATTTTTTGGTTTTCTAGCTAATCAAATTAATGGGGAAAGGAAATAAACGACGAAAACATCAAATCAAATGATCGGCAGGTGTACCGCTACTGTTTGTATAAGTTAATACGAAAACATTACAAAGAATTAACACTAATATTTCCTCTACTCTCTAAGGGAAATGATATACAAAGCGCCAGAGGCGCGCGGCCGCCTCTCCTCAATTTAGCCAAAAATGCAGATACATATTTTTCTTATGACGGCAGTATATATAAAAAGGCAGCGCAGAGGGCGTAATACGTATCTACATTTTAGTCAAAATTGAGTAATGTACATCATCGTTATCAGGGAAAATAGACACATCTACTACTATTTTTTCATTTTAAAACATTTAAACGCAACCTACAAAATTTTACTTTTCAACTGACTTCAAAAAAAGAGGTTCTCAATTCGACTGTATGTTTGTTTTTAGGGTTCCGTACACAAAGGGTAAAAACGGGATCCTATTACTGAGACTTCGCTGACCGTCCGTCCGTCCATCCGTCTGTCACCAGACTGTATCTCAAGAACGGTGATAGCTAGAGAGTTGAAATTTTTACAGATGATGTATTTCTATTGCCGCTATAACAATAAATACTAAAAATAAAATAAAATAAATATTTAAGGAGGGCTCCCATACAACAAACTTGATTTTTAATAGATAATGGTACGGAACCCTTCGTGCGCGAGTCCGACTCGCACTTGACCGGTTTTTTTGTATGTATGTTACGAGATATCTTCGCCAATTATAAATCGATTTTGATGTTTTTTTATATTGGTAAATTATATTTCAGAGGTGGTCACATAAATTTTATAGAAATCGATATAGCCAAAAGCAAGATATAAGCGTTGAAGTCTGTTTTTTAAGCTTTGTTTGCATTTTAATTTAGACGCTATTGCTACATGTCATATGATATACTACATAATAGTATATATATTATATAGTAAAAATATTTCTGATGTATATAACTCAATTTTCCCAAAATGTCAATAACGGCTTTTATCCTAATGACGGCAGTAAAGAGCGCGCGTACAGGGCGCCGTTTGCGGCTTGTACGCGCGCCTCGGGCGCTTTGTCTATCAAGTCCCTAACATTCAGACCACAAAAACTGCCCAGCTTATCCTGACCTCTGGAAGCACATCAGCATGCATTACTTTCTCAGAAAAACGGGTATAATTAAAGGGTCAAGAGGTCTGACTTCTCTGGTCTTTACATATAGGGTATGAGGTCAACCAGTTACATATTTCTGCAATAAAGCAAGCATTACGTACAAATATACCTTGAAAGTAAGGTATATAGAAAAGTTTGAGCTGTACTCTGTGTAAATAATTGAGTTGTCGAGCTTGTGGGGCTGTGAGTGTGGAAGCGATTATGTAATTAAAATTATTTATTTACTATGCAATTTATTAAACTCTTAGATTGTGTATGCCATAACTGTGTGCGATATCTTTTTATAATAATTGATCGAGCGAAGCGAGATCTCTATGTTGCCTCGTTCAGCACTTTGCCCGTCCGTCCGTCCGTCCGTCTGTCAGAGGCATCTAGCGTCTAAACCATATAAGTTAATGACTTTGAATTCTCATAGAATATATAAAACTATGGCCGAAAGCCAGAAATTACATTTAAAATTATATAAATGAAAATATTAAAGAGGGCAAAATATTTTTTTATTTTTTTATCTACCTTTGTGATGTATCGTTGAAAAGGGCTTGATAAGTAGAGTACAAAACCGGTATAAAAAAAAATTGTTAAAAATCACGATTTGGTATGCCACCAAAGTCACTGTTAGCCCTATATTGTCCCGGAGTCTATCTCAAAAACGGCTTCACACTGAAAGCTGAAACTTACGTATTATATCTTTTATATTGAGAGGTGGTAGAGCATTTTGTGAGTTGCTCGCCTGGCTTGCTACCAAAGTAGCTTACCACCATCAAGTTGAAAGTCTGCCGCCAAGCCAAATACGGTGTTCCGGCAGTTATCCTTGAGAGCCTGCGTATTCCTGGTCTAGTGTGTTTACCAGCTTCGATCACATCGTCACTTACCATCAGGTGAGATAGTGGTCAAACACTAGCCTGTCACAAATAAAAAAAAAAAAAATAATAATTCTGTACTTGAACAACAAATACAGAAATCAAACAATTATTTTTTAGAAAAAAAGTTATTAGTAAGTATCCTCAAAAGATTTTCTCTATGTGGCAAAACGTAGGCGCGAGATCTCAGTTCGGCGCGAACGACTAATTATGTAATTATACATATTACCTTAATTTCAAAGAGTGAGTTGAAAACCAGCGCTGCGCAGCACAATGCTGAACTTCCTCCTTTTATGCACGAATTCACAGCACAGCATTAAAACTGCTTCGACACAAAATTTTATTTCTTTTATATGATAACCCATTGTTTTCTGCAAATTAAATTCAAAAGTATAAACTTCTCTAATAAATTGAACATCGCCATAAATCAATGTCTAATCAATTGGAATAAACATTAAAATAGGCTAATTAATTTTCACAGTCGGCTGAATCAATCACAGAAAAGCTCTTGGGTCTAGACAAACCAATTTAATTTAGATTTTCATTTGTTGCCTTTATTTTCTAATTTATCAGACAGGCGGTCACAACCTTGATGTTCAGGGCACAGAATATACCACAATCTCTATTGGTAATACGTATTAATAAACAAACAAACAAACAAAACAAACGCATTCACACTCAGCCCCACACTAAGTTTAAGGACTTGTATTGTGGGTGCCGGAAACATTCACATCACACACATTACACCCAGAATCAGAAGCATAAATATCCCTTGGGAAGGAATTTGTGCTCCTGTCGGGAATCGAGCCCAGAACCCCCGTCAATATTGAATTTTGATTACTGTCATGATATTACAAGATGTCCGGGCGAAAATCAATCGGGTAAAAAGCTATAAGAGATATTATAGGGATAACAATAATTAATTAGACACCTCATCCCATCAATTAATATTTCTTTAATTAATCAAAGCTATTGGTAACACTCATTTATTAGGACAAGATATTAATTAGTAGCTTATTACCTAACTGCGTGACGCAAAGCAGAGTGATGTGTTTATCAGCCTATGTATACATATTATGTAGGTCTGTTTGTTCCTTTGTGGCGTTCTAGAGACCAAACCCACGGGCCAATTTTGATGGTTTTTTATGTCAATCGATTTGTCTTCCTTTATGTCACTAAAGACATGACAGTAATGAAAATTCAATATGGCACAAACCAGCCGCCATATTGAAAAAAAATACATATCACACACACAATCACACCCATAAACAGAAGCACAAATGCCTCTTGGGAAGGAAAATCGTACCCCTGCCACGAATGAGACCCAAGATCGGATTGGAGTAGGTCGCAGAGGGCAGAGGATTGCCCACACAACATGGTTGTAAAAGCGAATATTTATAAAACAAACGATGCGCCTACTGATAGCAAAACTACCAAACCCTATAGAACCGACAATACTTTGTGCCATTTCAGCGCCGGCAGATATCTTTCCTTGTAAATTGTCTTCAAACGGAATGTATCGTTATCTCCCGAAGTCCCGTTCTCGTTAACACCCTTATCCACACGCCTACTTACATAAGTTTAAACTCAAGTTAGGGTGAGTTTACTCGCGATACGTGCTACGTATTGTGTACTGTCCGCAGAAAAGTTATTTAGTATTTTTTGTTTGAGAGTATGATTTGGAAAAAAATAAATTTTTGAGTCAAGTTGATTTATTCGGGTATTTTATAACAATATTTGTAAAAACGAATAATGTTTTAAGGAACGTTGAAATAAAAAAAAATAACCCTTATAAGATCACTTCGATGTCCGTCTGTCTGTCAGTTTGTCTTTCTTTCTGTCAAGGTTTTTTTCACAGGATCCCTTCACGCGATCCTATATATAAAAGGTAAAAAAATATAAATACTTATGTTCGTGATTTCTTCGAGAATGTGATACCTTTAGAAAAATCAAGAGATTCTAAATTAGAACAGCAATCAAATCAGTCATTTTTAGTTATTATTAAAATAAATACATTAATAGAATAAAGAAATCCAATAAAATTAATAGAGGCAAGATTCTACAGCTCAAGTGAAGGAACAAATGCAAAATGATATACGGCAAATTGGGCAAAAAATCTTTGATATTACTATCTGTCAAATTAGCTACATACAAGTTTTACGGAGCCCTCGGTGCTTGAGTCAGACTAATTCGTTTTATTTTTGTTAATAGCAAAATAATTATTTTTTAGTGAAACTTTACAATTGATATTAGTTGTTATAATGTATTTCCGAATAACAAAGTTCATACCAATAAAAAAAATAGATGCCTACGGGTTTATAACTTAGGTCTTTGCTGTAGATGTATACATAATATGTTAGTTTAGTTGGAAAGGCCCGTAAACAGAGGAAGAGGACCTGTAATGAAAAAAATATACCATATTCTAATATCACACAAAATAATACTGGAACAAATTATTGGAATATTTTAAAGATATTTTTAATTAAAAAAAAAGCAATAATTTACTGTTTATCTTATCAGATTTTTTAGATAATTGGCTGCTGGAGCATCATCATGACAAGTGACACCATCTACTAGATAATACCCATAGTTTCATGGAATTAGGGAGAGTGATTATGTTTGAAAGGTTGTTGGTAATGCTTGCCTACCGAGCAGGAAAACAAAACCAAATCTAAATCGGTCCAGTCATTTCAAAACAACGATGACACAAATACACACACAAACTTATAACACTCTTTTTCATCTGAGGTTAACTGTAACAAACATATTGCCCCGCTCATAAATCCCGCTAAACATGCTACCACTAGTTTGATTGAAAGATTCGTAAGTATTATAGATACCTATTAAGGATTTAAACGATTTCACTCACGGATTATCGCTTTTTGCTTCGAGACTAGTTTCTGAACAGTTTAGTTTCAGTACACGACGAGAAGCCGTACATCTACGCGCGTACTCGACTGATGAAGGAGCACCGACTTTTCCGAAACTAGTCTTGCAACAATGCGAGAAAACAACCATGATTGAGATTATATAAATCCTTAACATGCTACCACTACACATGTACAATCCATTTATTAGCGCATTTAATGCTATAACATATTTTCAATTAAACCTCGTCTCTAATTAAATCTGGAAAGGAGGCTGTTTTCGACTTGTAAAACTTCGTAGGACGTCGCTACACGCATGATGAGACCAGCCACACAAGACCCGCCGCGCTCTTTGACTTCAAATGGAAATGGAAGAGAAAGGGGTAAATTAATGAGGGATCAGAGGTCAGGAAGGCTGGTTCTGTCACAATTTGGTGTGAATATAAACGATCCTACTTAAAAGTTTTATGGTTTCAGTATAAATTCCATTAACGTTTGACGGTTTTACATTCTGAACAGATGTCTGGTTTAGTCTGGGTTTACGAGTGTGCATTGGCGCGTAGGTAAACTTACGAAGTAAATAATTACACTTTATTAGGTACATAATAATTATTAAGTATTATTAAGTAATGGAACTCGTTTTTTAGGGTTCCGTACCCAAAGGGTAAAAACGGGACCCTATTACTGAGACTTCGCTGTCCGTCCGTCCGTCCGTCTGTCACCAGGCTGTATCTCAAGAACGGTGACAGCTAGACAGTTGAGGTTTTCACTGATGATGTATTTCTATTGCCGCTATAACAACAAATACTAAAAATAAAATAAAATAAAAATTTAAGGGGGTCCCATACAACAAACTTGATTTTTTTACCGTTTCTTGCTCGTTACTAATAACGGTGACAGGTAGACACTTTAACTATTCACAGAATATTTAGTTTTATGTTCTCTTAAAATATAATTAATTAAAATAAATTCATGATGATAGTGATAATGGTACGGAACCCTACTTGCGCGAGTCTGAATCGCACTTGGCCGGTTTTATTATCTCATTTTAATGTAAGTGTGAATGCTAGAGAATAGCTCCTCGCAGTATTTGCTGCTGAAATACACGTGTGTATCGTCAACAAGTCGATAAAATCCTTTCCCACTGAAAGAGTCACAGATAGTACAATCAAGCTCAACATCTTTGTCTTCCGTATTGACGCACAACAAGTTATGAAAACATGTTGTGCTTATGAAGAAAAAAATGTTTACTAACAAAACGTATATAGTCTTTGTCAATAGTCTGAATAGCGAGTAGTGAATAATCTCTGTCCCTCTGTCAGTAACAATGGACGCCAGGAATACTTGGATAGTGTTGTTTTTTTTACTGACTGCTGTGGTATCAGTAAGTACTTTGTATTTTAATTACAACATTTTTAGTTTCACCTGTCCCTTTATCTCTCGGTCTGTAATCAAATCTTGCAGTCTATATTAAACCTTAATTGAACTCTGATTGAACTCTAATTTGATTTACTTATGTAGCTTCGATGACTATCTTCTATCTTCGGTGATATGGTGCCATGAAGGTCTGATGATGGAGACGGAAGATGACTTCTGAACTAAACAAGATAAATCCGTAGGGCTCGTTTGATTTGTCTTGACAAGGTCTCTGGTTATATAACTTTTTAGTCCTTTATTATTTCTTCTTTTAATTTTGGCTTCGCAATCTTGTGCATTTAGCCAGTGTCAAGTAAAAATATTTCAAGTTTATTTCATATTAAAATTCCTAGTCAGAAGTCTCAGTCAATGTCAAGTAATAGAGTCATGGTCGAGTCATAGTCAAGTTATGCCCTAGTAACTTACTTTACTAGAAACTTTATTTGAACTTCTATTGGAGTTTTGGAGCGAAGACGAAAACCATGTTCAATCAACTTTGTATGACTTGCCTACACTTATGCACGTTTACTTAGTATTAACGGTTAATAATCCACCATTATTACACATGAACACTCGAAGAATTGAAAAATCACTGGTTTTGGAAAATTATACAAAATCAACTACCTACGCAATTTTTCATTTTCGCGGAGAAGCAATAGCTTGATTTAATTCATTTTTTAAAAGATAATTAAAAAAATATTTTAATTTTGTTGTGGCTCCGCAATCTATGTGCATTTAATCAGTCTGTGAGAGTGAAAGCTTTTATGTTATGCTATAAACACTCAGCACTCGAATAATCACAAGTTTTGGAAAATAATACAAAACCGACAACGCCATTTTTACATTCGCGGCAAAAAACCAGTAGGTTTGAACGTTATATTAAGGTCTATTTACTTGCCAATCGTTAATGTCCACATCAGTTAGGCCTAGTAGACCGTCTTTCCGCAAAGTTTTTCTCATTATATGGTTAGTACGATGAGAGGTCTAATGAGCCTGGTCTTACGATTTTCAGAATTCAATCAGCGGAATATATAGAGATTCCGCTGATTTAATTTTTCTTAGATGTTTTGCTTAACTATTTCTAATTACATTTTTAATTGTTAATAGTTTTATTTATGCTCAATAATTATATCTGTCTATTTTAATGTTTTTTTTAAACTAGATGTGATTCGTGGCTTCACCCGCGTTAATGAAGTTAGCCCATCTGTTAATCCTTGATATAACTTATGCACATTCTAAATTTCATTCACAACTATGCAGCCGTTGCCGTTAAGAGAAAATAAACAAACTCACGCATTTATAATATTAGTGTGATAAAAACAAAATGACCCATAAATGTACTACATTGAAAAACCGCTGCTAATGGATGAATGGTTGACGACCCAGTTGGCGCAGTGGACAGGTGTCCGCCCTCTGCGCCGTGGGTCCTGGGTTCGATTCCCGGCAGGAACACAAATTCCTTCCCAAGGGATATTTGTGCTTCTGGTTCTGGGTGTAATGTGTGTGTGTGATGTGAATGTTTCCGGCACCCTCGATACAAGTCTTTGAACTTAGTGTTGGGCTGTGAGTGTGAATGCGTGTGAATATGCCCGTTTAAGTAACGCTTTTACACTCGCAGACTGCACTAAGTAAGAGATGTTGTATTATGGAAAAATCTTGCTCCCTCCGGGAACCGTACCCGGCACTCGCATCAAAGAAGGCTGACATATAACCAACTACGCCAGTGTACAGAGGGCAGTTTTTTTGCTTGCGGGCAGTTAAACAGATTCCCGTTCCATTTTCAACTACAGTTGGACTTATAAACATTATACCTTGTTCCTACAGACCCGGATCCATCAATGAGTACTTACATACACGTATCTATAATAAATTTCATGTGAAATTCTCATCATCAGAGTGCATGGAGGGAGGAGAGAACAGACAAGAGAAGAGAACCTCGTGAACCAAGGGAGATGAGAGATCCTCGTGATCCCCGTGAAATAAGAAGAGGAGGCAACATCCACTACCACTCTAAAAGGCACATGTTAATAGATCCTGATCAGAAACGGACAGATCGGACTACAAAGCCACCCCGAGAAGTCCGGAAAAAGGTATGTAAGATGTAATTAATCCTATTTTAAAGTTATAACTTTCGTGTAACATTATACACATGATGTTTCAAAGTTTTATGTGGCGTAAAACACGTAAATCAAAAATCAAAATCAAAATCGTTTATTCACATGGGCCCAAAGAGGCACTCATAAAATGTCACTCGTAAAATGAGAGTCGCCATGGCCCGAGCCGTTTGCCTCGGCGTATCGCGCGTCTGACTCCTCCTGATGAAGAAGAACTAATTTGTCCGATATTAGTCGGCAAAAATAAAAATAAAAATTAAGAAATAAATATCTGAAAAATAATCTCACATATTTTGTACGTAACGGCTTTTTGGTCATGCCTCGAGAACTGATTGATGATAAAACTTTGGTGAGTTTTTTGTCTATGCCAGCAAAGGTGCCGGTCTGAAAAATGTTGCCAATGGTTTTGTTTTTATATTTTGGACTTGGTTTAGTAGGTACTAGGCAAACTTACACATGAAAGAAGTAATAATTTAGTCCTTAAAGTTTTATGGTATTAAAGTACTACCACAACACAGTACACTACAACCATAAACGTCAAAAAGGTACAAAAAAAACATTACGTAGCACTGCAACGCATGCCGGGTACAAGACTATAAATAATAACTGATTTATTATCTTTTTCAGCCTTCAGGTCACTTAAAACCTTTAGACGACGACGACATTGAAATTGACGAGGTAGTTTCAGTAGCCATCGGCCCACCCCCGCCCATACGCCCCAAGTTCGAAAAAGTACACAAAAAACTACCTATAAAACAGATCAAAGAACCACAACCTACTAACTCCACTGCGGTAGAACTGGTCAAGGACGTCCTATCTGAACTTGGCAGAGAACTCCTCACCAGAGACATCAATGAGAACTTTATTTTCGGTCAATTTGTTGGTAATTCAATGAAGAATCTCACGCACGATCTTCGTCTGAAAATGCAGCATGAAATCTTAGATATTATTATGAAGTATCATAATGCTAATAGTGGTGATTTGGACAAAAGCAAAAATCGAGATAATCCGAAAGAAAACAGAATAGAAAAAATAGAGAGAAAGTTTATTCCTGGCGGAAATGAAACAGATGAAACGTGGCCTGATTTTTCTAATTTGGCCAAGATTGTCGGATGATTATGTTTGGTTGATAGGTTAATAATTTTAACCCTATACAGCTGAAAATATCTATTGGAAACTTCCTTTATCGAGAATGAATAACTGATTGCTTACTTGAAGCAACGTATGTGAAGACAGTAGTCTAAACAGATGTACGTACGCGTGGACGTTAAAATGTTTCACATTTATTCGTTAAACATGAGCTATCTACGGGCCAATTGCCTATATTTCCTAAAACCATATAAAGCTTAGAACTAAGTTACCCACTAGACATCGAGCTTATAGGTAAGACACTGGGTCCGTGGGGAGCGGGAGCTCATTCTATTTTTACCGACTTCGCAAAAAAGGAGGTGCTCAAGTCGACTGTATTTTTATTTTTTTTATGTGTGTTACCTTATCACTTCTCTCCACGTGAGCCGATTTCGTAAATTTATATTTAGTTTGAAAGATGTTGCTTTCTAATTGGTCCCAATAAAATTTGATCAAGATCTGATTAGCAGTTCTTGAAATATCATCAATAATGCCTATTTTGTGGACTACTTTGACGATGTTCTCGTTTACCTGATTTCAAAAGTTACGTTAACTTAGTTCTTTGCTATATATAGTTTCACATTGGTCAGAATTGTAAAAATTAGAGCATCAAATTTATATCTTTGTTTATATGTTTCTATTTTCAGTACGAGTGGTTAAATAACAAATAATACTTAGGTGGATATTATATGTACTGGATATGGTAGTGTTATGTGGATTGTATGATTTAAAAACATTTTACTCTTTTGATGTAGTATTGGTCTTATTTTAATGTTCTTCATAGATAGGTATATATTTTGTTTACTGTAGCGGTAATTTTAAAATATAACTGTTATTTTTAGGTATAGATTTAAAATAATTAGGGTCGTGAACTAATCGTATCGGGTATTTAAAGTGAGATACTGGTTCTGCGTGTGGTTCATTATGTGATGTGAATTTCTCGTATGATAAAAGTCTTCAAACTAAATGACTAGATTCTAGTTGGAAAAACATAAAAAACCTTATCTCATCATGAGTGAAGCCTTCAAATGGTATTTGAATATGAGGTAGTTACAAAAATAATTTTGGTAATAAATAATTTTGAATAAATTTGGATTACTTATATAACAGATATATTTTGATACTTATCAACAGCTATCATGTGGTTGAATAAAATTTAAATAACTATAATTTTGTATACTCTTATTAAGCGTCTTCCAGTCACAATTTTGAAAAAGGGACTGAACAAAAAAAATGTTCCGTATATACCTACATATATTCTACGGGCCAATTGCATATATTTCCTAAAACTATGTACAGCAAAGAACCAAGTTATCTACAAGACATCGAGCTTATAGGTAACTCAAGTGCTCAAGCCCACTAGCAGTGGGTAGCGTTCCCATCATGCTGGCGGCATTGCCTCTCTGAATTGCAATGGTAATATGTTAAGCCAAATAAGTGTAAAAAAAAAAAAACTTCTGTTACAGATATATTTTGATACTAATCAAAAGTTATCATGTGGTTGAATAAAAATTAAAATCTATTAATTTTTTATGCTCTTACTAAACTTCTTCCTGTCAACATTTTGAAAAAGATACTGATTAAAAAATTTACCTTTTATTTTTTTTTCTATCTATAATAAAAAAGAAATCCTAAATCAGATTGATCAACTAAATGCTATAAATAGAGCTAGTAGGCATAAATTAATTTAATGTTAAATGTATTTTAATTATTTCAGTTACTCGTTACCATGTTCAAACTATTATCTGATAATGCAAACAGTTTTCAGGTGCAGATAAACTAATCTATCGAACAAAGTAATGGACATGGACTGTTAAAAGTTATCGATCAGAATGTGGTTTAGTTATATCCAGCGTAATAGCGTTAGCTCCAGATCAAACTAAAACTTTTAATTGGGTTAAACATTCGATGTGGAGCGTTTCAAATTAACGTATCATAACTTTTTAATTATTGACCGAGTACTGCAATTTGTTTTTGTATGCTAGATATGCAAGCATTTGACCGCTATCTCAGATGGAAAGAGACGATACGTCCGAAGATGGAACGTGCTTGCCTAGAAGGTACCTATTCACTCTAGGTTTGCAGACACCCAGATTGTACCGTTCAGGGAACAAAGACGCAGACAATGAGTGTGGAACTCATTGCCTGCGTCTTTTTTCCTTTGCTGTGTGGATGATAAACTTAGAAGCGAAACGCTTAAAGCGAACTGGGGGTATGTCAACCATAAATAGATGACATTTGACGGTTTTTCTTGTTGTTAGATGGTAAAAAGGGCATGGAGGAATTATATCATGTAATTCCTGACCACACTCTCCAAAATGTAAGCGATAGAATACCGATAGGCTTGTAAAAGTAGAGGACGAAATCATTTTTAAAAGTCTATGTTAAAAAAATAACATTTTGGTAGGACACTTAAGTCACTGTTTTAGACCTAGGGGTCTATCTTAGAAACGGGTACACAATTAAATCTGAATCTTACGTATAATTTATGTTATATCTCGTTCGTGATCAACAAAGAGAAAAATTAAACATATGTAAAAAATGTTACAAGCAATAAACCTCGAAAAATTTTATCTATCAGGCTACATGTACATAGGCGCAGATTCTAAATTATTATATAGAACATCGTTATCACTCACACACGCGCTCACCGTAGACATATACACACAAACTATGGAGTACTGCGGTCACCTCTGGGATGGATCCGCCAAGTACCAATTAGAGACTTTTGAATCTATTGACCGGATAGTGGTCAAATGCTTGCCTATTCAACATAAAAAAAAAAAAAAAAAAAAAACGCATGCGATGCAATGGCTTGCTTAGTAGGAATATAAAATCGTTTATGTATTTATTTTTACTTTTTTTTATTTATTCTTTAGATGTATACACATAATTTATTTATTTTACTTTTTATTTAATTATTATAAATCAGCTGTAAATTTTGTACAAATTTAAAATAAGACCCCGCAAACTACTATTTTTTCCGGCTCGACTACCATCTTAGCTCGAGTAAAGGATATGCTGAAAACCAGCCATGCGTAAGCTATTTAAATATTTAGTTTACGCAAAAAAGAGCTGAGCATACTCCTATTGCCAACCACTATTATTTGTGTCTATAACTGTGTATGTCTATTTTATAACTGTATCTTATTTATCTGTAAAATTTAATTGTTTTTCGTTATATTATATTGTAGAATATAAGAAAAAATGTTTCTGGTGTCTGGCAATAAATACTTTTTTATTTTATTTTATGTTATAAACTGATTGATGCACAACCGCGGGTATAAACTAGTATTAATATGATAACTAAAGTCGACGGCATAGCGAATCAGTAAGCTGAAGACGCAATGGGGTATACGTATTCTTGAGTGGAGACTGTGAATCGGCAAACGTAGTACAGGACGCCTTCAGGTTCGGTGGAGCGACGATCTTCGCAAGGTGGCTGGCAAGAGCTGGATGAGAGAAGCCGAGGGTTGTGCTCAGTGGCGTGCAATTGGAAAGGCCTATATCCAGCAGTCTCGGACTTCCATAAACTAATGATGAATACGATACAGTTGAAAAAATAAATGGCTTTTAGTACGTTAGCATCTACCATTTTTACAGAATACAACAAACATACATTATGTATGTAAAGTAATTCAATTCTTATATAATTTTACTAATATTATTATTTTTAATTTTAAGTTTACCAATCATTTATAATTTTTCTAACTAATGATGTTATATTGTGTTAATTAGTGGAAGTGGTTTCTGGCCGTTCTAATTATCAATAAATAACTGACTTCTAACTATTCTTAACTTAAAATTCTTTCCGCCATATTCATTCCAGTATTACCAGAAAATTTTCTCTTTAATTTTAACCGTCAGTAGAACTAAAGTAAAACCGTTTATGCAGGTGGCAAATAACATGGCAGCACTTTAGTTAATGGATGTAAGGGCTGTTATTTTAAACGGTACTGTACAAATTTGCACTTTACACTAAACTGGGTAGTTTCATGTGTTTCTTTGTGACTTTAGTCAAAATAAAGGAGTTGAACGAAAAATTTTAAGCTCTACATATTTTTTTTTATTAACTAATTATCATGATATTAGGACCTACAAAATTACAATTAAATTAAACAATAAATTCGACCACATTTTCACTTAGGTACCACCACTCTAACTCTAGCTTATCAAAGATAATAAAAAACTAGCTAAATACACATAGGTTGTAAAGCCAAAATTAAAAATAGTACTTCCTATAGGAATTTAACTTTGCCGTGCAGAGTAGAAGTTGTCTGTAAGTACAACTGTGATTCACAAAAAAGCTATATAAATAATTAAGTACTTAGCTATTCCCGGTAGCTTTAATATGCATTGCAATGCCACGTAAAGAAAAAAAGCACGATTTTACTTCCTTCATGTGTAGGTACGTCAAATCCGACCGACGTATTCCCATCGACATAGGAAACAAACCTACGGCTTTGCGTATTCCTATTTTGTGAATTAATATTTATTCAGCTTTAATCTAAACTATTATTGAATCCACCTGAACACACACAAAAAAACTGTTCAATCAAATCAAATCAAAATCGTTTACTCACATGGGCCCAAAAGAGGCACTCATGAAAGTTAATGATTCTACTGCCAAATTCGCAAAATTACAGCCTTCTCGAGACGAACCTGGCATGAAACTCAGAGGCGCATTTTTTTCATTCAATTATTTTTAAACTTTCTTAATCGTCTGTACAGACGTTTAGGAAGAGTTAAGTCACATACACACGTACAGTGAATTATATTTATAAAGATATAACAGAAAATGTACTTCCACTTGTACACACAACGACACAAGAAATGCTATTTTGTACTCCATTTTAAATTGCTGAAATTACGCTTAGCACGGAATTATGTTTAGTTCCTTATTATTTGCAGCGTTTTTCCACTCCGGTGGATTTCTCGCGCGACTGAATATTTTTCGGCACTAGGGACTTTGTGTAAGCATAATGATATGAAATGTAAATTAAATTATTTCAAGCGTTCTCTTTTCTGAATTTATTGCGAGCAGACTCTTGGCGTAATGCTTCTTCGCATAAATTGCGGGCGTTTTTTGCTCATTTCTTTATTTTGATAGAGATGTTCATTACAGTGCAACTGAAAATCCGGCCAATTCGGCCAAAATTTTTCTTCTTGATAAATTGATAGCACAAACATCAGCAGATAATTCGTGACTCCATTTAACAATGTTTAGTATTTGAAATCGTATTTGATGATTTATGCAACCGCAAACTAGCAATCTATTAAGTGGTGAATTATGGCCTAGATATATTATTTATTAAATAAAAATTATTAAAGAAACGTTATGTATCCATTAACGAGGATTAGGCACCATTTCTATCGAGCCATTAACAAGCCTCCAAAGGTAGCAAAAAAGAATATTTATATAGTTGAAACAAGTAAATTACGGGATGATTAGGTAGTGAATAGCGTTTTCTTTACGATACTCATAGTAGTTATTATTGTTGGCATTAAGGATTTTCGTTGGCAAGAAAAAAAATTGTGGCTCTATTAAAACTTTCGAATGTTGTAAATTGTAATTTTTGACTCTTCTGACTCAAAAGATTGCCGTCCTCTGGCCTAGACTATATTTTAGTGAAGAAAGGCACCGGGTTTCAGTAGTGACAACAAATGTGTGCTAAAGGTTTAAAATATTTAAGCCCAAAAATTTTTTAAGGAACCTCCATTTTTTTACTAGAATTTACGTTACAATAAGTATTATCATTAATCCTACTAATATTGTAAATTCGAAAGTTTGTGTGTAAGTGTGTAAGTATGTTTGTTCCCTCTTCACGCTTTAACGACTGAACGGATTTGGATGAAATTTGGAATGTACATAGATTATACCTAGGATTAACACATGGGCTACTTTTGAACTTGATAATAGCGGGCGAAGCCGCGGGGCACGGCTAGTTATTATATAAAATAAAGCCAGCTGAGAAACTAGATTCTTTTTTTTTGTGATACAAGACGAGTAAGTCTTTCGCCTGATGATAAGTGTCGTGCTTGCCCATTGCAGGTCAGTTACACCAAAAGTTTTAAACTTATATAATTCAAACTCACGAGTGGTACAGCACTGTGCTCGATCGTCACCCTGAGATATTAGATGTTAAATTTCTTTAATTAAAATAATAAATAGGTATATATTTATTAATAATACAAATTATATGCGGACTGACTAAGGAAGTTGATCTTGGAAAGTACAACGGAAATTATAAGTTTTTTACCGACTTCCCAAAAAAGGAGGAGGTACTCAAGTCGACTGTATTTTTTTTTTGTTTGTTTCCTTATAACTTTTCTCCACGTGAGCCGATTTCGAAATTATTTATAGTTTGAAAGATGTTGCTTTCTAATTGGTCCCATTTAAATTCGATCAAGATCTGATCAGTAGTTCTTGAAATATCGTCAATAATGCATATTTTGTGGACTACTTTGACGATGTTCTCGTTTACCCGACTTCAAAAGCTACCTCATAACTTCTTTCGTTGTAAGCCGATTTTGATGATTATTTTATTATTTAAAAGCTGGTGCTTTTCATGTGGTTGATTAAGACTTGATTAGTAGTTTATGACTTATAGTCAATAATGCGTGTTTAATACATTAAATCCGATCAAGGTTCCGAAGACAAAGCAGTGAAGTCGGTTTTTTAAGCTTTGCTTACGTTTAATTATTACATAACATTCTCGGTTATATGATTGTATCCGGCATATAATAACCGGACAAATCTATCTAACGCATCCCCATGTCTGATCATTTGAGCCTGGTCACGGCCGACGCTGTGGGAATTTTCTTTCATAGAAGGAATGCGGGGTCATATTTTAAGAATTCACTGAGGCATTGAAAAATATTTAACAAGAGGTCGGCGGTTTAGAAGTTCAATTTTGACGTCTTTATATTATTAAATTTTCTAAACCTGAAACTTCAATAATCACACAAGGAATGTAAAAGCGATACGCTTCGAACAAAAAATAGGAAAATTGAGCTCAACAGTAACTACTCGGCTCAATCATGAATAAAACATATGTTTTCGTTTAAAAGCTTTCTTGGCGTTATAATTTTTGACGGCAATGTGTAAAATAATTATCGCTTTGCCTTAGAATAGTTAAATAAATGATTATCAGGACTATCCTTTACTTTACCAAGGTAAAGATAATAAAATATTAATATAAGAAACCTACACAAGATTATATATATATATATAAGACTCAATCACATAACAAAATCATGAGTTTAAAAATACCTCAGATCCCTTATCTGGAAAACAGCTGCACCGATTTTGACCAAATATAGCTAAGAATCTCAATCAAGTAAACTTTCAAACAAAAAAATCTAAAACATGATTAAAACACAAGGAAAGCTAAAAAAACCGACATCGCGGTTCTATCTTCGGAACCCTTGATCAGTTTAAATGAATTAAATACGCATTATTTAGGATAACTCAAAAACGACTGGTCAGGGGGTACGGGAAGGAGTTTCAAATAATAAAAAAAACATCAAAATCGGTTCACCCAGAAAAAGTAATAACACAATAACACAGATTAAAAAACCGCCTCCTTTCTTTAAAGTCGGTTAAAAATACGTTTAACTTATAACTCATTTTTTTGTCGGGGTTAAAAAAAGTGAAATTTGTGAAGATTTACATGGCATTTTTCTACATGTCCGTGTATGCCACAATATTGAAACAAAGAGGCTGGGAACAGTAATGCAATCAGGGATCCTTTGTTGTGCAAAGTGCTAAAAGCTGCGGAACCTTAACCGGATAATGGACGCAGTGCTTTCCTACGTGGTTTTCGGTAAAATAATTTTATACGGAATTTTATGAGTGGGTTTTACAGATACGTTGGATGAAATTCTGCAAAACCAATGTCTATACATTGGTTTCATTCATGTTCTGTCACGGTGCGTGTACCCACTATTGGGTACACGCACCGTGACAGAACATGAAGCTTTGCCACGACCTCTAAAAGCAGTCTTGCTTTATAAATGCAATGTGTTTTCATACCATGACATCAATCTAATACCTTTAAACGAGCAATTCTTGTATATACATGTGTAATCTGGATCTCGGAAACGGCTCCAACGATTTTCATGAAAGTTACAGATTAGGGATTTTTCGGCCCAAGGAATCGTTTTATCAACGTTCCAGGTCCGAGAAATGCTCGGTTCCCAAACTGCATTTGAAAAACCGGGTTTAAGAAACTATCAGCGCCTATATATTACGCCACGACCGATGTAAAAAAACTGTTTCTACTCGACACTAGATGGAGCTTTCTGAGGCTATAAATTCAAACACATTCTACCAAAAAAAAGAACCGAGCAAAGCTCAGTCATCCGGATATTAATTTGAACGCAAGCAAAGTTAAAACAAACCGACTTCTCCGCTTTATCTTCCCTTGATCAGATTAAATAAATTAAATACACATTATTGAGAATAATTCAAAAACTACAGATAAATGTGACACGGGAAGCACCAGCTTTCAAATAAAAAAAAGAATCATCAAAAAAAAAATCCGAGGTAACACAGATAAAAAAAAATATAACAATTCTTTCGTTCTTATTTAATTTGAATTTACCTGGAGTCTTACCATAGCTTTATGACTGCTAAAAGACGCGATTTGCGGCTCAACCTATTCTGCAAAACGATATACTAACCAATATATTTTAGGAATTGTATAAAAAAATTTATAACTAAATAATTTAATTGTGAATGATAGGTGGAGAAGAAGGAAGGATTTATTTTCGGTCTTCTTTTAAAAATTGAAGACAAATTGCAGTATTTTACTCCATTTCAATAGAACATCATAATTCTCTAATTAACATTTTCAATACAGAAACTATGAACAAGAAAAGCTAATTTCCATCCCAAAAAAATTATATAACCATTTCTGTCCTTAAATTGTGATTAACCAAAGTGAAATTCTTAATGATTTCTCTTAATTCATTCGTAATTAGCGGCTTTTGGCTGTACCGGAATATCCTCCTTCTAATTAGGGGTGCGTCAAAAAGTTTCTTAATCGAAATTTGGTGGGGAGGGGTTGGAAGTCCAAATTAATCGCAAAATGATTCGCTCAGTGCTGAGATTGTTTTATTGGAAAACATAAAGTTTTAATTACGCCTGTAATGTTATTATTTATTTGTACCGTGTTGCTAATCTGAGTCAGAAATGATAAATAATATATCGACATAAAATCCGAAACGCGGCTACAATAAATATAGGCTACAACTAGATGCAGCCGTTAGCCGGTTAAACTTAGGTAGCCTATTAATTCACGGCTGAAACTAGATGTAGCCTAGGGTGAATTCAGAATTATACAATTATTTTAGATTTGGCGTTTAGTTTCACGACGTTTCACCAGCATCTACTGCGGCTCGCTCGCTTTGCTTCCCGCGCTGTGGTCAACATTAACCTAACACTCTTCGTCGCCTTGCTCGTCATCACCCCTAAATTCGGAGTTAAGTCAGTTAAGTAGCTACTACCGACACCTAGTTTATAACTTGGTTTTAAATTCAATTTAAATCTTTATTGCATTCTCTAAATGTAGATAGGTGGTTGACATAAATGACAGTACATTAGAGACGCTGTTGGGCACAACAATTTAGAGCAGAGGGGGACGATGTTTTTCATTAATAATATAATTATTTATTATTAATAATTATGTAATCCTCATATTCTTGTTTTGGCCGGGTTTCGGTTTTTAGCCATAACATACTATCTACTACGAGTATAGACACGGATAGATTTTACGGATAATAATTTTTATGCTAGATAGACAGGCATTCGACGGCAATCTTATCTGATGAAAAGTGAAGATGCGCCCGAAGATGTAAGACGTTTTCCTACAAGATACTTCAAAAGTCTTCAAGAGTCTTCTTCGTCAAAGTACGCATTATTCGTCACAAAATAGGCATTATTGACGATATTTCAAGAACTACTGATCAGATCTTGATCAAATTTAAATGGGACCAATTAGAAAGCAACAACTCTCAAACTAAAAAAAAATTCAATTCGAAGAAGTATGTGTCGATGTTACTCACGTCTAAATTCAAGCTTCTGTTTTGATTACAAGTAAAGATCTAGGAGTTCAGAGCAGTTTGGAAGAAGTCATATTTTCCAAAATCACCTCTTTCAAGAGCAATAATCTTAAAGATAAAAGCCCGTAGACAAACCTTCACCAATATTTTGATAGTTTCTTGTTAAAAAAATACTTCAATTTAATTAATGTTCTTTTATAAACTTACTTTAAAAATATATTACTTTATGATTGGCGCAGTCAAGTGCAGCCATGAAGTGCAAAATGAGTATTCGTCATGAAAAAGCAATTAACCCTCATTGGTTGAGGGTGACGCTGCTTGTAAAACCCTTAGTAACTCGTCATTCTGCGCCGCAAAATAAATCGAGTAGTAAATTATAATACTTAACCGCACTACGTAACAGTAGGTATTGCATAAATGAGATAATTGCTATGATGACGTCAGGCCACGTCTAGCGCCTTTTAGGATTGACCAAGAGCATCATCATGGTTTTATTTTCCTATTTTGCATAACACATTATCCTACATAAATAAATAGGTACAAGCTATATATTTATGTAGGGTAGTATGTTTTAGTTTTGACGACCCAGTTGGCGCAGTGGACAGGTGTCCGCCCTCTGCGCCGTGGGTCCTGGGTTTGATTCCCGGCAGGAGCACAAATTCCTTCCCAAGGGATATATGTGCTTCTGGTTCTGGGTGTAATGTGTGTGTGATGTGAATGTTACCGGCATCCACGATACAAGTCTTTGAACTTAATGTGGGGCTGTGAGTGTGAAAGCGTTTGTTTTTTGTTTTTTTATACACTGACGTATAATGTTAATATATTTAACTACATCGTAAGTTTTCTGTGTAGGGGTTCATCGTAACTTTTCACTTCAACTTGAACTCATATAATTAAAAACACTTATAATTTAATCTTATTAGTAAAATTGACAAAAAAAAAGATTTCTCCATAATCAAAGATAATATAACTGATTGATAATAGAGTATTATTTCAGTAATCAATTAATAAAAAAATGTAAAGCTCAATTCCTCTTAAAACCCTCCTAAATCGCAATCAAACGCCTCAAATGGTAAGTGGTAAGGTGAACAGTATAAAAACAACCCCTTTTATCCCAAAAGCCGTGGTCTCTGTAAATAAAGATTATTTTATAAGGCAAGACGAGACACGGTAAAGGCTTGGTAGAGGCTTGTAGGCTTTGATAGAACAGGAAAGATACGTTATTTTTTTGTGAGACTGTTTCATTACTTCATAACGGTAATTTTATATATTTTTATACGTAGTTTTTTTTTTGTGATGAACATGCCCAGCACTTCCTTTCCTTCCCAGGGGTAAAACTAACGCATAGAAAATGAAACGTAATTTCAAGTAGGTAATGATTTTGTCAACACAAAAGTTATGGTTTAAGAGGCCGGGGTGGCTTTGAACGAGTCTATAGGCTGTCTCTGTTTAACTTGCAAACCGTGCCCATGCTTGATGCGATAGCACTACCGAACGAATAATTATAATAGGTGCCGTAATACCAAAAATTATGAATGAAAATGTAATGTTTAGCTATTGTTTTTTGTATTAATAGTACCTTGAAATGATAGTCTATGTTCCTGTTGTAATGACAAAAGAAATGTGTTCGTTTTTAATACAAAACGAATAAGTTAAAGATGCGACATTTACGTCGTAATAATGTGTGAAAATCAATTGGTTTATATTTCGTTTTAGGTAATTATTTTGGAATAAAAACTATCCAGGAACCTAGATTAATACGTTTTTTATCTGAATAACAGCACAGTATGGTGGTTATATGCTTGAACTATAAATCATTTCGGTATTACGATTGTATGGGCAAATCAACCACTACCCGGCGCCTTAAGATGTTAACACATAAAAGGTTTAAGATATTTACGCGAACAACTAAAGATTTTTATCAGAAACAAAGTTGAAATAATTATAATAACATTATAAGAATGTGTGTGAATATGTGCAAGTATACAAAGAATTAAAACAAATTCTTAGTTTCATATCGTGAGAGATTATTATTTTTTCAGAAATAGTATTACTATATAGGCGTTAAAACTGTCAAAAATGTGTTTTTGAAATCTTCATAACAGAATTAAACATGAAAAATACGATACCAGTAAACATTTTAAAACGACCTTCTTATGCGTTTATGTCATAGGGGATTAGTGTAGCACATCTTTTATTTTATTCATCAGTGAATGCGGACGCATAATTGCCGAAGGGTGGTACTATAAAATAGCGCCTAAAAGCAAACAGTAATAAAAAGAAAGAAAATTATCGTTTAGCGAAAAAGGTTCGTGGGAATATGGGGTTAAGGTTGGGTCTCATTTACAGCGTGCTCCAATGTTTCTTTGAGTTTTTGGCTGGAAGATTGGAAACCCCAACAAAAATATTTATATTTATATAAATAATATATTTTGTCGTGTAACATTTAACATCAGATAAAGTATGCTCGATAGGCAACAAAAATCATTTGACCACTATCTCACCTGATGGAAAGTAATGTGGCCGAAGATGTAGTAGTATGCTTGATAAATTTGACAAGTGTAGTGTTAGTTAGTGAATATCAGTCTAGTGTAGTGTTAGTTAGTGGAGATCTTACCCTTAAATAGATACAATAAGAAAAGCCTTTATGGACACCTTTGTAGTTATAGAAATAAATCAGCTTAAATTAAAGTTATATTACGGATAAGCCTAAGTTTACGGCCTGAGTGCACGCTCTATTCGAGCGTCGGGCGGGGTGGGGAAGAGCGGTCGAAAGCGCGTTCTTTAAGTGGCCTCAGTGCACGCTTAGCGTTTGTGGTGGCGGTCGTTTGTGTCGATCATGGCGTCTGCGTCGAACGATATTATTGATATGTATATAGATGAAAATTTGTGGCTAAAATTTAATTATGAGTCAAAACAAGGTCCTAATAACATTGTGAAGCAAAGAAAACAATTTGGAGAGTTTTCTACGTTATTTGAAACATTAAGGGTGAATGAAGATAAATTTCATATATAAAGAATGCAAAGATAACCATACTTCAGGTTTATTTTGTATTTCTGAAATTATTTCTTCAAACGACATCCTTCAAGAACGCTCGTTCACCGCTGCAAAACACAAACTGGTTTGAACTTGCACGCGACGCCCCGCTCGACGCAAACAAGCCCGCTGCTGCCCACGCTCCGCTCGGCCGGCACTCAGGACGGCCACTACGGGTAGCACGCGTTTAACATGAACGCTGCACGCCCCGCCCCGCCCGACGCTCGAATAGAGCGTGCACTCAGGCCGTACACTTATTTTTGCTAGATAGTAATTTGATTTGGGAACCTTGTTCCTCCTAAAAATTAAAATAAAAACAACTATCCAAGCCAATAAAAATCTAAGTAAATTACGTTCTTGAAATAAATGTTAGTGATTGTAAACAAGTTATTTCACATGAAATATGAAGTACAACTGTTAACGCAGTGTGTTATTTGGTTTATCTCCTAAATGGTGACCGAAAACACGCTCGTCGCTTCTCTCATGGATCAGTTCTTTCACCGCTGACACTCTAACCATAACCGAAACAAGCGCCCGAAAACACAACATCGCTAAACTTCGTAATGTACCAGCACTAAATTAATTTCTTTTGCGAAGACGTGCTCCGCACTTCGTGAAAGATATATATTTATTGCTTCTGTTTATTTTTGAGATAAGCTTAATGTTACGATAATCTCAATGGGATAAGAGAACAATAACAAAATTAAAATAACTACTTATTTTGCATTAATCAGGACAATAGTTAACGTGAGTAGTCTTTTAGAGTCTTAATTAATTTACCTAACATGTTTCAAAAACAGCTCTGAGGGAACGTAGAAGTATTGCGTTTTTTTTATTTGTGTTACCCCATAACTTCGTTCCACGTGAAATGAATTTGAATTTTTTTTTTTTGTTTGATATAAAATATGTTGCTTTCCAATTGGTTCCATTTAAATTTGATCAAGATCTGACAAGTAGTTTTTGAGTTATCCTCAATAATGCGTATTCTGTGGACTACATTGACGATGTTCTAGTTTTTAGCCGACTTCAAAAGTTACCTCATAACTTCTTTCATTGTGCGCCGATTTTGATGATTATTTTTTTATTCAAAAGCTGGTGCTTTCCATGTGGTTCTATTTAAATTTGGTCAAGATCTGATTACTAGTTGAGTTATTGTCAATAATGTGTGTTTAATACGTTAAATCTGATCAAGATTGCGAAGATAAAGCGGTGAAGTCGGTTTTTTAAGCTCTGCTTACGTTTAATTATTCTCAGTATAGGCAAACATTTGACCACTATCTCATTTGATGGTAAGTGATGATGTGATTGACGATGAAGCATGCTTGCCTAGAAGATACCTGTTTACTTGTGAACTAGAGACTCCCGCATTATACTTATTAGGAAACAGTCTCAGGCAAGGAATTCATTAACGGTGCGCATAATAAATGTGGGAGCAAATCGCTTCGTGCGTATTTGTGGAATATCAACTATATAACGATGTCGCAATGCAGTTCATCTGGATGTCCGATGATAGGATGGGGATGGCGGAATTAGATCGTGCAATTCCGCGGCACACTTTCCGATATGTACCCGATAAAAGAACGATAAACTTGCCACCTTGCGACGATGCTCTAAGCTTTGAACCCGTGCTTCAAAAAATGACATCTTGATACCTTAAACAGGACATCAGGGTACCTGCTGCTTTAGTTGCAAAAGGATTGTGCTGGTCCCTATTTTTCTTTAGCGCTACGGAATTCTGAAAAAACTCGATCAAACCGCAAAGATCACACAGCACAATGCATCCAATTTCATTCTCTGGGACGCATCGCTCGCTTCGCTCAACCAATATTGATGACGTCATTGCACAGCGCTTTAACTAGATGCACTTTGTTCTGAAGCAGCGCTGCGATTCTGCCGACGTGTGATGTGTTTCTCTCCAGCGCCAATTTAACCTGAACTCTGTATGCGCAAAGTTTTGGTGAGCAGTAGAGTTAATGACAGGTCAGGTTTGGTTGGAAACGTTGTGACAGCGGACAATTTTATGTCTGCAGTTAAAGTGGCTGTTTGCTGTTGATTTAAGGTTTATTTTTGTTAGTTTTAGGGGTTGTTGGAAGCTATTATTTCGCGACTATTGAGAATGAGCCGTCGATAGTGACGTATTGTAGGCTTTTCACTGTTCGACTGCAATTTGTTGGGAATTCAGTTGATTTTAGCGGCAAAAGGTGATGAATGATATCATTTGAATGCTATTTGAGTTAGCTTTAAACTGATTGAGACCCCGATAGGTAATTAGTGGTTTGGGAATTTAAACTAATTGTACTGACAGTGGGTGTATTGGAAGCTATTTGCACATGCAAGTTTTGATATACCTAATTAATGTTTAGTTTTAGGATGTTGTCAATTTTATTCTATAGGTGTATATTTTGTAATTTTGTTCTGGAATAAATGAAATGAAAAAGAAATAAAATATTATATAGGTAGGTATGGGATAATTAGTAAAGACCTACTTATATTTTTTTATTCAAGATTGGCAAGAGTTTGACACTACTTCACTTGATGGTAAGTGACGATGCGGTCGACGATGAAGCACGTTTGTCTTGAAGATGCCTATTCACTCGCGACTTAAAGACTCCCATATTGTAATTATCAGGAAATACAGACTTAGGTAAGGAGTTCCATTCCTTTGCGGTTGTGAGTGTGAAAGCATTTATGTTTCCGTTATGTTCAGCAGTGGACAAATATAAGCTGATAATGATAATATAGGTAGTTGGCAGGAACGGTATTCGCTTTATCGGCTTCACTTCCATGCTAAGTGTGATGCAATCTGAATTTAGTAAGCAGCGGGTATCAGGTTCGACTCCTGGCAGGAACTTAAGTTTTCTAACCAACAAAAATTGGTTTTTCAAGTTCTGGGTGTGATTGTGTATAATGTGAATGGTCCCTCATGACACGATTCTTTGAATTTATTGTGAGGCTGTGAGTGTGATAGCTATTATGTTATACATTATTTATATAATTAAGTCTATTACAGAGGCCTCGAAATTCCAAGTCAAGGTCCAGTCATGCCCTAGTAAAGTGGTAGAAACTTTACTACAACTTCCATTGGAGTATTGGAGCGGGAGCAAAAAAATCACGTTTTTAAACTTTGTATGATTTTCCTGCACTTATGCACGTTTACTGCAATATATGCAAGGTTAATAATCGACCATTATTAACACTCGAAGAATCACAGGTTTTAGAAAATTATACAAAATCAACAACGGCATTTTTTTACCTTCGCGGAAAAACTCCATTATTATATTAATACCCATGTATAGTTTGCAGGAACTGAATCACACGCGCAATTTTTTTTTTATTTTGAAGTAAGTAGTTTTTTCAAGTTCTCAATTGAAATTTATTTATAGAAACTTTTTTCAAACATGTTTTTTTTTTGTAAGGCTATCTACGGGCCAATTGCTTATATTTCCTAAAACCAAACTAAAAATAATAAAAATATCTAGAAAAAAAAACCCAAATTACCTACAAAGCAGCGAGCTTATAGGTGATACAAATGCTCAAGCCTACTACCAGTGGGTAGCGTTTCCGCCATGCTGGAGGCATTGCCTCTCTGTATGTTGTCACACAGAATAAACGGTTTTTAAAAATGTTTATTTAAGGGGCCTGCGGAGGTTGATTTGCCCATACAATCGTAATACCGAAATTATTTGTAATTCAAGCATATTACCACCATACTATGCTGTTATTCAGATTAAAAACATAATTATCTAGGTTCCTGGATAGTTTTTATTCCAAAATAATAACCTAAAACGAAATATAAACCAATTGATTTTCACACATTATTACGACGTAAATGTCGCATCTTTAACTTATTCGTTATGTATTAAATACTAAAACATTTCTTTTGTCATTACAACAGGAACATAGATTTTCATTTCAAGGTATTATTAATACAAAATACAATGGCTAAACATTACATTTTCATTCATATTATTTGGTATTACGGCACCTATCATAATTTGTTCGGTCGGTAGTGCTATCGCATCAAGCATGGGCACAGTTTGCCAGTTAAACAGAGACAGCCTATAGATCGTTTCACAGACTCCCCGGCCTCTTAAGTAGTTTCAGAGTAATGCCAAGGTATACAAGTCCAACAAAATTACTTATAACTTACAACTACATACACGTTTATTATGTATGCATAAATTACACATGTATGAGTACTGTTTACTGCGTTTGTAGGCTACATATAAGTATGTTTGTACTAGCAATTAGCAACATGGTTAGGTATTCCACTAATGCACTAGCAGACATATAGGTATCAACTGGTAGTCATTAAGGCAATCCCTACATTATACCTATAATAAAACGCGGTAAAACTGCAGTACTTACTAATACATATATTCGTACCTACTTATAGGTTCCACGTGCTGCACGCACCTGGCCCGAACGGATGGTATGCGGGGACGCGGTCGCCTCCCGTGCAGCACTACCCACACCCGTGACCCGTTTTTTTTTTTTTTATTTGTGACAGGCTATTGTTTGACCACTATCTCACCTGATGGTAAGTGACGATGTGATCGAAGCTGGTAAACACACTAGACCTGGAATACGCAGGCTCTCAAGGATAACTGCCGGAACACCGTATTTGGCTTGGCGGCAGACTTTCAACTGGACCCTGGACATCGATCCGTTCGAACCAAATGCGTACAGTGTGTGACATTCAAAACTGACATTGTCTGGAAATGAACGTCCATTGTAGTAACCCAAGTTGTGTTTACTTTCTACATATAAGTTCAGTTTAATTTCAACATATAAGTTATGTAAATTTTCTGCATAATTATACTCTTAATTTATATTTTTTCTCTCTGTAACAGTTAACAATTAACTCAACTATCTTATTATAAATCCAAAATTGTATGTGTGAGTGTGTTTGTATCGAGTGATTACAGAATCGCTTAAATATTGAGGCTTGTTCCCATACATCCATAGCCCATTGATTTCGTTTTTTTTAATCATTTCTGAAGTATATAACTCAATTTTAATAAAACTAAACTAAAACTTAATACAGCAAAGAACTAAATTACCTACAAGACATCGAGGTTATAGGTAACTCAAGTGCTCAAGCCCACTACCAGTGAGTAGCGTTCCCATGATGCTGGCGGCATTGCTTCTCTGAATTGCAATGCTAATACGTTGAGCCAAATAAGTGTCAGCATTTTTAACGCGACGCCTCAACCAGGCGCTCTGATAGATTTTAAAAAATAGAATGAGCTCCCGGTCCCCAGGGACCCAATGTCTCAACATCAAACGGCTAAAATATGTAACCAGTGCCGAGGTTTCCATATTTTCCCCGTTTGCGCTGCTCTGCCGAAGTTGCCGCGACGCCAACCCCATTCTGTGTTTCAGGAAGATGTGACGGAGCTAAAGTATTGACACATCCACAATCCACAAGTTGCATCCTGTGGGACATTTAAAGCTAATACTTACAAATTTTAACTGTTATATTCTGAGCTTGAACTACAAATACAAATATCAAACAATATTTTTTTTTAACTCTATTATGCAATCACTTCTTATATTTAAGAATCAAGTCAAGGCACACTATATTTAATTTAAATCATATTGTATCTATTCGTTAATTTGTCTAAGTTTTTGATACTGTTTCCGTTGCTTTCTTTTATTATTATTTTTATTTCCTTTAAAATAAATAGACTAATGTATTGTTTGTATATATGTGTATTGTTTATATCAAATATATATTATTATAATATACCTATGTATATGTAAATTTGTAATTGATGTGTGTGTGTATATATATATATATTTACATCACAATAGTGATCTTACGTCCTTTCATTTCGCATTATTGTAACGTCCTCTACTTTTAGTTCATTTTCATAAACTATGGCAGCGAATATTGGTCCATTACATAATTTCAAAAATCGTGTAAAACTTATTTTCTTAAATATTTACGATGTGTTGATATACAAATATTCGTATATTGCCAGACAGAGGGAAACCAATAAGGACTCCTATCCATATTACCACTCATCAGAACTCCTATGATATACATGATTTTTAATTCATTCTACTGCTTATTGCAATTCCTTTTTAGAATGCGACGTTGCCATTCTTATTAGCTATTATATCATGCACGATGCTTTATGGAATCGTGGTAGTGGAAATAATCTCTGAGACTGCACACTTCGCGGTTCTGAAGGTTCTTGGCATTCAAAAAGCCTCGATAACCCCACTTCGAGGTCATGGATTGCCCAGCCATGCTATACTAAAGACTGTTTATAATAAACAACATTAAAAAATATTGATGTAAAAAGATATTGGGGAATGGTAGATATAGATCGTAATAGATAGGGGGTCGAGGGTTTTGAATGCCAAGAACCTTCAGAACCGCGAAGTGTGCAGTAAATGAAACAAATATTGAGATCAAATTAAACGTTTATTAAACATACATCTTTTATCAATTCTTTATTCAGTGAGGTAGACATTTATAATTATGTAATAAAGATTTTTAAAAACATACCTAATTAACACAATTTGGTATGCCAAATAACGCACGTTATTCATTGTTTTAGTAATATAGCGTTCATATTTAAAACAAAAATAATTTCAACAAATGAAACTTCACAAAATGTAACAAAAATTGCCTCTTACGGAAAGAACTTAAGTTAAAAACCTTTATTAAACATACATCTTCTATCAATCCTTCATTCAGTAAGGTAGATATTTATAATTCTGTAATTAGATTTTAAGAAACATAATTAAAATATTTTGGTATTTGAAATGACATAGGTAGTAATTTAAAGCTAAACTCTAGTTGCACACGATATCATATATTACAATAAAATATAATCAAATATATCAATAATCTGGCGTTCGTATTATGAAACAGGTGTCTCTGATTTCATAATACGGACGCCAGATTACCCAAAAATATTCACACTAACTATTATTCGACGTCCATATCTTCGATCTCAGATAGGTATCGAAGATATGGACGGCAAATAATACTAAGTGTTAATATTTTAGTACAATCTGGCATCCGTATATCGTAAATGCCCAACAGACGTAAGAATACCTCCATTCAAAATCCTTGTCATGTACATTAATCAACTTTAACAGTTTTATTTAGAACCTTAGTTATAAAATTTAACAAAAAAAGTTAAATACAATCAAACAGAAGCGTGAAAAGTTCTTAATATACGGACGTCAAATAACGCACATCTTATTTTTTTTAAAGTAATATAGCGTCCATATTTAAAACAAAAATAATTTACATATTTTAACAAAGCTAAAAACAAATTAAATTTCACAAAATTTAACAAAAATAGCCTCTCACGTAAAGAACTTAAGATAGTAATGTTGTACATATTAGGTACAATAGTAGCACTCGTCTTCAGTATAGTGATCATAAATACTATACTCACAGATAGAGCACCAAAACTCAGCACGATCAAGTAAAAAAATTATATTTTCGGGACTATTCATGTCAGCAACAATGTGCCAAGGTCTATTGTAGAAATCAACAACCCATTTGCAATTGATGCAGTAAAATCTTATATTGAAATGAGTTTCTATCCAAGGCCATGTTAGATTGTTAGTCAGAATATGATAAAACAAACCTCTTCTTAAAAACCTGTCAATATTTACAATTGACTCCATCTTCTTATACTCAATTAGAAGGCAATTTATACACAAACGGAATTATTATTATGAATTGCTTACGAAATCAATAGATTATGCTCATTTAAGCAGTTGTACACCAACTAATGTTAAGTGTTAAAATATCGTGCAATATGATATAAACGGATAATCTCACTTCCACATATACACGAATAAAAATATAACCAAAGTTAAATATTATTCAGAATGAAAGTTATTCATACTAAATAATAATTTATGTTATTCGGGCGTCTATATTATGTAAGGAAAATCACTAAAATAAACGTAACACGATAAAAAAAATAACAGTTAGGTAGGTATAATATGACAATATTACAACAATCTGGCGTCCGTATAATGAAAACAAGTGTCTCTATTTTCATAATACGGACGTAATATTACCCAAAGATATATATACACACTATTATTTGACGTCCATATCTTCATTATCTAAAATCCAATGTTGTTTTTTTTTCTTTTAATTTTTGCTTCGCAATCTTGTGCATTTAGCCAGTGTCAAGTAATAATATACTTCAAGTGTATTTAATATTAAAAGTTCTAGTCACAGTCAAAGTTAAGTAAAAGAATCAAGGTCCAGTCATAGTCAAGTCATACCCTAGTAAAGTTTTAGAAACTTTACTAGATCTTCTATTGGAGTTTTGGAGCGAAGGCGAAAATCACTTTTTTCAACTTTGTAAGATTTGCCTACACTTATGTACGTTTACTAAGTATTAACGGTGAATAATCCACCATTATTACACATTAACAATCGAAGAACACAGGTTTTGGAAAATTATACAAAATCAACATCGCCATATTTTCACTTTCGCGCCAAAACTCCTCCAATGTTGTTGTTGATTATTGCGTTTTCTTTACAGATATAGTCAGCAACATTGTTCAAAGAGTTTGATTTCATCTGTGCTCTGTGATCAGCAACATAATACTTGAGCATAATACGTCCACCTTTAGAGCGCTCTTATCTCGGGATTGCACTTGATGTAATCTGGTGTCTGTGTCATAAAAACATAGCCACACACATCAAGATAGTGCAACCACCAAACAAGAGTGATCTGAAGGTGACGTTGTTGAAGTTATGTTGTTGACTTTACCTGGTAAAGAAAATTAAGATGTGAAAGTGTTACTATTAATTTTAGTTTAATCTTACGTCCGCATATATAACTGACAGGGCTATTTATTTTTTGAATAAGCATTTTGGACAAAGACTTTGATTTTTAACCAGTCTTTGTTGTGCATAACTTCAGGATGCTGACTACGAAGTTCCTCGCACTCATGGCGTTTTGGCGGTTGTTTGTTTTTAATATGTTTGCTGAAAAACTTTTAAACTATATTTTTCTGTTCTGTGGTCCAAGGAACAAGGTTTCGTTTTTTCTTAACATTAGTAAC
Source organism: Lomographa bimaculata (assembly GCA_948107665.1). NCBI lineage: Eukaryota > Metazoa > Arthropoda > Insecta > Lepidoptera > Geometridae > Lomographa > Lomographa bimaculata. Next base: position 17,691,358 of record OX403595.1, read on the forward strand.
ATCGCTTAATGGCTTCGGAGTTATGACAGGGTTATCTTTTGTGATGTCCGTTTGATTTGTCCTTTCAGTCAGTAGTGCAGCGTCGTATTCCATTAACTCATCACCATCACGATTGTCGTGGTCCTCTGCATTTTCTAGTAAATCTTGTTCTAAGTCTAAGTTTATGTCATCCAAACATTTGCCTTTATAAGAGTCTGCTTTGCCACTCTCCATAAGCAGCAGTAATTTGGACAATTTGGCCGTCTGATACACGTCATCAGGCAATCTATAGTTTTGTCTGTGAACAGCCTGTGTGTGCCCCATAAAGTTGGCTAGTTGTTCAATGTCAGATTCCTTAAGGTTAAACATCTGAGTTAACGTAGCCAAATGTTTGCGTAGCTTAGTCGTAGTGATAGCTGCTGGATTTTGAGCTCCACTCGCAATGGCGTACTTTTTCAATACCTTATAGCCACATAATGTACTTTCCGATCCGGGTTTTGCAAACAAAAAGTCATTTTTGTCACCTAAAAATAAAATATAATGAATTCATAATTATAATTCAAATCAAAAGATTGTTAAGATTCGGAGATATTTGTCTGTCAGTCGATCGTTATCAAAGAGCATCGAACCTCAGTATACCTACTGTATACAACGGTGTTCCGGCGGCCAGTGATGAAATGCATGTCAATCTACAGACTAAATGATTAGAAACAAAAACTGTTCAATAGTTAAATGTCTTAGTGTTATGGTTTTGATTTGCGTTTCATTACTGGCTGCCGAAACACATTTTTAACACGCTTTTATTAGCTTCATTTGTACGTATGTTCGTTTGTTTGTATGTATGTTTGTAACCGACTCCTTTGGACTCTATTTTGACCCACTTTAATTTAAGCGTGTATTTTGTTTTTTTTTAACTATTATAATTATTTAAATGGAGGAGTAGTAGGTATGCCGGGCTCCATACAAAAATGTTCGAACCTGTTTTATTCTAAAAATCTTTTATAAAATGTATGTATTAATTGATTCACTGACCTATATAATTGCGTCTTACAGAGATTAGCAAATCGATGTCATTTTGAACTTCGTCAGTCAGCAAAACAGGCACACCTCGACCTCTTTTACCCCTTATGACAATTCGCTTGAAACTTTTGACCAGCATTTTTTCCACACTCGAAATAGCACGGTCAAATTCCTCATATGCGCTGTTATCACCATTGCTCTCTTGGTAGATGCTCAGTGGGAGTCGTTGGAGTTCACCAGGCCGACGTCTGTTGAGAAGTAGAATGCGGCAGTAAACTGTCTCTGACAGAGTGTTGTACGCTTCAATACTACTGGTTTCGGATTCTCTTAACTTAGTTGCTGCAGTCTTAGATTTTTCACATAGATAATTTTTGAGGAGTTTTAAGTCTTTTGCAAGAGGAACAATCGTGATTTTGTTCCATTTTTTCAAGTGTAAGTCATTGCAGGCCTGACTGGAAACATCAAACTTCCAATTAGCTTCAATCAGATGAATAAGCGTCTTTAGATCAGCTTCCACTGCAGCAGTTTGCATGCTGCAGCCAGATTTTAATGTAGTCATTATAGCTATGTTACAACACTGTTTTAGGCTTGTGCTGATGTTCATGGCATACGTAGGAGCACCATAGCGATCTGTTATGTCATTGTAACTTGATACTTTTTTGGTTGCAGTAACAATTAAATCATAGTTTTCAGGTTTCAAACAATCCATCAAATTCTTAAGTGACGGTTTCAGCATCTTCAATTCTAGTACCAATTTAGCCAATTCTCTCATTTTTCGCGACGTGACGTTTACGAAGTGTTTTTCCCGATGAATCCTTAAATATTGGGCTCCAAACGCACAGATCAACATGTCTCTTTTAGCTTCAAGTGAGATTTTATCCGGTCTCATTTTAGGAAATACCTCATCTTTAAGTTTTTTGTCTACATTTAGGTTGCGCAACATAAAATTTTGGGCTTGAACTTGAGAGTTAGCGGTTTGTGATAATGGTTGACATATCTTTTTATGTTTCCATAATTGCTTTCTAGAGTAAAATCCTAAACATTTTTCGCAAGGTAAGTAATCCACAGGTAAGCAACTCTTTTTCATTGGTTTATCACATTTTACAACATTTTTTATATAATTGCCTTTTTTGCGCAACTCTGTTAGTAAATTTTTACGTGTGAAGCTTTTTTTAGGATAACTCATAATTTTTTGTACTTCAGGTTCCATACTGTGATTTCGTGATATATGTCTCGCAAAGTTTAACACATCAAGCTCACAAAAAAAACAATGATCTTTGGTTCTGATTCTTGTCAACTTTTTTCCATTGTCATGAGTATTTATATATTCATTATTACTTGTTGTCAAATCCTGAAATATTCAATATTTTGACAAATATTCGAATAAAATAAAATCTTAAATTCCTTTCCTTCAAGCAATTTTATCCCATATTAGCAACAGTTCACGTATGTAAATTAAAATCAGACAAATGTTAATTTAGTTGGTTTTTCAATGAATTACAGAATCATAACTAATATTATAAATGTGTGTGTGTGTGTGTGAGGAAGGGTGTGTGTGTATGTTTGTTACTTCTTCACGCTTAAACGGCTGGATGGATTTTGATGAAATTTGGCACATATGTTAAATATAACCTGGATTAACACATAGGCTACTTTTTATCTCGGCAAAATAGATGCTTCCCGAGGGGCATGTCAATCGACAGAGTAAATGACTACAAAAAAAAGTGTTCAGTGATTAGATGTCTAAGTGGTTTGAGATATTTGAGGCATTAAAATTTAAAAAACGGTGGAACATTTTAGGTAAAAAAATAGTTGTATTCCATGTACCTGGAATATCGCTAGGTCGAAATGAGCGACACTGTATATCAATAAGCATACAATGTTGAATAATGCAGCTTTATAGTCTCAGAGGTTAAGTATAAAATAGAGAGATCCCACCCACCTGGTCTTTCTCTAAACGACGAAGTCCGAGACTCAATTGCTGATTTTGATGCGTGTCATTAAATACTTGATCCGTTTCTTCAGTGTAACTTGTGACACTGGAAGAATCCTCAGATGCAGGATTGTACGTTGCATCTCTGTCGCTGTCGTCAAACTCTGAGCTTTTGTCATTAGTAAAATTAGGAATGTTACTATCACAAACGCGACTGTGTCTTGTATCTGAGTGCTATGGTCTTGTGATAACGATTGGCTAATCATCGTATATTTTTTTGACAAATCCCATTCATAACTATTACTCTGCAGTACATGTATGCCATTATCAGAAACGCGACTTGATGTAGAAGGTACTGTGTCTTGTATCTGAGTGCCATGGTCTTCTGATAGCGATTGGCTAGTTATTGTAAGATACGATTCATCACTTTCACTCGGTGGAATATGCATTGGATACTGAGATTGTTCCAACATATTTGAATAATCCGAATTTTCAATAATTGAATTATTACTGTCATCAGCTAAAATGTTTGCGTTCACTCCGATGATAATGTTGCTGGCGACATCTAGCAGAGGAGGACTGGAAGTTGCAACTGAATCAGACAATAAAGTATTCTCCGGTGTTTCGGTGTTAGTTATTGATCTTTGGTCTCGCAAATGTGTTTTTTTACAGTTCAGATTCGAATCTATCCCTATATGAGGTGAGTCATCTAAATAATTAATTACATCATCAATGAAAGTATCAAGACTGTTTGCTGTATCGTCGTCCGTAGACGGTACGTAGGTTTCATCCCTATGCTTCTCAGTATCGGTAATATCGAAGGAATCGCTAGTATTTGGCAGTGCATATGATGGGATATTATGTCTGGGTCTCTGTAAAACAAAAAATATAATATTTATGCACTTTTCAAAACAAGCGTATGATAATAAATGAATAAATAAATATGGTATTTACTAATGATATTCTTCTTGGTTTTTCAGAAACCTTGTAAGAAGCATTCCTTGTTTTTTTAACTTCAGTTGGATCCTCAGTATCTGAAATAATTTGTTACGTTTGGTAGGTATATTATATTACCGGCAATCCGTATAATTCGGTATTATATACATACAATACTAGACAATGTAAAGAGTAATTAATCATATAGAATGCTCGGCGCGGCCGTTATGTCTCGGTATAGCGTCTACACTTCAATTAGATATCAGTATTATCAAAAAGTCAAAATATAAGTACTAGCTAGGTAGATACCCCACGACGGCGCCGGCGGCGGCCGGTGTATCACATTTACGAACCGAAAAAAATTAATCCCTCTTTATATGTAGGTATAAAGTGCCACGCGTAATGTTTATTTTTTTCAAATTTTATTAAAAACCTAGCCGTTAACAGAAGACACATTTGTGTTATACATTTATATAGTACTGATAGTTTCAGAAAAAATCATCTGTGACATACGGACGGACAGACGGACAAGTTGAATTTATAAGAATTCCTCGATTACTCCGAAACCCTAAAAAAACTATTCAGCGCTAAAAATGCATCAAACCGTCAAACGTGACCTCGCACCCTCACTCTCGGTGTCGGTGCGAGTTCATTCACATATTTACACGCAATCTCAAGTTGGTTGTCGTATCTTAACAAGCACTTGACCAATTCTGTTAATTATTACCAAAACTTGTAAGGATGGTGTATTTTATCTAACTATCTACCGAATTTCGTCAAAATCGGTTGGTAATTAGCGCCGCAATTTCAATAGGTACCTAATGCATAGAACCTATATACGTACCAAGTTTCATCAAGATTGGTTCCAAATTACGACCTGTACGCGAGTACGAACATACAAACAAACAATTTCTGACAGACGAAAGAAAATTTAGCCAGTTGAAGCAAAGACGCTTCGCTCGCTCGCTCAATTATAATTCTAAAAAACTTACCTTTATCTCCTAGTATCAATTTTAATATCCTTGCACTTCGACGATTTTCACTGGTCATTTTGCCAATAGAGACGGAGGTCACATATCTCATCAAATAAATTCGCGCGAAACCGAGCTCACTCACGACGCGACACCCGTATATGACATGACATAGCGAAATACTATGATTTGTCTAAAACATAAACAATGCGCACGGTACGGCAACGTCGCATCTCCAAAGTTTGTGCGGAAGTAAAATACGGCTATCAATGAAAGTATTCACAAATTGACAACAGCGCCATTCGTTTTGCAACGAAAATCAACGGAACTGCGTAAATATGCAGTATAGCAAGATTGGAAGAAAAATGACGTCCAATTCTTTTTTCATATTTTGACATTTCTAATATCAGTGCGTCATTTCGCAAACATTGCGCTTAGTCTCCTATTTGACGTCCGTATATGGACGTCTTAAGCAGGTGGACGCCACATTAGATGCAAAAATGGCCATAGTGGACGTACAATAAGTTATGGAATATATATATATATATATATATATATATATATATATATATATATATTAGATCCGCAAGCACCGTTATGAATAAGCTTTTTATGAACGACGTCCTATTACTTCGCGTTATTCCTATCCATCCAAAGGTTGTCTGGAAGAGATCACTTTCAGCGATAAGACTGCCTATTGTTACACTTTTCTAAAAATTTACTGTTAAAATTTTACTATTTGTGTTATTTATTATTTAAGGTGTTCAATAAAGAGTATATCTATCTATCTATCTATCTATGCAAAATGTAGGCGAGTGATATCAGTTCGGTATCACTTTCTAGTAATAAATGTAGGTAATGTTGTAGTATGTGGTTTGATGGGTAATTTGCCTACTTTAAAGATTTTGCTGACGTAAGAGAAACCGAAGAAATAAGACGCGGTCACAAGGATGTGGCTTACAGCCTTGCACAACAGATAAGCTACTGTTACTATGCAACTAAGTCATTCTCAATGAGAATAGAAAATCCACTGCGTAAGCTAGTTGCCATCAACAAGTTGTGGTAAATAAAAAAATAATGACGTAAATGTGTCTAGAGCTGGCAATAAACATAAACGCTTTCACACTCACAGCTCAAGCATGTTACATCTTCTCTGTTATGACAAATCTGTAATAAAACGGACATTAATTAAGAAAGCTTACTATAAAACGATCGACTATATAACTTTTAATGACAAGAATGTATGGAGGCAAACTGCACAAGTGCTTTCTAGCGACTACCATAATAACACCTAGGTTAATAAAATTATGTATTAGAGATTAAAAATGTTTATTGAAAAATAAATTATGAAAAAAATGCGCCGCCGAGTTTCTTGCCAGGTTCTTCTTGGTTGTAATTTTGCGAATCTGGCAATAGAATCATTAACTTTCATGAGTGCCTCTTTAGGGCACTCATGAAAGGCCCATGTGAATAAACGATAATGATTCATAAAAATATAATGCATAAAAATATCTTAGCTCTGTACAATCCACTACAAAGTGGCGTTTGTTAACACGCAACGTTGTGATTATAAACCAAAAAAAAACATTAAAAACACGCAAACTCATTTATAACAATGTGAAGGGATTTATTTTGTCCTGTGCCCAATTTATTGTCATTTGGTATGGATATTCCCACGTTATTCTTCAAACTACCTCCATTATATTTACTTTGATGAATAAGGAAACATTATTTGGCATAATTCCCAGCAGGGTACGGAACCCTAAAAATTTTTTTTTTTTTAATTAATTTAATAATTTATATTCGAAAAAATACTTTCACATAGTTTGGGTTCTTTAGAAATTTCAAACCAGACTGAGGCCACAAGCGCCTGGGAGATGGCATGCCCAAATACCGGGCTCCCAGTGAGGCTATCCTCACAGAGACTGTGGGATCGGCCGCTCTGTGAACTAGCACGGAAACATCTTTTAGATACGTGTCCTAGCGTCACAGAGCGTGCTAGACTTCTAGCAGTTTCTGTATGGGAGTCAGGGCTTTGGTTGCAGGCCATTCCCTCTTTTAATACTGGTACACTAATAGATCCATCTGCTTTCCGTCTCGCTATATGCTTACGTTTGGGTGCAAGGTGCTATGTTGCCCATAGCTGTCAGTGTGGTACTGCTGTTGACCAGCTCGGTCACCACGGCCTCTCGTGCCAGAAAAGTGCTGGCCGAATTTCCCGCCACGCCAGCCTCAACGATATCATCCGCCGGGCTTTTACCAGTGCCAACGTTCCAGCCATTCTCGAACCGAATGGTCTGATGCGTGACGATGGTAAAAGACCTGACGGAATGACTTTAATTCCATGGAAGATGGGACGGCCTTTAGTGTGGGATGCAACTTGTGTCGATACTTTAGCTCCGTCACATCTTCCTGAATCACAGAATGGGGTTGGCGTCGCGGCAACTTCGGCAGAGCAGCGCAAACGGCGAAAATATGGAAACCTCGGCAGTGGTTACATATTTGAGCCGTTTGGTGTTGAGACACTGGGTCCGTGGGGACCGGGAGCTCATTCTATTTTCAAAATTCTATCAGAGCGCCTGGTTGAGGCGACGCGTGACCAAAATGCTGGCACTTATTTGGCTCAACGTATTAGCATTGCAATTCAGAGAGGCAATGCAGCCAGCATGATGGGAACGCTACCCACTGGTAGTGGGCTTGAGCACTTGAGTTACCTATAGGCTCGATGGCTTGTAGGTAACTTGGCTCTTTGCTGTATATAGTTTTAGTTTAGTTTTAGGAAATATAGGCAATTGGCCCGTAGATTAGAATATAAAAAAAAAAAAAAGTATTCCCAGCTAATTTCCTTGTATGATTCAACATCCTATATTGGAGCAACATCATTATATACATACATATACTACGAGTAGTAAAATTAGTGAGGAAAAATATAGCTTTAGAGCAGCGTTTGAATCCGTTGGTACATACCCTATTATATTTGCTCTTACCGCGAAGCTACCCAAGCCTTGCTTCAAACGACGAAATTATCTTTTCTTTATAATTTCCGGTGAATGATTTTGTTTTTTTATCGCTAAATAAGTTTTTACATGCTTTTATTTCGTTTCAAATGTCGCGTTATATGTCGGTCTGTAATCAAATCTTGCACGACAATAAGACTCACTTCCGTTATCCGATTGGACTCAAATTTAGTGTGCTTATGTATATTTGGTGACAATACAATGATATGGTATCATGGAGCTGGTTTGATAGCCATAGGAACTTTTGAACTAAACAAGATAAACCCATCGAGTTTGGGCTCATTTTATTCGTCTTGACAAGTTCTCTGGTTATAAAACTTTGTAGAATTTTTTTAAGCTATTTTATTTACAACTGGTAGAAGCTTGGCTTAAAGATTTTTTTAAAATATCACTCGTTTATTACAACTCTTGACCGTATGGAGGTACCAAGATGAAAATTATATTAAATGCTTAGGTCAACGGTCTTTTAGAACTTTAAATAATTAAACGCAAGCAAAGCTTAAAAAACCGACTTCGCCGCTTTGTCTTCGGAACCTTAATCAGACTCAACGTACTTAACACGCATTATTGACAATAATTCAAAAACAAGTGATCAGATCTTGACCAAATTTAAATGGGACCACGTAGAAAGCACCGGCCTTCAATAAAAAAATAATCATCAAAATCGGCTCTCAACAAAATAAGTTATGAGGTAACTTTTGAAGTCGGCTAAAAACAAAAACATCGTCAATGTAGTCCACAGAATACGCATTATTGAGGATAACTCAAAAACTACCAGTCAGATCTTGTTCAAATTTAAATGGGACCAATTGTAAAGAAACATCTATCAAAAAAAAAAATCAGAATCGGTTCACGTGGAACGAAGTTATGAGTTAAAACATATAAAAAAAATACAGCCTACTTGAGTAAGTACCTCCTCCTTTTTTGTAAAGTCGGAAAAAATAAGTATGATACATACAGGAATACTTATTATATACTCATATTTAAAAAATATTCATAATAAACAAAAAATATAAATAAAATGTTATATATATAATTATATAATGCAGAGAGAAGTAAATAATGAGAACAATAACAAAAAGACTTCTACTATTAATTTTGACACAAACGATATTACTTTACAATACAGACCTATTTTTTTTATTATTGGCCGAGCGCGCAGCGCGAAGCGTCTCCATTTCAGCTTAGGCAAAAATTTAGTCAAATTTTGTGAGCAGGTTATAATATATACGGTGGACATTCCACAAATGCGCACGAAGCGTTTCGCCTCCACATTCATTGTGCGAACCGCAAAGGAATGGAATTCCTTACCTGAGTCGGTGTTTCCTGATGAGTACAATATGGGAGTCTTCAAGTCGCGAGTGAATATATCTTCGTATAGTATCTTCTAGGCAAGCTTGCTCCATCGTCGACCACATCGTCGCTCACCATCAGCTGAGATGGTGGTCAAATGTTTGCCCATCATGAATAAAAAATAATGATTTTTTTTTTGACGATTCGGATTTTGGAATTTTTTCAAAATGGTAGAGACACAGGGGCTTAAAACGTAAAAAAATATATTTCAACCAATTCGAATAATACGCAAGGTTTTCAACTCACAAAGCCACCAGTTTTATCTAGTCTATACAACCAAACAGTTCCATTCCTTAGAAGATTAATAAAGCAGTTACTCTTGAAATGAGCTCTAAGCTAGATAAAAATAAAGGAAACAAAGATATTGCCACGGCTTTGTCCCGTCGAGTGTTTGTCGAAGCAGTCGCAATAAGTCGAATTTAAAGAAGTGTTTTGCGCAACTGACTTTTTCTAACGAATAACATGATTTAGATGAGAAATGCATTCTACTAATATTATAAATTCGAAAGTTTGTGTGTAAGTATGTTTATTCCCTCTTCACGCTTTAACGGCTTTGGATTAAATTTGGAATGTATATAGATTATACCTAGGATTAACACATTTCTACTTTTTAACTTGATAATAGCGGGCGAAGCCGCGGGGCACGGCTAGTTTTCTATAATGATACAATACCAAAACTCTTTACAGTACCAAATAAAAATAAAAAAGAAGTGCAAGTCGGACTCGCGCACGAAGGGCTCCGTACCATTATCTATAAAAACGAGCCAAAAATATTTATTTTATTCTGTTTTTTTAGTACTTTTTGTTATAGCGGCCACAGAAATACATAATCTGTGAAAATTTCAACTGTCTAACTATCACAGTTCATGAGATACAGCCTGGTGACAGACAGACAGGCAGACGGACGGACAGCGGAGTCTTAGTAATAGGGTCCCGTTTTACCCTTTGGGTACGGAACCCTAAAAATTTTTTTTTTTTTCATTAAATCTATATACAATGGACGGATTTATCGCTAAGAGCAATATCTCCTATCCTTTGGATAAAGAAGAAGAAAAACTGTAAGGACGTAGGTTAATGATGTAAATAGACATTTTTATATACCTATACATGTTATAAAAATATGCACTCAAACACACTTTAGAATAATATACCTATACAGTATTTGAAAGTAATTACATAACCTATAAGTTTCGTGGCTCGTAGAGTTCTTGCTATATACGCATATATAATTTTATTTTAGTCTTAGTTTAGGCTATTGGCACGTAGACTAGTTAGTACATAATTTTAGGTACTGATTCTGTAAAAACCTGAAAAAAAACGTTCTGACGATTAATGTTTTGCCACAGGGTTACTCGATTACATAGAGACCATGTCCCCAGGTGGCGGATTGGGGAACACCCTTTTTGGAATATAACTCCCTTGTGACGAGGAAAATAGAACACCTCTCACCAAAAAGCAATAAACAATTAATGTTCAATTCTCTCACATTTCTTTATATAAAACCTGTATCATAAATGTGTAAGTAGTTTTACTTGGTGGTGTGTCTGCCAGAAAAAGAAAGTCGAAGTCGAAGATATTTTTATTCCATACAAAAAATATTTTTCTAAATATTTTGTCAACTGTAGGGTTGTCAAAATTACAGTATGGTTACATCTGTTGCGCGTGAGCTTTACCTTTGTTATGGCCACCTGTCAAACGTCTTGGTCTAAAGACTATGTGGTGTGAAACTGTAGCTGATGAAATAGGGTTGCAAATGACAAAATTTTTAGAAACTTTAATTCAACACAACTCAATATTCGTACTCCTATCGCGAATTCAGAAATTCCTGTTATATCCCATTCATCTGTTCTTCCGTACGTGTGTAAGACTGAACTCTTACCGCGCGCCGATTTTGATGCTTTTTCTTGTGTGTTCAGACGGATTCAAGAATGGTTTTAATTCACAATTCGATCCGAAAAAATAATGTTTTTTTATATAGGTACGCGGGCGAAGTCGCTGGGATAACCTAGTTATAATATAAAATTTGGGAAAAAAATTATAGGTATATATTTGGGGCAACTACATCTTTGAGAGGTCTTAGAAGTGGGACTGTATATGACGGTAACAGAATCCCCTAGCTTTACATAATACATTTTCTAGTCTATTTCATGCAAATTGACACGTAACTTATTATACAATGACGTTTTCTGATGTAACATGGCTAGCTTGCAGATTGAACATCCTTATTCCGATGTAATAGGACTCAAATTCGCTATGAATAAATTCAGTTGAAAAGTTGAGAGGACCTTGACGTCGACTTGCAATTGTAATGGTGTTAATTTCCCCATGTGACGTCCCATCCCGTGACGTTTTATTCACACAGCCCAATTATTAAGTTTTCCCTTCTTATAACTAAGAGACCTAATTCGTCAATGCAAACTAGTATTGTTTATTTCAATATATAAGTGTGAGCTCATTAAATGTTATGTCATTATGTAATTAGATCTCAAGAACAACAGTCATCTTAGGAGATATTAATTGAGGAAAAATACAAAGAAGCTTATAGCGTTTAGTATTCCTCTAAAAATAAATACTCGAATTAGGAAGCTTTCAAACTTTCTTTAGTATTTGTTTTTACTTCAAAATTTTGTTTAATTTTTCTACAAACATAATGGAGAAAATATCAATTATAATGACGAGATGGTGCTTTGCAAGCTTTTTCATGTCATGGATGAAATATATGAATACAACAGGAGTAAAAATTGCCATAGCAGTGGTTTTTATTGGTTGCATCTTCGCTTGGGGTGGAGCTGACTGGCAGAAATATGGGCCTTTCAATATAGCTTTGAACTCTCGAATCATGAAATGTAAGTACATATTACCTACTCTATTTTATACGAGTAAAATTAGGTTAAGATAAACGATGTAGTGGTCGTTTTGGTTATATTAAATATTTAGATAACATTTTTATGAAGAAAGTGTGAGATCTGATAAGAATGGAATTGTATATCGATAGAGGAAAAACATTCTATAATTTTAAAAGTATCCAAAATCTGATACCTGTATCTAAAAAAATGTATTGTTAGTAATTTTAAGTTTTTCTTCTATTTTTATTTACATTATTTTATTATTTCTTGCTTTTTGATTACATTTGGCAAATGATAGGCACGCCGAAATTGTTATGCATATCGGAAAATTCCCTTGTTGTTAAAAATTTAATCAAATCGTCATCACCTTTTCGTATTTGTCCTACCAAATATGAAAAAATATATTATATATTCGGATCTTCAAAATATTCAATGAACTAATAATGTAATTTTTTACAGGTAATCACAGCAGAGACTTGAATATCAGCGTGAGCAAAATTAATATCTACATTTTCGATTTCGCCAACAACTTCAACAAATCCTTCACCATAGACAACGCAGCAAGAGGTATACTTAACATCAAGAGTTTGGACAAATCTAAAAAATTCATCATGTTCGTCGGAGGATTCACCTCACACATCAATCACCCAATTGAAAAACAAATGCGAGAAGCTTATAAAAACTACCCCAACAGCTACCTCATCATGCCAGATCACTCTCCTTACACCAACAATAATGACGGCAACCTAAAAAGCTACAAAAGATCCGTAACACACGTCCACTACATAGGTAAAGCTTTAGGGAAAATGTTAGCAAAACTTAAATTTGGTGGAGTCAGTCCTAAAAATATTCACTGCGTCGGTCACAGCTTGGGAGGTCAAATGATGGGACATACAGGAACTGCCTTCTTTGATGCAACTGGAGAGAAGATATCTAGGATAACAGCTTTAGATCCTGCCGGACCGTGTTTTGCGTCAAGTGCCGTTGAAAATCAAGTAAGGTCCGGAGTGGCGAATTACGTAGAAGTATATCACAGCAACTCTGGAGCTTTAGGATCCGCCAGCATCCTTGGAGATGTAGACTTCATCATGAACAGGAAAGGTGAGGCACAACCAAAATGTGGAACTCCTATCGTGCCTCTGATCTACACTTCTTCTAAAGCGGCTACGTGCAATCACAGAATCAGCGTAGACCTTTGGACCGCGTCCGTCAAACATCCTCCCTTGTTTTGGGCGTATCGGTGTGACTCATACAAAAGTTTCAAAGAAGGGAAATGCAGATTTAATGATAAAACTATTGTAGGACCTTCAAACCCTGGTAAAGCTTTTGGAGTATATTACATATCCACTGAAATGTTTAATTTAAAGGCACTGATGTAGAAATATTTTGGTATTATTGAACCTTTTGTTCGCCGTTGTAAAATGTTCCTATTAATATAAGTGCGTACTTTAAGTTTTAATGGATTCTAAATTCTTTTGTTTTCTTAACTGCAGGTCGGTTTGGGAATATAATTGTGTTCAATTTGTCTTATGTTGTAAAGCTGGTAATTAAAACTCATGCTTGTAAAAGAATTGAGTCCTTGGTGAACTCTCTAAGAACTCTTTTTGAGAACTTTGTAAATTCAACCTTATTAGTTGAAAAGATGTGTGTGAGTAGTGCTGGTCCACTACGTCACACTTTTCTTAGTATCCAGATAATGTGAATTCTATACCTAATTGAAAATAAATACCACTTGTAGCTGATACTGAAGTACCTGATTTGTACGTATATTTATGTTTTAACTACGAGCAGGACTCAAAACTACGTGTTCATGTATTATTTAATTACACAAATTATTTAACAAAGATTTTGACTTTAATTATTATGCCATATTTATTAAAACGTCCCTTTTGAGATAAATATTTAAATAAGTAGTAGGAAAATAAATAGAAATGTCCAATCTTTTCAAAATGTAGTATTATTATTTATTAATAAACACAAATACTAGTATTTTTCTACCGACTTCACAAATAAGGAGGAGGTACTCAAGTAATATGTACTTTTGTACTCAATTTTTTTTTATGTGTTACCTCTTAACTTCATTCCACATGAACCGATTTTGAATATTTTTTTCCTCTTTAACTTCGGAACCTTGATCAAATTCAATGTATTAATCACGCATTATTGACGATAACTCAAAAAGCCGCTGATCAGATCTTGATCAAATTTAAATGGGGCCAATTAGAAAGTAACATCTTTCAAATCCTCCTTTTTTGGGAAGTCGGTAAAAAAGATAAATACCTAATCAACAAAACAAAACAATCAAAATACATTTGATGATGAAGAACTGCCCGTTGGCTTAGTTGAGTGCGCGTTCGCCTTCTGAGCAGAGGGTTCGGTTTCCAACGGGGACACAAATTTTCTACCCCAAGGAAAATTTTAGTGTCTGTGGTTGTGATTGTGTATGACGTGAATGTTTCCGGCATCCACGATACAATTCATTGCAACAGGTTAGTGACTGTGTGTGACACACTAAGTTAGTGTGGGGCTGTGATTGTGTAAGCGTTTACAATTTGTTTCAAACGGACAGGCGTGCGGGGCCCCAGGCACCGCTGCACGGGTAATGACCGCGCCCTACATGCCGTCCGTTAGAACCAAATGGGTTCAGTGTATATAGCAGCTTTTACTCAAAATCTAATATCCTAAACCTCGAACTCCCTCAACAGAACTCCCTAAACCTCGAACAGGCATGTGTCAAAATTATTAGTTAATTTGTTTTTAAATGGAGAACTTCCTTCCTTTTCAAAATGAATATATTATTATTTCACACATATTATTTCAGTCTAATATAATAATGAATATTTGTATTTATTTCTCATTTATTTTCCTGTGACGTTAATAAAAGTCTACGCACCTATTACGAACTCTATAATTACTATTTTCCTTAAATTATGCGAATAATAATTAGTCTTATATAAAGAGGGCTCAGTTGTAATAAGTCATTAAGTCTACGGCCATCAAACAAACAAGATCTCTACCATAATATAATAATTTATTATTAATAATTGTATTTGTACTATTATCATTATTACTTTGCAAATAACAATGTTTGTGAGAACATTTTTAATAGCCTGTGTCGTGGGGTTTAATTACGCGCTGGAAAGGGGTGACTTGGAAAAATATGGGCCATTCAATGCAATCGTGAATTCACGCATCATGACATGTGACCACAGCAGGAGTTTAAATCTAGACGTGAAGCAAATAAGAATTCATTTTTATGACTTCGAGGGGAACTTCAACAAATCATTCCTAATCAAGAAAGCCGCCAAAGAAATTTTGAGTATCAAGAATCTGGACAAGACAAGAAATTTCATCATGTTCGTCGGTGGATTTACATCACACATCGACCATTCAGTTGAGAGGCAAATGCGAAGAGCTTATAAAAAACACCCCAACAGCTACCTAATAATTCCGGACCACTCCGCCTATACCAATAACTACGATGGATATGGCATCAAAAACTATAAGAGATCTGTCTCCTACGTTCACAATATTGGCAAAGCTATAGCACAAATGTGGGTTAACTTGAAATTAGGAGGTATTAGCCACAAGAACATGCACTTTGTGGGCCACAGTCTAGGTGGACAAATTATGGGACACGTTGGTTCAACTTTCTTTAATATAACTGGTGAAAGGGTCCCTAGAATAACAGCACTGGACCCTGCTGGCCCTTGTTTTAGCAACAGTGCAGTTGAAAATCAAGTGAGGTCTGGAGTGGCAGACTACGTTGAGGTCTACCATTGTAATTCTGGTGCATTGGGAACATCCAGCGTTCTTGGAGACGTTAATTTCTTCATGAACAAGAATGGGGAACGTAATCCATACTGCAAATCTCCAATGCTGCCCAACCTTTTTGGGTCTTCGAAAACTGCATCTTGTAACCACAGAATATGTGTCGACGTTTGGACTGCTTCTTTGAAGCATCGTAACTTGTTCGCAGCTTACAGTTGTGAATCCTACGAGACGTTCAGGGAGGGGAAATGTGCCAACTACTTAGAGACCGTTGCTGGATTAAGAAATCCTGGGTTTGCGACTGGGAAGTATTATTTCTCTACTAGCAAGTATCATTATTTACGTGCTCTAGCGTAATTTTTCTTACATGTTGTGTATCCACTTTGAAAGATTGTCCTTGTTGATGTCTAAAGATGTATTTGTGAAGAAGTTAGATTATTTTGGAACGAATCATTGGCTGAACTTTTTGTACGATGGTGTTTGTAAATTTAAAATCTAAATTTTAATTTAATGAGTGTGTAGGTAACCGCAGGCCGGTCGATTACTTTGATTATTTATATACACTTTTAGTTTTAAGATTTACGTGTATTTTTACGAGTGTATGTCCGACTGAAATGTACTAGGATTTTTATTTTTTGTAATTTTTTTTTAAATGAATCTGTTATATATATATAGTTTTCCTTTATCCTATGTCCCCTATAAATTTTAAGAAACTTTAAAGTTTTACTTCGATTAGGTATATTTTGCCACAAATAACATGTAATTGTGTTAGGACTATCTACGGGCCAATTGCCTATATTTCATATAACTAAACTAAAACTATATACAGCAAAGAACTAAGTTACCTACAAGACATCGAGCCTATAGGCAGTGTTCAAGCCCACTACCAAAGGTTAGCGTTCCCATCATGGAAGCGGCATTGCTTCTCTGAATTGCAATGCTAATACGTTGAACCAAATAAGTGCCAGAATTTTGATCACGCGTCGCAACCAGGTTCTCTGATAGATTTTGAAAAATAGAATGAGTTGCCGGTCCTCGCGGACCCAGTGTCTCAACACCAAACGGCTCAAATATGTAACCACTGCCAAGGTTTCCATATTTTCGCCGTTTGCGCTGCTCTGCCGAAGTTGCCGCGACGCCAACCCCATTCTGTGTTTCAGGAAGATATGACAGAGCTAAAGTATCGACACAAGTTGCATCCCACACTAAAGGCCGTCCCATCTTCCATGGAATTATTCCTGGTAATTGAATGTATGAAAAAAAAAATGTGTTATATAAGTGTATTTTTTCAAGTCACACACACTGAGTTAAATTGGAGATAATAATATAATATTTACATATAATAACATCAAAATTAATATAATTTCGTACGACCGAGTCTTGGCAAGAACGGGTGGCTTTCATTTCATATAGTACAGGGAAGAATTTTTATTTATAACCAGTAAAAGTAGGAGAGAGTTGTTTTGGAGAAGTAACTCAAATTGATGAATTTTGGTCTTTAGAGATTCTACTTTAAATTATTTACTTAAAATGTTGTCAGTTTTCCGACCTTGAAAAGTCGCTCCGAGATGGATCAACCGACTCTTTTTTTAGTAGTTTTATTTATAACAAGCGGTGCCCCGCGGATTCGCCCGCTATTATCAAGTAAAAAAGTAGCCTATGTGATATCATCTATGTACATTCCAAATTTCATCCAAATCCATTCAGCCGTTAAAGTGTGAGGAGGGAACAAACATACTTACACACATTTACACATACACTTAGGTACACAAAAACTTTCGGATTTAGGATATACCAAATAAACCTAATATGATGGCTATTAGAACTAGTGAAATGTATTGTGTGACTGTTTCTGGGAACGCGGCGTTTGATAACTATAATTAATAAAAAAAAAGAAGAAGGAAAATTATTCTATTGATAAGAGTTTGTCCCGGTTTCTGCTAAGACAATAAGGAAGTTGCTTTTAAACATTATATTTAATTGACGTATATCATGAGTTAATTTATTTATGGCTCAAAAGGAAAACAAACAGCTTACTGTAATATCAAAACTGCGTAGATTTATATATTTACGAGCTGTAGGTACCCGGCATGGGTGACTAAGCCATGCAAAGAAAAAGTCTTAACCTTTTTCACGTTTATGGTTGCCTTGTACTTTAATACCATACTAAAAACGTGGTGACTAAATTATTACCGTTTTCATGATTCATAATGATTTAACAGTTATTTTGCTATTCGGGGCGGAGACAATTCCAACAAATCAGACATCAAAAAATTCTTGTATTCTTGAGTTATAAATGGTGTAAATTAACCCGACTTTGTTATATTATATAATATAGGTATAGATAGGAAACCTATGCAAGCCTAAAAGTTAACTGTTCTCTTGTTTTCAAATTAATTTCAAGCCAAATGCCTGTATCAAAATGTATAATTTCGTCTTTACTTGTATGCAAATCTTAATTATAATCGTAACTGCTTCGTAAGATGTTAATTAAAATTCACAAAAAATATTGTTCTCTATCAGTTGCAGCTGTGCAGCTATCCTACAAAACCAGTCATTCTGTGCCTAGTTTGCTAATGTAATTCACTAAAAAATATTTTCCGGCAGCTATCCTACAAAACCAGTCATTCTGTACCTAGTTTACCATCCTCAACAACATCATCACTTAACAGGTGACATAGTGGTCAAAATGATTGCCAGTGATAAGAACAAATTTTCACATGACATGTCATCACTTCAAGAACATGAAGTCTGGAAGAGATCGCTTTTAGCTATATGACCGCCCATTGTACCTATCTTTATAAGTTTCTCTGTAAGTTGTATTTATATTTTGGTGTCAATAAAGAGTTTATGTATTGTATTGTATTTTTTTTTGTAAGAAGCTGAAGTCACATAAGTACTCTTGGCAAATAAACAATACTTTCTGTCCTCCTTTTACTTTCTTTATCCGCAGCACAGAGGCTAAACCACTCCAGCAATCGAGCGCAAAAAAAGTTTTACATTTTCCCTACTAAGTTCGATGAGTTGTGTCGTTGATGCCAGAAACATTCACATCACATACACAATCACAATCCGAACCAGAAACATAAATTTACCTCGGGGAAAAAAGTTGTATTCCCGCCGGGAATCGAACCCAATTCTCCTGCTTAGGCGAACAATCACACAGCTCAGCCAACGGGCACTTCAAACCGGCCCTTTTAACATCAAGCTATTAAGCAAAAAATACTACTAAATTGGACTGTATTCTCGACGAATCTCATACTTTCCTCTTGGCATTCTCGTCAGCCTAATTCATGTAACTTAAGATCGCATTAACTCTCATCTCAACTCTCACCACCAAGTGCAGAGTACCTCTCGCGAAATGCGATACTCATTAAAACTTCCTCGACACTTCAACTTGTCATAGTATGACCGCAGTAGAAAGCAGTAGTGGAGCTGCCCCCCTAGTCAAAAACCAAAACGCTTCGTCTCTATTCTATCAAAAGAAACGCTTCCCAAATGTAACACCACCACCACCTTAAAACTTGTATCGCTTTGGTTTCTGGCTATCATCTTTTTTTTTTCAATATATCTTTAGTGATACAACGAAAAAGACTTATCTAAAACACTTACTTGTAATCTTCAACGACATTAATCAGGTAGGTTACAAAATCATTAAAGTTACAAAAAACGGTGGAAATGGATGGAATCATGGTATACTTACCCTGTGTCATTTGACGTTCAGTTCTATAAAATTTAACTGTGAAAATAAAATTTAAAGTCATCGAACTGGGTAAGGTTGTTTTGGCTTCTGTTGCTCTAAAGATAGTATTAGTGTTTTTTCAATATCTTTAATGTATATAGACATCGCCCTGTTACAATTTTATTATATGTATAGATTAATTAGCAACCATTCTGACTTAAATTTTCAATGCTTATAACAAAGTACACTTTAAGTAAATTCACTCTCTACGCAGTAGGGTTTTTTAATTCTTTAGTATATAGACTTGTTAACCTATATAGTTAAAATAGTTTAACAAAACCTTACGTACTGTATTCCATATAGCTGAGGCCTCGGAGCACTGGGATCACATTGCGCTCAGCATTGTTGGCGCTGCAGCAGCAATCTCGAGAGCGGGACGTCACTCATAAGTATGTGACAGATAACGCTATGGCTAGGGATGGGACGAGCTTCAAGTTATCTTATCGGTATAATGTAAAGCAAAAGTCAGAGCATTGAATACAGCAACACACATCCTGTGCGCTACGTATCTACACCGAGTGAACTTTGAAGATAGGCAAACGTTTGACCACTGATGTTAAGCGACGCGATATTGCAGTGGGTGACGGAGCAGGCTTGCCTAGAAGATACCTTGAATAGGTATCGTGATCGTGATTTGAGGAATCTCATTGGACCCAGGCGCAACTAAGGGCTCCTGGGTTCGAATAACGGCAAATTAAAGCACACTTTTCCTTCTCAAGCAAGATTAGTTCTGGTACTGAGTATGATTGTGTATGTGATGTAAATGTTTCCGGGCACCCATGAGACAAGTCTTTGAACTTAGTGTGGGGCTGTATGACTGAGAATGTGTTAAAACGCTTGTCTCATGATAGAATAAGGATGGCGAAATATTCGCAGAATTCTTTGGCACATTCTCCCAAATGTTATCCGATAAGCAATCAAGCTCGTGCTTACTTAAACTTTGCCAAAGATGAGAACAATTATTTCAACTCTGGTGTTTACGAGGTGGTACGCGACAACGAGTGCTCCGCTCCATTCTGAAAAAGCTTTCGAATGAAGCGATACAATTGTCGATCTAGACATCGACAACGTAAGCGTGAATCGGCGTGACTTAAGAGTCACGCCGATTCCAGTTTGAACTTTAATTCAAAAGTGTAAGTAAAACAAAACTAAACAAAGAAACAAACGCATTCACTCTTACACCCCACACTAATTTTAAATACTTCTATCGTGGGTGCTGGAAACATTTTATCATATACACACAGTCACGCCATATAACAGTATACAATTACATAAATAGCTTTAAATCCAAATTTATCTGAAATATTAACCAAATCTAATTTAAATGATATAAAAAAATGAAAAATGTTAATTTTGCAGCGATTAGTGTTTAAAGTTTACAAACAATTTAATTAGTTTATACAATAATTATAAATTTTGCTAATCGCTGATGATAGCTTACATATTCAAGGATATATCTATGGCCTTCACACTAGGCAAGTCTGTATCGTGAAGACCCAATACGAATATCAAATGTTACATTAGACAAATTAATCAAAAACACGTTTCTTACAGGTTACATCTATAGAGTTAATTATTAACAGTAAAGTAAAACTAAAGAAACTATAACAATTTGTGTAACTAATGATTATTTATTTATTATCATAATATATGTTTAAATAGTAATAGAGATCTTATTTTCTGTTTTTAGAGTGTGTTTAGTTCATCTCATTTCGGATCATATATTATTCATTGAATCATTTTCGTCTTTGTAATAACACAATAACAGTGTAATATAATGTTTGTTTACCAATTGATCATATTGACGTGTTTTCAATTCGCAAAACAGCACGTGGTACAAAAACAGTGATGTCGAGAAATGACCTTATTTCCTTCATAGTAGCGCAAATGGGCGACATTACAGCTTTCAGGATTTCCCAAGTTTACATCTAATTGCGTCAACCATTTTACTTCCTCTGTAAACAGCAGGATAGCTAAATAACAATGACTAATCCTACTTGCTTTAAGTATATAAGACCATGTGGCCCTAGTTAGAGTCATAAAGTGATTTATTCACTTCCCACACATCGTTGTGCGAGAAATATTGTTAAAGTATTACATATATTGATTTATTCAATTTTAATAATACTGTATAAAATATAATCGCATCAAAATGTTTGTGAAAATTTGCCTGTTCGCTTGCTTCGTGGGGTGCGTCTACGCTGTGGGAAGGGAGGATTTGCAGAAGTATGGACCATTTACTGCTGCCTTGAACTCACGTATGCTGACATGTAAGTAACATTGCATAGATAATGTTTTGTAAACCCATTCCAAGTGTTTTTTTTAATTCAGGATAGATAAACATTTGACTACTATCTCATTTGATAGTAAGTGATGATGCGATCAACGATAAAGTCTGCCTAGTTATTTCACTTTCAACTTCTTTCAAATTAAATTGACTTTCAAAGATCTCGCGTACAATTAGCTAATACAATTTATTTTCTTGACAGGTGTTCAAGACAGAAGTTTGAATTTGGACGTGAGTGGTATTCACGTCTACTTCTTCGACTTTGGCAACAACTTCAACAAAACCTTCTCCATCAACGAAGCAGCCAAGGGAATCCTCGACATCGAAGATCTGGACAAAACCAGGCAGTTCATTATGTTCGTCGGCGGATTCACTTCAAACATCAACCACGTCATCGAACAGCAAATGAGGGAAGCTTACAAGACCCACCCTAACAGCTACTTGATTATACCTGATCACTCCGACTACACCAACAATGATCAAGGCAACATTCGAGGCTACGAGCGATCGGTCACACATATCCATTACATCGGTAAAGCTCTGGGACAGATGTGGGCTGACTTGAGTCTCGGTGGAGTCAACGCTAAGAACATTCATTGTGTCGGCCACAGTCTCGGTGGACAAATTCTGGGACACGTTGGATCAACATTCTTCGACGTAACTGGTGAAAAGATATCCAAGGTCACAGCTCTGGATCCCGCTGGACCTTGTTTTGTGAACAGTGCTGTTGAAGACCAGGTTAGGTCAGAAGTAGCTGAATACGTTGAGGTCTACCACTGCAATGCTGGCGCGCTGGGATCTTCAAATATCCTTGGTGATGTTGACTTCTTGGTGAACTACAATGGAGAATCCCAACCAAACTGTGGAATTCCAATGGTGCCGGTTATGTATGGATCCGGGAAAGCTGCTGCTTGTGCACACAGGATCTGTGTTGACCTTTGGACGGCCTCCGTAAAGAACCCAGACCTCTTCTCAGCGTACAGTTGTGAATCTTACGAGAGTTTCAAAGATGGCAAATGCCAGACAAATGACAAAACCGTCGCTGGTTCTGGTAACCCTGGTACAGCTACCGGCGTTTACTTCTTTTCTACTGAAATGCATAATTTAAAGGCACTAATGTAATCGGTATCACTTTGAAAGAAATTTTACTGTCTATTTCTGAAGAAACTGCAGGTCAGTTTTCACTTGTCTACCAACTCGACTGTTCATGCACTGCTTTACAAACAACTATAACGGGTAATAAATGAAATACAAATTACACCTATCTTTTATTTAAGCTAAGATGTTAGCCTAAATTGTTCAATACTAGCGCATACCCTGTTATTCCGGTAGGTTATATATATAAGATATAGATTTTTACATAATAACAAAAAACAAACAAACGCAGTCACACTCACAGCTCCACACTAAGTTCAAAGACTTGTATCGTGGGTATCGGAAACATTCACATCACACACACATTACACCCAGAACCAGAAGTACAAATATCCCTTGGGAAGGAATTTGTGCTCCTGCCGGGAATCGAACCCAGGACCCACGGCGCAGAGGGCGTACACTTGTCCACTGCGCCAACTGGGTCATCAACATAATGAAACAATCAAGCTAGTATATTAAATAATAGAATCAATTTACCTGAGTCTTTGTAGGTAACAATTGTGAAATAGTAAAATAAACGAAGACAGGCAGATATTTTAAAAATCATGGAATAAATTTTAGATTAAAAATATTAGATTTTTTATTTTAAAAACATAAATGATTGAGAAATCCTTAAGATTCTGGAAAGGTGTTCTCTTCTCCATCCTTTAATTCATATTTTATCCCACTGTGAAATTTGATAAAACCATAAAAAATCTAAGATTGCCACGCGTGGCCTTGCGTAACCGCCACCATGTAACTTACGCTATATACACCTTTGTGTGCAGAAGTGTAAAAGGTATAATGGGCTGTGGTAAAAAAAGGTGCTCGCATTGACGTATATTGGCCCCTTAACGAAAAAATGTTAATTACAAAAGCAGGTTCACTTTTTACGTATTATTTATATTTGTTACAGCTTGAATCATATTATAATATGAAATATAAGTAGCAGAACAGTATGACACAGAAAAGTTATGTTATGTTGAGTCGTTAGAAGATTTTGATACTGCAGTTGTCAGTGTGGATGTCGGAAAATTTCACGTCACACACAACATCATCTCATTTTTCTTTTCCGCCAAGTATTCACACTTACACATGTTTTTCTATGTAATTAAGTGACGAGACAAGTCGCTAGCCCATTACAGTTCAGTCCTACCCAAAGTTTTAAACTGAAATTATTCAAAACTCTGCGCAGTAAGGCACCCCGAGATATTAGATGTTAAAAAGGAGCTCAGCTACGAAACTATGTGACCGTTTCTACTGATGCTGATCTATTTTATGGCTATGGCTATTTATAGTTGACATACCTCCAGTTCGCTCGAAGCGTTTCGCTTCTACGTTTATCCTCCGTACAGCGAAGGAGTGGAACTCATTGCCTTCGTCTTTGTTCCCCGAACGGTACAATCTGGGAGTCTTCAAGTCAAGAGTGAAAAGGTACCTTCTAGGCAAGCATTCTACATCTTCGGCCGCATCATCACTTTCCATCAGGTGAGATTGTAGTCAAATGCTTGCCTATTAGGCATAAAAAAAAATAGTAAAAGTAAGATTTGATACAAAGATGCGCTGCCGAGGGTCGCTGTGCGAAGAAGATGCGCAGCTTGAGCATCGACAGTAGGAAACGCACGCCTGCTGTAGGTACTCTGCTCTGCACATGGCTACACCACTCGCGACCATCCATAGCACGCATCCTTCCATATAAAAATCATAGCTTAGTTCAACCTGTTTCCACCAGTGCAGTGCAGTGCAGTGATATGTGGACCAATGAATATGATTGGTCACTTTTGGTAGTCACATCAATAGCAACGTAGCATAGCACATCTCTGTATAATCATAGTGTGTATGATATAAATGTACAATTGATTACAAGTAGTATTTACATGTAGGTAATGTTTACATACTACTGCTAGCTGTTGAATGTCTGGTGCTCAGCCCCAGGCGAACCCTGCTAAAGAGTCACCTACCACTACAAAGTGTACTTTTCCTCGAAGAGAGCAGAAAAAATTTAAGAATTGATATTTCACTTAGGAACATGATATACAAAGCGCACAAGGCGTGTGTCCAGTGTATGGCGCGTATGGGACCTTAATATAATATACGAAATGCCCGAGGCACGAGAAAGAGCGGCGGGCGCGCTCTCGGAATCAGGAAAAAAAGACGCATCTACAATTAAACATGAGTTCTATGACTTGCGTCGTGGGTGCCGGAAATATTCACATCACACACACAATTACAACCAGAACCAGAAACACAAACTTGTGTTTCCGCCGGGAATCAACTCAATACTCCTGTGAGTATGAAAGCGTTTATAGAAAATTTTAGAAATAATATTACTTAATATAGCTATTGCAACATATAGGGAATCGTTGAATTTTCGAGATTTAAAAAAAAACTAAATGGAGTTGCAATAACTGTTAAAAGTAGTGACCAAAAAATAAAAGAACAGATACAATCAAAATAAAACTACACTCTCTATTTAGTTTATTTTATACCGACTTCACAAAAAAGGAGGAGGTACTCAAGTCGACTGTATTATTATTTTTTACCTCATAACTTCGTTCCACGTGAACCGATATTGAAAATTGATTTTTGTTTAATAGATGTTGATTTCCAATTGGTCCCTTTTAAATTTGATCCAGATCTGACAAGTAGTTTTTGAGTTATCCTCAATAATGCGTATTCTGTGGACTACATTGACGATGTTCTCGTTTTTAACCGACTTCAAAAGTTACCTCAAAACTTCTTTCGTTGTGAGCCGATTCTGATGATTATTTTTTTGTTTGAAAGCTGGTGCTTTTCATGTGGTCCCATTGAAATTTGATCAAGATCTGTTCTCTAGTTTTTGAGTTATTGTCAATAATGCGTGTTTAATACATTGAATCAAGATTAAGAAGATAAAGTGGTGAAGTCGGTTTTTTTTTTTGGTTTGCTTGCGTTTAATTATTATTTATTTAGACTCATCTTTCAAAACCAAAACAATCAATCGAAATCGTTCCCGCCGTCAGAGAGCTATGATCCCACTGACAGACACCTAGATACGCCCTCTTTTTACGTTCGGGGGTTTAAGACCAAAATTTTATATTTTACTATAATTATAGCCTCATTTCGCCCTTTTGGAAGTCGGTAAAGATAACAAACACTGAATAAAAAAATATCCCACCTCCTATATAAAAGGATTAGTTAATACATTAGTAGTTAACTAATGCTTATGCATTATGACCTACTGTACATGTAATGCATATAAATAAATAAATAACAATATATAACACTAGAAATTTTGAATTGGTTAGGCAGTTTATATCTATAATAAACTGCCTGACCAATTCAAAGAATTATGCTTAACTTAGTTAAAATGTATGTTTTTTAAATTACTAATAAACAAATGTTATTATTCAGTGAAAGAATTTATGGATGACAAATTGGAATGACATGATAATTGGTAATATACTTAAATTTTATACATTCAACTGACATTCTTAATTATTAATTTTACTTACTTATTTGATATCTCACCATAATTTATATTATATTCTCTAGTGACATGATATTCTGACTTATATACAAATTTTCATCCAATATTCCAAAATTAATACTATTAACTTATTTGTAATGTTACTTATTTGATATCCACATTTCAATATTTGTACACCGGAAATGGTAGAGTATGTGAAACTAATACAATGTCCTACTATTAATTACTTACCATACTCTGACAAATAAATACATTTTGATTTGATTTGAATTGATTTGAACTGCTCGCTAGCGTAGATGGTTCCGCGTCTGCCTACTAAGCAACTGGTATCGGACTCGATTCCCGGTGGGAACATAAGTTCTCTCCCCAAAGGAATTGTGATTCTGCTTCTAGGCGTGATTGTGTGATGTGAATGTTTCCGGTTTTCACGACACAAGTCATCGAACTTATTGAGGGTAGTGAGTGTGAAAGCTTAATTAGTAAGTGTCAAATGAAAAAACCAATACGGAAGCTTAAATCGATAGTGTGTTAATCGCTTTCCATCGGGTGAAATAGTGGTTAAATGGTTGCCTATCCTACTAATCCTACTAATATTATAAATCCGATATTTTGTGTGTAAGCGTGTAAGTATGTTTGTTTATTCTTCACGCTTTAACGGCTGAACGGATTTGGATGAAATTTATAATATACATAGCTTATAGCCTAGCTAGGATTAACACATAGCCTAATTTTTTACTTGATTAACGCGGGCGAAGCCACGGGCCACGGCTAGTTCTGCATAAAAAAGAACACTTATTATAAAACCAATAGGATGCATGGAGGCAAACTTCACATGCGATTTCTCACGACGCGCCGGTGAAAGATAAACCCTAAGATAAGATAACTTATATACGTCTTACCTTTTCTTTGTTTATGTACGTACTAGCCGTGCCCCGCAGCTTCGCCCGCTATTATCAAGTTAAAAAGTAGCCTATGTGTTAATCCTAGGTATAATCTATGTACATTCCAAATTTCATCCAAATCCGTTAAGCCGTTAAAGCGTGAAGAGATGTACATAGATTATACCTAGGATTAACACATAGGCTACTTTTTAACTTAATAATAGCGGGGCACGGCTAGTTGTAAATAACTCGATATATCATTATTCTTCTTCTTCTTCTTAGTTATGGCTTCGCAATCTTGTGCATTTAGCCAGTGTCAAGTGATAATATAATATTTCAAGTGTATTTCATATTATAAGTCCTAGTCACAAGTCACAGTCAAAGTCAAGCAAAAGAGTCAAGGCCCAGTCATAGTAAAGTCATGCCCAAGTAAAGTGGTAGAAACTTTACTAGAACTTCTATTGGAGTTTTGGAGTGAAGGCGAAAATCACGTTTTTCAATTTTGTATGATTTGCCTACACCAATGCACGTTTACTAAGCATCAACGGTTAATAATCCACCATTATTACACATTAACTCTCGAAGAATCACAGGTTTTGGAAATTTTTACAAAATCAACAAAGCCATTTTTTCACTTTCACGTCAAAAAAAATTACATTATTCTTTTTATTCAATCTAATGGCAATCATTATTTTATTCACTCACTCTAATGCCAGATTGAAGTATATAGGTACTAGATGAGCCCGCGACTTCGTCCGCGTGGATTAGTGTCTTTGAGTAGCATTTTTAATTATATATGCTAATTATTTTACAAATAAGACACAAACGTATAAATACTTTAATGAGCTATTTGAGGGTGAAGCTTTTACTTGTACCTATCTTGAATAAAAAAAAAAATACTAACTTTAAATGTCATATTTATTTATATCGAATCAACAGCCTAAAAAATAAGTTTCAAGCTTCTAGCTCTAAAAATGACGATACTTCCATACAACTTTTCATCCCCCTTTCAGACCCTTTCAACCCTATTTTCGCATTAAAAAGCCTATGTCCTTTCTCAGGCTTTAGACTATCTGTGTACCAAATTTCATTGAAATAGGTTCAGTAGTTTTGGCGTGAAAGCGCGACAGACAGACAGAGTTACATTCGCTTTTATAATATTAGTAAGGATTAGTCATTTATGTGAAATCTTACAAAACAATCGCAAGTTTCGTACAGAAGCGTCCATGTTGTTTATGTTTACATAATTTCTGGTAACAATTGGCGCACGTGATTAATCTCTAGCGTAATAAGCCTGTTCACAAACAGGCTTTTTTACAACTATTTCCTCGTTTTTCTACTGCACCGCGTCATATGACAAGCCCTGCACACAGCGTCAAGGGTTATTTGACCACGTCACCAACCTTAGACCAATTACAATGAAATGAGTAATACATCTTTTTTATTCTTATATAAGCAGATCGGCAACTTAGCAGAATCATAAAGTGATCATTCACTTCCCACACACATTGTGCGAGAAATATTGTAAAAGTATTACATATATTGATTTTCAATTTAAATAATACTGTATAAAATATAATCGTATCAACATGTTTGTCAACATTTGCCTGTTCGCTTGTTTCGTGGGGTGCGTCTACGCTATGGGAAGGGAGGATTTGCAGAAGTATGGACCGTTCACTGCTGCTCTGAACTCACGGATTTTGACGTGTAAGTAAATATTTATTACAGATATTAATTTTTTATGTAATTTTGCGAAGCTGGCAGTAGAATCGTCAACTTTCATGAATGCCTCTTTTTGGCCCATGTGAATAAACGATTTTGATTATGATTTTAAATCACTCTTTGTTTCGTTAACTATCAATATTAAAACATAGCTATAAAATTATATCTGAAAGAGGACTGGTCATTAAAAACTGCTAGTAACGACAGACAGACAGACCTAAGTCTAGAAGTGTATCAAGCCAACACTGTTTTGGTGTAGAGCCTTCTTGAATAAAATGATGAACTGATTATAATTGCAATATACTTATGCTTCTCGTAAAGAAATTCCTCTGCCATACGTACTAGATGAAAAATAAAATAGACTTATGGAATATTGCTACCTGTATTATGTTGAACAAATAAGTTCATAAGCTACATTTATTAGAGTATGTGTCAACCACATTTTGGTTCATGGTTAAAGTTTTCGTATCAAAAATTTATTTTATATTTTAGAAAGTACAAAATTGTTTATTAGTAATTTTACAAAAAAATGCATATCGTATTTTAATATTTACTTATTTTTGTACAGGTGTTCAAGACAGAAACTTGAATTTGGACGTGAGTGGCATAAATGTCTATTTCTTCGACTTTGCCAACAACTTCAACAAATCTTTCTCCATCAATGATGCAGCCAAGGGTATCCTCGACATCGAAGATCTGGACAAAACCAGGCAGTTCATTATGTTCGTCGGAGGATTCACTTCAAACATCAACCACGTCATCGAACAGCAAATGAGGGAAGCTTACAAGACCCACCCTAACAGCTACTTGATTATTCCTGATCACTCCGACTACACCAACAATGATCAAGGAAACATACGAGGCTACGAGCGATCGGTCACACATATCCATTACATCGGTAAAGCTCTGGGACAGATGTGGGCTGACTTGAGTCTCGGTGGAGTCAGCGCCGAGAACATCCATTGCGTCGGCCACAGTCTTGGAGGACAAATATTGGGGCACGTCGGATCAACTTTCTTCAACATAACTGGTAAAAAGATGTCCAAGATCACAGCTCTGGATCCCGCTGGGCCCTGCTTCGCGCACAACGCTGTTGAAGATCAAGTAAGGTCCGGAATGGCTGAGTACGTCGAAGTATATCACTGCAACGCTGGCGCTTTGGGATCTGCAAGCATTCTTGGAGATGTGGACTTTATTGTGAACATGAATGGTGAAATGCAGCCAAACTGTGGTGTGCCCATGATTCCTGTTATGTATGGATCCTCCAAAGCAGCTTCTTGCGCTCACAGAGTTTGTGTTGATCTTTGGACCGCTTCAGTGAAGAATCCAGATTTATTTACAGCTTATAGCTGCGACTCTTATGACAGCTTCAAAGAAGGAAAATGCTTGAGTAACGACAAAACTAAGGCTGGTTCAGGCAATCCTGGTTTAGCTACTGGAAAGTATTTCTTCTCGACTGCAGTTTACGATCTCAAAACTTTAATGTAAATCATATTTTTTGGAAGCTGCTGGACAGTTTCGGGTTTTAATGTAATTTGATTACCTCAATTGTGTATTGCACAATATAACCAAAGATTATAATTATATAGATATATATGAATATTTAACTTTATTATATTGATAATTTAATTAAAGATTATTTTGATTACAAGCCAACCTTTCGACTGTTATTTATATTAATTGGGATACTTATAAGATGGACAAAACATTATTTAAGATCTAATAAACTGAAGACTTTAAGGCGCAAGTCATACGTATTTAGAACCTTCTAAATTTTAATAATAAAAGAAAAATACGTATAAATTGATTTAGTGTATTTAGACGGAATTCTCTTTTAAAACTATTTCTTACAGACAACCTTTGAATATAGAGGAATAATGCAATATTGTACGTAAATCATAATTTAAGAATTGTGTATAATTATAATCAGAGTATTTAGTAATAACACATTTAAATCACAATATATATAAACTATACGGAACAGAAATCAAAACTAATTTAATTCTTCAGTTTTTGAGACGTAAGACACACAGGTAACAGCCAAACTATTCTATATCTATGTAGAGTATTGACTATAATAATTTAATTATAATAATTAATTTATTCATGCAGAAACTTATTAATAAGGTAAAAAATTGAGCAATAGATCCCCACTAGGATTCCCTGGTATTGTATTGTATAATAATTCTGTTTTGAATAATGTGTGTGTGTGCGTTATGCGTGTAGAGTTAGATGTGATTGAGTAGTGAAGCCCTTGAATGCAAAGACTCGTATAATCGGCGATAGTAAGCCAGTTGAGTCTAAACTGCCAAGTCTCAGTTATCGACGTAAGTTCACTTACACACCCTTGGACACCTGTCCACTGCGCCAACTGGGTCGTCAAATGTTAAACTTTTTACTAGAAAACAATTTAAATTAAAATTATATCATCAAGTCTTCGCACCAACTGCCCACTCCATTATTCACTTACTGTTTTTATTAAACCGTCGGCGTATCAGTTTGCTCATTACATTAACTCGGTGATAAGGTCTTATCAGCGATTGGTGGATATTTCAAGATGTTACCTCTGTGGAAGCAAACAGATTAATGTAGGATGTTGTTACAAGATACCGTCTAGTGTTACGTTTGCCGTGAATTGAGTCACTTTACCGTTACTTCGAGTAAATAACTTTTTAGTAAAATATTGACAATATTGACAAAACCAGTAAACATTATCAGTGTAAATAATTATAAACAAATTTAAAAAAAAAAACGAAAATTCAGTCAATACACAAAATAGTGAAAATTTTCGTTTACATCGGTGACATATTTTTTCCACTACTGAACTGTTTTTGACGAATGAGACCAATCTGAAAAAATATTCTCTCAAATAAAAATACTTTTATCAAATTTTAATCTCTATATTAATGACGTGGTTGTGAGGTAAACAAACACATAAAAGCACTTAGGAAATAAAAACCTCCTGCTTTTATTTAATCGGTGAAAATTGTATTTAATGTGAATATGTGATGCTAACAAGGTGGTAGGACGGCTTCTTGTTATTCGCTATAAGACGATACTATCCCTATAAAAAACAGCCGAGTAACAGCAATCCGCTAGCAGGCTTGTTTCCGGTTTGTAAGCCGTAACCAGCAACAGAACACGGGCAAAAAAATATCATTAATATTTTTCCCCCTACTTCTGTGTACCTTTGGGTTCTAATTATTTTCATTTACATAATTTTTATAGTTATTATTTACTTTGGGCCACGACTTTACATATTCTTGTATAGTTTAGACGCTAATTGCCTCTGACAGACGGACGGACGGATGAACAGACAGACAAAGTGCTGAACTACCCAGATCATGCCAATCAGAAATGTAATACTTTTGAAACGTTACAAAAAAAAATAACGTTAAGGTCATTTATTCTTCCCAGAAGGAAAATACCTATAAATAAATGTATATGGCAAATAAACCCTATTACAGTTTGTTTCCTTGAAATTAATTTATATATTAAAATTAAGTAATTATTCATTTAGCATAATTAATCATTTATTACGTCTTTTGATATAACGAATAGTTTCCCTGTTTATAATAAACAGGACAAATTTTAATGTAATATTAGTAATGACTAATGATACATTAATTATGACTAATACATTAATCTGTTGGATAAAGTAGTTCCCGATTTTTGATTCAATTTAAATTTTTTTGCATTAAAAAAGCTTATCTTGACATTCAAATAACTAGGCCCCGAACTGAGATCACAGTGCATTTTGCTAATAGAGAAAACTCTTAGGGTAAACATAACTATATATAACTTAAGGTATGTACCTCTAGATCTATAACTTTTTTCTTAATATTTTTTTTTGAGTTTTGATTTTGTTGCTCAAGTTCAGAATATAACAATTAGTATACGTAAGGATCAGTTTGAAATGCTTAACCGTTTTTGAGAGAGACCCTGGGACAAAATAATTCTAAAACAGTGACTTTGTTGTCCAAACAAATTCAAATGTTCCAACACTAGACTGATTAAAATACGGTTTCATTCTCTACTTGCAGTTTTTTTTCAATAATAAGTAACTCCCCACTTATGTGTATGGGTTAATATTCATATTATAAATTTTTCATACATAATATTTTCATTTCCATAATTTTATTGGCATTATTAGCTTTAGTTCATAGGTTTACATATTCTCTGAGAATTTGAAGATATCCGCTTGGATGGTTTAGGCGCTTTACACCGTTGACAGACGGACGAACGGACGGACAAAATGCTGAACCAAAGCCGATTATTGATTCAGACCTTACAAGCTTATACATTTCTGTATATAGTGCTCCTTTTATTGGCAGATGTTCGTAACCTTAGGGACTTTACCTTGTAAATGTTCTGCCCCCCTATCTATAAGAAATGTCATAAGTAAGCGACAAAACAAACTGCACCGCCCATTTTACCTTAATAAGATAGTAATATATATAAAGAAGATGATTCTTGTAGCACTCAGTCAGTAGTCACTCGTTGAAAGTGCTAAACCAAGAGAATTTCGTAAACAGCTGATTCAACACGCCAAGGTCAAAATTTTGTTCCTTTATCTACGTTACGAAAATAGACAATATCCAAACATAAATTACGTTTTAAAATTGACTAAACAGTTATCCATTAATAGTGATAATTTGTATAATAACGTTCATTTTGGTGTGGCTTACTAAAACTGACAACAGTGAAAGTTACTGAATAAGCATGATAGTGAAAGTGAGTTGGTTTTTGTGTTTTTTGGGCTTTGTCCACGCATGGGGGAGAGGTGATTGGGAGAAATTTGGCCCCTTCAGGATGGCATTGAACTCGAAATATATAAAATGTAAGTAAAAATAGCTCGCGTTGTGACAAGCGAAATTTGTAGGACCACCTTAGGTGCTTTTCAACCAACTTCAAAAAAGGAGATTCTCAATTCGACTGTGTTTTTTTTTGTATGTATGTTACGCGATGTCTCCGCCAATTATGAATCGATTTTGATGTTTTTTTTAGTAGAGTATACTACAGATGTGGTCGCATAAAAATTTTATCAAAAAAAAAATACAGTCGAATTGAGAACCTCCTTTTTTGAAGTCGGTTGAAAAAGGCGGCTAAATCTTGCGCAAGTAACTTTGCTCCAAGACTCCTAGACTACACCGTCACTTTCCGTCAGGTGTGATTGTGGTCAAACGTTTGCTTAGTCAGTTATAAAAAAAAAACAATAATTAATGCACTGCAAGTGCCATATATAGAAGCGATAAAAACAAACGACCACATTCTGATTAGACAAGTTACGTAGTAGATATCTAGGTTCTATAATTTATGCCATGTCAGGCATATGAACATAGGTTTTTGAATTGATCATAAGCACTTACACAATCACAGCCCCACACTAAGTACGAAGACTTGCATCGTTGGTGCCGGAAACATTTACATCACACAAACAATCACAATAAGAACCGGAAACACAAATTTTCCTTGAGGAGAAAACTTGAGTTCCCGACCGGGAATCAAACCCGATACCCCTGGCAAACGTTTACCCAACTAAGCCAACGGGTAGATCCTATATCCGGTAGACTCAATATCTCTGATATTGAGTCTACCGATAAGTTTAAATCTAAAATATATGATGTCGGTATTTTTCCCGACTTAAAAAAAGAAGGTTAGATATATAGATAGATAGATAACGCTTTATTGTCACACCTTACATAAATCACTTAAAATAACTAAAAAAAAAACTTAAATTGTTGTGTACAATCGGCGGTCTTATCGCTAAAAGCGATCTCTTCCAGACAACCTTTAGATGGAGAAGATTGTTAATAATTCGGTGAAACGGGGGTGTAAATACAAGTTTAGAAAAAAGAAATATATATATATATATACACATATATATATATATATATATATATATATATATATATATATAGTAAGGTATATATATATATATGTATATATACATACATAAACTAAATCAATTCTATAAGGCAATATATACTAATAAATACATAATTGTTTACAATATAAATACATATATACACAATCAATTCGTCACATACTATATAATTACTGTTTTTAGTGACACTTGAAAGAACAAGACAGATCGATTGACGTAAGAATGATCAAAATTGACGCTTTTAGTCTCTGGAGCGCCACAAAGGAACAAACATACATACGTAGGAACAAACATACACTGATAAACACATTACCCTCCTTTGCATCGCGTAGTCGGTTAAAATTATCAGTTGTTAGTAAAAACTCTTTGTCGATCACCCTTGATCAGTAAATATCTAAACTGTATACAATCATTTTACTTATACAAAGATAAGTCAGGTGACAATCTCAGTGAAAAGGTTGTTTACCAAGGAATTACAATAGTTATAGTTGCTGCTGTTTGATTGTGAACTGAGATCATAGAATATTGTAGAAATGTTAATTTATCCCAGAATAGCATACAAAGATACAATTCACCAACGCATTCACACGCACAGCTCCACTAGTTAGTTCAAAGACTTGCATCTAGGGTGCCCGAGGCATTTACATAATATCGCACACACGATCACACCCAGACTACTCGAATCACAGAACTAGAATCACAAATGTCCCTTGGGAAGAAAAATTGTGCTCCTGCCGATAAAAGTTCAAATCTGTAATAAAACGGGCATTACCTAATTAAGAAGCTTATTATAAGACCACAGACTATATTAATGACAAGGATGCATGGAGGCAAACTGCACAGGCTCTTTCTAGCGACTACCATAATAACACCTAGGTTAAGAAAATTATATACTAGAAATAAAGATTGTTTTTTTTTTTTAAACAGAATGAAAAAAATGCGCCGCCGAGTTTCTTGCCAGGTTCTTCTCGAGATGGCTGTAATTTTGCGAATCTGGCAATAGATTCATTAACTTTCATGAGTGCCTCTTTGGGGCCCATGTGAATAAACGATTTTGATTTTGATTTAGAATAAAACCCAAGACTCCCGGTACAGAGACCCACCGCGCTATTTGAGTCGTCATTTAAGACCTACTTTATTACAGTAAAAGTAAAACATATCTGCACCAAATAACATTGGCTGATTATTTTACCGTTAAGACATATTCCGTTAGGAAGCATTTGTTAACATGCAATACCATGTATTATTATTTAAAATTGCTTCTCAATTTTAGTTTTTAGTTCACATGTAAATAATATGATTATTATATGTGATGATAAAGAAACATTTAGAGAGAAAATAATTAGCAAAAAGTTTTTTTAGGTAAACCGTAAAAAACTGACTTCACCGCAAATATTTTGTTTTTTGTTAATCAGAAGGCGCTAAATCAATTTCGACAAAAAAACCAAAAAAAGAATCATAAAAATCAACTATCGGAATTATCGCGAAACAAACATACAAAAAAAACAGTCAAATTGAGAACCTTCTCCTTTTTTGAAGTCGGTTGAAAATATCGCTTAAGGCGGATTGCTCCCGCGCTCGCGGCCATATAGGGTATCATGTCCTATCGCACTAAATAGATGTATCTTCCTTTTCAAATTGACCACAATAGTTCTGCCTTAGGCTGGCTAATACTACGAGTATGAGAACAAAATCTATTGAAGTAATCTTCTATGAATCTCTCTTCTTTTATCTAGTTTTGAAGAGCAAAATTATTATCTAACACAATTGTTGTCAAAACAACATTCAAGATGATTAATGTGATAAACAAGAGTGATAAATTAATGATAAACTTATGAACAGATTCTTATTTAAACAACACGTGAAATAACATTACTTTGAGTGAGAGATTGAGTGATTAAAATCGATGTATGTTTGATAATAATTTAACGAAAGCAAAGCTTTAAAAAAAGATCGCTTTATCTTCGGAATCTTGATCAAATTCAATGTATTAAACACGCATTATTGACGATAAATCAAAAACTGCTAATCAGATCTTGATAAAATTGAAATGGGTCCAATTGGAAAGCAACGTCTTTCAAACAAAAAAATATACAAAATCGATTTACGTGGAACGAAGTTATGAGGTAACATACAAAAAAAAATCTTGAGTGTCTCCTCCTTTTTTGTGAAATCGGAAGAAAACAATCGTTTACGGCTGTGCATTTATGCTTATTCTTAGTGACAAGACTAATAGTTTTTAAACTAAAAGCAGTTCTAGCCATGATTTTCATTTCGCCTCTGGCTCTCACCATTTACATTCAGATGTTACCCACTATCCACAGACTTTTCCAAGAAACTTGCTAACCGAGTAATATAGCATCGCGGTGTAATATTAGAATTGTGAATAAAAAAATATTTTTTCTCTTTACAGGCAACCACGACAGAACTCTAGAGCTCGATGTTAGCCTAGTCGACATTTACTTCTACGACTTCTCCAATAACTTCACAGAAACCTACGCAATCAATTACGCAGCCCAAGCCATCCTCAGTAGTAAGAATCTCGACAAAAATAGAAAGTTCATCTTGTTCGTCGGCGGCTTCAAATCCCAAATCAAAAAAAGAACAGAGGAACAGGTCCGACAAGCATATAAAGACCACCCCAACAGTTACCTCATCATTCCTGATCATTCAGTGTACACAAACAATAACGCAGGAAGCAAAACTGGCTACGAAAGAGCAGTCAGACATGTGCACTATATTGGAAAAGAATTGGGGAGAATGTTAGCAGAGTTAAATAGTGGAGGAGTAAACCGGGAAAATATACATATCGTTGGTCACAGTTTAGGAGCTCAAATGCTGGCGCATACGGGAGAAACCTTCTTAAATATGACTGGGGAAAAAGTCCCTAGACTAACAGCCTTAGATCCAGCTGGACCTTGTTTCTCTAAAAGTCTAATTCACGAGCAGGTGCGATCAGGCGTAGCGGACTATGTGGAGGTTTATCACTGCAATTCTGGAGGGTTTGGAACTTCCAGCATTCTCGGTGACGTGGACTTTATTATAAACAAGAAAGGTGAGGCTCAGCCTCAGTGCAAAACGCCTTTGATACCAGGTTTCCTAGATTCTCCTAAAGCAGCTACTTGCAATCATAGAGTCTGCATCGATGTTTGGACGGCTTCAGTGAAAAATCCGAAATTATTTCCAGCTTACAGGTGTGATTCTTATAAGAATTTCAAAGGAGAGAAATGCATGAGAAATGATAGGACCCTAGCGGGTGAAGCAAATCCCTGTACAGCGTATGGAGTTTTTTACTTTGCCACCAAAGAGTATGATCTAGATTCAATTAAGTAGATATTTTTATCATTGAAGCATCTAAAATATTTCTAACATTTTAAAATAATATGCTTATCAAAAACCCAGTCATGTTTATTCAGAATTTCTTGTTTTTGTCTAATTGAACTGTCATTAAAAATTTGTTCATTTTAATTTAGGTTTATAATTTATACTCGTATAATCACTGATCTTGAGAATCCTGTAATAGAAATGGTTCCCTTAATATTTCGATTGTACAAGTGCTACTTTCTGACAACATAATATTATAAAAAAAATCGATTATAGTGGACATGTAATGTATTAAAATAGTTTCGTTAAAGGCTGTTTTACGAAATTGTGTTTCTTATTTATAAATAGAATGCGAATGTTTCGGTTTAAAATTTGTTTTAATTTTAAGCATTTTCTGGCATAACTCATGCTGAAATGGACTGGAAATGAAAGGAAAGTAACACAAATTTTCCTTGATGAGAAATCTTGTGTTCTAGCCTGGAATAGAACCCGTTAGAACCTGCTTAGAAGGCGAACGCTCACCTAGGTAAGCCAATGGGCTGTTCAAATAAATACTAACTGGAATATACCAATGGAACCCTGAGATATTATTGGGTCAATGTACGATAAAACATTAATAAGTTATTATTATCTCGGTCATAATATATAAATATAATAATAACTTATTATAAGGAAGATAGTAATAACTAATTGTAAGAACGACTGCAGAAAAACAGCTTATTGATACTCACTTATTGTGACATTGTTATATACCGTTTTGTATCTATAAAGTTGGCGAAGAACCCAGCGCATAAAAAAAGGATTTTTATGCGCTGGGTTCTTCGCCAACTTTACACCTAATAATATAATATTTATAAGTTAACTAGTTGTTAGTTAAAAAGTAGCATTTGTGTTAATCCTAAGGTAAAGCTATGTACATTCCAAATTACATCCAAATCCAATCAGTCGTTACAGCATGAATAGAAAATAAACTTGCTTACATTTACACATAAACTTTCTGATTTATAAAATTAGTGTGATATATTAAGAAGACCAACAGTATTATAAATATTAAATAATTAAACGCAAGCAATGCTTAAAAAAACCGACTTCACCGCTTTACCTTCGGAACCTTGATCAGATTCAACGTATTAAACACGCATTTTTGACAATAACTCAAAAACTGGTGATCAAATCTTGACCAAATTTAAATGGGACCAAATGGAAAGTGCCAGCTTTCAAATAAAAAAAGATTAATCAAAATCGGCGCACAAAAAAGAAGTTATGAGGTAACTTTTCGTCGGTTAAAAACGAAAACATTGTCAATGTAGTCCACAGAATACGCATTATTGAGGATAACTCAAAAACTACAAGTCAGATCTTGATCAAATTTAAATGGGACCAATTGGAAAGCAACATCTATCAAACAAAAGTTATGAGGAAACGAACAAAAAAAAATACAGTCGACTTGAGTACCTCCTCCTTTTTTGGGAAGTAGGTAAAACAAAATTTCACTAGAAAATGAATTGTTGTGGTAAACTAAGCAGCCAATGTAATACCTAATAAATTATTTTTACGGCTCCGTCTGGGCTTACCGCTTCACCAAGATAGCCCAAAAGTAGCGTACTAGCATAGAAGAAATTAAATTATTTCTTGTTAGTACGTACATTTGCGGTATAAGATAACAAGTATAGGATATAAGTTTTTAAGCTACCATGGTCACTTTCACTATACATGTTAATATCGGAAACTCAAAACAAACGAAATACATGGTAAATATCCCGTTAACATTTAAAGTATAGGATAGTCGCAAATCCCTGTGCAAGTTATAGGAGAAATTAAATTATTTAGTCTAATACAAACTGGTTTCAAGTCGAAGGAAAAATTTACAAATTCCAAAATATAATTCCTCGGTCACCGACGTAAGGTCGCAAACCTATCGATATTCTATCGTTTAAATTTTAGATATTGTCTCCATGAGAGTTTAGTCCCCCAATCCTCCTTTTACCATCTAACAACATGACAAACCCTCAAATGTCATCCATTTATGGTTGACTTATCTCCGTTTGCACGAAGCGTTTCGCTTCTACGCATGATATGCGTTAACAAAGGAGTGGAACTCATTGCCCGCATCTTTGTTTCCCGAACGAATCTAGGAGTTTTCACAAGTCAATAGTGAATAGTTATTTTTCGGGCAAGCATGCTACATACACACACACAGCATACAGGCTGTATCGCTTTCCATCAGGTGAGATTAAAGTCAAATGGTTGCCAATCGAGCATAAATAATATATAGCAAAAAAGTCAATGAATGAATGAATGAATGCATTTATTTACCTTACAAGATAAGTCCACAAAACAATGTAGGTACACTATTACAAAGTTACTTTGTTTATATTCTAATAGTCACGGGACTTGTATTGCAAGGACTGGTGCCTGAAGTAGGCGTAACAGCCTGTATCACAGGTCACCAGGCCCCACTCCACGGATTTCCATATAACTATACAATAATAGTTAAAAAAACAATATAACTATGTACTTATAAAATAAAAACATAACACAGAAGTTAATACAAAGATGGTATCATAATATTTTTTAAATCATTTGTAGGTAGTTACACTATTGGTTACCAGTTGCAAGGTGTGTGGTGTTCATGTAACAGTGTTAGTGTGCGTAAGTGTATGCGTGAGTGAGGATTGTGACTGTGTGGGTTTTGTTCGAGTGAAGATATGTAAGGATGTGTACGTGAGTATCGTTCGGATGAGTGTGTAATGTTTTGTTTGGATTCTAAGTAGTGTGCATTGCGCCATTATCGTATGATAT
The DNA here is from genome assembly GCA_948107665.1 of Lomographa bimaculata. NCBI lineage: Eukaryota > Metazoa > Arthropoda > Insecta > Lepidoptera > Geometridae > Lomographa > Lomographa bimaculata. The sequence goes on from OX403595.1 coordinate 17,732,432, forward strand.
TGGTATTTGGTGTGTGCGTATAGTCAAGGAGATATACGCTCGTTTTATCAAAGGTGTGAGGCAGACTAAGTGTATTATTAATGGGGTGTAAAATTAATAGTTATTTGAAGCTCAAATTTTAGCCGTTTATTTATTTTTATTATCTTTTTTTTTTTTTTTTTTTGTTTTTTTTTTTTTTTTTTTTTTTATCACGAATATATAATATATTATTATGTAGTATTTATTATTGATCTAGCGAAGCGATATCTCAAAGTTGACTTGGGTGGTTCAGCACTTTGTCCATACGTCATTCCGTCCGTCCGTCTATCTGTCAGGGGCATCTTGCGTTCAACCATACAAGCGAATAACCTCAAAATCCTGGAGATCAGAGACCGACTATGCATTTAAAAACTGGAACTTACGTATGATTATCAGTTATATCCTGGAAAGAAGCAACCAATACAAAAATTAAACAATTGAAAAAGAGAAAAGCAATTTTCCTACAGAAACAAGAGGTTGGAAGTAGTTTAGGTAAGTACATGAAGACTGAGCTATGCGGGAATGTATAACAGGTTTTCAGTGTCATTGTAATTTAGATTTTTTAAAAATGCACTGACTATACTTTTACATTTAAACTTACTTTGAGAGTGTATTGCTAGTTTGTTATTTAGGCTGTTATAAAGGTAGGGACCCAGAAAACCGAAAAAATTATGTGAGAGTTTCGTATGGAATTGCTGTGTCCTACAGACAGTACCTTTACGGCGCTTGTCCTTCATAAGTTCTGGGTCATATTTAGTAATTGAGTGCTGCTTAAGGATAGTTCGCAAGATAAACGATTGTCTTATTGTAAGAACATCCCACTTTTTATACAAATCTGTAGTTGGGAAACGGAATGGTAAACAAGCACTCACCTTCAAAATAGCTCGTTGCGCTCTTTCTAGCTCAATCATGTGAGTTTTGGCGGCTCCACCCCAAGATGTTATACAATACTCAATTATGGATTGACAGAGAGCGCCATAAACTTCCTTGATTGTGTGAAGGTCAGCAACATGCCTCAATGATTTAAAAATGAAAATGAGTTTTCTGAGTCTGCTAACCATCATAGTAATATGGGGTTTGAACGTGAGCGCTTGGTCAATGGTTATGCCCAAGTATTTGATTTTATCAGTTCTAGCAAGGGGAGAGCACATGCAATTACTAAAACTTTTACATGAATGGGCAGTAATGACTAAATCATTTGATGGGAGGAGGTTTGTTCTCGATGCAAATGCAATGTATTTAGTTTTGGAGACATTCAATGTTAGAATATTGTTACCCAGCCAAGTGGAGACAATGTTATAGCCTTCTTGTGCTGTGGAAAATACCTCTTCCCAGGTGATTCCACTAAAAAAGAGGGCAGTATCATCAGCGAACGTGATTATCTCACCCTCACGCAACCGAAGATGACAGAGGCCATCTATATAGATAAGAAACAGCGTTGGACCAACAACACTGCCCTGCGGCACGCCATAAGTAATCAGTTGTTCATCACTTAGCAGATTGTCGATCTTTACCCGCTGCTTCCTTTCCGTTAGATAGTCTTGAAATAGCTTGTGAGGGGTCCCTCGGACTCCCAGCCGATCGAGCTTGTGTAGGAGATGAGGAATAGAGACTGTGTCAAATGCCTTAGCTAAATCCAGAAATATGGCAATGCATTTCCGTTTCGTGTCAAGATTATGGTTTATAGAACTGGTAAGTTGCTGTACAGCGTCATTAGTAGACAGCTTGGCACGAAAACCAAACTGTGATTGTGATAGAAGGTTATTGGATTCTAAATAGTGCACTAATCGCTTATTCATGACGCGTTCTAGTATTTTTGACAACGTTGGAAGAATTGAAATTGGTCTAAAGTTGTTGACACAGTCTCTATCCCCGTCCTTATGTATGGGCTTGATCAAAGCAATTTTAAAAACTCGGGGAAACACTCCCGTAGAAAGCGCTAGGTTACAAATCAGCACAATGAAAGGAATAAGTAGGTGTGAGTACCTTTTCAAAAATTTTCCAGATATCTGATCTATACCTGCAGCACATTTGTCCTTAAGACCTTGTATTAGATGAAAAATTTCTAGTTCATCAGTAGGTAGTAATACTAGTGAGTTGGCAGGGGGTATGTGTGCGGAAGTTAAATTATCTGTATTAGTGCTAACCCTTGGTCTAAATTGGGATGATTCTGCCAGGTTTTTACCAACATTTGCAAAAAAATTATTAACTGCGTTTATGCTTAAATTTGGGTTTTCAGACGATATTAAACAAGATGAATAATCAACAGACTTTCGCTGGCCAGTGATATTTTTGATGACCTCCCAAAGTCTTTTCTTGTCACCCTTTGCATTTTCAATCTCCTCTTTCTCAAAATTCTTTTTTGCTTTCTTTATTTGAGAATTGCAAAAGTTCCTGTATCTTTTATACGTTACTCTTAGTATCTCATTCCCAGGATCCTTTTTAGTTTTTTTATATAAATGGTCCCTATTTCGCATACAACGTAGTAGGCTATTGGTAATCCAAGGTTTGATCACCCTTTTTCTCCGCGAGGCTTTGCGAATCTTCGAATGTTTCTTAATTGCAGCAATAAGTAGGATGACAAAATTATCGGCAGCTTCGTTGGCATCAATTGAATTTAAAACCGGTTGAAAATCCATGCTGTGCATGGTGCTATCCAAGGATTCAAAGTCAAGATAAGTAGAAGGTTTGTTGGTATAGTTCAGCTGCTTTTTTAAATTCACACGAAGTGCAACAGCTTCATGATCAGTAATTGAAGACTCTATAACATAGCAGGTAGCTTCAAGTTGTGTTTTTATGAACATGTGGTCAAGGCAAGTGCGCCCATGAGTTTCGATTGTATGTGCTGGAAGTAAACTATGACTAGCTAGAAGATTAAGATATTCATGCGAACGGTTATCCGAAGTATTTGGAGTAATATCTATATTAATATCGCCACAAATTACGATATTCTTAAAAATAGAAACTTTTGAGAGTAAATCATCTAAGGAATTTAGAAAACTGGTGATATTATGTTGGCTTGGTGGACGGTAGATGGATATTATACAAGTATCAGAGTTTAGGTATAGTACAAGACAATTAGCGTCACGTAGAGGAGTACTGTCGTGTTTTATTTTTAGTTCGTTCTTGTAGTAAACTACAACTCCCTCATTTTGGCTCATGTGGTTAGACGTAGCTATGTAGCTATATCCCTCTAGTGCAGGAATGTGTTTGTCACCCTGTAGCCAGCACTCGGTGAATATCAAAATGTCCCAATCCACTTTTGATCTAGACATTAAAGTAGTGAAATTATTTAAGTTACAGTTAATACTTCTGATGTTTTGGGATATCAAGTATAGCGGGCACTGATTGTCTTCGTTTACGCGTATCTCTTCGATGTTGCATCTTATTGTATTTGCTACCGAGAAGGAGTCCAGTCCTAAGTTGAGGGGCTCAATTCTATTAAAATTCATAGCAATTTATCGAATGCGCAGACTTTTGTCTTGCCCAATCAATAAATAGCGTGAAAATATTAATGTGTTTGAATAAAATATTTTTGAAACTTAGGACTGGATAGAGTAGCATGTAGGATTGCAACAGTATAAGGCGAAGCAAAGACGAAGATAGATACATTACGTTCGTTATGACACTTAGAAACAGTAGTTCTGATGTAATGGGCATGTGAGAGGTTAAGCCGTTGTCTGTATGTAGGTTTGTGTGGTTGTGGTAGTTATGGTAACCTGTGCTGATGTGGAAGAGTGTATTTATGTGGATGTGAGTGTGTGAGTGCATGTATTTCGTATTTAAATAATTAGGATAATTGTTACTTCTATAAAATAATACCTTAAAAAGAAACATAACACTAAATATTATATATCTGTAAGTTAGGATGGCAAAAAAACCTTGTACTAAAATCGAAAATAATAAGGCTCTGAGACCATCTAGTCACTTAACCCTCTTGAGTAGGTCCTCATCTTCAGTAATGCGGGTCGGCATTGCTGTCTCATCTACTTTTATGTAAAGTTGTCCATACGATGTCCATGCTGCCTTAAGTTGTCTATTCTTCACGAGCTCACGGGCTGAAAAGTATAGTTTTCGAGTTTTTTTAGTTAGCGCCTCCGATATATAAATAGTACGGACAGGTCCGTTGAGTTGGATTTCACTAGTGTTGAATTGGGGCTCCTTTTTCTCACGACGTGTCTTGTTAATTTTTTTGCATTCCGCGATGAGAGCTTCCTTTCTATTAGTGCTAACGAAGTCCACCACTATAGTTTCAGACTTGGTTCTATATATATTTCTTATTTCAGAACTTGTGATTGGGCTTTTTAGGCCTAATGCCGAGCCAACCATCTTAACAATATTGGTGGTCAGCTCCTTGCTTTCATCAGTTTGTTTTGGAATGTTACGTATTTCAATGGTTGAATTAAGGGAGGTCTTTTCCGCTATTTCCATGTGGCTTTCTAGTGTTGCAACTCGTAATTTAAGCTCCGAATTTTCTTTTTCTAGCGAATCACTTTTATGTAATAGCTCTTCGTATTTTCTAGACATAACCTCGACCGATTTTTGAATGCCCTCGTTTTGGGTAATGATCAGGCTCATTGCATTTGTAATTATTTCAAACTTTTGATCTTGCTGATTTTTTATATCTATGAGTGCAGTTTGGATGTCAACGTCTTTTTCGTTATCATCATTTTTATGAGAGAAATCTGAGAACTCTTGAAAATTACGCTTTTGCCGCTTAGTAACATTCAGCAGTCGATCAGCATAGTCAGAATTAGATGAAGTGTTAAGAGCAGAGTCAGAACTTGAATGCGTAATTGAAGGCACCGTAATGACTTGCTTCATTGTATTTGGCGGGGAGCGTTTAACCGACATAGTTTAAACGTGACTGTAGATATAAAGCATACAGCTGATCGCTTCTTACCCGTCCGGTATCTTTTGGTTAGTAGTGTGCGTAGCTTGAATGTTGTTCGCTCACCGATACACCGGCGCGTCGCGGCTTAGCTTGTGTGCTGTTGCGATGCTCCCACACTAGTTTGTCACCTCTTGATGGTTGTGCACTCCTGGTACATCACTCGAATTTTCGCATTTAATTTACCGAATTTACATTTAGTTTACAAAATTAACGCAGTTTGGTGTAGACACGTCTGCTCACAGCAGCGTCCATGGAGGGGGTCGAGCGGGATTCGAATCAGGGTGCGTAGGATTTAAAGACACACGATACACTGCTATGCCACACTCGCTCTCGGCCGAACACTGAAATGCTAACTAAATAGTACTAAACAAAATTATAAGTATTTTCTTTTCTCGCACTAAACTATAGTTACAAAAAAGGTTGCTTTTATGTTAAAGGCAATTTCTTTTATTTTATTCTTATTAACTTTTGGCGTCTAGGGATCACAAAAGAAACGTTTTTTCTCAATATACAAAAGATATCTAGAAGAAATTACAGCCAACCTTAGCTCTTTTGTGGAGCTAAAACCATTGAGTTACTTGTCACGCATGTAAACTAGAGACAACAATTTAAATTATTGTTTTCAGTCACGGTAAATGCAAAGAGAATTGTGTAAGTAGGATCGCTATCTCCCAAAAGGGAACTGCTTTTGTACGATCACCTACTTTTCGTAACAACGAAAAGTTATTCAACGAATCGTGTTCAAAATATTAATAACATTTCGGTTTAGACTAACACATTTATGGCAATTCGAAAATGACAATCAGTTTTAAAGACTTAGTTTAATTGTCTCTTAGTGGGTTAAAATGACATATTAACTGAATACACAAAGATAGTATAATATAATGCCAATTTGTTTTACATTTGTTAATTTATTTTGCAGCTTGCATAAACCTCCACATGATTGTAATAAGTATTCATAATTGTACGTAGGTACATGTACGTCCTGCTGGAGCATATGGAGATTGTATAATAAAAACAGGATCTCACGGATATATTAATTACAGAATATATTATATTTAACGCTTTGATTCATTTCGATAATATATGTGTCTTTTTTCTCAAAAAAAAATCCAAGCAATAGGAAAAAAAATATGAATACGTTCTTAGATGTTATGAATCTAGCAAATCAAGTATTCGGTTTTACTTATGAAACATTTTAGTTACTTATTAACCTAATCTTGGCTAATTATAATTTCCAAGCATTGCTGATTCAACTTGAGGTTTTCACGTATATTGTGATATATGCTAACAGGTAGGTTCAACTGAGAGTCACTTCTTGTTCAGATCTAGCTCAAAGGCTAGAACAAGATATTTCTCGCTAAAAGCACTTTGTTTCTCACTCTAGCACTTGTTTCTCTTGTATCGTAATTTTTTCCACAAAGGATGTCTACACTAAGTGCATCTTAGTGTATTATGTAGTGAAGTCTCTCGTGATGCATACACTTCAAGTACAGTACAGTTCGTTGCAAAATCACACTAATATTATAAATTTCAAACTTTATATATAAAAAAATTCTTTGTTTGTGTTGTTTTCTCTTTACGTTGTAACGGCTGAACTTTTGAACTTGAAAATCGCGGGTGGAGCCACGAGCACTGCTAGTTAAGTATAAAATGCAATGATATTATAAAATGAGGTAGATATGTCGTTCCATGGTTTGATGGTGATACAAATACGTGGCAGTTGTCAGGCTGGAGTAATTTAGTCGCATCATATCCGGAAATAACGCATAATGCGTACACACAAATTTGTTTGAGTACAAAGTGCGTGAAACACACTGAGCTGACTATAAGCTATATCCTCTAGGCATATTTCATCTTCGGCCGCATCTTCACTTTCCATCAAGTGAGATTGTAGTCAAATGCTTGCCTATTTAGTATAAATACTAATAAAATACAAACTATGTCTGTTAACTCGGAAGTACAGCTAACCTTTTTAAAAATCTAGAATATAAAAGTTTACTACTTTTACATTCTATATTTTTCTAGAAAGAACTTGAATTTGATTCTAGAAAGAAAATAAATCGCTTCTAGTAGGATTCTAACCCGTGGCCCTTGGGAAGAAAAATTGTGATCCTACCGCGAATATGCCTGCATAGAAGACGAACATGCACACAACTACGCCATCGGACAGTTAAAGTTAAATACATAACATAACATAAACGCTTTCACACTCACAGCCTCACACTAAGTTCTATGAATTCTGTAGTACCCACAAACACAACACACCGAAAACATTCACATCACACACAATAACAACCAGAACCAGAAACACAAATTTTCCTTTGGGAGAAAACATGTGTGCCCGCCTAGAATCGAACTTTCGAAGGCGACGCTCACAGAACTAAGCCAACGGGCAGTTAAATGGTGTAAGTTTTAGTAAATATGCAATATTAATTTTAGCTTTTGTCGACGACTGTACATTATAAAAACATAATATCCAGTCTATCTCAGCGCTACTCTTGAGAAATTCGCGACAAAGAAATATTCAAAGTGAGCAGACGTCGGAAATGTATGACATCCGTCACTTTTATGACAACAATTTTGAATTTGGCGGCGGGCGCTTGAAGGTTACAGATTTTTATTTAGACTAAGAAAATGTATTACTATTTACTACTAGGATTTCATTGGTTTGAATGATAGCACTAATCAAGCATGATGCAACTTAAGCACCTACGTTGGCTTTTATTTAGGAATACCTATAACAAATTAATATATGATCAGGGTGTCTTCAAGTCTAGAGTGAATAGGTATCTTCTAGGCAGTAGGTACATCTAGGTAGATGCATGTCAGGTACATCTTTGGCCGCATCTTCACTTTCGATCAGGTGTAATAGTGGTCAAATGCTTGTTTATATACATTGTATAAAAATACAAAAACACCCGACTGCGTAAAAAGATTGTACTAGGTTGCCCTGTGTTAGCATTCGACTAAGTATTCCGTATCTAAGGTACCTAAAATAAAATTACACCAATCCAGGAGATGTTACCTGGTAGAAACTGACAGTGTATATAAACATAAACATAAACGCTTTCACACTCACAGCCCCACACTAAGTTCGATGACTTGTGTCGTGGGTGCCGGAAACATTCACATAACACACACAATCACAACCAGAACCAGAAACACAAATTTTCCTTGGGGAGAAAACTTGTGTTCCCGCCGGGAATCGAACCCAATACCCCTACTTAGAAGGTGAACGCTCACCTAACTAAGCCAATAGGCAGTTCATCTGAAGCTATTATTATTATTTATATATTTATCTGAAGCTTTCAGAAAAATATTAATTTCATACCCATTTTACTACTTGAATCTAAAGTTAAATGAGCGGTGCTTGGAATCAAACCAGCGCCGTCGGTTTGAAATGTGACTTATTTATCGCTCGCTAGCAATACAGAATTAAAATCAAATATTGCTGCTAAGGTCCTTAACTATCTTCAGACCTTTTTAATGAAATATCTCGCAGCCATCGGTGGGGCTACTGTTAGTTCCTATTAGTTCCCATCCAAAATAATTAGATGGCGCCACTAGACAGCTCGTGGTGACGTTTTCATTCACCGGCTGTCAGTGATCTGTGTAAAAGTTTTGTTGAGATTTTGAGGTTATCCAATAAGTTAGCTAACAAACAGAGGTTGTATAAAAAGAACAATATAGTGGTAAAAGCAGTGTGCGGTTTTATTTCTATCGGTCCCTGTCGATTTCTACATGGTGCCGAAACCCGGGACAATTGAGTTAGTGAAAAATTATCATGAGACTATTCAGTGACTTAGTGCGATTTAATGGATTGAGAACGTGGTAACCGTGAGTCTTTGGAAGTTTTCTGGGAACTTATTGTTTGAACTTGTGATTTACTGTGTTCCATATATCATAAACTTTTAAAACTTTGAGTATATTTTGGTTCTATAACGACGAACATTCTTTTTGTGCACTGATTTATAACCTTACAAATTTGAGGTTATCTACTTGGTTAATTTTGTATACAAATCAAGATGACAAAAGCCATGTTGCTAAAGCAAGACGAATTATTGAAGTTAATCAATAAGGCCTACACAAATTACAACAAATCTCCTAGGTCGAGAATTACTTCGTCTTATATTGAAACGAGAATAGAAGCACTAGAGCCACTTTTGCTCAAATTTCGAGACAATCACGATCACATTGTAAGCTTGTGTGATAAGGATAAACAGAACGAGTTAGCGTATTTTACTGAGGACCGATATGAACAGTTTGAGGAACTTTACATGGAGTATAAGTCAAAGATGAAGGATGATTTGAAAAACTTGACGTCTTCAACGCCGGCGTCACAGACAGCATCCGCTGCTAGTGGTGATGTAAAACTTCCCCGCATTACCTTGCCACGTTTCTGTAACGGTTATGATGAGTGGCAGTCATTCCACGATTTGTTTGTTTCATTAATTCATAACAACAAATCATTGAGCCCCGTTCAAAAACTCCACTATTTAAAAAGTTGTTTACATGGAGAGGCCGAAAATGTGTTAAAGAATTTGTCAAGCACAGATGCAAATTATGATGAAGCCTGGTCGCAGTTAGTTCGAAGATATAGTAACAAACGATTTAATACGAATGAGGTTTTAAAGAAACTTTTTACACAAAAACCTACTAACACAGAGACATCGAACGCGATTAAGCAGCTGCTAGATACAACATCAGCATGTTTGAAGTCATTAGAAAATTTGAAGATTAACACAGGGTCATGGGATGTTATCATTAACTTCATTGTGGTGTCAAGGCTGGATCAAGAATCGAGAAAGCAATGGGAGCTTCAGTTGAGTCAAAATGACATGGAGGAATTGCCATCTTGGGATCAGCTGAGGAAGTTCATGGAGACTAGATTTAGAACTATGGAGATGTTAGAAGGGGTTAAGCCAACAACTAAATCAAAATCATTTCATGCATCCGTAGACGAGAAGAAACAAAGTTCTATAATATGCACTATGTGTAATGGGCAGCATGCTCTATATCAATGCAAAACATTCAGCAAATACACACCAAATGAGAGGTCAGAGTTCGTACAAAAGAAAGGGCTATGCTTTAATTGCCTTGCACCAAATCACCCAGTAAAAAGATGCCACCAATCGACGAATTGCCGAAAGTGTGGACGCAGACATCATTCATTATTGCACATAGAGAAAAAAGATCTGCAGGGATCAACGAAAGAAGAGAAAGCAGAATCACAACCACAACCGAGAGAGGACACTACTATAGTTTCAACCTTTTCAAAAGACTTTTCACCTTGTGAAGTATTGTTAGCTACGGCAGTAGTTAGGGCTAAGGCAGTTAACGGTACTATGTATACAATTAGAACATTAATCGATCAGGGGTCACAGGCTTCCTTTATAACGGAAGAGACTGTACAACTACTGGGACTTAAGCGCCAGCCAGTAAGTGGTTTGGTGTCTGGTGTGGGAGATGGTCACACTCGAGTTAAGCATGTCGTAGTATTACGAATAGAATCACGCCATCACCCAGGTAAGTCAATCTCAGTAAATGCATATGTTATGAGTACTCTTACATCGATTTTGCCTTCAAAGGTTCTTCACTCACCCAAGTGGATTGAGTTGAAGAAATTGCCATTAGCAGATCCAGGGTTTACATCACCGAGTAAAATTAATGTTTTACTCGGAGCTGAAGTCTACGGAGAGATAATAAAGAGTGGCATAGTCAAGGATCCATCGAGTAATTTAATTGTACAGAACACAATGCTCGGGTGGATTATTAGATTGATAGAGTATTAAGTCTACATACCCAAATTCGAGAAGAAGATTTGCTTAAACAATTTTGGGAGTTAGAGAAAGAGCCAGATATCAGCCCAAAAATGTTGACTGAAGAGGAGCAAAGGTGCGAGGATATATTCAAAACTACTACTACTAGGTCAGAGGTAGATGGGCGATTTGTCGTAAAATTGCCATTCAATTCAAACGACCCAGATTGCCAGTATGGTCAGACAATGCCAATAGCGAGAAATCGATTTATATCATTAGAAAAGAGACTGACCAAGAATACAACATTGCATGAACAATACACAAAGGTAATCCAGGAGTATCTAACGCTAAACCACATGAAGCCAGTTCCAAAAGAAGAAATTGATGATCCGAAAGCGGTGTACCTCCCACACCACGCAGTAATCCGCGAGGACAAAGACACAACGAAGGTACGCGTAGTGTTTGACGCATCCTGTAAAGGTGTAAATGGTGTATCACTCAACGACAATTTGCTTGTTGGGCCGAAGTTACAACAGGATCTGCAATATCTATTGCTAATGTGGCGAACTCATCGCATCTGCATTACAGCAGATCTGGTCAAAATGTACCGCCAAGTTCGTGTAAGTGAGGAAGATATCAACTATCAGCGATTACTGTGGAGATCCAGTACAGATGAACCAATTCGGCATTATCAACTGCTCACATTGACATTTGGAACGGCTTGTGCACCATATTTGGCAGTTAAAACTCTACATCAACTGGCAGAAGAAGAAAGTATTAAATATCCAACGGCAGCTAAGATAACAAAATCTGATCTGTACATGGACGATTTAATGACTGGGTGTGATGATGAGTCAGAAGCAGTTCATATTTATGAAGAGCTTAATGAGTTCATGAAGCTAGGAGGTTTTCAATTCCAAAAATGGAGTAGTAATTCTGAGTTTTTATTAAAGTACATTGGACAAGATCACCAGAGAGAAAATGAAACAATTACCATCAAGTTGGATATGACATTTAAAATCTTAGGACTGACATGGAATAGAACAGAGGATACTTTCGAGTATGTTATAAAATTACCTTTTTTTTTTTTTTTTTTTTTTTATGCAGAATAGGCAAGCATTTGACCACTATCTCACCTGATGGAAAGTGATGATGCGGTCGAAGATGTGACATGCTTGCCTAGAAGATACCTATTCACTCTCGATTTGAAGACTCCCAGATTATACCCCTCAGGGAACAATGACGCAGGCAATGAGTTCCACTCCTTCGCTGTACGGATGATGAACGTAGAAGCAAACCGCTTCGAGCGAACTGGAGGTATGTCAACCATAAATGGATGACGTTTGTCAGTTTGTCTGGTTGTTAGATGGTAAAATGGGCATGGTGGAATTAACTCATGTAATTCCTGCGCACACTCTCCAAAATGCAAACGATAGAATACCGATAGACTTGCGACCATACGCCTGTGACCAAGGCTGTGCAATCTGGACTCAATCAGCTTATTATCGCCAATAAGTCTTTTTGCCCGTCGGTCAATAGCCTCAAGACCTTCAAGCTGGTACTTAGCGGATCCATCCCAGAGATGGCCACAGTACTCCATACTCGATCGGACTTGCGCTTGATATAAGTTAAGAAGCTGGCGAGGTGTGAAGTACTGCCGGACCTTGGCGAGGATACCCAACTTCTTAGCGGCCAGTTGAGCTCTAGCTTCAATGTAGGTGCCAAAGTTAAGATTTGACGATAAGGTAACGCCAAGAAGCTCGAGTTTGTTTGCTATCGGTATTGGTACATCTTGGAAGGTTGGAGATAGGTCAAACGGACTCCGTTTGGCGGAGAAGAGACACGCCTGTGTTTTGGACGCATTAAATCGAACTAAGTTAGCATCGCCCCAATCGGACACCGCCAACAAGTTCGAATTCAAACGCCCAATCATTGCCTCTCTTAAAGACTGGACTTGTACCTTACCGGCTCGTGCATTAGATATAAATCTCTCGACAACGGTGCTATCGTCTGCGTACCCAAAGATACCGGGCCTAAGCAGATCGTTAATGTGTACCAAAAACAAAGTTGCCGAAAGAACTGACCCTTGAGGTACCCCGGCATTAATTGCCATTAGATCGGACGAGCAGCCGTCAACGACAACTCGAATCGATCGTTCCCTCAAGAAGTCTGAGATCCAAGCACATAAACCGGGAGGTAAACCATAAGCTGGAAGCTTGCCAATAAGGCTATCGTGCCATACCCTGTCAAAGGCCTTGGAAATATCAAGCGATACCGCAATCGCTTCGCCGTGTTTTTCCAAGGCCTCACTCCATATGTGAGTGGCATATGCTAGAAGGTCTCCTGTTGACCGGTTCTGGCGAAACCCATATTGCCGGTCACTCAGAAGGTCATTTGCTTCTAGATAGCCTAGGAGTTTCTTGTTCAGTACACGTTCCATTGTCTTACAGAGAATGGACGTGACTGAGATCGGCCTGTAGTTGACAGGGTCGGCGCGACTTCCTTTTTTGGGCACAGGCTGCACGTTGGCGGACTTCCATGCTTTCGGCACTTGACCAGTCTCCATAGAGAGGCGAAAGAGGCGTGTCAGTATCGGAGACAATTCAGGCGCACATGTCCTCAGAACTATGGCTGGTATGCCATCAGGGCCACAGGCCTTGTTCACATCCAGATTGCGCAGCGCTTTACGTACATCGACCTGTCGAATGCGGATTTCCATCATGGTCGACTCGCAGACAGGCAAACTCGGAGGTACAGCGCTACCAGCATCTAGATGTGAAGATTCCGCAAAGAGTGAAGCAAACAAATTAGCTTTCTCTTCAGCGGTGTGAGCCAGTGGTAATGCCAATCACAAAACGTCAAGTCATTTCGGATATAGCACGTTTATTTGATCCTCTTGGTTTGGTAGCTCCAATAATCACTACAGCCAAAGCTTTTATTCAGAAACTTTGGTTGTGCGGGATAGAATGGGATCAAGAGCTACCAGAAACCCTTCTGAAAGATTGGATAGCATATCGAGAGGACTTAAATGAATTGTCGGATTTTAGCATACCAAGATGGTTGAGTAGCGGTAAACACGCACGACGTATAGAGTTGCAGGGATTTTGTGATGCGTCGAATCTTGCATACAGTGCGGCGGTATTTATGCGCGTAGTTGATGAGCAGGGTGAAGTTGATGTCAACCTTGTCTGCTCTAAAACCAAGGTTGCCCCCGTTAAGCAAGTATCAATCCCACGTCTAGAACTTTGCGGCGCAGTACTACTCGCTAAACTTTTATTAGATGTGTCACGAATAATGGAGATACCAAAGGAGAATATTCATGCATGGACGGACTCTTCTGTAGTACTTGCATGGTTAAGTAGTCACCCCAGCAAGTGGAAGACATTCGTAGCAAACAGGGTATCGGAGATTTTAACTATAATGGACAATACACAGTGGTCCCACGTTCGCTCTCAAGACAATCCAGCGGATTGCGCCTCGAGAGGTATCAAGGCTGGAGAGTTGATGCATCTGGAACTTTGGAAGAAGGGTCCAAGATGGCTGAGAGACAAAGAAATAAAGTATACAAAAAGAGATTTCAAAAAGACAACATTAGAAGAAAAGAAGACTGAAGAAACAGCATGTTTAGTTTCAAATGTGACCGAGAATACAGAAACAGAAGAGTTTACCAAAAGATTTTCATCTCTTACTAGAGCATTAAGAGTGGGTTCATATTGCAGAAGGTTGCTGAATCTAAAAACACAGAATAATGACAGACCAAAGATGACAAGAATAGTGACAGTTAAAGAAATGGAGGATACATTACTAAAGTTAATCAAAGTGATACAATTTAACAATTTTCAAGAAGAAATGGAGCACATCAGATCGCATGGTAATGTCTTGAAAAGGAGCTCACTGCATACACTTTGTCCTTTTGTGGATACAAATGGGATTTTAAGAGTAGGCGGTCGATTGGATAAAGCCCAGATAAGCTATGATCAAAGGCACCCAATAATACTACCTGATAAGAGTCATCTGACCAGGCTAGTTATTTCGGATGCCCATTTTAAGACATTACATGGTGGTCCACAGATTATGATGAATCACATAAGATGCAAATATTTTATAATTCGAGCAAGGATTCAAGTCAAGAAACATTACCGAACTTGTGTGACGTGTCGCAGATTTTCTTCAGCCAAAAGGACTCAACTCATGGGTCAAATACCCGAAGTACGATTAAAACCGAGCAAACCTTTCAAGTCAACAGGCGTTGACTATGCTGGCCCTATAAATATTAGGTTTTCACCAGGCAGAGGTTCTAAGGCATACAAGGGCTACATATGTCTTTTTGTATGTATGGTTAGCCGCTCGATCCATGTTGAGACTGTTTCAGATCTTACAGCCAAAGGCTTTATAGCCGCGTTTAGACGGTTCACTGCTCGCCGGGGTCATTGTAGTGATTTGTACAGTGACAATGGAACAACTTTTATTGGGTCCAACAAGCTGTTATATGAAATGTTGGTAAAAGCTCAATCATCATGGCCCAATGAAGTTATTCAGCTTCTAACGCTTGAAGCAACTACTTGGCACTTCATTCCTCCCTATGCACCTAATTTTGGGGGATTATGGGAGGCTGGAGTTCGAAGTGTGAAGAACCACTTGAAAAAGACTATTGGTGACAGTACTCTAACATTTGAGGAATTAAGTACGGTTTTATCTCAAATTGAGGCATGCTTAAATTCGCGACCGTTATCAGTATTGAGTGACGATCCCAGTGACCCTCTCCCTCTCACACCAGGCCATTTTTTGGTCGGGGAATCATTGATTAATGTAGCTGATGAAAACTATTGTAATAATGAAGTTACAGGTTTAGATAGGTGGAAAATGTGTCAAAAAATGGTTGAAAGCTTTTGGAAGAGATGGTCAAAAGAATATATTGTAAATTTAAATCATAGATATAAATGGAATCAAAAGGTTAATGAACCAAATTAAAATGATGTTGTTGTTATAAGAGAAGCTAACATCCCACCAGCCAAATGGTTACTGGGTAAAATTGTAGAAAAGCATCCTGGTCAAGATAATCTTACAAGAGTTGTAACTATTAAAACTGCAAAAGGTCTAGTAAAACGACCTGTCAGCAAAATTAGTCTATTAACAAATTAATGTTGATATTTGATACTGGCCCTGCCCCACGGCTCCACCCGCTATTGTTATGTTGAGAAGTGGCCTGTGTGTTGGTCTTGGCCTGGGTGTAGTTTGTGGGCATTCCAAGTTTCATCCAGGTCCGTTCAGCCGTTGAGGCATGAAGAGGGAACGGACGTGCTTACACACTTGCACACGGGCTTTCATATTTATAATTTTAGTTTGATTTCATATTGTTTAAAATAGTTCTGGCATGGTGGGCGGTTAAGATTTAAGATAGCTAATCTTAATTTTGTATAAATTTACATTTCAGTTTATTTAGCATATTTTTTTTGTTAAGGACAGTGGTCCTTGGTGGGCGGAATATGTTAGTTCCTATTAGTTCCCATCCAAAATAATTAGATGGCGCCACTAGACAGCTCGTGGTAACGTTTTCATTCACCGGCTGTCAGTGATCTGTGTAAAAGTTTTGTTGAGATTTTGAGGTTATCCAATAAGTTAGCTAACAAACAGAGGTTGTATAAAAAGAACAATATAGTGGTAAAAGCAGTGTGCGGTTTTATTTCTATCGGTCCCTGTCGATTTCTACATTACAAAATGGAGTACAAGTTCCAACCTTAAGCGAATACATAGTTCCAATATTTGAAGTATTTCAATGTTTTGGAAATCTTATAGATAGGTATACTAACTAGGTCATTGCAATTCCACGTCAATAAAAAAAGTGTTTAACCTCCTTCACGTTTATGCTTGCCTAGTACTTTGATACCATACTACCAGCATATTGACTAAATTATATTACCTCCTTCATATAAGTTTTTGAGCTAACTACCATGGTAACGCTCGTAAATTTAAATCTTACTATCCACTATCTTCCAACCTTACTATCGCTACTCCAGTAACTCCGTGATCATGGCGCTTGTGCCGAAATATCGAAAAACTCAAAACAAACGATATACTGGTAAATATCCCGTTACCTCTTTCATGTTTATGTTTGCCTAGTACTTTACCAAATCCGAGTGACGTATAATTTTTTTGACGTGATAACACCGACTGTGAATAGCAGCAGTGCTCCTATTTTCCTTGCAGACTTTTTCATTACCTTCCTTCAAAAACTTATGAACAGAGTTGTTTTACCCTTTAGGAGCATAAAAATCCAGTTTTTGTCTATCTTGGCTCTCAATCTTACTTCCACTTCCATACAATCGGCGCCGAATCTGGAGCTTTCTGCAAGTAAAGTTTACCCCAGAATTTTCCATTAAATCGCTTCAAGCGTACACCTTGTGACATTATGAAGAAGCACATCGGCATTCCATTGTGTAACGCCATAAAGCTTGAGATAATTAGCTACGAGTACTTACATCGTAGCATTCCTGAAACAAGGAAAATTCATTTGATCTTCAGACGTCTTGTTTTCATACAAAGTTTACTTCCTTATGTCTCTATTATTAAATTGATGTATAAATTAAATATTTAAATGTTTTTTTGATTTTGTACCCTCGTAGTATACATCCCTTAGTAGATAACACTCCCAGGGTAGGAGGAAAAGTACGTAAATATTAGAATCATTGCACATATAGTTGGCACAGAGTTGCGGGCCATATTTAGTTTAATTTATAATACTAACATTGATATCAATGTAAATAGAAGATTTATGTATTTTCGTATATAAAAATAAAAATATATTAACTCAATTTAAAAACGTTCACACCATTAATACTCGTCATAATAACAATCTATTTCTACCACCCAAGATTATAAGTTAGTACAGGATATTAAGAACCAAATAAAACTTTTGGTACCAAGCTCAAAAAAATTTCCTTATTAAAAAATCTTTTTACACAATAGACGAATATCTTACCATCAAATAATATTAATAAATACTTAATTGAAGTTATATATAATCCCGCTACGAATAATTTAATATTTTGTCTTTGTTTTTTATGATAATAAGTATAATAGTTTGCTATGCTTGTAAAAGGAGGCTTAGTTTAAATTCTGTTTTTTTTTTTATTTAATTTTTTTTAATTTATGACAGTCTAATGTTTGACCACTATCTCACCTGATGGTAAGTGACGATGTGATCGAAGCTGGTTAACACACTAGACCTGGAATACGCAGGCTCTCAAGGATAACTGCCGGAACACCGTATTTGGCTTGGCGGCAGACTTTCATCTTGATGGTGGTAAGCTACTGTGGTAGCAAGCCAGGCGAGCAACTCACAAAATGCTCTACCACCTCTCAAATGTCACCTGATTAGCACCACCCGGGGACCACGTGTAGGGAGTCAGACTTAAGGGGTATCCTCCTACTTAGAATAAGATCTATGTAACACTTACTTTGCAAATAAATGTATGAGTATGAGCAAGTTGGAAATGTAATCAGGTAAGGTAACATTTTTTCTTGTTGAAGAACGAAAAATAATGTTTTACTACGTACATTTTTTTTGTGCAAAACCTAAGGGGTATTGTAATTTACTACTTCCAATTATAAGCTCTACAATAACTCGGTATAGGTGCCTATGTTGCATATTATACCTTTGATATAATTATATACAAAACCAACCTTAATTACAAGGAAATATTGCTCACAATAATATTTCAACTTAATTGTCCGTATTTTGAGTTATTCCCTCGTTTTGCTCGTGTTTAATAATAAATGGTGTTTAATTCTGTGATACTACGCCTCCGAGGCGCTTTAGCGAAATAATAGCGTAATGGAGGCTATAAAAAAATGGAAATAAGCAAGAAATAAGCTATTTAATGAATATTGCTGGAGCTTAATGCTCGATGGCTGTACATTGGGGAAATTAATAGGTATTTCGTAGGACGTTGGCCTGGTCGCGGCGCTTGCTAAGGATTTACGAGTTTCATGGGTTGTAGTGTCGACTGTTTTTTACATTGAGTAATTTTAGTTGTGAATTTGGAACCTAGGTGCGTGGCCGAAGGTAACCTTGTCTTTGAGGATTTTTTCAAAGATTATCTCGTCATTATTAATCTATTATTTATCTATCTTATTAATCTATCTAAAATGTTTGTATATATATTGATAGAAAAAGTGCTCGTGGAGCGATGTACACTATTTCGTAGAGCGCAGTTGCATAACCTAGATATACCAAAAAATACTGATTTTTTGTTGTTGTGTTGTGTTAATAAAATTATTTTTTTCTTTTTTCTTTCATTGTTAAGAGTTTAGGTTGATACATAAATTCGTTTATATAGCATTAGCCATGCTAAGCAGAACTAGTGCATGGCTAGTGTTTTATAAACAAAATCAATTTGTGTAACTACCTAAACTTCAAACAATGAAAGAAAAAAAAACGAACGAAATAATTTGATTTACACAACACAACAACAAAAATTTTTTTTTTCTCGTACCCAACAAAAAAAAACAATTAAACTGACTAAGTAAATGTTGTAGAATAGACGGTGTATTTATAATGCTGCCGTTTAAAGTACTATCGGAATAGTTCTGGGCACAGCATGATGATAAAGATAAAGATATTTTATTTGTGAAACATGATTAAAATATACACACAATTTTTATATGAACATGCACATTGGTCATACTAATTATTAATAGTTCGTCATGTTTTGCATAGATAAGCGTACAAATGTATAGATTACAACCAATTTTGTTACATATCGTTACATATCGATACTGCGGAATACTTCCCGGTGCTGATTTTGAATCCAAACCCTTGGATGCACTCCGTGTAAAAATAAATTCCTACTAATACGAATTCTCTTAGCAAAATATGTACTTCAAACCAACCGCCATCAACTTTAGGATCCAACCTACAGCATTCAAAAGCCGCTACGCGCCACTGGATCCATCAACCTCCTGGGGTTCCTCAATTTGCCGGTCGAACGTGTTCTATCGTCACCGGAACGCATATATTTCCGATCGAATTAAATCTAGCGTAAACCGTTAAGCGTGGAAAAGTTGGGCATTTTTTAGCTGTACTTTTACTCTTTTAATTTGAAATAGATAACTTATGGTATTTAAAAAGGGTATAATTTAGACGGCCACCAAAAATTCTAAACGGGAACCAAAATGGATAAATGGTCACCAAATTATGTTTCCTAAAATAACATTTCCTGTGACAGAACCGAATCGGATAACATTAGGTTAAGGCTATTTTTTTTAAATAATTAATACAAAAATATTTATAATACGAAAAAAAATATTTATTTCATAATATTTTAGGAAACGTAATTTGGTGACCATTTATCCAACGTAATTTGGTGACTATTTATCCATTTTGGTAACCGTTTAGATTTTTTTGGTAGTAAAATAGGTACTTGTTTGGGCGGTGTTTAAACACAAGCCGTTTGAAAACATTCAGATTTTAAGCGATCTGTATGGACTGTAACTTGAACTGACAATTTGATGAGTCGCTCAAACTTCGAGTCTATAACTAACATAATCTTTAACAAGTAATACAAAAATAGGATTTTTTAAAATCAAGCTTTCATTAGATGTTAATAAAATTTTACGCTTGTCTATACAAAAAACACTTAAAAGTTATAGAACCAGATTAATTGTCAAGACAAATGAAACGAGCCCAAACTCGATGGTGCTGCGTCGTTTTATTAGAGTTCCCATGGCCACCTTCCGGCTCCATCATCAGATCATCACCATAATAATATTGCATTGTCATCCGATTTACATTATCATGCAAAATTACAGCTCAATTGGAAACCGGAAAGTGGGCTAAAATTTACTTGCAAGAATTTGAGTTACGAGCGCTACCCTATCTTGCCCCACCTTCATGGGAGGGGTTTTAGTAGGTTGGCACAAAAAAATACATAAAAAACCCTTAAAATTTTCTTGCATTAATCAAATAATAATATGGAAACATGCAACTACGTAGGTACGTATAATGCTGTGTGATAGTAATTTGCATAAACAGGTTTCACCAAAACAAACACTATAAGCGTCTGAACCAACGCGAAACAATCAAACTCGTTCCTGCCAATTAGCGTGTTCAGTGGAACAGAAAATGGTGTTCAATACCATATTGTAGTTTAGAATATTGCATGATGCTAATGCGATGTTCAGTTTGCTGCTAGGCAATTATTTATATCAACATCAATCGAATTTCCGCGATGGACGATATATTGTTACGGCAAAATAGAATAATGCCCTTTATTTTATATAATAAAAACTGATAACGCGTAGAAACTGTACCCAAGTCTAAAGCCAAGCATCTCTTATGAATTGAGAAAGACCCCGCGATGAAATATATCTAAAATCATTGACTTTGTTGTCCTACCAAGTTGTTATGCTCTATACTTAAATTAAAAAGACGGGTTTGTATTCTTTACGCAAAGTATTTTTAAAGATACCCACACATGCAGAAAAATAAAATAAAAAATATTTTGCGCCCCATTTACGTGTATGGGCCACTTGGAATTAAAAGGATGTAGATATTATTTAATGTGTATAATTTTAATTAGTGTTTTTACTTTGAGCCTCATTTTTACATATTTACTGAGAATTTGAAGCTTTTTCCTTGTATGTTTAAACGCTTAATGCCTCTGAAAGACGGACAGACAAAGTGCTGAACCACCCAAGTAAATTTAGAGATCTCGCTTCACTCAATCAATAAATTACTCTTGTTCTCGTTCATTGGTAAATTCTCCTAAATTTTTTGTAGTAGCAAACCGCAAACTAGGTGGTGGACAAGGTTTTCCCTAGGGGAAAATGCGTGCTCCCACCGGTGACCGAACCCGGCAGCGTAGAAAGCAGTGAATGACTACTTAACTACGCCGGTGAGCAGTTCGAAGTCTAAGTCTCTAAGTTGAGTAGACTCAACTAACAGTTTTATCTAGAAGTTGCAGCTCATTAAACCAAACAACACCAAGAAAGCACATTCGCCATTGCATTAGTTATCTACACAGCTAAAAGTCATTAGCGAACCTAAAACATAGTATCATTACTGGCTCTAAGCTACAGCGTCGTTATACATAGCACAATAAGCAGTATGGAATGTTCCGTATCTAGTACGCACAGCGGAAGGCAATGAGTTAGCTCTACCCAAAAAAGTTATTTTGAAATGGAAACTTTTTATGGAAAGGCTTCAAAATTATAATCCACAACCTTTTTGTGTGATAAAAAACGGTAAAGGTAAACACTGTGATGAATAATTAAAATATTTCCCTGTAATACAAAAATCAGTCCAGCGGTGGGTGCTGAAAATATTAACATCACTCACACAATCGTACCCAGAAACACAAATTTACCTTGGAGAGAAAACTCGCAATTCCAGAGAAAATCGAACCGAATACCTGCTGCTTAAAAGGCAAACGCGCACCCTAAAAAGCCAGTGAATAGTTTATTATTATTTTCTACTCATTGTTCATATTATTATGTTATATTAAACTACCGTAACTCATGACCCATATAGTGCCAGCGTTATCACTGAGTCGTCGGGCCATAAATGTCAATAGCAATATGAATGTGCAACGCTTTGCATCTTATCGATGAATCCAAAGGCGCTACCTACCTGAGTCCGCCTTATCGCGGCGACGATTTTTATGTTTGGTAAGGTAACAAAGTAACGTCCTCTGATTATAGCCTATTGTAGACAAAAACTGAGCTCATGACACTCCAAATAATTAATAATAATATGAAGTTTTCAACGTAGTTGGCCTACTGGCAATACTGTGGTCGTTCGGACAAACAGCAGTAGATTATTTCTCGATATCGAGCACATTAGCTGAATGCATGCACCACAATTTATGGATCTAGTTTCCTTTTGCACAACTTGCAGAAGGCCATCAAAAACCTTTAATCATCATCATCATCTAGCGCTATGTTGGCGCATTCGGCTAGTGATGGCTTTCTACGTTGCGGGCCTTGATACGTGGTATGAGCCAATTTCCCAGGTGAGATAGTAAAAAAAGGGGAAATTCGTGCTTCTGGATCTGGATGCGATGTATGTGATGTGATTGTTTTTGAATCCAGTAAAAGTATTGTGGGGCTGTGAGTGTGAAAGCGTATAAGCAAGCGTAAGAGCATTTACCATCAAATAGGCTGCATGCTTGAAAATGCAGTCTCTCATGCTTGACAAAAACTCATAACAAGCATCCTCAAGAAGGATCTACGGAGGTTGGTTTTAAACTCGAGACAAACCGTAATGATAATTATTTATTTTATAGGTATCTTCTAGGCAAGCGTGCTCCATCGTCGTCTACAGCATCGTCATTTAACATCAGGTGAGATAGGGGTCACATTTTAGCCGACCAATAATTAAAATTATATATAAAAAAATACCTACATCACTCCTATTACGTGTTTTTTATTATTATTCTAGATTGGCAAATGATTGAACATTATCTAACCTGATGGTAAGCGACGACGTGATATAATACGGCATTTTAGTAAAGTAATACGATACAAAAACTGGTTAGGTTAGGGTTACTAAATCTTTTACACTTTTACTAAAGAGTTAATCTGATGTGTTAGTTTTAGATGCAGAAACGGGTAACTAGATTTTGCATCGTTTTATTGATAACTTCATTGTTAATAGTGCTAATTCTGTTGAGCACCGAACTAACCTAAACTAAACTAAAAATAAACCGAACTAACCTAAACTAAACTAATTTTAAGCACCGAACTAACCTAAACTAAACTAAAAATGAACTAATTTTAGTCAAAGAATACCTAAACGCTATTTTTTCAAGTATAAGATCACATTAAAAATAATCCAGATCCTTTTCATGCCGACTAATTTGAGTTAAATTTTTTTATTTTTCGTCTTAATTTGACGTAAAACATGTACATCAGAATAAGAATTTGGTCATTTTCACTAAATAGAGTAACTAAACTAACTTAGTCCTGTCAAACTTAATTTTAGTGTAATCTTGCATTTTCTGAATAGGTTTTGGACTAAAGCAGGACTAAAACTAATTTTAGGCTAGTTTAGTCTAATTCTGGACAACAGAATCGGCACCATTGTCGTGTCTGGTAGCACAGCACGTATATTTGCTAATCAGTATATTAAAGTACAAATTAGATTTGACCCCTGATAGTTTTGGTATGGCAAGTTTGCCAACTAGGTACTCGTATATTGTACTGCCTTTTATATGAGCTGTTCTTGTATATGTAATAACACGAAAGGAAATAGTTGCAAGTATAATCAAATATTTTTTCAAAGAGCAGGCAACTTGATGCTGATTTTGACGATTGACCACTGAGGGAAGTGAAAAATGGGGTAGATGATGGAACACGTTGCCTAGAAGATGCCCATCCACTGGAGACTTGAAGACTCCTATATTGTTCATTCCTTTTTATTAATTTTTGCATATTAAATAGACATCATTTTATGATATGTAATTTATGTATTGTATATTTAAAAATATGTAGTATTTTATAATAATATTATACTGTTTACGTGTAGGTATGCAAATTTACTATACATATATCTTCTGTTTTTAATCACTGATCTGATATTTTATGAACGTAGAACGACATCCTATTATATTGCGTTATTCCTATCCATCCATAGGTAGTCTGGAAGAGATCGCTCTCAGCGATAGACCGCCTATTGTTACACTTATATAATTATTTACTGTCATCCCTATTTTTGTTCTTTGTTATTTTAAGGTGTTTTCAATAAAGAATATAATAATATGTATCTATCTATATTGAACTCTATCATTTTAATTGCAATTCCTGGCGTTACATATTCTCTGAGACATTGAAGTTATTAGCTTGTATGGTTAAGATGCTAAATGCCTCAGACAGACGGACGGACGGACGAACACAGTGCTGAACCACCCAAGTCAACATATAGAGCTTGCTTCGCTCAACCAATTATTTACTTCAGACCCCTGGCTTTCAGTTACAGTTATGACACTTATACATCTATTCTTTGATTCGCTTTCCACATGATTCCCTCCAAACAAATACAGGATATATATTATGTATTTTACATTGTGAGCACGTATTATATAAACGTCGCGTGAGTCGCGATATTTCTCGCCGCCATGGCCCCTTGACAGGCACACTGCTGTTTAATCTGTGCTATTAGGGATGCACTAAGGTTGGGGAAGGGGGATTCACCCCTATATTTAGAACAACAGGAAGGTTAAAATGAAAAATAGGTTTCTAATATTTGCCGATTCTTTATAAAGCCTAAGCAATTGTTTCTTTAGTCCTATCCTACTAATATTATAAATCTGAAAGTTTCTGTGTAGGTAAGTGTGTAAGTACCTATGTTTGTTCCCTCTTCACGCTTCAACGGCTGAACGAATGAAATTTGGAATGAACATAGCTTATACCTAGGATTAACACATATTATTATGCTACTTTTTAATTTGATAATAGCGGGCGAAGTTGCAGGGTACGGCTAGTAAATAATAAAACGCTTTCACACTTAGCCCACACCTAGTTCAATTGCTAATTGTTGATGAAACAGAGACGCTTCGCTCACGCTTCGTGCTCGCTCGGTCAATTTTATTATATTAATTCAAGCCAGCAGAAGATAACAGTTAAATTGTACACACAACGACATTGTTGAAAAAAAACTTTCTGCCAGGCATCGAACCTGCTTAGAAGCCCAGAGGCTGCATGCAACTGCAATACTAAAGACAGTCGAAGTCTTTATGTTATGTATTGTAATGAGGAAGTAATTGTTGTGGCCTAATTTGTGTATATTGTTTATTATCTATGGCAGCGCCTCATTGGCCCGTACCCCCGCCAGTGAGACTCGAGCCCTTAAACCGTGCGGGTGAACTGCGAAATACGCACATAATATTGTGAACCACGTTTCCTGTTTATCGTATGTATTGCAAACTTTTATTTTGCAATGTTTATTCGGGTGGAATCTTGCAACTCAATTTTAAAGCAGATCTTCAACCGATTGAGCTGAAATGTTGTATTCACGTTTATTTTGGATGTCAATGCATGGTTAGCTGTCGTCACTCTAAATCCAATATGGCGGATTTCTAAAAGCTTATTAAAAGAAAAGATATTATTATTATTATAACTTTTACACATCCACGTAGTGTTACAAACTCTTATCACCTTAACATCCCTAAGAAATACTCAAGGCTCTTAGACAGTGCCCTTTACAGTATTAAATTTTACTATTAATGTTTTCGTGAGTTTGACACATTACACTTAAATGAAACGGTTTGACTCACGATTTAAGGTCGACTCTAGCGACCTAGCGTGCTCGCGTCCGCAGTGAGCGCCGTGACCTTCCGTCGTGAACTCGCCTGATGATGGGGATCGGACATCCCCGAAACCTAGATCGCAAGAGTCGACCTTTAATCGTGAGTCAAGCCGTTTCATTTATATAAAGTACTAGCCGTGTCCCGCGGCTTCGCCCGCTATTATCAAGTTACAAAGTAGCCTATGTGTTAATCCTAGGTATAAGCTATGTACATTCCAAATTTCATCCAAATCCATTCATCCATTAAAGCGTGAAGAGGGAACAAACATACTTACACACTTACACACAAACTTTCGGATTTATAATATTAGTAAGGTTAAATTTGTTCGCCCATTCCGATCTTACCTAAATACGTCCCCTTGACTTATGGGCGCCATCGCTTCTTCTTACCGAACGTCTTTATGGAGGCGTATAAATGGTGGCAATGTGTCATGTGACAGACTTCTGATGCGTGCTGAGAGGCATTTCCATTTTTGTTTCAAGCTTTGGAGGGGTGGATAGAGTTGATTGTATATTTTATGTATAACTTAGTGACTTGAGTGTTAATGTATTCATTAGAAGGTACCGAATTAAAATATGTCTTAATTACGTAGGTTTTACTCTGCTGCCATTTCCGCCTGGGGTGCCACACCATTGTCAGACATTCAGAAAGTAGTAGTGTGCAAATATTACTGTATTTCGGATTGAAGGGCAATGTTTCCAATGAAGTTACAGGGCTAAAAGAGATTTAACATCGAAGTTCTCAGAGTGAGGAGCGCAGTGTTTTGCCGCGCCATATGTTCGACCTATATATAAGTTCAAAACTCTGGGTGGCACTGAACTGTAATGGGCAGCGCGACGCTTACCATCAGGCGAGCGACTTGCTCGTCTCGTATCTCAATGACATAAAAATAAAAAAAAACACTAAGCCAGTTTTCGCAATATTTGTTACATTTTGTATTTATCCTTACTTAATATTATAAATGCGAAAGTAACTCTGTCTGTCTTACTGTTACTTTCACGCTAAAACTACTGAACCGATTTAAACGAAATTTGGTACACAGATAGTCTAGAGCCTGAGAAAGGACATAGGCGTCTTTTTAACCCCGAATTCTGGCTGGTCCGGGACTTACGCGGACAAAGCCGCGGGGCGCAGCTAGTACTTTTTATAAATGAAACGGCTTGACTCAGGATTTAAGGTCGACTCTTGCGACCTAGGTTTCGTGTTCGTTGAGTGACCTTCCGTCGTGAACTCGCCTGATGATGGGGATCGGACATCCCTGAAACCTAGGTCGCAAGAGTCGACCTTAAATCGTGAGTCAAGCCGTTTCGTTTATATAAAGTATAATGTGTCAAACTCACGAAAACTTTAATAGTAAAATTTTGTATTTAATTTAATGTTAAACAGAAAAAAATCACGCCAGGAAGACTCCACTTGTCCAGTTCTATTATAACAAGTCTATGTACTAAAAATTCAAAACCCGACTGCGAAAACTATAAACCTTTTTTAACCGACTTCAAAAAAAGGAGGTTCTCAATTCGACTGTATTTTTTTATGTGTTACCTCGTAATAATATCTTCTTTCGTTTTGAGCCGATTTTGATGATTATTTTTTTATTTGAAAGCTGGTGCCTTCCATGTGGTCACATTTAAATTTGATCAAGATCTGATCACTAGTTTTCCTGTTATAGTCAATAATGCGTGTTTAATACATTTAATCTGATCAAGGTTCCAAGATAAAGCGGTGAATTCGGATTTTTTAAGCTTTGCTGGCGTTTAATTATTTTTTGGTAGATAAGCAAGTATTTGACCACTATCTCACCTGATGGAAAGCGATGATGCGGCCGAAGATTAAACATAATACGTAAATCTAAACTGGGTTCCGAAGATAAAGCGGTGAAGTCGCTTTTTTTAAGCTTTGCTTGCGTTTAATTATTCATGAATTACACCTATTATCACTTCACTACATGGTATAAAACAAAGTCGTTTCCCTCTGTCTATCTGTCCTTATGTATGCTGAGATCTTTAAAACGACGCAACGGATTTTGAGTGTTTTTTTCAATAGATAGAGTGATTCAAGAGGAAGGTTTATATGTATAATACATGCATAAGATAGTAGAGAAACACTGATAATTTTAGACGTTTCTAATGTGATGTCGTAAATAAACACATTTTTTGCGCTTACATAGCAAACGCTGTCTAAACCCTACAAGATAGATCAAAATAATGTACTACAGTATTGTACACCTTAAAAAGGTCTACAAAAAATTCTGCGATTGTATATGTTTATCTCTTAGGGATAACCCACAATAACCATTTTTTATCCGTTACTTTTTACGAAAAATAATTGATTATTTACAAAGCAATTTTAAGCAATACAGCATTAATCCTTATCCAATTAAGTACCTTAAATACATTGTGCATTAATATGGCATTTTACAGCATGTAATTTAAATGAATATTTTCGAAGATATTACAGATTTTAAATGCAGGGATATAGCGGCTAACGCGCAGTGTTTCATAATGTATTTCGCACATCTAAGTATTGATTCCCTTCTTATATAAAAAAAAACAGTCGATCCTACCTCCTCCATATTTTTTTCCTTTTTTGGGAAGTCGGTAAAAAATTCAATGATATTATAATAATTATCCTATATTCTTCTTTGTATATAGAAAGTTTAAATAGTACATCCAGAACTTTGAACTTTTTTTTTATATCTCACGCGGGCAAAGCACCTAGTACAATTATATAAGAACTTTGTTACAGCTTTATTAAGGGTTAAACATTTTAAGTGACAATAGTTGCTAACAAACTTTCAATCGTTATAGATCCTAAACAGTCATTCAAAAGGAAAAATGACGATAGAAACCTAAATATGATATAATACCTATTCAATGATACTAGGAACAGTTCGTTGATTTGTTTTTTCATAATATGACATCCGGCGCTCGCCATATTTCACTTTGATTACTGTCATATGTTTAGTGACATTCACACAATTGAGACAAATTGATTGACTCAGTATCAGCCCACGCGTTTGGTATCTAGTGAGCCACAAAGGAAAAAACATGAATACATAGACTGATAAACACATTACCCTTCTTTGCGTTGCGCAATCGGGTAAAAATAAAACAGCAGTTCATATTTGATCAATATCTAGAAATCATTATTAATATTTTGTTCTTTAACATCATTATCATTAATTAAATAAAATAATGATAAATTGCTAAAACAAAAAGTAATAAGTATACAATAAATAATATACAAAATTCGTTAGCTAAACAAAACCTTAGCTAAAAAAAAAATTTAATGAGACAGTATACTTATAAAGCAGTAGTATTATTAAAACACTCCATAAGTTTCAGTGGAAACGTAAAACACTCCTGTTGCATTACCTGGGTTACTATATCCAGCTAGTGTCACCTCATTACCAGAACATCTTCCTTCGGAGAACTTGTCATAGGAGTTGCACTGCCAAGCAAGATACCACGTTGGCTGATGGACGGAGAGCATATAATACCTCACACACGCCTTGTGGCTGCATTTAGCAGCATCGGATTCCCCCTTACCAGGTATAAGACCCTCGTGGCATGGAGGCTGCTTTTTCCCCTTCTTGTTAAAGAAGAAGTCGGTGTCAGCCAGAACAGCAGTCGTTCCTAAGCCTCCAGCGTTACAATGGTACACATCAACGTACTCTCCAACTCCAGAGCGAATCTGGTCCTCAATAAAGCTGTTGGAGAAACAAGGACCTGCAGGATCTATCCCGGTCACTCTCCAAATTTTCTCCTTCGTCAGATCGGTGTAAGTAGAACCTGTGTAGCCGAGCATCTGGCTGCCTAAGCTATGGCCTATAGCATGTATGTTTCGTGATGGGTAGCCAGCGTCAGCTCTGAATTTCGCCAAGAATTTCCCTAGAGCTGTCCCAATGTAGTAGACGTGAGTAACTGATCTCTCGTAGCTCTTGATCGTGCCTCCACGAGCTGATGTATAAAGCGAATGGTCTACAATGATCAGGTAAGTGTTGGGGACGTCTTTGAAAGTCTGTCTGACTAATTCTTCTGTTTTTCTGCTGATGTGGGACTTATACCCTGGGACGAAGAAGATTAGTTTTCTGGTGATATCGAGGTTGTAGTTGGTGGTGATGGCCTCGACTGCTGTGTCTATAGGGTATGAGATGTTGAAGTTGTTCTTGAAGTCGTAGAAGTAGATCTGGACCTCGCTGACGCCGTAGTTTAGTGTTTTATTGTGGTCACCTGAAATTTTAAAGGGCTTTGGTTAAATATTTGCCTTTGATGTTAATTTGGCATGTAGGTTTTGTTTTATTTGTTCATGTTTTCCGCTGAGTATATTTGTTGTACGTGTGGTAGGTACCAACTACCTACATACCAGTAGGTATTTAATTATACCTGCGGAATTCCTGAACGAATTATACCTACAATAATAAAAGGATAAACTTTCCAACTCACAGCCCCGCACTAAATTCGAAGCCTTCTGTCGTGGGTTCCGAAAACATACACACCACAGCCAGAAACAGCAACACAAATGTGTCTTGAGATATAAACTTGTGTTTTTACCGGGAATCGAACCCAATACTGACTGCTAAGACGGCAGACGCTCAACCAAATTGATTTACAATATAAAACAAGTTAGGTGTATAAAAACTAGTATCATTTGAGTTGCAAATAAGTAAAATTTACCCAACTTTTGACTTAGCCTTGCCAATAAAGTACCGTGACCTCTGAAGATATTACATATGTTGCAGTCAAAACACTTAAACAGTCAAAACTACACTTTACTAGCAAAATCAGTCAAAAGTAGTTTTGACCAATGGAGCTAGTTAAAATTAGTTTTAACTGGTTATATCAGTATAAAACTTTTTGACCGCGAGTTCAATTCCCGCCTCAAGCGATAATTTTACTATTCTAAATTTACTACTTTACTAATAAAAATAATTAGTGATCTGCTGCAATGCCGATATATATGTATATCTTCTAAAATAGCAGGATGACTGGTAGAAAATGCTGTAGCATTCAGTCCTCCTATGTACGAGTACATAGTATTTGTGCATGAAAATAATTCCCCCATGCCCGTTTAACCATCTAACAACAAGAAAAACTGTCAAACGTCATCCATTCATAGTTGATATACCTCCGGATCGCCTAAAGCGTTTCGCTTTACGTTTATAATCCATACAGCGAAAGAGTGGAGCTCATTGCCCTCGTCTTTTTCCCCGAACGGTATAATCTGGGTGTCTTCAAGTCTAGAGTGAATAGGTATCTTCTAGGCAAACATGCTACATCTTCTGTTACATCACCGCTTATTGAGCATAAATAAATATACGGCATTGTGAGAGCTCACTTAGTCAAGGACAGCTACTAACAAATAAATCATGTGACTAAGTCACACGAAATAGAAGTATATATATACTTGAAATTAAACCATTGTTAGTATTGTTCACATAATATGTTTACCACAATAGGTACCTTAGCAGGAGGTAAGTAGATAAAGGTACCTACGTATTGTAAGTACGAGCATATATTGTGGATACGGACATGAAACCGTTGTTCGTATTGTTCACATAATATGTTAACAACAATAGGTACCTTAGCAGGAGGTAAGTAGATAAAGGTACCTACATATTGTAATTATGTGCATATATAAACGGACAATGATGACAATCACAGACCAAAAAGTGTATATTCGCGAAATAAAGAACACTACTGCGCCCCGCGGCGCGTAAGTCTTATTCGCGTAAGTCCCGGACCCACGGAAATTCCAGGATAATAAGTAATATATATCATTTCTCAAGCTCTGTCTCTTTCTCTGTACCAAATTTCATCAAAATCAGTTCAGTGGTTTGGGTGTAAAAGCGTAACAGACAGACATAATTACTTTCGCATTTATGACATTAGTAGGGATTATGTATTTTGTAATATGAGGCCAGGAGAGATCTCCAAGACGTCGTCGATTAGTCGTTTATTTATCAAAAATACAAGGAAATTAAATACAATATCTACAATTCTTTTCATCCAAATCCTCTGGCGAAGTTTGCGACATGAATGTTTCGTGAATATAACTGGATTAGGTTAGTCCTCACGATATCTAAGGGGCAACTCAATTAGATAATTAAAAGTATGATGACCGTGACCTTATAGGTACTGAGGATAATTCACCCTATTAAGAGGATAACCAACCAATTTATACCTATCATGGGAAGTGGTAATGATAACCAATACATAGGTAGTCTCATTTTGTGTTATGAGACTAAGCAAGTTGAGTGTTAAGGAAAACTTAAAAACTACTCGTCAGATCTTGATCAAATTGAAATGGGACCACATGGGAAGCCCCATTTCAAATAAAAAAATCACCTCGAAAAAATTCTAAGGTAAGACACATAAAAAATACAGTCAAATTGAGAACCTCCTTCTATTTATGAAGTTGGTTAAAAATTTCATAATTTATTATTATTATTGTTGTTGAATTTGTGTATAGTGTAGTTATTAGTGTTAGTATTATAGTAAAATTGACAAATATTTATTAATTAGTTAGTTTAATTAGGTACCTACGAGTGAGTAGGTTCTTTGGAAGTAGAGACATGAGGAAAGCACGTACTCGCATACACAATGTAGAGATAAAACTATCAGCGGGGATTTCCTCGTGCACTGGCACCTGTACCTAATAATGTCTTATTTCAAATTTAAAAATCTATACTCCATATGTAGAGGCAAGTTATCATAGAGTTACGAGACTCTCAGTAGGCTCATTTTAGATCATTTTTACCTTTGTTAGACGAACCTGCTATTTTTTTATTTGTCAGAGCGTCTGGTTGAAGCGACGATCAAAATGCTGGTACTTATTTGGTGTTTTTTATGCAAAACAGGCAAGCATTTGACTACTATCTCACCTGATGGAAAGTGACGATGCGGCCGAAGATGTGACATGCTTGCCTAGAAGATACTTATTCACTCTTGGTTCAACGTATTAGTATTGCAATTCAGAGAGGCAATGCCGCCAGCATGATGGAAACGGTACCCACTGGGAGTCGGCTTGAGCACTTGAGTTATCTATAGGTTTTCCATCCTTCATCGATGTCAGATATAGTGCATAAGTTTATGAAATTGAACTAGATAAACACTATTAGAATAAATATTCTAAAGCATTAGAGTACAGCGGAGTATTAGCGGACTGTATGGAAACTAATTAATTATAATAATATAATCCGCCATAAAATAAAAACGCCTAAAAACAAGCTTTTATTTTCGTATTCGTCTCAGTACACTCTTTTATTTGATACCCATATTATGGGAGTCATTAAAATTAACAATCCATCTTGGGCGGGTCCACCATATTGGTTTTAGAGTAAAGTTATTTTATTTTTCGTATTTTTCTCAGGAAACCCTTTTCCTTTGATATCAAGGGCGTGCACAAAAAATAAATTGTCCGCCATGTCCGTTGGCCATATTGAATTTAAATTGATGTCACTTAGCTAACTAAGGCTAACTTTATCCAAAGTAATCCAAACTATACGTTTCTATCAGTTGATGATAACATATTTGACCCGAACGTACATACAAATATTATAAGTTAAATTTTAATAAAAGCTTGTAATATAACGTTGATGGTTATAGCCATCTCATCCTTGCATACGTACTGTTGCTTAGTCACAGCTTTCACACTCACAGCCCCACATTAAGTTCGATGACTTGTGGGTGCCGGAAATATTCACATCACACACACAAACCCACTCCCAGTGGTAGGTAGCGTTTCCATTATTACAATTTCACATCACACACACAAACCCACTCCCAGTGGCAGGTAGCGTTTCCATTATTACAATACAATTTTAATACAATGAAGATTTACATTTGAATTTAATTCTTATAAGGTTCTTTATTTTATGTTACTATCACTTACATTTCCAATCGGCTGTGGGGCTGTAAGTAGTAAAGTTTTATAAAGTTACTTACTCAGTGAATTTATTTACGTGTCTTATACATAAACATAATGTAATCGACCTCAAAGCGAGACAAGGCGTAATGTAGAGTGACCTCACTCGATTAATTTTATTGTGAGCATTATTATAATTTACTATCAAATTAAAAAGTAGCCTACGTGTAAATTCTAGGTATAAGCTATGTATATTTAAAATTTCATTCAAATCCGATCAGTCGTTACAGTGAAGAAAAAACAAAGATACTGGCACACTTACATACTAACTTTTGGATTTATAATATGAGTGTGATTATTCTCAGTAATCCAAAAATACGAGTATTTCATTATAACACATAGTTTAGTCAATATATTCTAAAAATTATTTATGAACACTCCACATTAAGTTCGATGACTTGGGCCGTGTCACACACACAAACACAAATGTCCCTTGGGTAGAAAAAATGTGTTTGCACAGGGTAACGAACCCGATTCCCTGCTTAGAAGGCGACAGCTCACCCAACTAAGCCAACGGCAGTTCAATTTGATGGATGGTTATTATAATAATTAGGTAATTACAATAAAAGAAAGAAAGCTTTTTAGTCTCGATTTTTACTCTTCAAGGATGAGGGAGATAAACATGGAGCTCCTATAAACATTATCTATATAATACAATTAAATATAGAACATTTTTTTAACCTACCCTCATTTGATCAGATTGTATAAATAATGTTATAATGCACCTAAAAGACGCCAAAATACTGTCTTAATACCTACATTTTCTCATTTAAGTGAATGTTATTCTTTTTGAGAAAAGAAAACATCTTAAACCAGACGTAAGGTTAACGATATACTTTTACAATAACAAGGATATGATTTTAAAGTTGTCACACAAATAAAATTAAGCCTTTGCCTTGATCGTGACTTGTTATAAGTTGATTATAAGTTACTAGCTTACTTTCTATTAAGTTGAGCCAATGAAATAAAAGACTTGTTTTTTTATTATTTTATAAAAACAAATAGGTAGCTGAGATTGTATTAAGTAGGTATCATAATACGTATCATGTTTTTTTTACGGAATAGTGTAGTTTAAACAACTATTAATTAAGTAAGTATGGATTGTATAGAATTCATCAATTAGATTATTAGTTGCTTAAAGTATCTAATCTTGAATTTAAATATTTATGACGTAACTAGTAGTGCCCTGCGAATTTACCCGCGTTAGTCAAATTAAAAAAGTATATCTATAAGTAGGATAGTTTGTTAAAATCACAAAATAAATAAATTTAAGTGAGAATTGTTGCTAATAAACTTTAAATAAACATAAAACGCTTTCACACTCACAGCCCCACACTAAGTACGATGACTTGTGTCGTGGGTGCCGTAAAAATTCACATCACACAAACAATCACAACCAGAATCAGGAACACAAATTTTCCTTGGGGAGAAAATCTGTGTTCCCGCCGGGAATCGAACCCGATAGTAGTAGGCGAATGCTAACCCAACTTTGTTCGAATTAACCAACTTAGTCCCAAATCATGTGATTCGGAACCGTAAAACTTTATTTAACGTAAACAATCTGAAAGGTACTCATCAGACAATGTTGCAAAACCAACAAATTACTCTTATTAAAAAAATACATACATGTTATCCAATCTGAGTAAAGCAAGCTCCTAAACGGGCTGATATCAGCATCCAGTCTTTGCAATAACGTAGCACAAAACAATAAACAAAACCAACGAAACATGATAACGTGTGACCCGCACGACGGTCACTCGTCGAATGACATCACAGTCAATGCGCAGACGCAGGTTAAGGAAAACATTGCGGTTAGTGATGTCTCGATAAATGGATCAAATTGGAATTGTTAGTGTAACGGGAATTGATGATAATGAGAGCAAATTAAAACCTCCTACACAACGATTGTCATTCAGAAACCGTTTGACTGTTAATAGATACAGATACCTATGATGACCAACAGGGATGAAGCAATGGATTTAAATATTGGTGTTGTTTTCGGTCATTCTTTTTTCACCCGAATTCGCGACGCAAAGGAGGGTAAAGCGTTTATCAACCTATGTATCCATGTTTTGTTCATTGTGGCGTTCTAGAGACCAAATGCGTGGTTCAATTTTGATAATTGTTATGTCAATCGATTTGTTTAAAATGAAGTGAAAGTCGATGAACTGTGGGTAGTACGTATTATTGAATAGGTATTTAAAAATCATCTTTAGTTTCTACCATTTGTAACATACGATCCTCAATAGTCATTCGAAATTAAAAAAACTAAAATAGTAAAAAAAGTAAAGATGGTTTTTAAATACTTATTAAATTATACTCACTACCCACAATTCGTCGACTTTCATTGCCCCTGCTTAGTAGGCGAACGCTTACCCAACTAAGAGTAAGCGTTCGCCTTCTAAGCAGGGGTATCGGGTTCGATTCCCGGCGGGCACAGATTTTCTTGCCAAGGAAAATTTGTGTTTCTGATTTTGGTTGAGATTTCCGGCACCCACGACTCACGTCATCGTACTTTGTGTGGGGCTGTGAGTATGAAAGCGTTTTATGTTTATTTAAAGTTAATTAGCAACAATTCTCGCTTAAATGTACAATGCCTATATTAAAGCTGTTATTTGCAATAGCCGTACCGCGAAAGACGTTGGTCTCAATGGTCGAATTGATTTCCCAAGAGGTTTCTGGTATTTAACAAACTATCCTACATATAGATATACTTATTTAATTTGACTAACGCGGGTAAATCCGCAGGACACTACTAGTTACGTCATAAATATTTAAATTCAAGCTTTAAGCAGCTAGTAATGAAATTGATGTATTCTATACTTAGGCTACTTAATACTTGTTTAAACTCAATTAATCAATTATCAATCAACAATTAAATATTTATTGACATAAATTTAGAGGATACAATTTAGATTCTGAAGCCTCTGGTTCCCGATGTAGTTCACACTGTGTTTCGAGAACTAGCGTCTTCTCCCATTCATGAAACTATTTAATTATGCCAAGGGTTAGTTTACAGCTATTTACAATATGTGAATGACCAGAGTGTGTGTGTGTGTGAGAGAGAGAGAGAGAGAGAGAGTGTGTGTGTATCTTTGTGCGTGTGTGTGTGTGTAGTGCGTGTGTGAAATAATTAAATTATTAGAAATTAATTTGCAAATTTTCCACGTCATAATCCAGAGTGTTTTGCCAGGCGAGTATAAATACACTATCCCGTTAAAAATCTCGGACCGTGTCTCGTATTGTGTACTCTAACGCCAATTGACACTTGACACTTAGACTTAACAGAGAGATATAATAATACATTTTGAAATTTATTTGATATATCACAAAACAGAATTTGCAATTGCAGTACCACGACAGACGTTGGTTTCAATTGTCGGAATGATTTCCTAAGAGAATTCTGGTATTTTACAAATTACACCATATTTATTACTTTTCAACTTTATTAACGCAGGCGAATTCGCGGGGCACAACTAGTAATGTCATAAATATTTAAACGCAGGCTCAGATACTTTAAAATTGCAAATCTTTCCAAAGTTTCATGATAACACTCGGATCGCGTGATCCTGAAATGACGTTGACGTGCTTAAGGAACCGTTTCGCCCTAAAGCTACAGTCAATCCAGATAGAAATTCTAATTAAACCGAACCTTCAAAGATAAAGATTTTAACGACATAATTTGGAGGCTCCGGATTCCAATAAGCAGCTTTAAGAGGTATTATCCAAACAGAGGGAGTCTGATAGACTCACCTTAATGACCGGATGGCGCGAAGTTTTTAATTGACTTTCCGCGAACCGCGGAAGCGTTCGGATAATGATGCTGATATCTGAGAAGGTCCCAGAAGTTTCTGAGTAGTTACATAATTTGAATATTATTTTCCTAGAAGACAAGGTTCGTCCCGTGGTAACAACGATAACATCTAGTAATTAGGATACTGTCTTATTCTAGAGACCTAACTAAGGTAGGTTACCTATATCTAAATCTGTTAGATTGTAGAAATTAAAATGTACCGTGAGTCGACCATAACAGATATATGCCATCGGAGCTTTCTTTATGATGTCTTCAATGCTGTAGTACATTATTTGTATGAACCTATATCTTAAGGTTTAGATTACGTAAGCAATGTAAATTAATTTTTCGGCGACTTGGTTGCAAAAAATGTATGCCGGAAACATTCATACCACGCACACAATTACGCCCAGAACCAGACGCTCAAACGTCCCTAGGGAAGGAAATTTTTGCTCGTGCAGGGAATCGAATGTAGGGCCCACGGCGTACAGTTCCTTAAATACAGCTGATGACAAACACGCTCATTCATAACAGTTCAGTACCACCAAGAGTTTCGAACTTCAATCCAATTCACTTCGATTCACTGCTAACATCATTTTAAGATGAATCATTAATATTTTTATGAACAGTGGTATAACAGGGCATACAGAAATGTTTCCAATGGGAAACAATTCGCTTCTTAAATAGTAATATACGTCTTTAATAGTAGTAAAGTAGGTAATGTTTTGTTGTGCGGTTGAATACAATCACTGGCTAAGTTATAGCAATGTGTGGGCAAGACCCCTGGTAGACTCATCAAAATAAAAAGTTCTCCAACCACAAGGCTATCAAAATAGATACATTTCGGAGCTGAATAATTGACTCCTTTGACAATGATGGGGTTGATGGCTCCGAAGCGAGAACTGAATACTAAATAGAATAATGGGGTGTTTTGATTGAAGACCTCGTTTGAAGTCGAATTGGGAATATTGGCTGTCCTGACTTTAATATTGAGTATTCGGGGTAGGTATGCTTGTGCTCTAGAATGTTATGAATTTAGCATATTATTATGAATAATGTGTGATTACACAACAATTAAATATAGTAATTTTGTAGTCAAATACCTACTTGCCTATCAGCCATAAATTTAGTTTAAATTATACATATTTCACTGTATTTTTGAAGATTAGCAACCCTAGATCACTAACCATTCGTATAAAAGACTACGCGTATCCCGCGCTTTTTGTGTTTCGGTACTTTCCCACCCTCGCTGACCCTGGATACTGAGTAATTTCTTAAGTAGTATCCTTAGTGACCCGCGTGCACTCATTGTGAACAAACGTTAATTGGAATGGAATATATCGCGTACCTATCTGTCGCACGATTTGCAGCTTGCTGTTTGCCTGGCATAAAATGTCGCTTGTTTTTTGTAGAAGCTTCAGAAGAGTTATCTGGGGAAGCATAGTTTCTATAAGTGAAGTTGGCATCTAAGTTGGCGTTGTTTAATTACTCTTTCACCATAAACATAACGCTACTAAATAAGGTCGATTTGTTTCGTAAATAAAATTGATTAAATTTGTTTTTATACTAGATAGGCAAGCATTTGACCGCCATCTCATTTGATGGAAAGTGAAGATGCGGTCAAAGATGGAACATGATTGCCTAGAAGGTACCTACCTATTCACTCTTAGACTTGAAGACACCCAGATTATACTGTTCAGGGAACAAAGACGCAGGTAATGAGTTCCACTCCTTCGCTGTAAGGATGATGAACGTAGAAAACGTAGAACGTAGAAATAAATATTGTTATTTGATTCGTCGTCAAATATACGAATGGTGAGTGGTAACGTTACCCCAGATTAATTAAGGTTAGTGCGCTAGGGTTAAATAAATAAGGTAAGTAATAAAGCACCTTATAAGTAGGTACATAAACCAGCAATTTTATTGATGAAACGGCAACAACAAAGAATATCTCCTGCCTCCTAGCCACGCGTCGTTTCATAACTCCGTCATTTCCTTAGAATATTCGCGACAAAAACGTGCGCATTTATAACTTGGAATGTAACTGTCTCATCCATTATGAAGGAATTCTGAGAGGCAATATTTTGTGGAGATACGCGTTTAATTTCCTGGGATTCCGGCGGCCGCCACGCGTTTCTGCAGACTTGGGGTTCAGTATGTCAATGAGAATAGCAAAGTAGGAAATATGCATGAGATTTAAATTTAAGATTTTTTTTTACATCTATACCTAGCTATTGAATTACATTTGAAACATTTTTTTGAAGTGGAACTTTTCGTGGAAGGGGTTTGAAGTTCTAATGTGTAAGTGATAGGATGGGTGTACCGGTCCCAAACCAGGTACCTGTGGTTGACCACTCTCCTAATCAATTGAATAAATTAAGAAGTGGCGGGCGTTTTTGGAGAATACAATCGTTTCTTTATGTTGCCTAGACTGTTACCAACCTTCCGAATTTTTTTTTGCGACAGTGAACGAAAAATGTCGCTTCCTTGCTATTTTTGTCAGACCAGTGTCTCGTTCACTTGCCTTCCGGCCGCCATCACAGTTAGAAGTGTACGCCGACATGGTAAGTTAAATCTTTTAAAATCACCTATTATTTCCTAATTACTGTCATCAAGTTGTATTATTTAAAAAGAAATGTGTTTATTTAAGTGCTATGAGCTATTATTTTTAATAAAAATTGACAGAGTCAATTTTATTTCTAGGTGGTTAACTATGGGAACACACCTTGTACTGGGTTCCTATTGTTGACCAACTGGTTTGCTATTGGTTTTCTGTGCTGTTATCTTTTTTTCCTTTTTTTTTCATAGCGATGCTTTAGTTTGGCAATTTAGAGCTTTAATCCAATCATCAAAATCGTTTTATGCAGTGTGACCCAATAATTGACCACTGGTTTACTATTGATACACAGTATTAAAAAAGTGTTCCAATGGATGACCAGATTAGAGTTTTAACTTTGTTTCTCGTTGTTTTAGATTGAAGATGCCCCCAAAAAAGATATTTTTCAAATATACAGAGGAAGATCTGCTGAAGTGTCTCGACGAAATTAGTAAAGGCGCTAAAATAAGGCCAACATGTCGAAAATATCAAATCCCTCACCCAACTGTTATTAACAAACTGAAAATGAGACACCCTGTACAACGGAAAATGGGACCACAAACTATCTTGACCCCACAAGAAGAGTTGCTCTTGACTAGGTGGATTAATGCTAACGCTAAAAAGGGAATCCCTATAACAAAGGAACGTCTATTGGAAACAGTTAGCCAAATAATACAAGAGGACGGCCGGCAAACTCCTTTTAACAATGGGATTCCTGGTCGAAAATGGTTTAATGGCTTTCTGAAAAGACATCAAGATGTAGCACAGCGACACGCCGAATCTATAAACTCAGCACGAAGTCGGGTAACGGAAGAAAGCTTGAGGAAATGGCACTCTGATTTAAGAGAATTCTTAATAACCGAACATGCCGAAGACATACTCAACGATCCTGACAGAATTATAAATGCTGATGAATCAGGTTTTAGTATTTCTCCTTCATCGGGTTTGGTGCTGGGACCTAAAGGTAT
This sequence comes from Lomographa bimaculata, assembly GCA_948107665.1. NCBI lineage: Eukaryota > Metazoa > Arthropoda > Insecta > Lepidoptera > Geometridae > Lomographa > Lomographa bimaculata. The sequence goes on from OX403595.1 coordinate 17,773,694, forward strand.
GGCCAATTTATACGAAATTCGAGATAAAGAAAAAGAAAACATCACTGTCTTGGGAACTTTTTCAGCATCTGGGAAAGTCTTGCCCGTCCTTATCATTTACCCTTACGAAAGGATTCCTTTTGAAATAGTGCGAAATATACCAGAAGATTGGGCCAGCGGAAAGTCACCAAAAGGATGGATGACATCCAGAGTTTTTTATGGCTACATTGCCAATACGTTACTACCAGCATTACGGAAATCTAATGTCAAATTTCCTGTTCTTTTTCTAATCGACGGTCACAAGTCGCATGTAACTTACGAAGTCAGTCAACTTTGTAATGACAATCAAATAATTTTGTATGCCCTACATCCCAATGCGACTCATATAGTACAGCCTGCAGATGTATCTGTTTTTAGGCCATTGAAAAATTCATGGAAAAAGGTTGTCCACATTTGGAAATCCGACACTGGAAACAGAGTTGTAACCAGGGCTCAATTTGCTCCATTACTAAGAATTGCAATGAAAGCTGCAACTCCTGAAATCATATGTAATGGGTTTCGCAAATGCGGATTGTATCCGTTTAACGTTGACGCTATAGATTTCACTAAATGCATAAGTGATGAAAGCAGACACAGTGCCATAGATAAACCAGCTGAAATAAGCGTAGAACATGCACTGTATTTTGAATCTCTTATGTCGCGAAGGCGAGTCCAAGAGTTCCGAGCTGTAAATTCTTATGAACCGTGGACTGGAGAAGAATCAGCAAAAGAACTTTTCTACGTTTGGCGTAAAATAAGAAAGAACGTTCAAATCACCGAACATGAAAGCATTTCTGAAATCGAGGCTGCCGGCAGTCTTGTGAGTCCAAGAGAGCAACGAACACTTACTCCGATTTCTCCGAATTTATTAGAGGAAATATCTTTAACTGGTTTCGAACAAGGACCATCAAACCAACAGCCAGAAGAAAAGGAAGTTACCCCACCCCCACTGGATAATCTTGAAGCAACACCACCTAAAGCCAAAGTTACCCTTAAAGAACAGGACCCTATACCCGGTCCGTCGAAGATGCCAATAAGCCCAGCATTTTCTAACGCCATTCTGTGGCCTACTGAGTCTCCTATGAAAACTAATGCTAAGAAAAAGTCATCAAGGAAGCGTTTACCGGATGCTATTGGTTCGGGTCAGTGGGTGAATTATTGGAATGAGAAAAAAAAAGAGAAGGAAGAAAAAGAAAAGAAAAGTTTGGCTCGTGCAGAGAAGAAAGTGTTGAAGGATAAAGAAAAAAATGAGCAGCCTAAAAGGAAACGGACTAAGAAAAAAGTTTTCTTGGAATCTGATTCAGAAGATGATATTCCATTGAATTCATATGCTAAAAAACCTACAAGTCTAGATAGCTTAGACGTAGGATCTTATGTCATTGTGAAGTATGAGGGTGAATACTTCCCTGGGAAAATCAAAAATATTGATGGATTTAACGCTGAAGTCAGTACTATGGTGCTATCATCTCCAACTACTTTCAAATGGCCTGAAAAAGAAGATACCATATGGTATAACCCTGACAGCATCGTTGAAGTTATAAAAGCACCTGTTCCTATAAATACCAGAGGTTCCTACAAGGTTGAAGAGATGGCAAAATTTTTGCAATGGGTATAAGATAACATTTTGAGATTCTATTGGTATAACCAATTGTTACATGTTTTTAGATATTTTTTATTAGTTTTAGGGTTTCGAGATAAGATTTTGTAATATTTGCCTTCTTCAATATTATGAGACTGATTTATTTTATTCTTAGGTACTTGACTGTGATAGGTGATACTGATAATTTAAGTGCAAAGTTATGTTTCTATTGTAGTTTGATCAATAAGTGTTTCTAGTTTGTATTCTCATTACTAGGTATAACCTACCTTCGACTGTGCCATTAAAATTTGATTGTAAGTCAAGATAAACTTTCAGTCAATACATTAAAGTCAATTTGTGTATCAAAATAACGTTTTATTTTCAGTTAGCAACCTTCTTTTCATTAGTTTTTCAGTGGTCAACTATTGATGCAAAAGTGGTAATTTATTGGAGCGCACTGGTCAAACTTGGGCACATTCCCGTTTTTGGTTTTGTTTAAGGAATCTATAAAAAACTTGAATATTTGGATTCAAATAATGTATCAATATTGAAGCGTTAGTAAACAATAAACAACTTTATAAATACATTTCTACGTTAAAACTACATAATACCAGTTCAGAGCATTTCAAAGTCAAAATTTGTCCTTAACTGGTTTGGGATTGGTACACCCATCCTACAAAAGTTTTACGTCTATCGTGTCTTTAAAACACACCCTGTTTTTTTAAGTGTAGAGCTATAGAATTACATTTCTTTCAAACTTTTTTTTAATAACGCTTACACTATCACAGTTCCACACCACGTTCGATGACTTTTGTCGTGGGTGCCGAATTCGCAACACACGCACAATCACACCCAGAACCAGAAACACGAATTTCCTTGGGAAGAAAACTTGTGTCCCACCGGGAATCGAACTCGATACCCGCTGCTTAGAAGGCGAACGCGCACTATAAAAGATTGAAGTTCACAATTCGTATTTTTTTTAAGTAGGTATGTTACTCAACTATTCGAATACGGGTCAATTTAGATTTTTTTATTTGAATGGTTAAAGTAGGTAGGTAATCATGTCAAGTTGGTTTTTTATTTAAGATCTGATCAAGGGTTGCGTTTAAATTGTGTTGTAAAGTTGTAAGCAGGTACCTATATTAATGCGTATCGCATCCCTGTTGCAGCAGGTTCGGGGCTGCGCAAACAACCTCCTTGGCACAGTGGGGAGATGATGGATGGCCTAATACTCAGACACTCGACGACGACGCACGTAAAGCCATCGACGCGCGTCCCTAAATAAATTTGATATTTACCTAAATCTAATTGTTAAAGTGATATTTTCGAATGATGTGCTTTGGGGGAAGATGGAGGATAGGGGTGTACCGGTAGAGATATTAAATATTTTTCGTTTCTGGTATGCAAACCAGACTAACCGTGTTAAATGGTCAAACAGCCTCTCCGAGGAGTACAGGTTGGAGTGTGGAGTAAGGCAAGGTGGTTTATCGTCTCCGAATCTCTTTAACCTGTACATTAATGACCTCATTGTAGAGCTCAGCAGCATGCGCGTCGGGTGCCGGGTTGCTGGTGTTAATGTTAATAATATCAGCTATGCGGACGACATGGTGCTGCTGGGTCCTACAGTGCGTTCTCTTGTAAAGATGCTTAAAGTATGTGAGACAAACGCTGCGTCGCATGGTCTCATTTATAATGTTAAGAAAACCGAATACATGGTTTTTAAGGCCGCCGGTAAGTGTCCTGATTTTTTCCCTCCTATCACTTTGAACGGAACAAATCTTAAACGTGTGTACCAGTTTAAATATCTAGGACATTTCCTTACCGACGACCTTAAAGACGATGTCGATATAGAGAGGGAGCGTAGAGCTTTGGCGGTTCGCGGTAATATGCTGGTGCGCAGATTTGCCCGCTGTTCAGACCAGGTCAAAATTACGCTCTTTAAGGTATATTGTCAGGGTCTGTACACGGGCGGTCTGTGGTTCAGGTATGCCAAAAAATCGCTAAACACTCTATGTATACAGTATAATAACATTTTCAGGATGATGCTGAGACTTCCCCGTTATTGCAGTGCCTCCGAAATGTTTGCTCAAAACCGAACTGACGGTTTTCATGCCGTCATTCGGAAAAAAGCAGCTTCTCTTTTAAGGAGGGTCAGGGGAAGTGACAACATCATACTGAAAACTGTGGCAGAAGATCTGCGCGCGCCTGTGCTGAGGCATTTCGTGCGGGTAATGACAGAAGTTGGAGATACTCACTCCTCTGGTTACCAGTCGCACGGAATGCTTCTCAAGTACAGAATTAATTAATGTAAGCAAAATTTCTAAAAATTTCTAATTATATTTTATTGTATAGGTACTAACATATTTTTAAGTTTTGTGTTACTAACAAATGGATCATGTTGTCCGAAATAAATATATTTTGATTTGATTTGATTGGTATACTTTTTCAATTAATTAAATTTATTATAATTTATGTTATTTTGAAATTATTATTTTATTTAATTTTGATTTAATTTTAATGTTGCGATTGGATTATAATTGATAAAGTGATATGCTTTGCTATTCAGCGTGGTAATGCAGCAAGCATTTTGGGCACTTTGCCGAACATAAGATCATCTAAAATCAACTCTAAACCTTCTTTAATCTGTTTCTTTTTTTTAACTTAGATATTTATATTATATAAGAAGCACAAACATTATTTTGACGTGATAACGTCTTATAAATCGATGAACACCGGCTGCACGCACGAAAAAGTGTCACGTTCCGCCTGAGCCTGAGCGTGCAAGCGAGAGCGCGGAACAAGCGATAGAGATGCACGATCGGCCTAAGCGTTTGTCTTATTACGTTATCACGCAAAATTATCGTCCGTTAACCGACTTTACAGACAACCAATTTTCAAATAATAATACTAACACAATGGTATTAATGTTATCTGAAATAAAATATGATTTGATTTGTTTTATGCCTGAAAAATACTATTTTTAATTGTAGATACCCCAAAAGATGAGAACAGTACTCCATACACGAACAGACTTGTGCTTATTACAAGTTAAGGGCACATTGGCAAGAATTCCAAGCTTTTTGGCGGCCAGTTGAACTCTTGAATCAGGTCAAGTCATGGAGAAGAACAAAGGGTACTTTTATTCCCTTATTTATCAGCATCACCATAACAAATGCAAACGAACCAGGAGCACAGCTAGTAGAAAATAAAACTCATATCACATCAAAACATTTATTCATGCAACAGACAAAAGTCCCTACGTGTACTTACTCTAACATTTGGGCTTGTCCGAAAAAGGTTCTAAAAGTAGCAGGTAGGAGACATGATATATAGGAAAATTAAAGCATAACATATCCTATTTTTGGACATTAAAGCTTTATAATACGTATACGTAAATATAATATAATAGTGCCGTTTCACAATTTACAATTAAAGGGATGAATAATTGAATATGATGCAAAAGGTTTTGCCACAGATGATCATCATTGTCTGTATTGCACTAGCGCAAGTATGACGGATCATATCTGTAAAATTGCGCTGCCTAAGGATTACCCAAAACATGGACACTCACGCAACCGTGAGTTAACTTTAAATATGTGGACCAGACGTTGTGCTGATCCACATTTGAAGCCACTAAGCGAGCTACGGAAAGGGCATTGCTCGGAGTTTCTATAAAGCATCGAATCCGGGAGTTCCGGGACGAGGTCGCTTGCTTGACGTAAGGACTAGTGGACAGTACGAGTGTCAAGATTTTTCAGACCACCTTCAGGCATCCGTCACGGCTTTATGACTTTTTGTCTAACGATTAACATCCAGGACCGACAGCTTAAGGTGCCCTCCAAAGCACGGTGGGGTTGAGGTAAGTTGGGGGTAGGGAACGAGGTTATCCGACAGAGAATCAAAGGAGTCGGCATAGTACAGCAAATCAGTAAGATGAAGTGGCAATGGGATGGCCATATTAGCCGGAGAACCGATAACCGGAGTAAATGTGTTCTAGAGTGGAGACCGTGAATCGGCAAACGTAGTACGGGACCTCAGCTCGGTAGAACGACGATCTTCGCAATCTGGCCAGAGCTGCTTATGAGAAGCCGATGATCGTGCTCAGTGGCGTGCTATAGGAAAGGCCTATGTCCAACAGTGGACTTTATTATACTGATGATGATGATGAGGGATTACCTAAAGCTTTTTCACCAGAGAGCGCTGTCTGGTTTTCAACTGTCAATGATTTTGACAGACTAGTCTATAACTGTCTGTCTTGACTAATCATAAATTTCTAAGTGCTTTCCTTATTTCCACTTTAGTGAACATTACTAACTTATAGACCAATATCTATACATCAATGGCTACACGACATCCGATATTTTAAACATTTAATTACATCGATAAACATTTCTAAGTGTTCGAAGTGAGATTGACGGAACCTAAGTAACGATCGTATACAATAATGCTCCCAAGAATGAAGTAATTGACAGTTTTCTTTGTCATTGATTTGTTAACAAACTTCAGATAGGGCTTAATGAGCAACTTAGAACGGCAGTTCTAGATTGTAGAATATTTCTACGAATGCTTTAATTTTTCTTAAAGCGATGGACTTAATTATCACGCGTATAGAAACTTCTTTATATTATTTTATGATACATAAAATAAACAGGAACTAAATTCAAAATATCATTACATTATTAATTAGAAAATTGCACAAAAATAGATGTTAAATTATTGTATATCTATTAGATAGATGTGAAATTTGTACGTGATAGTTTGTACGAGATAGTTACAATTAGTTATTATTCAAAGTAAAAAGAGGTACTTAGGTCATAAAATCAAATTACTGATTTAGGTAGGATATGTCGACAGGAATTACTAAACTATTATTGATATAATCATGTTTCCCCATCCATATAAAAATGGTCTGAAAATATACTCCAAGTTAATTTAAATAAAAACATATCAATACAAGTTCAATAACCTAACGACTAAGTTAAAATTTGGATAGTTACTTAGATTTACGAGACATTTCACATATACAACAATAAACATTTAATATTTAATAGTCTACCGATTACATCAATACACATAATAATAATATGATCGGCTTGACTGTACATTCCAAATATATAAACTTTTCTACTAAATGTACAATCAAGGAGCTATATTGACCGCTTATGCTAAAAGATTAAAATGCTCTTATACTAAAATTCATAATGATAATAAAAACAATTGATAAAAAAATAAACAAACAAACAATAACAGTAGTCAAATGCAAGCATAATACGTAATAATCATTGAATTATTATAAATTTAGTATTTAAAAATGGCACGCTATCACATTCTTCTTTGGACAATTATCATGATCTTATCACAATGCATACTGTTTCTGATACAAGTTTACACAAGATATAAAGTTCATTCGGCATAATCCGAGTCCTTGAATTATTATGATTGAATGTTTAAGTTAGTATTGAAGTAAGTATTACACATATTTAGAGATTTAAAGATTTCAGCTACGGTTGGTATCTCACATTGTCAGTACACGTCGACGCGCGTGTCTCGACTGATGAAGGAGCACCGACTGCTCCGAAACTAGTCTTGCAACAATGCAAGAAACTAACCGTGAATTAATTAATGACTTTTATAGATTGTGTAAACTTGTATCACATTTCTTTACATTCTTCTATCCTTCATGAATATCGAAATTTCAAAAAGCACCCGATCTTCCCAGCAAACATATTACAGGCAAACAGTCTATCTCTTTCTATCAACCTAGATGATTTAAGTTAACAATATTTTTTTTATTTATTGGCAATCTTTTACGCCTCAGGCCAACAATCTTACCACAGACAAACAGTATACATCTCTCTCTCTCTCTCTCTCTCTCTATCAATATTTATGATGATTTAATTTTTTTTATTTATTGGCATTCAATTGACATTCTTCTACGCCTCACGCATATAAAAATTTTATGAAGCACCCGATCTTTCCAGCATACTTACCACATAGGAATAGTATCTATCTCTTTCTATCAGCCTATAATATGATTTAAGTAGATTTTTTATTTATTGGCATTTTTTGATATTCTTAGACGCCTCGCGCATATTTTTTTTATAAAGCACTCGAAGTCTCCCTTAAACTTATCAAAGACAAACTGTCTCTATCTCTTTCTATCAGATGGTTACCCACTTATAAGATGGTTTAATTTTTTTTTATTTAAAGGCTTTCTTTTGATATTCTTTTACGCCTTACGCATATAAAATTTTCACAGAGCACCCGATCTTTCCAGCAAACTTACCGCAACAGTATCTATCTCTGTCTATCAACCTATAAGATTATAGAAATTCCCTGGCTTTTTATTTTACATTTTTAACGCGTTATGTATATTAAATTTCAGAAATCACCCGATCTTTTCACCTTGCATACCGTAGACAGTCTCTATCTCTTTCTCTCAGTATAGGAGATACTACTTTCTGGCTTCTTAAATTTCAAAAATCCCCTGATCTTTCCAACCGACAAGCAGTCTCTATCTCTTTCTATCAGAATATTTAGATGTTGAACTTTTAAGTTCAAGGATATTCTAATCCTGGATTGTGAGTCGATAAAGGGTTATGATTATGTTCAAAATTGTTAATATCCAAAATTTACTTATTTGTTGCATTTTATAAAGATCATAGATATTAAAATATATAAACAAATATTATTATTATATTTCAAAAAAATATACAGGATAATTTGTAAATAGCCAGAAACCTCTTGGGGCAAGTTATTCCTATATTCTATTTTTGCGAGGCTCAAAATAATATAGATTTGCGGCTAATAGAGGAATTATATAACATTTACATATTAAACCTTGTATACCGGTGAGATACGAACGAGTAAGTACAACTACTTTAAAATGTTATATCAATAATTTGTTTAGGTGAATTGACGATTCAGACGATTTTTTGCAGGTGTAAGTTAGAAAAATTTATGTAATCAAAAACACAATATCTTACACTTATTTGGCTCAACGTATTAGCATTGCAATTCAGAGAGGCAATGCCGCCAGCATGATGGGAACGCTACCCACTGGTAGTGGGTTTGAGCACTTGAGTTTCTTATAAGCTCGATGTCTTGTAGGTAACTTAGTTCTTCGCTGTACATAGTTTTAGTAGGAAATATAGGCAATTGGTTCGTAGATAGCATCCATAGTCACTAGCACCACATAAAAAAAAAGTCTTAAATATTTAAATATCTTTTGACGTTTGTTACTAATTATTATTAATAGTTACTAATTCTGAAGAAAACCACGACGCTCGAAATGGGTAATTCTAGTATTTCAAATTGACGTTACTTCAGATAACGGTAGAGATTTTAGCAAATGTTAAAATGTATCGTTAGAATTTTTGTCAAAACGCAGAATTAAAACGCATGTTAACTCTTTCTCCTGTAAAGGCACCACTTTCCTAACCAATCATCAACCCCATAGTGAAAATATTCTGTTGTTTTAAAATCGCTTAGAATGATTCAGTGTAATTACATGGCTTAAAGATAACATTTAATAACTCGGGGTGACGACGAGCGCAGTGATTTGACGCGCAGGATTTTGATCTACTTTTACCACTTTACACTTTATAAGTGGCATTTAGAAAGTGGCCTCATCTGGTCACCAACACGAATGTCTCAAAATAACCTGTAGGTTGGTCTATTCTGGTCGTCAAACTACGATTGTTCGATTTGATGTGTTATCGATACGACAGTCGATCGCTTGAAAGCTCAGACGAATCGATGGTACATAAAAAAAGAAAATCGTTCGATTTCGACGTCGATGTAAAGATAATAATCGATGCCCGGAATAGACTCCCTGTATCTAATATGAATCGTAAGTTTACTTACTCGCTCATACATGTTTCTTCAAAAAAGCCTAAGATAGTCAAAAGTGCTAACACCCTGTATACCCACCCTGTAACAAGTTAGACGCCAAAGTATCGATTTCAAGAAAAATCAGTTAAGAGCGAGTAGGCTTCGCTTCCTGAGGCATAATAGCTAATAGAAACGGAAAATTGGGATCCCATGAGTACATGTTTAATTAAGTGAATAATGATATGATTAATGTTAAATTGGTAGGTACTTTTTAGAAGTTACTACAGTCACGTTTGTTTTGTAATAATTCCTTATGGAATTTGCAATAAGTGATTTTTAAATGTATTCTATCACAGAGTAAAAAGTTTTTTTGGGGCATGATGTATTTCTAACATTATATAAACATTTTAAAATTAAAACAAATAAGTGAAAGTGCTGTCAAATAAATTTTTTCCTCATGATTTTGAAAATAAACATATATTTTACACATTTTAAAATTAACGAAATAAAAATTGTTAGTAGATAACTTCCGAGCTTTAGTAGAAAACTTCCGAGCTTTTGCATAAAAATCCGCTCCGGCCGCCTAAGAAATCGGAGCTTCGAAGACTTTTTCATCCGTGTACGAAACCGGTGAACAATAAAAAAACATCAAAGAATTTGTAATAAAACTCTTCGATGTATAATAAATGATTGGCCATTTTGAAACCCTTGAAGTGTATCTTCGGTATACTGCAGATACGATCTACGCACATACTGCCTATTCTAAACTTTTTCGCTGAACATCTTTCTCATCATATGAGATAACATAACCCTTTATCAACGTTACTTACATTTAAAATAATATTAATCAAAAATAGACTCAGTAAATTCAAATTAAAATTGCTTAGCAACTAAAAATCACTGTATAATCATAAGAAATATTGTCTTAAAACTGTGCCAAAGAAGGGTACCTATATATTTATACACAGGCCCTAAAAGTTGGCACTTAGTTCTATTATACTAATTATATATCTAGTAGTGATATAACTGCCTCATTAGTAATACAACACTGATAAGTTAGCAAAATATAAACACAAAGCAGTATACAATTTTCCCACCGTACAATTACTGACACCAGTATGGACGATACCGATGGTAGAATTGCCTTCTATTACAGTAATTCTTTCATCAGAATATCGTCGCGGTGGAAGAGACGTATTTAAACTATGTCTTTTTTTTAGGCCTGGGCTCAATAAGAAACAAATAAAAATTAAAAATTGCCCATACATGACCAGCGAAGATTGTCTTACATTGGTGCCCATAAACAACAAAATGTATATAATATATTGATCCCTTGAGCCCAAAATACTTTTACGTAACTTTTTTTTAATAATTCGAATTAAGTCGCTGACAAGAACCAAATAGGCATTTTACGCTTTACTTGTGAGTATTTTTGGCAAAATTAAACAGTTTAGAGCTGCAAAAATATATGTTATTAATGATTACATTTAGAAACATTTTCTCTATAGAAAAAAATGGCAAAGTAATCCCTTAAAACACGCTTTAAACAAAATATCTGAACTATTTATGATTACTTATAATGAAAATAAAGTAAACATTGTGAGCGCGATAATAATTATTTATTATTATTGTCTGACTCGGAATGTCTTCTTTATTTAATAAATTTTTCGAAGAAAATATATTTCTCAATATTATTGAATTTAATTTAAAAATATAACTTGTTAATTTTTATTTGAGTGGCTACCTCTCGTTGCTTCTCTCTTAGTTCGGTGTAAAATTAGAGCGACTGTTGAGGCCCGGTTTTTAGATCTTGTCAGCGATTTAAAAGTAGCGCATAGAACGCTTGAGCAGTTTGCAATCTTATCATCAATTTTTATAACACTTATCGTTACAAATAAACGCAGTTTTCACAATTACGAAATCGTTAATCCATTATTTTAGGAATGTAGTTATAACACCTAACACATAGTCATAAGATTTGTTTTGCTTAACCTAAATGAGCGTCGATATTATACACCGTGCAATTAAAATCATTATTTTCCCGAAATGTATGTACTCAGACCATGCTTTAGAGCACTAAATATTATTAGTTCATAAATAATTAAACATAATATTAGGCATTTTTAAGTTTGCCAAAATTAAAACTCGTTGCAATATCTCTACGACATTAGCAAGCAATAATAATACCGGTCGAGAATACTTGTTCGTTGTGCGGCCGCAATTATCAAGTGTAAATTAATAATAGAGAGTCAGGGAATTAGATCCGTCCCTTTCTTTTGTGTAGTAGCCGAAACGCGACAAGCGTCCGCGCACTTCTATTGAAAAAAAAAACAACGGGTTGCACTCCGGGAGTGCCGGCAGAAGTGAAAACTTGAACATTAACGTTGTAAACAGCAGGAAAAGGTATACATTTTCGCCGTGCGGTAGAGGGATTCCTTTCTCCGCCTTACGAATTTTCGATCAGGTCACGTGTCCTGACGCGAGTTTAACATTTTTTACCTATCCCAAAAAGTGCACAAAGCCGCGAAAGAAGTTTTCCCTTCAAATATACAAGGCAAGGTTAGTCGACTAAAAACCTTCGCAGGAACAACACGTAACACATGAGTGATGTTCCTAAGCTTACGTTACACGCTTTGCTTCTAAAATGTCGCATTTTCGTAACAAAAAGTTTAGTTGGTATGATATTTATATGCTGCGCTTTTAAGCGATATGTGAAGATAACATAGCGCAATCTAGGCGAATGTACGCCCAGCTATATCACAAGCCAAATTGTACGCACTTTAAATGAATTGAGAAGAGACACCAATACTTTCCGTTCATTAAAAGAAAATTTACAAAAACGCACAAGACTGGTTTGAAGTGAACGGACAACATGTACACCGGTAATTAGGGAAATTAATAGGTTATTTCTTTTTTATTTTAATCACTGTACTTAAATAAGACTGTTTCTTTAAATAAGCCTGAATTGCTTGCTATGTTACATGCGTTTCATGCATTAAATTAACAGCAAACTTTATCATTATTCTTATTTAAGGCCGAGTATGTGCTACATTGAGGTCATTTATAAAAATATGATTAATATTTTACAGAGCGATTCTAAAGCATGGTCTGAGTACTTACGTTTCGCAAAAATACTAAATTCAATTGCACGGTGTATAAATAACAGAATAGTTATTTCTGTGATAGAAATGGTCTGCAATATTAAGGCAATAAAATGCCGAATCAATTTGACTAGTTTGTACTTTACATACAAAACCTTGTATACTCAAACTCACAGACGTTTAAGAATTTATATATGAATTACATAAATATTTTTTTTATATATTTTTGACTGTATTCCATTTTTCGAATACGACTTATCATGAAACATCAAATTTCTATAATAATACAATTTTGGAGATTGCTTTTCCCCATTAGAATAAAAACTCAACGAGCTGCCTTGTTCTCCTAGTTCTACCCTCTTTGAAATTATTCAATCCTTTAATAGAAATCTAGTAATTCAGAGATGCTTTCATCAAGTTGACGTCCATTACATATTAGGACACAGAAGTGCAATTTTGCACATCTTAAAATACATACACCCTAGTCCTTTATCTAATTGAATAGATTTAATATGAAACTATGGTTTTATAGAGATATATCGAACGTTAAGTGCAAGAAGAACATATACACGTTCTTTGCACGCCATTTTATTTAAAAATACGTGTTGCCGCTTCGACTGCTCGGCTGCAACTGCCGTCAGAGACAGTTTTTAATGCGAGTTAAAGCATATCTCAACTGAAAGTGTGGGTATTGAAGAAATACCAATTAGTACATTTAAACTCTAAATATCTGTCAGAATCAATTCCAAAGAGGAATAGTGAAAGTTCTAATATCCAGATCTGCTTTATAGCAATTAATTCGGAGAATAAAGACTCTGGCACATCTTTGCAGTTAAAATGAGTGTAAAAAAACTGTTCGAGCGAATGTCAACCATGAATGAATCAGATGAAAGTTAAGTTTCCCTCTTCACCACTCCACTCCCGCTAGCTTCCGAGGGGGATGGAGAACGAACTTGCCTTACTGTATCTCTGTCTCCCATGACGTATGATATCCGACTGTTGGCCAGTTGTTCTTCTAACAACAATTTCCTTCTTTTGTAAGCGCAAAAAGGTTCGTGGCGGCGCTTAGACTTATACTTATTGTAGTAATACTTTTCCAGACGGGACTTTCTTTCTTCGGCAGTTTCTTTTGGTTTAGTGTATTTGTAGTGATGAGAAGTTGTTGCTGTTGTTGTTCTTGTTGGAGGTATTCGCTCTTCCAGTTTTATGTCGTCTCATTCGCGACGAAAATCAGATCTGTAACAAAGATGCAAATACTTGAACGACTAAATAGCTTCATGGATAATAGTGTAGCGTATAGCTCGCGCAAAAACATGATCAATGGTATATCATGCCATCTGATGTAAATCTCTTGTCAGTGAAGGTTCGAAGTGTCCAATATCAGACTATGAAAGGTTAAAGGTTTATGATTTTAACACTATTTATTTGCTAATAATTATGATATGAGAACATTTAGAATATGGATTATGCATATTACAAGCTTTTATTTAGTCTCATCTGTCCCGTTATCTGTCGGTCTGTAATCGAATCTTGCAAGAAAAATTAGACCCACTTCCCGATGTTCGATTGGACTCAAATTGCCTATATTTCTAAAAACTAAACTAAAACTATATACAGCAAAGAACTAAATTACCTACATAACATCGAGCTTATAGGTAACTCAAGTGCTCAAGCCCACTACCAGTGGGTAGCGTTCCCATCATGCTGGCTGCATTGCCTCTCTGAATTGCTATGCTAATACGTTGAGCCAAATAAGTGCCAGCATTTTGATCACGCGTCGCCTCAACCAGGCGCTCTGATAGATTTTTGAAAATAGAATGAGCTCCCGGTCCCCACGGACCCGGTGTCTCAACACCAAACGGCTAAAATATGTAACCACTGCCAAGGTTTCCATATTTTCGCCGTTTGCGCTGCTCTGCCGAAGTTGCCGCGACGCCAGCCCCATTCTGTGTTTCAGGAAGAAGTGACGGAGCTAAAGTATCGACACAAGTTGCATCCCACACTAAAGGCCGTCCCATCTTCCATGGAATTAAAGTCATGCCGTCGGGTCTTTTACCATCGTGACGCATCAGACCATTCGGTTCGAGAATGGCTGGCAAGCTGGCACTGGTAAAGCCCGGCGGATGATATCTTTGAATCTTTTTTTTTTACGTATGATCACTAATAACTTAAAGACGCCTGAACCGATTTGGATATTTCTGTTTTAGTTTCAAAGGGTCCTTTTTCCAATTTAATTTTAATCAAGATCTGACCACTGTTTTTGAGTTATTCTCAATAGCGCGTAGGTGAAGTCGCTCTTTTGAAGCTTAGCATGCGTTTAAATTTTAAAATTAATAATTAAATTAATAAAATAAGTATATACACACAAAGTTTCAAAAAATCTATATTCTATAATAAAAAGTTAAAACTGATATTCTTTTCTTTTACATTTTTTTATAAAAGATGATACATAATATATGTAAGCAAAATACCTATGTGTGTACACGTCTTGTGTTTTTGTATAAAACATTGTAGGTGTAGCTTTGTTATCCGCATTTTGGTAGTACTTCAAAATGGATGTGGTAGTTTTCAAAATGGATGCGGTAGTACTTCAAGATGGATCCGGTAGTACTTCAAAATGGATCCAGTTGTTTTCAAAATGGATCCGGTAGTACTTCAAAATGGATCTGGTAGTTTTCAAAATTAATCCGGAAGAACTCTGAAATTGTTTTTTTTTTTATTTTAGATGCCCATTTAATAACCGAATCGTTATCCCACTATTGAAAAGGATATAAAACAAATGCGTTCACACTCGCAGCTCTTCACTACGATAAAGACTTGGATCGTCGCTGCCGGAAACATAACATATCACTCACACAATCATAACCAGAACTAGAAGCACACATTTTAATATCCCTTGGGCAGGAAAATTGTGCTCCTACTGAGAATTGAACCCAGGGCGCAGACTTGCCCACTGTGCCAACTGGGTTATATAGTAACGGATCCTTCCCTAAATTTACTTGACGACCGTGGTGGCTTTCTTCGCAGCGGGTCGTGAATTCGAATCCGAATAAGAACACAATTTGCCTTTTTAAAGGACACTTGTGCTTCTGGTTCTGGTTGTGATTGTGTAGGCGATATAAATGTTTCCAGCACACATAATACAAGTATTTAAATTATTTGTGGGGCTGTGAGTGTGAATCTGTTTGTTTTGTTTACTTACCTTATAATAATTGTGTTGTAGTTCCCCAATCGGTTTACTCAATTTAACTGATGACCTCCACTTCCTGTTGCATTCTATAAAAGCTGATCTCTTCTTGTAGAGCGCGAGTATGCATATATTTACTCAGTTTTAACATATTTTTTTTCGATCGCAATTAGAAAAAAAAACTTCAATCGCAACTAGTTTCGTATAAGGACGAGAAAGTAATCAATCGCAACTGGTAACGAGAAACAACGAAATTTCCTGACCTCAACTGGTTTCATACAAGGACAAAACTCTGCAAAACTGGTTTGGTACAAGGACGAAACTCTTCGAAACTAGTGCCGTACTAGGACAAGACCCTTCGAAACAGGTTTCGTACATGAACGAAACTCTTCGAAACGTGTACTGTACAAGGACGAAACTCTTCGAAACTGGTTTCATCCAAGGACGAAACTTTCGAAACTGGTTACGAAGCTCCAGTTTCATACACGGCCGAAGGGGAAAACGCGATGCCTTCGAAACAGGTGTAGTAAGAATTTGAACATACTTGGGCGTTACGCCGGCGGATGTGGCGCCGCGAACTTCCGCCCTAGCGACCAACGCCGCGAGCCGTTCGTCGACCGGCCCTACAAACGTCTGCACATATTCCTCGGCGCTGCGGGTGCCGGTCAATGCGTGGAGATGGAAGGAAAGCCCGCGACGGATGCCGCGCAGCTCCGCCTGCAACCTGCAAGAAAATATATATTTTTATGCTGACCGTATATTATATTTTGACCGTTCCCTCAAGAATTTCAAATCCAAGCACATAAGCTGGGAGGTAAACCATAAGCTGGAAGGTTGCCAATAAGGCGGTCGTCTTATCCCCTATCAAAGGCCTTGGAAATATTAAGCGATACCGCAACCGCTTCGCCGTGTTTTTCCAAAGCCACACTCTATGTGTGAATAGCATACGCAAGAAGGTCTCCTATTGACCGGTTCTGGCGAAACCCATATTGCCGGTCACTTAGGAGGTCATTTCCTTCAAGGTAGCCCAGGAGCTTCTTGTTCAGTACACGGTCTATTGTCTTACAGATAATGGACGTAACTGAAATGGGCCTATAGTTGACAGGGTCAGCACGACTTCCTTTTTTGGGCACAGGTTGGACGTTGGCAGACTGCAGTCTCCAAAGATCGGAAGAGGCGTGTCAGCATCGGAGTCATTTCAGGCGCACATGTTCTCAGAACTATGGCTGGTAAGTCATCAGGGTCACTGACCTTGTTCACGTCAAAATTACGTAGTGCTTTACGAACATCGATTGGCTCCGCGATGTTTTGCATTTAGCCAGAGTCAAGTAATAAATTATTTCAAGTGGAACACATTATTATTTCATAATAGAATTAGTCAGAAATAACAGTCAAAGTTAGGTACAGGTATCAAGATGTGCAGTCGTTTTTTAGATAGAGCGTCGGGGTTATTTTAAAGTTTTGAATTTGCTACTTAATATACATTATTTTTTTGGAGTTTTGAAGCGAGACCCATTAAGCGAGCGACCTGCTCATTTGGTCAATCAATTATCCCACACAACCAAAAACCCCATTAAAAAGAAGCCGTATAGTAAAGATTCAACCTCTTTACTAGGGCATGACTTGACTACCTGACTTTGACTGTGACCGTGACTGGTGACTGACAATTTTTATCAAATATTATTTTTATTTTAATACTCACTGCTTAGCGGAATCAGCAATAGCCTCCACGTGCACTGGTGACGTGTAATCGTGGGCAATCTGCCACGGGTTCAGCCACGTGGTCACTCTGTAAAAAAAGAAAAAAACATTCAGAAACAATAATGTTTCTTATTTATGACTACCTGTAGGTGTGCGTTGCAATACTACTTGAAGAAAAAGCGATTTACCTCTTTCATGTTTATGTTTGCCTAGTGCAAGCTTTTTTTTTTGTTTAGGATAAGTCGAAAATCGACATCATGTTTAATGCATTGTTTTAGTGGTCTAAAACCATCTTCGCATTATTACCTTTCAAATGAAACCGGTTTGGGACACATCGGTTGTATAGATAAAAGTCTATAAAGGACATAGGTAGTAACATTTTTTATTTTTATTTTATATATGAAGATAGAATAGATATAGAATAAGAAATAATACTGTTTGATTGAAAATTGCGTAAATATTACACATAAATTAAGGATTAAACGATTTCACTCGCAGTTGGTTTTTCGCATTGTTGCAGACTAGTTTCGGAGCAGTCGGTGCTTCTTCAGTCGAGTGAGTCAAAACGTTTAATCCTAAAATGGGTAATACTTGCAAAGCTTTCAATCAAACAATATTATTTCTTATTTATTCACTTATAAGGAATTTTAGTAAATACATCGTCGGATTGAACTAAACGCTTGGTTTTGTTAAAATTATAATATATATAAGCATGTGTAAAATACCAGAAAACTCTCTGATTCTTGTTCTAATCCTTAGATCATTTAGTTCTACAACTTTATTCTGAATTCTATATTTTCTGTAATAATTAAGATGATGTATTCCATACAATCTACAAGTATTAGTTTTGTATATGCAACGCCAGTTGACACTTGACACCTTAGACCTAAGGTGACGATACTTTAGCTAGAACGCGTGTTTTTGTAACCGTTTTACTCGACATTCATAATAAAACCTTTGGAGGTTTTGCCGCGAAAGTGATAAAATGGCGTCGTTGATTTTGTATTATTTTCCAAAATCAGTGATACTTCGAATGTTAATCAGTAATAATGGTGGATTATTAACTAGTAATACTTAGTGAACGTGCATAAGTGTAGGCAAATCATAAAGTTGAAAAACGTGATTTTCACCTTCGCTCCAAAACTCCAATAGAAGTTCTAGTAAAGTTTCTACCATTTTACTAGTGCATGACTTGAATATGACTGAACCTTGACTGTTTTACTTGATTTTGACTGTGTCTTGGGACTAGGACTTTTAATATAAAATACACTTGAAATATATTAATACTTGACACTGGCTAAATGCACAAGTTTGCGAAGCCAATATTCAAAGAAAAAAAAACAGATAAAAAAATCTGTAATCTGTGTGATACGATAAATGATGCCTGTTTCTTAGAATATTCATAAAGTTCATAAATATAAAGGAAAAAAATAACAAATCTCATGCAAACAACATCAATTTGTATTTTTGTAACCATTTTGTTCTACCATTTTATATCAAACAAAACACTGTAAAAAATATTTTATATACGCATATTTACTGATTACTTCAGCTTATTTTTTTTTATTTCAGCCGCGTTTTCTCGAAAATTGGATAAAACCATAAAAAATCCAAGAAGGCCGCGCATGACCTTGCGTAACCGCTACGATGTAATTTACGCAACATACACCTTTATATGCAAAAGTATATGGGGTATTCCCCATATACTTTTGCATATAAAGGTGTTGTAATTGGCTGTGGTTAAAAAAGGAGCTCGCATTGACGTATACCTACCCTTTAACAAAGAAGATAAATAATATATTTTAAAATTTATTTGAATAATCATAGAACAGAATTTGCAATGGCCGAACGAAAGTCGTTGGGCTAAATGGTAGAAATGATGGTTTCTGGTATTTTACTATGTATCCTATTAAAATTACAATATAATAATATGTCAGAAAAAATATCATTCGCTTTGGTTTGCAATAGTTCCGCATATTATTCGCTTCGCAACGCGCTACTACTATAATAGAATCTACTTGAATGCAATCAATGAAAACGATCTTAATACTAGATATAAGCATAAAATTACAGTGCGCACATTTAGATTAAGCAAAACGAATAAATCTTTTATGGCAAATGGGGTTACATTTTACAATAAAATTCCTAAAATTTTAAAAGAATGACTACTGGGAAAGTTTAAATCTGTAATAAAACAGGCATTAATTAAGAAAGCTTATTATAAAACGATTGACTACATAAATGACAAGGATGCATGGAGCCAAACTGCACAAGCGCTTTCTAGCGACTACATAATATAAATATACCTAGGTTAATATAATTATGTATTAGTGTTATGAAACGATTAAAAAAAAAAATTAAAAAATATGCGCCGCCGAGTTTCTTGCCAGGTTCTTCTCGAGATGGCTGTAATTTAGCTAATCTGACAGTAGTGTCATTAACTTTCATGAGTGCCCCTTTGGGCCCACTGAATAAACAATTTTGATTCGATTTGATTTGAATGAGTTTTAAAAGTAAAAAATTACGTTATTGATCTTGTTATTGTGTAATAATGGTGGATTATTAACTGTTAATAGTTCGTAACCGTGCATAAGTGTAGGCAAATCACATAAAGTTAAAACGTGATTTTCGCTTTCGCTCCAAAGCATCAATAGAATAAAAATAGAAGTTCTAGTAGAGTTCCTACCAATTTGACTTGGATTAATTTCGAAAACTTGAACTAAGTAAATTTAAATATCGTAATACTTGACACTGGCTAAATGCATAAAGATTGCGAATCCAAATTTAAAAAAGTACATACGGTGCTAAATCACACAGGCTCACATCAAAGGGTCTTTTTGCTTCGCTATAGTCGAAGGTAGAAAAACAAAATACAAAAAACATTGATCAAACCACAAAATGTCGATTTTATGTATAACGAGTAATATTTTTTCTACCGACTTCACAAAAAAGGAGGTACTCGATTCGACTGCATGTGTTTTTTATGTGTAGGTAACACATAATTTCTTTCCACGTGAACCGATATTGATTCCTTTTTTTGTTTGAAAGCTGCTACCTTCCAATTGGTCCCATTTAAATTTGATCAAGATCTGATCAGTAGTTTTGAGTTATCGTCAGTAATTCGTGTTTAATACATTTAATCTGATCAAGGTGCCGAAGATAAAGCGGTGAAGTCGGTTTTTTTAATCATTGCTTGCGTTTAATTATTTCAAATCAAGTTTTAGTAGCTGTAGTTACAGAGAACTTGTCAAGTCAACTCAAACGAGCTAAAACCCGATGAGGTTCAAGTCATGCCCTGATAAAGTAGTAGGAACTTTACTAGAACATCTATTGGAGTTTTGGAGCGAAAGGGAAAGTCACGATTTTCAAGTTTGTGTGATTTGTATGATCTAAGTTACTGGGCAGTCTTGCATTAAATGGCGGATCTCAAACACGCATCTTTTATTTACCACCGATAAATAATCAACCATAATTACACATGAACACTCGAAATCACTTGAACACTCGTATCACAAGATTCGGAAAATCGACGACATACTTCACTTTAGCGGCAAATTTTTGTGTTTTGTGTGTGTGTTTGTTTCCAAACAAGCCTATAAAGCTGGTAGGCTGGGACATGTGGCTTACTGGTCGCCGTCTAAATATTGCTGGACGCGGTTACGGATTTCGCACGCAGCGATCACGTGACGCGCCAAATCTTGCCCTTCCCACTCGTGGTCGCCCAATTCTGATGCTATGATGTTTTCTGTAATTTAACAATTAATTTATTAATAAACTATTAAGAATAAGAATAATATTATTTCTTGAAACTTAGTACTAATAACACATACAAATAACAACAATGTTTTTTTTGTGTAGGGGAGCCCAGGATCCCACACTAGGAAAAGTCCTGTGTCGTGGGATACAGTCTCTTCCGTCCACTGTTAATTACTATATAAAATGAAAAAGAAAAAAAAAAAAAATAGTATTCGTTACATAATAAGGATTTATTACACTTCACTTATTTCTAAATTCATTTTAAATAAGAATTATTTCTATTAATATCATAACATGAGCAAGAACTTTTTCTTCAAAAAGTTTAAGAAAAAGAGAAAAAAATGTAATAAAGAAACGAATGGAGAAAAATTTAATTAATGTGAAGCATAAAAACCAGAAAAGATAAAAACAATAAATACCAACAACAAATTACCGTAGATAGTACACTAAATATAATAAATTAACTTTAAAAAAAATCGTTGTCTGTAAAGTCGGTTTACGGACGATAACTTTACGTGATAACGTCATAAGACGAACGCTTGGCCGATCGTGCCTCTCTATCGCTTGTTCCGCGCTCTCGCTTGCACGCTCAGGCTCAGGCGGTACGTGACACTTTTTCGTGCGTGCAGCGCCCCATCGATTTATAAGACGTTATCACGTCAAAATAATTATACCAATAACATAACAATAAACATGGTCAATCCTTACTTTAGAATTGTTATGCGCTTGGTTTACATTGTGTTTGAGCTCAAAGTATTATCGAGTGTGTTCGAAAAGCACCAGTGTGGGTAAAAGGTATAGTGTAGGCATCAAAACGTGAAAATAGAAGTAGGTAGAAGCGGAGTGACGTATTGTTTGGTACAGTTCAAACTAGTATTATCCAGAAATTTACTACAAATACCAACCAAACACTTATATCGTGGGTGCCGGAAACATTCACATCACACAAACATTACACCCAGAACCAGAAGCACAAATATCCCTTGGTAAGGAATTTGTGCTCCTGCCGAGAATCGAAAACCAGAACGACATTCGAAAGCGTTTGTATTATAATCGCTTTCACACTCACAGCCCCACAAAACATTCGATGAGTTGTATCGTGGGTGCCGGCAACATTCACATCACACTCTTGTGTCTCACATCTCTAGGTTTGATTAAATGGGATCATTATGACCAGAAACACCAATTTCCACTGAAGAGTTCTCTTTTTACGCAGTCGAGTTGTGTGTAAATCTTTGTGTGTAAATTTAGTGTACTTACACTACATTGAAGTCCAATCGGACATCGGGAATAATTATTCTTGCAAAATGTTTATACTGACCGACAGACAGACATCGGGACAGGTAAAGATAATACTCCTCATCTTACCAGCTTACCCTCGTCTCGTCACTCAATGACGTATAAAATCCTTAATGCGGGGCTGTGAGTGTGAAAACGTTTGTTACCGTTCTCGAATCCGTCGTGGAGGCTCCACATCCGCAGGCAGGCAGCGAGGGACGGCAGTGCCACCGGCAGTAGCTCACACATCGTCGCAAAATGGTCGAACCTGTACACAAACAACGCTGCACTTACATCGAACACGGTTAATGATCCACCATAATTACATATTTACTCTCGAAGAATCACAGTTATGTATGTTTTGAAAAATTATACAAATTGAACAACGCCATTTTTTCACTTTTGTGTGTTCCGCCATATTGGACTGTCATCCAAACTAAACGTGAATACAAAATGTCAGCTCAATCGGTTGAAGATATCTCCTTCAAAATTTAGTTGCAAGATTCCACCCGAACAAACATACATACATACAGTGCAAGCTAAATAAAAGCTTGTAAAAAGTCTTTTCACTTCTTTCGCGTTTATATAAAACGTAATAACTAAATTGTAACCTGGAAGAGGTTACAATACGTTATTGTGAAATGTGTTAATAGTTATTCTGCTATTTGGGGCGGAGACAAATCCAACAAATCAAAGATCATAATTGGTTCAGTCGTTTTAGAGTTTGTATTAGCCCGACTGTTTTATATAATAACTAGCCATGCCCCGCGGCTTCGCCCGCTATTTTCAAGTTAAAATACTTTTTTCTGTTTCTGAGTGTGATTGTGTGTGATGTGAATGTTTCCGGCACCCACGACACAAGTCATTGAACTTAGTGTGAGTGTGAAAGCATTTATTTATTATTAGCCGTGCCCCGCGGCTTTGACCGCTATTATCAAGTTAAAAAGTAGCCTATGTGTTAATCCTAAGTATAATCTATGTACATTCCAAATTTCATCCAAATCCGTTCAGCCGTTAAAGCGTGAAGAGGGAACACACATACTTACACACAAAGTTTCGGATTTATAATATTAGTAGGATATAGATATCACAGATAAAAACAGGGATACCGTGATGTTTTTGCGATAATTCTGCAGTATTCATACGAACCTGGACCACCCGGTAAGGATAATTCCGGAGAATTTAATGTCCTCTTCGTAAATAGTCAATTCATTGCGCCAAGCCATCTGGTTACTGGCGTACCGACGAACGTCGCAAACCATCTATAATAAAAGTCAAAGTCAAAATATTCTACGATCCAGTCCAAGCAGCGGGCAAGTTTCTATCACATATACACACATAAACACTTAACATAAACCCTTTCACCGCATTAAAAAAGCGACTTTACCAGCTTGTACTAGCAGACGAGTCACTATTTTAAAGTCAGCTGTTTTAATGTAGGTACCTACCTACTGAAGCTACTGCGCTGGACGGGGTGATGAGTGATTGATTCGGTTGAATTTTGGTTTGTTATTTAAGTTTTATGCTAGATAGAGACGACGAACGTATTATAATTTCTTTTAATTAATGTTCTCATTGAAGTGATGTATATCTGATATGAGAATAAATATCTTTAAACCTTAAAAACGTATATCTTTTTTTTTAATGTTGTGCATTAGCCAGTGTCAAGTAATAAAATAATATCCGGATGACCGGTAGATGTAGAATGTGTTTGAATTTGTAGCCTCAGAAAGCTCCATCTAGTGTCGAGAAGAAACAGTTTTTTACATCGGTCATGGCGTAATAGATGGCGCTGATAGTTTCTTAAACCCGGTTTTTTCAAATGCAGTTTGGGAACCGAGCATTTTTCGGACCTGGAACGTTGATAAATCGATTCCTTGGGCCGAAAAACCCCTAATATGTAACTTTCATGAAAATCGTTGGAGCCATTTCCGATATCCTGATTACACACACATATATATATATATACATATATATGTGTGTGTAATTGCTCGTTTAAAGATATTAGATTTCAAGTGTATTATTGATCGAGAGAGCTCGAAGCGCTAGCGATGCGTCTTCATTTCAGCTTGGGTAAAATTGCTTTTTGTATGTCCGGATTTCCGTTTGTTCTCCTCAACATGTCGCATTTCTCGACCGATACTAGTAAAATTTCGTAACAGTTTCGATAAAATTATATATTTTTTTGTCGATTCAGTTCGACATTTTAAAAATGGCCGAGATATAGTCGAAAACGTAAATAAACATATTTCAGCCATTTCGAAAAATACGCGAGATTTTCAGCTCACAGAGTTTATTTATTGACTAGCCGTGCCCCGCGGCTTCGCACGCTATTATCGAGTTAAAAAGTAGCCTATGTGTTAATCCTTGGTATAATCTATGTACATTCCAAATTACATCCAAATACGTTCAGCCGTTAAAGCGTGAAGAGGGAACAAACATACTTACACACAAACTTTTGGATTTATAATATTAGTAGGATAACTAACACAACTCCGGGTTAGGGTTCTATAGTGGTAGAACTCTTTTACAGAGTCCGCCTGCGGCAGTACCACACCATTGCCAGACATTCATCTACCAGTAGTAATTCAAACATTACTGGATAGCACTGAACTGTAAAGGACATTGATTGACATGCTAGTTTCGTCTCTCAATTATAAAAAAAAAGCGCTTAACCGAAATAATGAGACGTGGGTCCGATCTATGCATTTATCTCTTTCTAATGCAAGGCGAGTAAACAGCCCGTCCGATGTTTTACAACTCATATGATAAAAATTGTTACGTCTTGAAAAGACTTTCACCTCACAACTCCTGCTAGCGCCTTTGAAAGCAGAAGCTGCCCATATCATCGGGAATACGAAAGAATAGCGCTCCCACATCTTGTTGTCGATCGCAAACTGTTCTTTCACGTTGTAGTTCCAAACCACGGGTTGAACAAGTGCGCCGAGATCGTACGCTGTGAATAAATCCAATGGTAAGAGAACTAAAGATCATTTAATTCTTAACGTAGCAAATTACTACACGGTGTTTATTGACCGATTCACTGCAGACATCTATCTACTCTACGTATATTTTGCAATAAATAAAACAGCTATTTAATTAAATGCCCTAGCTTTTGATCTAAAGTCGGCGTTTAATTAGTAGGTAGATGAATTATATTTAAAGTCAAAAAGTTAACAGTCAGAAACGGCTGAACGAAATCCGCCAAGTGGTTAACAATTATGCTATAGGCAGATAGGAAAATTGTTTTAAATTCGAGGCTGTTACAACTTAACTTGAATACTAATAAACAAAACTCAATCGCCACAGTTCAAAGACATCGTGGACCTCGCAAGAAGTCGATTCCGTTAGAAAGGACTAACAAAAGAAATAAAATAAAAAAAATTACCTTTCATGACAGATACAGCAGTATTACGGATCATATCATCCCACATCAGGATGGACACATTGGGGTTAATTGATTTAATGTAGTTCGCTATAGCGCTGATGTGGTCGAGGAACAGTGACGCTGATCCGTGCTCGCTCGTGAGGGACTTCTGCTGGCAGTCTGAGCAGACATTCATGTGCCACGCCTGGTAATAATGTTAAAAGATATTCATTAATTTTCATGAGATTTTTTTAGAACATGGGACGACAAGATCTAATATATGTTGAACTACCTATTGGCTGAGTTTGGTAAGCGCCTTAAAGCAGGGTTTTAAGCGATTCCCGGTGGGAACACCAGTTATATCCCCAGGTAAAATTTGTGTTTCTGGTTCTGGTTGTGACTGTGTGACGTGGATGTTTCCGGCACTCACCACACAAGTCATCGAACTTAGTTTGGAGCTGGGAATGTGGAATCGTTATTATAATATTCAGTCAGGCCATCAGTGCTTGGATGGGTGACCGTTAAGTGGGATTTTCAACTGAGTGCTACCGTGCTTCGAAAGACGCGTCGGTGTCGGTTGTTAGTCGTATTACAAGTCATTACAACGGATGCCAGAAAATTTATGACTGCTCACTATAATACAGTCCATACAACAAGCAAGCTGTAGACATATGTCAGCAGGATAGACTGTTTGATCACTATCTCACCTAATGATAAGTGATTATAGATAGTCTATACCTAGAGTTTGATTGGTTATCCAACTAATCGATTACATATCTTTTGTTTTTTATTTTTAATACAATTGACAAAGACTGTCAATCAAGTTCGTGAGCAATATGAGAGATTGGGGCTCATCAATCACCAATATCTGCTAAGCTTTTATTGGATCGTTTTTTGACCCAGAGTGTAATATAAAACGTATCAGGCTGACGTCCAAAATGTGTCACATTTTACTCTTATTGGCCTGAAAGAGCCGAGTACAGAATTTTATGAGGAGCATCTTAAATAGGCTTTAAGCTTACTTATAGACCGCGCACCTTAAATAGAGTTTATTGTTGCCCCTAATCCGTCAGCTCTAGTATGAACATAAGTCGCGTTAGGTTGAGCGTCTAACTGGTCTAACATCTGTCAAAACTGTTTATGCCTTGGGGTAGATTAGAGAACTTACTAAGAAGCATCTAAAATAGGCGTTATTCTTGCTCTTACCTCATCAACTCCAATACGAATATAAGACGCGTCCGGTTAAGCGTCCCACACCTGTCAAATTATGACCTTCTTACCCTGAGAGGAGAGGGGCATAGCAGAGAACTCAATTACTAAGTATCTAGTAATAATTTTATTTCATACTCTTACCTCGTCAGCTCCAATATGAATATAGGTCGCATCAGTTTGAATAGCCAACACCTGTCGGATCATGTTCTTGATAAGGATCTGAGACTCCGGCCTCGTGGGGCAAAGCACTGAGGGCGAGCGAGCAAACTCGCGCAGACGACGGTAGAGAGGGTGCTTGAGCACATACTCCAAGTGGCCGATGGTTTGTACCAGCTGAATCTGGAGTCAACGGAGACAATACACCAATCGACTTGTGTTTTGGAAACTATTTATTATTCTTCAGAGTATTTTTTAATAATTCACCTAAACCTTTGAGCAATATGGCGTCTCACTGACTAGTGACGTCACATTTTAGTAAATACACTTCAACAAAGTCGCAATTCAACATGAAACTAGTAAGTACTGTATGATATTAGGTACTCATTCTGCAATCAAAGTTTTTGCAGCTAAAGTAATTAGATAAACCCCTACTTCAACTTGGAATTAGATTAGTGACTGGTGGCCTACCAAATTGTTGTATTCTACTAACACAGATTATTTAAAACCGATTTCGTTCTCTACTTGCAAAGCTTGCTCTTGCAACGATACCTCATAAGGGCAGAAAAAAATATTTTGCCCCCCACTTACGTGTATGGATTTCAAATATTTGTCCAAATGATGAAGTGTAAATGACAAAGTTTATTTATTTTAAATACCAGATGCGATAAAAATATTTATGTTAATATAAAGATCAATTTGTTACCTACTACTAAATGTGCGTTAGAAATAAATTATAATTTTTTATTGTATTTGTATTTTGGCGATAATGGCTTACACATAAAAGATAGATATATGCGGTCGCGGGCTTTTTTGTAGGACTATTTAAGATAAACATTTCTATTATACATTATATACGTATAACTCCAACGGTTATAGCGGCGCACGCCAGAATAGCTCGCAGATGGCAGATTGTATTCCTAAATTTCGTTGGTTACCACTCGCCAGTCATCCACCATATCAGCAATCCCGCTTGTGGCTAGAGTTATGTCAATTATCGTTTTGGCCCATGATGTCACAAAAGTAGGCATCGATTTTGTATGTGAACGTTATGTCTACGACTAAAATCTAGAATATCCCTTCCTCTTTCATTTGTGTCCCTTACTCCATCATTTGTGTCACCAGTCACTGTTTTTTAGACCTATTTTGTCCCGGGACCTATCTCGAAATGAAATAAAATGAAATGCATTTATTTGCTTCAAGTGTGGGTATAAACAGATGTAAGGTTAAGTGTATCAATATAGTTCACACACTTGGTCATATTCATATATTTCATATTCATATTCTTTATTGCAAACATATACAGTTACATTAAAACTAGGTACATGTACCCTGCAAGGGTGTAGCAAAATTAAACTGGTAACTTAGGTGAAAATAATTACAATTTCACTAAACATTAATGCATATTTCTATAGTCTTAAAATTATTATATTTATTTACAAAAGTAAGTAAGTATAAAGCAATCAACTCCAGCAGAATAATTTAATATTTTTCGTTCAGCGTGGGACCGAAACGTTTTTGTCTTCGAAAAAGTCTTTAACAGTGTAATAGCATTTTTTAATCAGCAGTTGTTTTAGTTTGGTTTGAAATTTATTTAAATTATCTTCTTGTTTGATATTAGTTGGAATTTTATTAAATATTTTTATTGTCATATAGTGTGGTCCTCTTTTAAATATTTCTAATTTGGGTTCCGGAGCTAAAATTTGATGTTGACGTCGAGGATTGGAATTAAATACATACAATTTAGGATGTTTCTTTACAAAAATCGCAGCTTCGAGAATATATATGCTCGGGAGTGTAAGTATGTTGAGGCTTATGAAATGAGGCTTACAACTCTCCATTTGACGAATGTTCATTAAAATTCGTAGACATTTTTTCTGCAAGATGAACAGATCATTTGCGTCAGAGCTGTTGCCCCATAATATTACCCCATATCGAAGCCATGAATACGCGTATGCATAATAAGCACTTATTGCTGTATCAAGATTACTGTTGGACTTTAATATTGATAGGGCATAAATAAATTGGGATAGTTTTATTTTAATTTTTTTAAGATGTTCTTTCCAGGTCAGGTGTGAGTCAATTTGGATTCCTAAAAGAGTAACATCTTTAACTATGTCAATATTAAGGGATTTTGATAAAGAAGTTAGGTCTAAGGGAGTTTTTTGGTATGGTAAAAATTGAATTAACTTTGTCTTTTTTAGATTTATTTCAAGTTTATGTGTTTCTATCCACGTTTTTACATCTCCAAAGGTATTTTTTAGGTAATGTTGTGTATTTGTGTCTATTGAGCATTTAAATATGAATGACACGTCATCTGCAAAAAGAATGCAAGGAGCTTCTGTTATTTTTGGCAGGTCATTTATGTAGATGAGAAATAAGACACAGCCTAGAACACTTCCCTGTGGTATAGAGGAGTTGGTGATTTTCATTTCAGATTTAATGTATTGTTTTATACCGGTTTCGTCCGAGTAGTAATCTATTTCTACTAATTGTTTTCTGTTAAGAAGGTAGGACCGTAACCAATTTAATGGTTTGCCTCTAATGCCTATTTGATCTAACTTACTTAGAAGAATGCTGTGAGATACTTTATCGTAAGCCTTTGCCATATCTAACACTAAACCAACGGCGTAGTGTTTTTCCCTGATATTGTTTAAAATGTGATTTATATATTTATAAATTGCTAAAGTTGTTGAAGATTTTTTACGGAATCCAAATTGGTTTTCATTTAAAAGCTTGTGTTTTTCTAAAAAGTAGTATATGCGATTGGACATGATTCTCTCAAAAATTTTTGATATAGTCGGTAACAAAGCAATTGGTCTATAGCTAGACACATCTAAAGATGTGCTACTTTTCTTAATGACGGGTCTAATTTTCGCTATTTTGAGTTTATCTGGGAAGCAGTCTTCTTCAAAAGATTGGTTAATTAACTTTGTTAACGGGGGCGTTAGTTGGGTTGCACACGCTTTTATAAGAGCAGGAGGGATATCATCTAATCCACAACTGTGTTTATTTTTTAGTTGTTTAATTATCTTATATATTTCGTACTCTGTGACTGGTGATATGTACATTGAATTGATTACTGGTTCGAAAAATCGTCTATTCAGAGGAGTTCCGGAGACAGTCGGTATCGTGCTATTCGTTGGTTTACCTACTGAGATAAAGTAGTCATTAAAAAGGTTTGCTATGTCATGTGGAGATTCTACAAGATTGTTGTTTGATTTTAGTTTTATGTTTTGAGGTTTTTTAGCTCGGGGTTTACTAGTTACTGTTTTTATTATGTTCCACATTGTTTTTACTTTATTATTAGAGTTTTTCATCTTTTTTATGTTAATATTTTTCTTAGAAATCTTAACGCTCTTTTTTAATATTTTTTCATAAATGTGGTAGTGTGTTTTGAGAATCTTATTATTTGTTTGATTAGTGAGACTCCGCAAAGCCCTTTTATGTCGACATGAAGTTTTTATTCCCTTTGTTAACCAAGGATTAATTGAGTAACCTTTAATTCTACATCGTTTCAATGGTATGTGCTTATTTAGTATTTGGCTAATTTGATTGTCAAAGCTAGTGTAATTTGTGTTGATATCTTTTTCAGATTTTATAATTACACTCCAGTCAACTTCTGCGAGAGATTTTTTGAAGTTATTTATATTAGTATGTGTAAAACATCTTTTTGATAGAATCATTGCCTTTTTATGATAATAATTACTTTCTTTTTCAAAAATGTAGTATAATGTTTTATGGTCCGATATACCATTGTCTTTAACTAGCACTGTGCAATCACTTTTATGGTTGGTAAATATTAAGTCAATTATTGACGAAGTATAGTGACATGCAAATATTGATTTGAGGGCTAGGTAGTTAGATATCTTTATAGCGTCATAATAATAATTTTGGTTATTGTTAATATATTCTATATGTGGCACAATTACAATAAGTAGAAATGGAAAAATCATCATTAAAGTTAGAGATCAAGAAATGTCAAAATTTCAGAATATTAATGTCAAAGATAAAAATAAAAAACGGCTACTCTTATAATGCAAACGTAACGTATCTTTCCCATTGAGGTAGGCAGAGACCACTTCTCTCCACCTGCTATGATCCTGACACACATCTTTCGCTTCTCCTACATTCATGAGTCTTTTCATACATGATCGTTGGTTGCTGGTACTTTTGACCTCATAGACCTCGTCTATTTTAACCAGGGCATACGTATACATTTAAAGTTGATACTTACGCATAATATCAGTTATATCCTGAAGTTGGCAACAAATACTAAAAACTAAAAAAACACATTGCACATAGGCGCAAGGTATTCGTTCAAATAGTATTTTTTACTACACGTTGAAAAGGCTAGACGCCTGAAAAATTCTATTTGGACCGTCATTTACATTACGAAAAAATATTGGACACATATTTTTTTATTGTCAATTTAACAAAAAGGTACGACGATATAGTGAAATTCCGCGTTACGTCACGCCTCAGTAAACTTTTTAATGAGGCGTGACGTCACAAGCCTCTGCTACCGAACTTTGTCTCTATCTTTATCTTTATTCATTTCTATTGTTCTGTTATATAAAAAAATACATGTCCAATATTTTTTATAATCTAACTAATTAGTCGGACTAGTTAGACTTTTTTATACCTAGGTATCATATCGATTGTATACTTACCCATATTATTAAAATTTGACTAATTCCACATGCCGGGTAACGACAAAATATTAGGCCCTATTTTAGAGAAAAAATTACACTTAATTTCAAAATTTAATAAAATATATATTACTCTACTCCTGTAAAGCCATCTACCAATTCAAATATATCAAAACATAGTGACAATTAGTTATCCAAGAACACAATTCGGAGATATCATAACTAAATATATTGCCATGCTTTAGTCACACTCGAATATAAAGACAGTCGCAATTGCAAGCACACATATAGATACCAGCCAGGCAGAGCAAATGACGTCACACGAATAAAATCACAGAAAGGGACATACACAAAAGTAACATACAACAATCGTCATACTTCGTAGTCAGTTAATAATCGTAAACAAATTAAAACCGTCAATGATAAACACTACAGAAAGAAAGATGAGAAAATGAGTACAAATTAACTAAGGGAAAGAATCAATTCAAACAGCCAAAATTAGACTTTTAAATCAAGCCTGGAAACAAACAAGGAAATTCTAATACTAAAAACATGACTACAGTTGAATTAGCTTCTTGCTAGTCTATATACGAGATAAAAGAAAGTCGTGTTAGTTACACTATTAATAACTCAAGAACGGCTGAACCGATTTGGCTGAAAATTGGTGGGGAGGTAGCTTAGAACCAGGAGACGGACATAGGATACTTTTTATGAACGTCACTTTTTTTTTAAATTGTTTTATACAAATCATTTTCTCATACGTCACTCGGATTTGGTAAAGTACTAGGCAAACATAAACATGAAGGAGGTAATAACATAGTCACGTGGCATTGTAACGCATGCCGGGTATGGCTTCCTAAACATGCACATTCATTGACTGTTAGGCAAACGAAGGTCGCCGGGACAGCTAGTTCAAAAAAAATAATACATTCTGCATCATACTTTACCAGCTTTGCCCCGCGACTTAACTCGCGTTTATCAAGTTAAAAGTAGCCTATGTATTAATCCTGAGAATACACTATGTTCATAGCAAATTCCAGGCAAATCAGTTTAGCCGTTACAGCGTGAAGAGAAAACAAACATGCTGACACATTTTCACACATATCTAATACCTTTAAACGAGCAATTCAAAGAATCTCGGAAACGGCTGCAACGATTTCCATAAAACTTACTATGCAGGGGGTTTCGGGGGCGATAAATCGATCAAGCTAGGTTTCATTTTTAGAAAACGTCGTTTTATCGAGCAAACCCAGGTACTGTACTTTAATGGTAATTACATATATTTATTATATAAATACTCTCACAGTCTCACATTAAGTTCAAAAACTTGTATCGTGTGCCAGAAACAATCACATCATACACAAACAAGCACGCGCAGAACCGGAAACACAATTTTCCCTTGGGATTAAACTTGTGTCCCCACCCGGAATAGAAGCTGATTCCGGCTGCTTAGAAATCAGACACGCAATAAACTTTCCAGAGGGCAATCAAATTAATATGGATGTAACTTTTATACCACCAAATACATATTTATTTATTGTATGCCATGAATAAAAAAGTAGTGCCGCGACTCAATTCCAATCTCTTACATAACCCTAAGTAAATAGGTATCTTCTAGGCGAGCGTGTTACATCTTCGGCCTCTCAATAATTTTCCATCAGGTGAGATGGTGGTCAAATGCTTGCCTATCATGCATAAAAACAAAGCATATGCTACCCAGGCTGCAGTAAACCCAATTAATCTAACAACTGAGCTGCATGAACATCTTACGTCATCATTTTTTTTATGCTCGATAGTCAAGCATTTCACCACTATCTGACTAGATGGAAAGCGATGATGCGGCCGAAAATATCGCATACTTGCCTAGAAGATACCTATTAACTTTAGACTTGAAGACTCCCGGATTAAACCGTTTGGGGAACAAAGCCGAGGGCAATGAGTTCCACTTCTTTGCAGTATGGATGACAAACCTAGAAGCGAAACGCTTCGAGCAAACTGGAGGTGTGTCAATCACAAATGGATAAAGTTTGCCAGTTTGTCTTGTTTATCTATTCATGGTTTTCATCTATCAAATAACTTAAGAAACTTTATATTGGCTGACAATTTGTAAATAGGTTTATGTATTAAACAAATATGTATTATGTTTTTTTTTTTTTTTTTGTATTTTTATCTGCGATCAGCCATCCACCACATGTATTATGTACAATACAAATATGTACATACATAAATTGATTTGATTTACAGTATTTGTATGCGATACTCATACATATTGTATTGATGCTAAATGTAACCCGAATAGCTATTATTCCAAACATAAAGGTATTTTATCTGATAACAACTCAACTCGACCTAAGCACAGAATACTCAATAGTAGCTACAGGCAAAATTTTGTGGAGTATGTACAATCTATTATGAAATCAACCTCAAGAACGTGTGATAAGTAAATGGCACCAACGATACAAGTCTTTGAACTTAGTGCGGACCTGTGAGTGTTCATGCGATTGCATTTGTTTACCATGCCTACAATATTTCAGCGTTATTTCTCCCTTTCAAACAACGCCCCAAAAATATAAGACATAGGTAATAATTGAAACGCAAGCTAAGCATAAAAAAAACCTACTTCACTGCTTATGTTTTGGTTTTGACTTGATCGATTTCGATAAAATGTAGGTATATGGGACCACCTCTGAAGCATCTACTAAACAAAAAAAAACATCGCAATTGATACATAATTGGCGGAATTATCCATACAAAAAAATATGTATAGTCGAATTGAGAATCTCCTTTTTTGAAGTTGGTTGAAAAAAAGAAAAGCAAGTAGCTAAAGATAATTAAATCACAATTATACTTATTAAAAATATGTTAAATATGTATATCTTAGTCATTGTAATAGTTTAGTGTATCGTTATTTAGTTATGTTTATTGTAATGTATTGTTTAAAATAAACACCAATATTATAAATGCGAAAGTATGTGTACAAATGTGTTTTCTCTTCACGCTATATTGGCTGGTTAAAAAAAACGCTGGATTTTGAATATGCATAGTTTATAACCAGGAATAACATATAAGCTGCTTTTTACCATGCGGGCGAAGCGTGGAAATGCTAGTTGTTTATAGTTAAAAGGGCATGCAGTAAACAAATTGTAATTAAAAAAGGTACATAATAAAAATGCTGTAAACAGATATTAGTATTAAATAATTTTAAAATATTTGCAGGTAATAAAACTAAGAAAAATACTTAAATTATTTTTTATTTTATCATTCGCCATGAAACTTACCGGCACCATCCCATTTTCCTTGATACACTTAAGTATGCGTTGCACTTCTGACAGGTTGTACATGCCATCTCGGCTGGAGCCTCCAAGGCTCCCGATGTTGAGGAGCTCCTCAGTATATGGGAAGGTGTCCTCCCATTCGATCAGGACTCCTCTTGCCCCATTGTTTTTCATAAAGCCAATCACCTGTAATTTAAACGCAAAGCTTAAAAATTCCAACTTTACCACTCTATATATAGTTGTATAACACTTGATTAGATCTTGACAATTTTTATATAGAACCAACTTGACAAACAAAAGATGTTCCTAAACAGTCCACCTGTCCTTGCGTAATTTAGTTACATACCTATTATGTAAAAAAGATATTGTGACTCTTTTTGAAGTCAGTTAAAAATAGGAAAAAAATTATTAATACCCCAGACAACTTATCTGGAAAACTGCTGAACCTATTTTCATGACAAATAATTCATCTTCAAAATTGTTATTTATTCACGTGGGCCCCAAAGGCGCACTCATGAAAGTTAACGAATCTACTATTACAACATAGCTTAGAAAGTGAAGAATGTTTGATCAGGGAACCTTTCAAATAAAAAAACCTTATCTAAATCAGTAAGTTTTGGAGATAAATGGATACATTCATTCCCCATACACAATTCACCCTAAATACATACACAATCTCTGTTCCGTTGTGGGTAGTATGATGATGCTTCCTGGCCGATTTCAGCCTCAGCGACTGTTTTGTGGCAATTTTTTTTATTTTTTTTAAAGATATGTGGGTAATATATGGTGATATCTCCTTATCTATACCTTACTTTTCCGTACTGTTGTGAACAGATGGACCCAGGAAAGGAGAGAACTGAAGGGGCTGGGGGTCCAAGGGGGGAGGTTTTTGCCAATTGGCAAACAGACAACGAAAAAGAAGTTGTGATGTAGACAAATTTTTCCTACTAATATTTTAATCCGAAAGTTTGTGTGTAAGTGTGTAAGTATGTTTGTTCCCTCTTCACGCTTTAACGGCTGAACAAATTTGGATGAAATTTGGAATGTACATATCTATGTACATTGGTATAATCTTATACCTAGGATTAACACATAGGCTACTTTTACATAACTTGATAATAGCGGGCGAAGCCGCGGGGCACGGCTAGTTATTATATAAATTAATAAATAAATTTTTCATAATGTGAAATGTATAAATTCTTATATTATCGCCACTACAAAAAATACCATCAAAAGGCCAGACTTCCTTCAGCCATCCACATTAAAAAGTCATGCATTAGCTTCTACTGCTTGTACACATTTGACACCACTTTCGCATGTCATCACCATCATCTCAAACCTCTACTTTGGAACAGCTTAATCGGCAACCATCCTACACTGCAATAAGAAGCTGGGATGGCTTGGGTAGTTGCTGTCAGGGGGAAATGCACAATACACCCCAAGCGAGACGTCAGTGCAGGCCATAATACTTACATCTAAAATAATCAGAATATCTTATATCTATAATTAAAATACTCACCTTGCACAGATAATCAACTTTCCATGGTGCTCCTTTTAAGTCAAGATGGACTATGCTGCGGAAGAAAAAAAGTATTACTAGTATTCCTAAACTCTACTCTGAAGCGAGTTGGATTAGTCTGTAAGAACATGTGTAAATTATATGAAATTAATAAGAAAAAGAAGATTTTTGCAAGTTATTATGATTTTAAGCTCATACAGCAACCTCTGATTGCACACATATTGTTTTTCTCAGTATTCATTTTTGTAAGAGCTATAAAAATTAATAGATTTCTAGACTATTTTAACCCCCTAAGCAAAAAGAGGAGTGTTATAAGTTTGACCGCTATGTATGTGTCTGTGGCATGTTAGCTCTTTAATAGGTAAACCGATTAAGATATAGTTTTTCTTACTTTAAAGGTTTCTTGATCAAGAGTTTTATTATTTATGTTTGGTGAAAATCGGTGCAGCTGTTTTACAGTTATAATGCCAGGGGTGTTTTTAATTTTGATTTTGCCTCTTATTTCCTATGTCATACAGGGTTGAGTTTGATTACTGTATTTAATTTTGTAAGAAATGATATGGCAAATGTGAGATTGGTAAATAAGCTACGCCTAGAATTTATCTTTGAAACCTAGTTAGTCTCAAGGCTAGCTTATGATAGCATTAATCAAGGGCCACTATGCTATCACCGCAGATCACACAGATCCTGGTCGATAATATTAAAAAAAAATTATTCAGAAAACAAAATATATATACTGAAGTACTTAAGTATATATTTTTTGTTCCTTATGTTTCTTTGTCCTATAATATAGGAAAGACATTTAACTTACCAAGGAAGCGTCATTTTGGTCCGCAAAAGCCGAAGACAAATTAAAACAAACTGCAATCACTTTAAAATCTAGTAGTTAAGATTTAAAAACCTAAATATTCATAGATAGCAGTGACTGGACATTTTTTACGTGTTCCCTTGAGATGGAATCAATAACTGCAGATGCAATTTACGGCGCAACGCAGTATGATTGATTGACCATTAAAATAGGTCAGTTTCGGGCGGGAAATTCTAGAAAGGACAAAAGCGCTACAATGTAATGAGTAGGTACCAACGCCGGCGTATTCTGTATATTAAGGTCATAGATCACTGTAGGTAAAACAGGTATACTACTTATACTACTTTTAAAATACTGTACTGATTTCTGATAAAAGATAAAATGCATTGTTTCATGTTTGTAAACAATGTCAAAGATAATGTAATCACTCCGTTTAAACAACGTTATCAAACGCAATACGCATAGATTGCGCATAGATAATTTATGTTACAAGGATCTTATTCATGATCCATCATTACGTCCAGCCAAGATGCTGGACGTACCGTATACAGAGTATAAACTCGTGCTACACTGACACATCCACAGAATACTACTACTTCCCAATCAAGTACGCATCTCTTCAGCATGACAGATGCAATGTGTCAAAAAATTTAATATCAACTAAAGTCTGAAGTCGCACTACACGCCATACTATAATATATTATTATGCTCAAAGATATTGTAATCACTCCGTTTAATTATGCTTTTTGCTACATAGCTAGCCCATGGCACACGTGCGAGCGTGCTGAAATCCTTACTAATATTAAAAACGCGTTTGTATGTATAGATGTTTGTTACTCTTTCACGCAAAAACTACTGAATGGATTTTATTTAAACTTTACAATAATATTATAGCTTATACATCAGCCCCCCGATTACCTATCTTTGTTGCAAACGGTTTCAATACTAAATTGACAAAACTCCTAAGAAATAAGGTTCATTTTTGCTTAATTTTAATTGAAACCGCGTGCAACAAAGATACGTTATAGGGGGTCAGAATAACACAGGCTATATAATTTATAAAGATATTGTGTGAATTGTCCAAAATCTAACGATAAGTCTCAAGTAAGTAGGAAAAATTATCCCATCTGTGAGCTAATCTGGCGTGCGCTGCAAAAACCGTTAGAGTTACACGTATACAATGTGTTATGGAAATGTTTATCTATACTATCTATACTATAATATATAATATAATATATAATTTATAATAATATAATATATAATATAATATATAATAATATATAATATATATATAATATATAATATATAATAATATTATAAAGAGGTAAAGTTTGTTTGTTTGTTTGTTTGTTTGTTTGTTTGTATGTAAAAGGTAATCTCTGAAACTACTGATCCGATTCTGAAAATTCTTTCACCAATAGATAGCTACACTATCACTGAGTGCCATAGGCTATGTTTTGTCGGGATAGAAGTTAGTTATCAGTTCGAAATAATAATATTCGTAAGACAAGTCGGAGAAAAATTTGCTAACTTTCCGCTTTATCGGCGTACGCTGACTAAACGGTAAGACATAGTTGAATACAATGTATGGCAAAAATGTTGGCCTTCATGAGTTTTACAAAAAAGTCCGCGACAGCATATATCTAACATGTATGTATAGCTCAGAAAAAATACTTTTCTTTGTAAAAAATCTGAAAAAAAAGCGGCCTATGTTTAGTTGGCTTTTTGAGACATTCAGTATTAATCCTTATCAAAAAAACCTATTTCATCGGCTTACGTAGTTCACGTAGATTTAATTTGCTCTTTACTGCATATAATTTGGACCTATAGTCTAGGAGAAATCGTTAAGTTTATTTGAGGGTGAAAACGGTGGATCACAGAATGGAACAGTTACTGCGTAATCCGGCATACGTCTATGTTTTGAACCGACTAACATAAGAAGGGGGATATAAATTCGACTGTTTTTTTTTGTTTAGTCTTATCATTGAACTTTGAACTGCCCGCTAGCGTAGTTAGGTGGGCGTTTGCCTTTAAAGCACCGGGTTTGATGCCCGGTGGGAACACAGGTGTTTTCCCACGGGAATTTGTGTTCCTGGTTTTGAGTATGTTGTGAATACTTTGTGAATCTTGGATGTTTAGGGCCCCCCGATACAAGTCATTGAACTTAGTGTGGGGCTGTGAATGTGGAAGTGTGTTTATTTGTATATTTTTTAACCGGGCGACGCCGGGCGGGTCATCTTTTGAACTATCTACTCGCGTAAATGGGTACGCGTTTGCCTTCAAAGCAGCGGAATCGATTCGCGGTGGTAACAGAAGTTTTCTCCCTACGGGAAATTTGTGTTCCTGGTTTTTAATATGTTGTGAATCTTGGATGTTTACGGCCCCACGCTACAAGTCACTGAACTTAGTGTGGGGCTGTGAATGTGGAAGTGTTTATGTGTAGATTTTTTAACCGGGCGACGCAGGGTGGGGAATCTTTGAACTTTGAACTACCCACCGGCGTAGATGAGTGCGCGTTCGTCTTTAAAGCAGCGGGTTCGAATCTCGGTGGGAACACAATAACAAAAGTTTTTTCCCCACGGGCAGTTTATGTTTCTGGTTCTGGGTATGACGTGAATGTTGTGTGTGTGGTGTTAATTGTTTACGGCCTCACGACACAACTTATAGTACTTTTACAGTGGGGCTGTGAGTGAGAAAGCGTTTATTTAGCTTTTGTTTACCCGGGCAACGCCGGGCGGGTCAGCTAGTCTTAAATAGTTCTACAAAGATGTTGATAAATTATGATATACAGTTTTTGGTGTTATTATATTTAATACGGGTGTGTTTTAAAACTTGAGTCTTTAAAATTATGTTTTATGTTTACTCTATATGAATAAGTTTTAGTGCAGTGATCTTCTACATCATAATAAAGCGAAAATAGTTAAATGAAGCAATAATACAGCTAAAAGCCGTACAACGGAATAACCGCGCTCCTATGTACCTACAGCTTTTATACAGCTTCAAGGATAATTACCAGATTATAGTGTCATAAGAAACTAAAAGTATTATTGCAGTATTTGAATACGGAGTTTTAATTCCTTTAGTTTACATTTATCATTTTATACAGTTATTATAAAGAAGAAGCTGCATAAAACCGTAAAAAGAATCTGATATGAAGTAAAAAAACGTCTCTAGATACTTGTATACAGCTGTATAAGAACCAATAGCTTTAAATAAGTCGTATTAATGATGCTAAGGATTCTTGCTTGCTACTTTGGTAGAACCTCCTCCTTTTTTTGAAGTCGGTTCAAAAACAGACCAAAGAGACTACACGCTAGCAAAGATAATGTAATCACTCCGTTTTACACGCTAGCCCATGGCACACGTGTGAGCGTGCTAAAATAGAAAGATATTTTAGAATTATTATTATTATTTGGTACATCACTCAACGTGCAGTAATGTAATCACTACTTAATGTTTGAGTGCAGAAGGTCCAATCAATTTCACAAGTCCGTGCTCGCGCCCGTGACGTTCGGCTTAGCACGACAAGTTTTGCTTTCTCCCATCGAGATAGTAGATGATAGCATTGGCTGCAAAATCCTTGATTTCACCATAATTATATGTATGTAGGTACACAGAATAGTTAATTGTGCAAGCATAGAAGGCACACTCTACAAAAATATATAAACTAGTCGTTCGCCCCGAACTGAGATCTTGCGCTTACGTATTGCCTAATAGAGAAAAACCAAGTTATTTTCGAATATATATGTACGTGTATGGTAAGAGTCGTATGGGTTGCCCTTTTTTTATAATTTTGGCTTCGCAATTTTGTGCATTTAACCAGTGTCAAGTAATAATATATTACAAGTGTATTTCATATCAAAAGTCCTAGTCAAAAGTCAAAGTTAAGTATAAGAGTCAAGGTCCAGTCATAGTCAAGTTATGCCCTAGTAAAACGGTAGAAACTTTACTAGAACTTCTATTGGAGTTTTGGAGCGAGAACAAAATCAACTTTGTATGATTTGCCTACATTTATGCACGTTTACTAAGTATTAAAGGTTAATAATCCACTATTAGATTCGATTCGAAGAATCACAGGTTTTGGAAAATTATACAAAATCAATAACGCCATTTTTTCACTTTACCGGCAAAACTCCGGGTTGCCCTTTAATATATATTTTTTATTTGAGTGACAGACGGACGGATGGACAAAGCTGAACCACACAAGACAACTTGGAGATCTCGCTTCACTCGAATAAGAAATAGCTACTTGTATAGGCGTGCGTGCAACCAGGGAAAAAAAAATTACCACCATCTCACCCTACGATTTGATAGTCGCTGATCTCGTCTAAAATTATAATATGTCGCTGCGGTCGACGATGGATTACGTTTCCTAAGAGGATCTTCACTGTCTACTCGAAAACTCCAAAATTGGGGCATAGCCGCCGTAATTTAGACACGCAATTTAATATGAGCCCCTCTATCATACGCGGTAAGCGAACGAATAGAACGTGGTTAAAAACATTGCTATCTGAGGGCTACATAACAGACCCTTGAATAAAAATTGTTATAACATTAAATGATAAGATATTTTTTTTTATGACAGATAGGTAAGCACTTGGCCGCTATCTCACCTGAGGGAAAGTGACGATGCTGCCGAAAATGAAGCATGCTTACCTAGAAGATAAAGTGCCAAGTTTCTTAGCAGCTAGTTTTGCTCTAGATTCAACGTATGGGCCGAAGTTAAGGTTACACGTCAGAGTGACGCCAAGCAGCTCGAGATGGTTAGTAATAGGTAGCTGAACATTTCGAAACGACGGAACTAGTACTAGATAGAAAGGCCTCCGTTTACCGTAAAATAGACACGCCTGAGTTTTGGACGCTTTGACTTTACGGGTTAAATAAAATGTAGAATAAATATGAAATAAAATGTTTTATTATAACCAATATCCATTAAACAATTCAATTATACGTAAATTTAAGTAGAAAATACTTAACACTAAAATACTTTAAGAATGTTATGTCAAAATAAATTCATGTTATTACATTGATCGGTGTTTTTTCGTGACAATAAATTGTATGATTAATCTATTAAATTCATCTTAATATTAAATTATAATT
Organism: Lomographa bimaculata; assembly: GCA_948107665.1. Lineage (NCBI taxonomy): Eukaryota > Metazoa > Arthropoda > Insecta > Lepidoptera > Geometridae > Lomographa > Lomographa bimaculata. The sequence goes on from OX403595.1 coordinate 17,816,236, forward strand.
CAGATAATACCTACGTATATTATAGTTTGATATATTACATAGTCATATTACAATGATTTCCAGTATTACAATAGGGCACACAAAAACCGTATAAATATCTAGTAGGTAGGTAAGTAATACCTTACCATATTACGTTAATTGTTAGCGGATACAAATCTAAAAATACTTTTTATAAAGCCTCCATATGAGATTTCTAAGCCAAACGATATAAAATTAAAGAGACCATAAATTTGGAACTAAGAATAAACATACACGTACATAAATAATTTACACGTAAGTACATAAATAATTTAATAATAATTTTGTAAATTCCAAAATACGATTCAAACGAAATTAAAAGCAACACACACTATTTAATTTTAATCTATAATACAAAGCATTTTTATTCTACATCTGCTTGTATTCTATATTCCGCCTTACTTACTAAGAAAATACGAATAAAATCATGTCTTTCACACATTTTATATTGATTTAACACTATCGATTATCAATTTCACTACTGACTTATAAAAACACAGATTATTAAACCAGTTGATACCGCAAATTTTCGAGCAGGGTGGGAGGACGGGGTAAATGGCTAGTGATTGACCGATGTGTACTTCTGATTGACCGATGTGACAGTCTGTTGTCAGCGGCAGTTACAGAACGACCAATTAAAACTACGGTAGTGCTGCGTTCAGTGACTATAACTTCGGTTTCTCTGTTCTTTCTATCCAAGCTCGAAGGTTCCAAACGATATACCAGCATAAATTATTGAATAGTCCAGTAATATTATTACAGTCAAATTCATCTTCAACTTTCAGTTTGACGGCAATTCTGCTATAAACTTGACATTGACAGACTTTTGAGTGTTTTACAACAATATCTTAAGGTTTGTTTGTGAATTTGTTTGAACAAGAACACAAGGCACAGAACGCGCTAGAGCGAAAGGTTGCAAAGCATTAAATCTAGTTATTTTGTCTATGGAAAATAATAAGGCACATTCTAGTGGCATATAATTATTTTAGCGTTAGGGTCGGGTTCGCCAGCGACATCTTTAGCTAGTGGAGCGTAGCCACAGATCCTAAAATTTTTAGTGTAAGGTATGATTGCTACGAGTAGTCCAGACACCACTACCCAAATGCCAGCTACGTAAAACGCTGCATCCCATTGTTTAGTTGAATCTTTTAGAGCACCTGAAAAAAAAGACATATTATAATTTTTTTTCTTATATGAACTGCCCGCGAAGTTGTTTGGGCGAGAGAATTGAAACGCATGAAAAGCTTAAAAAACCGACTTCACCGCTTACATTTTAGTTTTTGTTAATTTTCTCAATAAGCGCTCAGTTAATTTCGATAAAATTTATATGGGACCACCTCTGAAGTAGGATCTACCAAACAAAAAAAAAACATCGAAATCGATTCATAATTGGCAGGATTATCACGTAACATACAAACAAACATACAGTTGAATTGAGAACCTCCTCATTTGAAGTCGTTTGAAAATATAAAGCTTCTCGATTGAATTATTTTGAAAATTAGGTCTTTTGAAACTTTAAAATAGTTCTCTCACCGGCTCTTAAAAAGGCACAACATATAGTTCCTACGCAAAAAGAGTTTATCCGATTGTTTGCTTAACCGAGATAATATGACGTAACTCTGATATATAAGTTTATCTCTTTTTAATGTATTGTAAGTTAATAGCTCGTCCAATTTTTAACACCGGAGACTAAAATTAATATGTCTGCGTCACAAATTGAAAAAAAAAACAGAATATTTACCAGCAATTGGCGGTCCAATCAAATGTCCCAATCCTTGGCTCAGCAGAACCAGCCCATACGCCATAGTAAATCTCTCCAATGCAATAAGTTCCACCAAAATACTCGGCGTGTAAGAGTATGAACTAGAAAACATTAGACCAAATATGATTGCATTCAGTGCTAGGACGTAGAAACTGTATGGTTGTTTTGGATCCATGATTCCGATGAGAACTGGGAACAGGATGATGGTGACCCCGCAGATAACGAGGCAGAGCGCGTAAGTCTTTGTTACGTGCACCCAAGGTAAATCACCCATCCATCCGAGGCCCACCTGAAAAATAAACAGTAATACAATTTAATTTTTTTCAAACATTCTTAAATGACTAATACAGAAATGATCTGTGGTTTGAGCACTATCTCAACAGATAAATGAATGCATTTTGAACCGAAACTACACACACATAGGTACGGGTTATGCCACTGCGCTCCACGAAATAGTGCACAACGCTCCACTATTACTTTTTCTGACTTTTAATTAAAATAACATAAGCCAGTACATTTATTCCACTGCGCTCCACGAGAAAATTATTAAGTACAGACAGCCAGTAACTGCATTTTTTTTTAAATGTATGTGATTATTACGTTTCGCTTCTTTTAGGCGTTTCTAATAAAAAAGACAAAAAAAACATGAATAAAATCGACATTAAAAACATAAAAATCAATACAGTAGAAAGTGAATAATGTCATTTACTTAAATTACATATTTTTCGTCAGTATGTCAGAGGCATTTAGAGTCTAAACTATACAAGCCAATAACTTCAAATTCTACAAGAATGTGTCAAGCTGTGGCCCAAAGCCAAAAATTAAAATTACTAATCAAAAGCATTTAAATAATACACGAGTGAACAGGTGAACATGCTCTATCGTCAATCGTATCGTTACTTACCATCAGATGAGATGTGGTCAAAATTAAATGTTTGTCTATGCCGAATTAAAAAAAATGGTCGGTTTACAGACGATAATTTTACGTGATAATGTCATTAAACGCTTAGGCCGATCGTGCCTCTCTATCGCTTGTTCCGAGCCCTCGCTTGTTCCGAGCTCTCGCTTGCACGCTCTGGCTCAGGCAGAACGTGACACTTTTTCGTGCGTGCAGCCGGTGTTCATCGATTTATAAGACGTTATAATGTCAAAAGTATAGGTGTTATTAAATCAAAGCAAAATAGCTATAAAGATATCCTAATACGATATATCAGTGATAATTATGTAATTTAAACTTACGATCCCGATAATAGTAGCGACACCAAATATGCTGAGCATCACAGCTCCTTGATTCTTCGTATATCCACTCAATTCCATAAAGTTAGAGATGTAGAAGTACGGAACTATGAACCAGATGAAGAGCACGAGCGTAGAGAGGTTCATAATCAGAAAATGGAACTCGGTAAACATATTGAAGTCGAAGGTCTTATTTAATAGGGCTAATGCTCGCCTGGTCCATGTCTGAAATAATAAAATAATATTCGTCAAGGCAGGATTTGGAATATAGGTATTATTCGTTTATGGTTTAAAGTGCATCTCTGTAATATAATTCTTCTGTACGCATGTATGTGTTTAGATGTGTATGGGTTTTGATGTTCCCTTTTTTTCCACACACAGGTGGGATGGATTCAAGAATGTTTTAGATTCAAGCAGAATAAAACATTACTCACGAAAAAAAATATATGCAAAATAAATCATTTTCTCAAAGAACATGAATATGTCACATGATTTGGTAAACTACTAGTGCCTATTAATTGATCGAGCGAAGCGAGATCTCTAAGTTGACTTGGGTTTCAGCACTTTCTCCGTCCGTCCGTCTGTCAAAAGCATCTAGCGTCTAAGCCATAAAAGCGAATGACTTCAAATTCTCAAATAATATAGGAAACTACGGCCCAAAACCAGAAATTACATTAAAAATTATATAGATTAAAATATTAAGGAGGCTCTCATACATGTAAGTGGGGTGCTTATTTTTTTAATAACTTTATCTACCCTTGTGGGGTTTAGTTGAAAAGGGCTTGACAAGTAGATAACGAAACCGGTTTAAAAACGCTGAAATTTACGTATATATACGTAAATTTCCGTTATATCCCGTACTTGAACAACAAATACAGAAATTAAACAATTATTATATTAAAAAAAGTTATAAGCAAGGAACCTCAAAAGTATTTCTCTATGAGGCAAAATGTAGGCGCGAGATCTCAGTTCGGCGCGAACGACTAGTTTTACAAACATAAATATGAAGGAGGATTTAGTCAAAACGTTTGTAAGTATAGTTTTAAAGTAGTAGGTAACCAACCATAAACGTAAAAGAGATAAAATGTATTTTTCTTCACGTGGCATTACACGTATGCCACGTGAAGAAAAGGTAGTTATAATATAAAATGTTTTGAAACAATCCTATTCATATAAATACTATTTAATTCATCGACGTAAGGTTAGATTTCATTTCAGAGACTCTAAAGAATTACACTAATTCGATCATTGTAAAAAGAGGCAAATCGATAAATTTCATCAATTGACCCGACATTCTGTTCGATATTTTGAAGCATAAAGCTATAAAAATTATCATCAGTACAGCGAGAGTGGAACTCATTGTCTATGTCTTTGTTCCCCGAATGTTAGAGGAGAATAAGAGTTATAAAAACCAGAGTGAAGTGAATAGGTATATCTTCTAGACAAGCATATATTCTCAGCCGCATCATCGCTTTGCATCAAGAAATCTGTCTTAGAAATGCACGTTGGCTTAGGTGGATGAGCGTTCGCCTTCTAAACAGAGGTATCGGGTTTGATTCCCGGCGGGAACACAAGTTTTCTCCTCAGGGAAAATTGGTTTTCTGGTTCTGGTTGTGATTGAGTATGTGATGTCACAACAAAATTCATCGAACTTAGTGTGGGACTGTAAGTGTGAAATCGTTTATGTTTAAAAGTTTGTATATACCTTAGGCTCTTGGTCTTCCATAGACCACATGGAGTTCTTGTAAATATCTGGACAAGAAGACGCTCTCAATTTATACTTTGCAATGTTCATCATGGCGCCTCGATGCATGATAGAGTTTCTGTGCACTCTTATATCTCTCAAATAGTGGTGATCAGTGAATTGTTTAGATATCCAGTCTGGGCGTTGATTTCTTGGGGATATTACAGCCGTCCTATTCTCCGGAATTGGTTGTAGAAGTTTTTCTCTGACCATATCTAGTTTCGATTCGAATTCTTCTTTTTTCTTTTTACTCAATTTGAGTTTCATTGCCATCGTAATCGGTTTGTTTTTGGAAACTTCGGGAGCTGCAGGTTCGGCAGAAAGCTTTTGTTCAGAGTTGCTTCTTAAAGCAAGCATAGACGGATAATTTTGAAGAATTATATTGTATAGACGCTTGTTTGTAGTGAGTTGATCTAATACTTCTGCTGGCACCTGTAAGTAAAGACCTGATTAAAAGAACTGCCGTACTGCCGAAACAGTACTTCCAGAACACAACCTAAAATTTTAAAAGATTTTAAAATTTTAGGTTGTGTTAATGTAGGTAATTTAAAAAAAAAAATCCATTAACTTTTTGCTAAAGTAGATAACTCACCCTTTCACTCTGTCTTAAAAATGTAGGCAAATTGATCACAGAACTGACTTTCTGGTGTGATAGGTCAGCATTTCTCTTCGTTACTGCTTCCAAATCTTCAGCTTCAGCTATAGAAGCAACCAAAGTTGTAAGAATATATTCAGGTGTTTCGCCACTTTTCATAAGTGTCTTCAGTTCTTCGATACCGGGATAGACTGATTCCCCACCGCCGGATTTTGCAGATTTTGCTGATATTGAGACTGAACTAGACGCTCTTTTAGATTGACTAAGCTTTTTTGATTTCTTTTGTTCCAGAATAAGCCATTCTGGATCTCTCATAACAGCACCACACACGCAGACGTTAAGTACAGTTCCAGCCAAAAGTAGCAAAGTGCTTCTCCATCCAAACTCTTTCAAAAAATATGTTGTCAATGGTGAATAAACAAAGGTCCCAAATCCAACTCCACAAGAACCCAATCCGACTGCGAGGTTACGGCGTTTTTCAAACCAAAATGCAATTGATACAACAGCGGTGACATAAAGAAGACCCATTCCCAACCCAGCCATCAAACCATAAGTCACATACAGGACTTCTACTGAGTTACTGAAGGCTGCTGCAACGAACCCTATTGTCGAAGATATGCCTCCAACAATAGTCATCTTTCTGCATCCATAGCGGTCAACCAATGCGCTCATTATCGGTCCGGCTATTAAAGGAACGGATATGAATAAAGATCCGATGAGAGAAGTTTTTGCTTCAGTTGTCCCGAAGAATGAAACAAAACTTTCGTGTAACAATCCATATGAAAAAGCAAGCCCGTCCGCAACAGTGGCAATCAGGAACGATGCTGCTACAACCACCCATCCCCAGCCACCATCAGGTATTTGAGGCATCGGTTCCTGCGGGGCTTTACTAGAACAAATACTATCATCATCTCCAAGACCAAAAAATTTGACACCTTCATTAGTAGACGCGGCATCATCATCGCTTTTTCCATCTTTTTGATATGATACGGATAGCGTATCTGATTTAATATTACTTCCATCCGTCTTCAACGCATTTACTGCATTCAAATTATTCACGTCATTTTCTACTGCACGCACATCATTTCCATCACCGTTTGCAGAATCTATGTATTTAAAATCATTCGATTTGTGAAGTAGAGGTGACGTAGTCGTCTCCTCTTCAGAGGGTATTTTTTGATCATACTTGCCGGGCTCTTTACCTGGTATTCCATTGACACGAGCATTTTGCGTGTCCATTGATCTCCAAGCGTTACTCTTAAGTACCTTCTAGCTGCGTACTCAGATCGTTCTACTCTTGTCCTCTAAGGACGTCGATATCTACCGTAATTGGATTGTAAAAATCCAATTAATGAATTCGTTTACGTTGAGGAGATACCTAGTTCTCTCGACCAGTGTCTTAATCTCGGATCTCTGGCAGAATAGCGACAAGGGCTTTTTGACACACAAAGTGTTAGGGAGCAAGGATTGTAACTTGTCGGGTACATCAAGGACCGGCTAGTCCTCGATCTCACGTTGTTGAAAAAATCACTTTCAATGCTGTTATTCTTTCGCTTCCAAAACGGTGTATTTCTTCTTGACATGTAGAATTAAAGTTTCATGAAATATGCCATGTGCAACATCTCAACAATGAAGTAGGCAGAATGAAATCTGAAACAATAGAAAACGAACTATTATTAATTGTATATTGAGCAGAAGGGATAATGAAAATAAATTATTTTCTTTCTATAAAGTTTACTTCCTGTCAAGTAGATTTTTTTTCTTACTTTCAATATTTGTATAAGTGATAAACTTTGTGTGATCTAAAACTGACGACGCTCTATCGGGGGTATTCGCAACATTTAAATTTTTCCACTTGTAACCAGCAAAAATGAATTCGAATTCCACGTAATTTCCTAGCCAGGTGAAAGTGTTCTGGGTATGATTGTGCGTGTGAACGGCAACCGCGACACAAGTCCTCAAACTTGATGTTAAAGGCAGTGGTGTGGCAAAAAATATTCATTGCACTGATGGTTTTGTTTCACTAAATTACCAAACATTTTAAGAATAATTTAATAAGGTAAGATTGTATGTACAGTGACCTATCTTGTATCGATCTTGTATCGATACCCCACTTTTTCATTATAATTTTTTTTATATTCTCAATATGCAAGCATTTGACAACTATCTCACCTGATGGAAAGTGACGATGTGGTCGAATATGGAGCATGCTTGCCTAGAAGATACCTGTTCACTCGAGATTTAGAGACTCCTAGATTGTACTTTTTAATGCGTGAATTATTATTTGTTACCTAGCAGGTTACTAACATAGATACAGCTTAGTTCATGTCTATATCCTATATATATGTGTATACTATCCTGTGCTAGACGCTAGACGTAGGTAAATACCTAATTCGACGATGTTCTCTACAAATAACGTTTCACGGGACATATCGCGTGTTACGTTCCATATGTACGTAGGTAGAGCACCAGACTTGCCTACTTTGCTAGTTTCATTTAAACATTAAAGAAGATATACAACCGACATAAATGTCCGTGGTACGGGAGCAGCCTTGAATTATTAATTTTACACGTTTATAATAATATTAGTATAAAAAATTTGGGTAAGATATACATATTTCTGATAAATAATCGTAATAGTCGAATTTAGACTCGTAAACAGACCTGTTTGAGTTCCAATTCCTACGTCTCACGACTAAAAGTCTACGTTTTAATAAGGTTTTAATCAAAGGTTTTAATATTGTAAAGTTTGAGTATAGACTCAAAATCGGTTGAGTTTGACTCTCTGAATACGAAACAGCCACCCGATTCAAAACTATAGGATAACTCAATTACCGTACGATTCGCTTAGTTAGCGTATTATAAAATGTATTTTTAAAGATAAATTATCCAATCGTATCGATTCGACAAGTTACCGAAACGTTCTGAATCAGGAGGAAGACCATCTAAAACTATACCGTTTTGATAGTTTGAGTATAGACTCAAAAAAGGTTGTAACTCAAAAGTGTAATAAAGTTCTTATAACGGCTATAAAAAAATATATTTTCACTTTGTTTTAAATTGCTTAAATTACAGAATTATCTAAATAAATAGAAACAATTTTATTTCTTAAAGCAGCGGGTTCGATACCCGGTGACAATAGAATAGAAGATTTACTTGCATTTCTGTAGGTATATATTTTATTGTACAATTGAGGAACAATAATTGTAAATTGTTTTATACGAATCATACTTTTACTAACAGAATAAGACATCGATCGATTCTTTTTACCGACTTCAAAAAAGTATACTATGTTCGACTGTATGTATTTTTTTTATGTATGTTCTCTTTTCTCCCCCATTTGTGGACCCATTCTCAATTTTTTTTTGTTTGGTAGATTATATACTTCAGAGGTGGTCTCATATAAATTTTATCGAAGTCGATCGAGCCAAAACCAAAATAAGTTAAGTCAGTTTCTTTAAGCTTTGCTTACGTTTCAATTATATTAGATTCTGGTAATATCAGAACTATTTTCTATGATATCCTACGTAAACTTTCATAGAAGAACATTTTTCTCACGCTTAAAACATTAGCTTTCTGAAATAGGGTATTTGTAGGATGCCTGTAAGGTAACCATAATTAAGAAGAAGGAATTTGTGCTCCTGCCGGGATTCAAATCCAGGACCGACGGCGCAGAGGGCGGAGACCTGTCCTCTGCGTCAACTGGTTAAATACACATAAAAAAAGTTGCATGGTGTATCGATAGCTACATTTTTTCATCCCCCCAAAGTGATACGGGTGGGTTATGCCACTGCGCTCCACGGCTATTGTTCTCAAACGATTGAATGTCCATACTTTGTGTCCACTGGGTTCCACGGAACAAAAATTAGCCCACACCAAAAAAAATATTTTTATTTTTCGGACAGTTCTTTTTTTTTCATGATTCAGCATTAAAAAATAACATACAACCCTAAATTTTCACCCTTCTACGATCAACCCCTAATGTTTTATTGAACTAAAAAAATATTTCCTAGAAATAATGTATATGGCAAAACAACTTTTGCCGGGTCAGCTAGTATCTCTATATAAAATTAGGATAGGTACTGCTTCACCCATATTAGTCCAATGTAATGTACCGTATAGCTTCCAAGGTACAAAATAGATATGTAGCTAAGTTATTGGGCTTCTCTATGTCGTATACTTTAGCCCCGAGAACTAGGTCATTTCAGGCTTGTGATTTATATACTTATATTGAAGTTGCTTTGATATAGGTGTACCTATGTGTGTGTAGTTTCGGTACAAAATGCATTCATTTATCAGGTGAGATAGTGCTCAAACTACAGATAAATCCTGTATTAGTAATTTAAAAACATTTTGATAAAAAATAATGAGAAAATGTGACACGAGATGGCTTTAATTTTGCGAATCCGACAGTAAAGTCATTAACTTTCATGAGTGCCTCTTTAGGGCCGTATGAATAAACGATTTTGAATTTTGAAACGTTTGCGTAATTTCCATAATGAAAAAGGTCTCTTTTTGGTGCACACTACAAACATTAATTTGAACGTCGCGTGCCACTAACATAGACTCTCCGTTTTCGCCACGTTCAAATGAATCCTTGTACAAGTATCCATAACTAGATTTGTTAAAAAACATCCAGCAATCAAGCATCAGGCGTAACAACAGGTAAACAATCACAAGGTCGTGGTAATTTGTGTCAATACTTAGTTGACACGAATCAGTCGAAAGCGGCTGTAACTGGATAGACCACGGACGAGTCTAATCGAGCTACGTAGATTACCTGCTTGGAACAGGCGGTTTCTAATTATTATTAGTGCGTATTACAAACAAACGCTGTCTCATTCACAGCGCCACACTAAGTTCGATGAATTGTGTCGTGGGTAGGTACCAGAAACGTTCACATCCACAAACAGAACCAGAATTAAAAATTGTCCTTGGGGAGAAAATTTGAGGTCCTGGCATCGAACCCTGTTCGCCTTCTAAGCAACGCTCATCCAACTAAAAAATAAGCAAAGTGCTTTTTTGTATTTATTTATTTTGGGTTGCATGGTCGATATCCGCCTTCTCCTTAGCGTGTCGATGGCAACACTTCCACCTTTTTTGCCCAATACTCGGCGACACAAACAGCATTCCGCCTAGCTTCATCCAGGTCTTCTAGTGTGCAAGAACTATGGCTTGCTGAGCATGATAATAAATGAGCCATATTTTGCGGTGACGCTCCACATTCGCATTGGTTTGTGCTTGAGTCGATGTAGCCCCACCTGGACAGATTGTCTTTTGATCTGCCAACCTGGGTACGCAGCCTGTTGAGCGCCTTCCAGGTTGGCCATGGAAGTTTGTGTCCCGGAGGTAGTTTTCTGCCGGTGGGACAGACGTCGGAAGGGAGAATTTTTCGATCCACAAACTTTCTCTTGCTTTGGGGGCGCCATCTTCACAGGCAGTCGGATTCAAGAAAACTATTTCTGCTATTTTGAGAGGTGTTAGAGCATTTTGTGAGTTACTCGCCTGGCTTGCTACCAAAGTAGCTTACCACCATCAAGTTGAAAGTCTGCCGCCAAGCCAAATACGGTGTTCCGGCAGTTATCCTTGAGATCCTGCGTATTCCAGGTCTAGTGTGTTTACCAGCTTCGATCACATCGTCACTTATCATCAGGTGAGATAGTGGTCAAACACTAGACGATCACAAATAAAAAATAAATAAAAAAATTTAGCCTTTTGGAGACTGGCCTATGGTCATGTAGCGGGTGTCTGGAATCGGTTTCTTGTTTCAGCTTTTCTACTGCACTGGCTTCTGCGGACAGCTGGGGGAGCAATGCCTGCCAGTGGATACAGCATCTTTATCGGAGTCCTGCGGCGAATGGGGCGTTAATAAAGTACCCCTTGTTTAAACAAAAATCAATTGCCGAGTTACTTATAATATGTAAGTCTCGAAAAACTCGAAAAGGGCTCGATCGATTTGAATAAAATATTTTTTTGGGTCTCGTTTTCTTTTTTCACAAATAACACCCTTGAGTTGAACTACCAAGGGTGTTTGTTTGTGAAAAAAAATGGGTGGTACAAATCAATTCAATGGTGTGGTACAAAGTTTAACGGGTCAACTAGTCTTTAACGTAATTTTTTAAAAAAACAAAAGCGTTTATGCACTTTGATATGGTTATGTGCGTTAATAGAGTGTTCTGAACTGCCTGTTGCCTTAGTTGGGTGCGTGTTCTTCTTCTATCAGGTTCGATTCCCGGCAGAAACACAAGTTTTTTCCGCTAGGAAAATGTGTGTTTCTGGTTCTGGTTGCGACTGTGAGTAGGTATGGTGTGAATGTTTCCGACACCCACGAAACAAATCATTGAAATTTGTGTGGAGCTGTGAGTGTGAAATCGTTTATGTCTATGTAGTGTCTATCAGCCTTCTAAATACCCTATATCAAATTCTGCGTCCCTAAATAGAGGCCAAGGTAGTAGGTATTGGTAACCTTGGCCTCTATCATGATTGGTCGTGTGGCACCAAATAATTTTACCCCAAAAGAGACACCTATTATTTGACGCCATTACGCCACACCTCCCAATCGCCTACCTTTAGCAACAACCTTGATTATAAGTCATCGACCCAGCTGATAGGCAACGAATCAACACTAAGTTATGTATTTTGTAACGTGGTAACACAGAATAACTTACAGTGCCTACCTAAGTAAAAAATTAAATGTAAACATAATGATGATTATGTAAGTATTTGTTGATGTGTTGGGACAATAATTTAAACATAAGCAAAGCTTAGGTAATAATTAAAACGTACGCAAAGCTTAAAAAAACGATTTTTATTTTGGTTCTGGCTCGATCGAGAATCGGTTCACAAATGGAAAAGAAATCGGTGAACATACATAAAAAAATACATACAGTCGAACATAGAACCTCCTTTTTTGAAGTCGTTAAAAATACTACAAACAATAACAAAAAATACTGTCACTTACAATTAATAGTTACTAGGTGTTTTGGTGCCGATTGTTGGACCTTTGGTTTATCTGTGTGCGTATAGCTCTCGTTGTCACGCGAAATTTGTACGACCTAGGGTGCTTGACCCGTATTGGATGCGGCAAAACGTGTGTATTTTCTTTCCTCCTTTATTCCTCTTTTTCTTGAATTCGGTAAAAAATTGAGATATCAACTGGTTTTACAATCTCTGTGACAAACTAACTACAATAAAGCATGACAGGCGGGCATAGCCGCAAGGTATAACTAGTAATTAAATTAAAATAAAACGCTTTCACACTCACAGCCCCACTTATAAATTGTGTCGAGGGTGCAGGAAACATTTACATCACACCCACATTCACGACCAGAACCAGAAACACAATTTTCCTTTGGGTAGAAGATCTTGTGTTCCCGCCAGGAATCGAACCCGACACCCCTGCTTAGAAGGCGAACGCTCGCCCAACTTAGCCAATAGGTAGTTCAATTCATATTTTACTCTATTCATATGAAACATATATTAGTTACTCACCACTTAACACATTATCTTTGAATTTACACGTCTAAATGTATACAATACAATAATACTTATATCACCGTAACAAGTATGTTTAGTCTTTAAAACGTGTTGACCTTTCTAGACCGGTGTTTGCGATGATGTCATCGTTTTAAAACCTCGTGTAAAGTACTAATTCTTTTGTAAATAATGCAATTCATACATCTCATTGTATTTGTAAGCTGTTTGCGGTGTTGTTGTTACGAGGAATTCGTATGTGGCAGGTGAATTTTAAAATCTTATTATACCTACTATAACAATAATATTATTACGCAGGGGCGGTTTTATGGCGAACCGTCGGTGTGTGGCGACACCGTGTACCCCGAGACACTCCCTGGGGCTAAGTGAGACCCCTGACCCTCGGCTTGCCTTAATTGGCCGTCCGAGGGTGGAGGCGCAAGAGCTAAGTTTTTAAGCTCCAAGGGTGGAAGTGATAAAGGGCATAACGTCGGGAGTAGCGTTTAGTTAAACTTTTTTTTTTTTTTTTTTTTTTTTTTTGTGGGGGGGAAAATGCCTTGCACTTCCCTTCCTTCCCAGGGGTGAAGGAAGGGGGTATGTGGGGCTTGAACCCACTAAAAACCCCCCCGTGAGCAGTCCCTCGCCGAGGTGGGGCAAGATAGGGTCGCGCTAGCAGTCACTATCTTGCCCCGGCGGTAGGCCCGAGTACAATCGGGCCACTGCGCCTATGTAGGGGTGACCTTGCTCACCAAGGCCACCCCTCAGACTTGTGGGGCCGTGCAAGCCAGTGGAGAGCTCCCTGACTCTCCACCGGTGACCCCACTACAGAGGAGGAGAGAGGAGGTGGGCGACCTGCCTCCTCCTCCCCCCCATCCGTCTGCGACGGATCGGGTCAGAAAGGGGATCGACCTCTCTGGCCCGTTCCGCGGCCTCCTTCTGCGCCATCACCGCTTCGCAGAAGGAGACTACCGCCTGCCACAATCTCTCACTGCCGAGCATGGCGTCTACCACGCTCGGCAGGGAGAGATCTCCGCCTATGATGGCTGAAAGCGTGTGCCGCTGCGGGCCCCATGCGGCACACACTTCCAGCGTGTGGAGCGCCGTATCCTCCAGCGCCCCACATTCGTGGCAGGCCGGGGTCGGCTCCCGTCTCGCGATTTGATGCAGGTACTTTCCGAAACATCCATGTCCGGAAAGCACCTGCACCAATCGGAAGGTAAGCGACCCAAAACGCCGCCGCACCCACCTCCGAAGGACCGGGCGGATGGCCTCCACCGTCCACAGCCCGGGGCCCGGTGGAGCCAGGTCCTCCGTCCACCGCCGCAACAGGGCAGCCCGCGCCCGCCACCGCATGCGGGTGACCTCTTCCCACGCTGGGGGGTCTCCTCGAGCCCTCCTCGCCGCCACGAAGTGGTAAACTTCGGCGAGGATCTCCGCTTGGAGCTCCCAGGGGGGATCACCCGCAAGCACGCACGCTGCCGTCCAGGACACTGTCCGGTACCCGCGTATCGCCCTCGTCGCAATGACCCGCTGCGGACGTCGCAGCAGGGTCTTGTTTCCGCGGTTGAGGGCGTCCACCCAGACCGGCGCCCCGTACAGAGCCATACTCCGGATTACTCCGGAGTAAAGCCGACGGCAGGTCGCGTTTGGGCCACCCACGTTGGGCAGCAGCCTTCCCAAGGCGGCCGCAGCCCCCACGACTCTCGGAGCAAGCTGTGCAAAGTGAGCCCCGAAAGCCCACCTCCCGTCCAGGATGAGACCCAGATATTTCATCTGGGTCCCCACTCGAACCGAGACCCCGTCGAGATCGATCCGCGTTCCTGGAGGGGGTCCCCCACGAGGCCCATGGAACATTAGGGCCTCGGTCTTGGAGAGGGCGACCTCCAGCCCCAGGGCACGTATGCGGTCAACCACGATAGTTGTACCTACCGTAGCCAACCGCACCGCCTCCCTGAGGTCCCTCCCCTTGGCTACGACAAGGGTGTCATCCGCGAGCGTTTAGTTAAACTGCAGCAACACCTCTCAACACCCTTTAGCCATCCACACCAACGTTGCTCCTTTTGTCGCCAATGCAGGCGGCCCTTATGGGGAGCCCGTTCAGTGGGTGGTGAGTCATCACCTGCCTACATATTTTTAAATAAGGCGGAATTGGCAGGTGCCGTAGTCTCATGCCATAATCTAGATATTTTATAAACCATCAAATATACAATGCATTATTCTTAAGTTTTTACTCGCATTAGTCACAGTTATTGTCAACCCAATATCATCCATCACCCAGTCCATAGTTAATAATACATAATTATTGTAAAGGCGTGTGCAAGCATAAAACGGCATTAACTTCTAACGTAAGAGATGTCCGTCGTATGTTTGGACACGCCTGATATGTTATTATTAAAATGTAATTATACCAAAGGGCCTCTTAGCGTTGGTTACGGCTCTGCTAATGCCTTACAAAGGTCCGGGCACAGACCCGTGAGATTAAATAAATACTTGGATAATAAGAATAATTTGGGAGTCTTTAAGTCAGAGGGTGAACCAGGTATCTTCTAGGCAAAAAATAGATATTCTAAGTTGGGTTTTGTTCTTGAACTATTTATAGATTTTGTAATTCAGAGTAAGGCATTATGCCTTTCTATAACAAAATCTATAGAAATAGAAATATATTTTACTAGCTTTTGCCCGCGGCTTCGCTCGCGTTAAGAAGTACAACAAACTTTCATCCCCTATTTTATTCCCTTGGGGGTAGAATTAATCAAAATCCTTTCTTAGCGGATGCCTACGTCATAACATCTACCTGCATGCCAAATTTCAGCCCGATCCGTCCAGTGGTTTGGGCTGTGCGTTGATAGATCACTATGTCAGTCAGTCAGTCAGTCACCTTTGAGTTATATATATTTAGAAGATTGCTTTGAACTGTGTACATATTGGTCTTAAATTAAACAATTTAAACGCAAGCAAAGCCCACAAAACCGACTTCACCGCTTTATCTTAACCCTTAAACGGATCTTGACAATTTTGTATATCATCAACTTGACAACACACCTTTTCAAATGAGAACATCTTCAATTAGTCGAAGTCAATTCGATAGCATTATCTTACATTTAAATATTCATTAATGCTATAAAAAGCACTAGACAACAACCAGTTTTTGAATGTTAAAACCTTTATCGAAACAAGAAAAAGATTTAATAACTTTATAACATTTTATAGGAGCTTTTATGACATGATGCTGCATCATTACAAAAAATCGCAAGGACTTCCTCGGCACGAATGCTAGTCCAATTATGTTAGCAAATTGTGTGCGTTACACTTGGAGCTGTAAATACCTAGGTGCTCGTATCTTCCCACTTTTAATAATATCATTGGGTGTGTCACCTACTATATAACTACCTAGTGGCTCTGTGAGTTGAAGACCTCACGTATTTAAAAAAATGGCTGAAATATGTTTTTTATGATTTCAACCCCTATATTTTGAAAATAATCCAAAAACTGAATAGACAAAAAAAACTATATAATAATCGAACCTGCTCACATTTTTTTTTGTGACAGATAGGTAAGCACTTGGCCGCTATCTCACCTGATGGAAAGTGACGATGCGGCCGAATATGAAGCATACTTACCTAGAAGGTACCTATTCACTTTAGACTTGAAGACTCCCAGATTATACTGTTCGGTAAATATATATTATTTTATATATATATAAAATGATTACATTATATATAAAATTTCACGAGAATCGGTTGAGAAATGCGACCTGTGGAGGAGAACAACCGGAAATCCGCTGGACATTCGAAAGCACTTTGCCCAAGCTTATACGGAGCCGCTCACGCTATTTCCTCGCTCGGCTAATAACGCAGTTTGAAGTTTCATAATAACCATTCTGCTCCTCAGACAGAACACCGTAGTTTTTTCTAAAAAATTGACTTTGGCCTTGCTCCAAATGTAAAAAGTTATTTTAAATGTTCCGATGCTGTAGACCGTCTTGTATTTCTTATTTATTTGTAGAGTTTATTTTAAAAGATAACAATGCGTGTTAACGAAAGTTTTTTTTATGATGGATAGGCAAGCATATACTATCTCACCAGATGGAAAGTGACGATGCGGCCGAAGGTGGGATATGCCTTCCTACAACGTTTAACGCCTTTTATATAAACTGCTCGCTGGCTTTGTTAGCGCGTCTGTCATCTAAGCAGCGGGTATCGGGTTTGATTCCCGGTGGAGACACAAGTTTTCTCCTCCTATTTGTGTTTCTGTTTCTGGGTGTGACTGGACCAATTTTGAATAAATTTGGTATGGTGGTAGCTGTCACCCTGGATTAACATATAGGCCCTGGATACTTTTTAACCCGGAGTTCCCGTTGGTTGGGGGACTTATGCAAGTAAAACCGCGGGGCGCAGGTAGTTATCTATATAACAGTACGAGTGCACCGAGCTATGCTTTGTATAGCAGTATCAGTTATACATCTAAAGGTAACTACTGTGTATATATAATTAATACGCCTATCAGGAATAGGTATATATCGATATAATAATATCTTTAGTAATGTGTTTATATAACAAGTGATAGTGTTTATTATTTTAATTTGTTATGTTACTTAATTTGTAAAGTAAATAATATACACTTTATTTAATATTACATTAAACTAAAAACTAATTAAAAAAATAACCAAAAAAGAAAATCTAATAGACCGCTACCAGTAGGCAAAGTACCTAAAATACTGGCAGCACAGCCACGTTAAATGGCAATACTCAATCTCTGTCCAAAATATTTGCCAGCATTTTGGTCACGAATTGCTTCGACCGAACGCTTTGATAATTCATTGTAGATTGTATGTATAATACAATATAATATAATATAAAAGAACAATAGTTATCTACAATAAATAACATTTAATTACTTATACCATTATTATACATTACATTAAACTAAAAACTAAATTAAAATTAAACAAAAAAAAAAACTATAATTAGATATAAATATGTACAAAACTTAATCTAATAAACCGCTACCAGTAGGCAAAGTACCCAAAATGCTGGCAGCATTGCCACGTTGAATGGCAATACTCAATCTCTGTCC
The DNA here is from genome assembly GCA_948107665.1 of Lomographa bimaculata. Taxonomy (NCBI): domain Eukaryota; kingdom Metazoa; phylum Arthropoda; class Insecta; order Lepidoptera; family Geometridae; genus Lomographa; species Lomographa bimaculata. The sequence continues at coordinate 17,834,140 of OX403595.1, forward strand.
AAAATGTAATAAATGTAATAATATAATAAATATATATCCGGATGACCGCAATAGCTTTGATCGGTTTTTGTTTTTGGTAGAATGTGTTTGAATTTGTAGCCTCAGATAGCTCCATCTAGTGTCGAGTAGAAACAGTTTTTTACATCGGTCATGGCGTAATAGATGGCGCTGATAGTTTCTTAAACCCGGTTTTTCAAATGCAGTTTGGGAACCGAGCATTTCTCGGACCTGGAACGTTGATGAATCGATTTCTTGGGCCGAAAAACCCCTAATCTGTAACTTTCATGAAAATCATTGGAGCCGTTTCCGAGATCCTGATTACACACACATATATATATACAAGAATTGCTCGTTTAAAGATATTAGATAGATAGATAGATAGTATAATACTCAACACTATATCGATAAATATGTAGCTTAATCGAATTGATGCCAGCCTATTGTGACATTCTATGAGCGGATGTGCGTTGTGCACAATGCACCATGTTTTAATCTGAGGCATTGTTTGATGACGTCAACGAACATTTACATAATATGTTCATTATATGCAGTTCTATTTTAAAAGCAACCAGTATTAGTCAGAATTACACGTACTGATAATCACTAGTCGTTCGCGCCGAACTGAGATCTCGCGCCTACATTTTGCCATATAGGGAAATACTTTTGAGGTTAATTGCTTATAACTTTTTTTTTTACAATAATTGTTTGATTTCTGTATTTGTTATTCAAGAACAGGATATAACGGATATTATACGTCAGTTTCAGCTTTAACTGTGAAGCCGTTTTTGAGATAGATACCGGGACAAAATAGGTCTAAAAACAATGACTTTGGTGGCCTTCCAAAATTTTTATTTTTCAACATTTTTTAAACTAGTTTCGTTTAGTTCTTTTCAACGATACCCCACACGTATAAAAAATAATCATTATTATGCTTACCTATATGGGTGCCCCTTAATTTTTTTAATTATATCACTTTAATTGCCATCTCTGGCTTTGGGCCGTAGCTTTACATATTCTCTAAGAATTTGAAGTCATTCGCTTGTATGGTTTAGACGCTAGATGCCTCTGACAGACGGACAGACATTGTTGAGTTGTACTTCTGTAGTTGTTCTTTTATTCTGTGACCGCATACGTAAGCTTGATTGTATGATGTTCGATGTCTTCAAGTGGTTTGATGACTATCGAAGCATTCGTGGAATTATATGAATGGATGTACCAATGTACCTAAATTAATATGCTGATGCTGCTATGACAGCATTACCTACCCATGCAGTGTAATTATAAATAAGTTTATATACTAAAAAAATTAAAAACTTGACCGCGTAAAATGTTTTCGTTAATAATATCTATTATGGATGATTTGCCGCGGAAGTGAAAAAAATACGTTGATATTGTATAATTTTCTAAAACCTGTGATTCTTCGAGTGTTAATGTGTAACAATGGTAGATTATTAATCGTTAGTACTTAGTAAACGTGACTTGTGACTAGATACACTTGAAATATATTATTACTTGACACTGGCTAAATGCACAAGGTCGCGAAGCCAAACAAACAAAAATAACTATGCGAATATATAGGAACGTTATCATATCTTTATAAGAATTTTTAATTTTAGTAAGAATGGTTGCTAGTTAACTTTAAATCGTTTTAAATCTTAAATGGTAAATGAAACTTAAATATGAATTAAATACCTATTCAATGATACCTCATTTAACAGTTTGTCAACTTTTTTTTTAATTTTTACACAATATGACGTCTTCTTACTGTTACGTTTTTAGTGACACTCGCGAGATTTAGACGAATCGTTTAAAGTAAGACGTAATCAAGCAAAGTTTTTATAAAAACCGTCTTCACTGCTTATATTTTGGTTTTGGCTTGATCGATTTTGATAAAATTTATATGGTACCATCTCTGAAGTATAATTAACAAAAAAAAAGACGTGTGGCACTCGGGGACTGCCGCGGTAAAGCTATTGCTTAGCATTTTTTATCAACTTATGCAATTATAATTAGGGGCGCGAGTAAAATCGCTGGCGTGTAAATAGCCCACCATTTACGTATTAATATTTTTAATGATAGCGGTAAATTATTTTGAACATTGGCAAAAATCAGTAGGGATACATGAATCAATTTACAGTGTTTATTTAAGCCCACGTACCTAAGACTGCTTCGAAACCGCCTCCGGAGCTCCCCAAGAAAGGAACTACAGCAAACTGTATGTATGCCTAAGCGCACACACACAACTCCACGTCGCGCCGGCCGGCGAGTTTGAATCCGAAGAAATCCGAGAGTGTACGAGGCACGGAACACTCAATCACCTCACAGTTCACGCGGTCGATCACAATAGACACGATGAAGTTTTTATTTTAAGTCCTGGTTAATTAGATGATAATTATTTAATTAGTTTTCTACGTCACAAAATTCAATAGCGGAGGGTTTGTCAACCACACGGACCAGGTGACACACACGACTGAAGTTTCTCTTTTTTAAGTCTGTGAAGTTCGCGAGTGCAAAAAAATGTCACTCGATACAACTAGCGCCATCTCTGGGATCGTCCTTGAACGATCTCTAACAGTGGTCAGCAGAGAGCCCAATACACTGTAAATGCATTCAAACATCCAAAGATTCTTGCCAATATGAATATTAGGTATATAAAGTGAAGTATTTATTCACAGATGTATAATTTACATTAATTTTTATATTATAAAAGGCAAAGACGCTTCACCAATAATTATTTATTTATTTTATTTATGCAGTATTTTTTTTCCTGCCACCTAGAGGCGAGTTGATGAACTAAAGAGACAAGCGTGATATTTCAAAAAAGTCATTAAAAGTTCTGCTATTCATCGATAGATGGCAAAACTATAAAGTATCACCGCTGTGCCGGTCTATGCGATAGCTATGCAATAGCTTAAAAAAATACATCAAAAACGATTTGGCAGAGATATCGCGTAACATACAAAATAAAAAACAAACAGTCGAATTGAGAACCTACTTTTTTGAAGTCGATTGAAAATCGGTCCACGCATTTGGTCGCTAAAATGCCACAAAGGAACAAACATACATAATAGTACTTACGCTGATAAACACATTACCTTAGTTTGCGTCGTGCAGTCGGGTAAACAATTAAGTTCGCTTTTTACGTAGGGAGCATTTTAGAACTTTGGGTATATTAATTAATTGTATTTTTTGACAAAACATGTACATATATCATGCTAAATAAATAACTAAAACTGTACCGTAAATGCAAAAGAGTGTTTCATTTTACGAAGTAATTATTTTTAACGGCTGAATGGATTTATATTAAATTCGGAATGTCTAGACTCAAGCTAGGCCTGGACTATGTCTGTGAGAGTTCAATGTACTGCCGAATCTACTAGTTCAAATAACTAAATAGTTTTTATAGTGCTGTTGGTAGCGCCATCTAAGCAGCGAGTATCGGGTTCGATTCCCGGTGGAGCCACAAGTTTTCTCCTCAAAGGAAATTTGTGTTTCTAATTCTGGGTGTGTTTGTGTCTGCAATGTGAATGTTTTCGACACCTACGACACAAGTCATGGAACTTAGTGTGGGGCTGTGAGTGTGAAAGCGTTTTATATTTATATACAAAGCATAGACAAATCAAATCGTGCATTTTATAGATACAAAAACATCTCGACACAATTTTAGGCGTACAACAACTTAATTATCAATCAGTATTACATTAGATTACCGAAATACCTCGATATTACTACCAATGTGTACTGATATAAATTAAAATTATCTGCTTATTAATTAATTAACCAAACCTTTGATTACATGCCAATAATTTATACCTATTTTTACCAAAAATAAAATAATAAAAACACGTTATGATACTACAAAATTTTTGTAATGATAAATAACAACCTGTTTTAGTCGGTTTTACCTTATATTATTGGATAATTTATAAATAACTTACCGTGCTCCGTGGCTTCGCTCGCTTTGATCAAGTTAAAATAAAAAGCCTATGTGTTAATCCTATAGGTATAAGCTATGCACATTCCAAATCCGTTCAGCCGTTGCATTAGAAATAATGGCTTACACATCCTACTAATATAAATCCGAAAGTTTGTGTGTAAGTGTGTAAGTATGTTTGTTCCCTCTTCACGCTTTAACGACTGAACGGATTTGGATGGAATTCGGAACGTACCTAATGTAGATTATACCTAGAATTAACACATAGGCTACTTTTTAACTTGATAATAGCGGGCGAAGCCGCGGGGCAGGGCCTGGCTAGTAAAAGATAGATATATGTTGGCGCGGGCTTTTTTGTAGGACTGTTTAAGATAAACGTTTCCATTATTTATACATATATACGTGTAACTCTAACGTTTTTTGCCGCGCACGCCAGAATAGCTCGCAGATGGCAGATATTCTTCCTACTTACTTGACACTTATCATTATATTTTGGACAATCCACACAATATCTTTATAAATTATAGCCTATGAGTTATTCTGAAGTATAAGTTATATTATTGTAAAGTTTCAATAAAATCCATTTAGTAGATTTTGCGTGAAAGAGTAACAAACATTCATACATACATACAAACATTCGCGTTTATAATATTAGCCTTCAGATATTGTTAATTGTTATGATATTACGAGACGGATATTGTTAATAAGCTTACTACAAAACCACAGACTATATTAATGACAAGGATGCATGGAGGCAAACTGCACAGGCTCTTTCTAGCGAGTACCATAATAACACCTAGGTTAAAAAAAGAAGTATTAGAAATTAAGAATGTTTTTTAAAAAAATTGAATGAAAAAAAATGCGCCGCCGAGTTTCTTGCCAGGTTCTTCTCGAGATGGCTGTAATTTTGCGAATCCGGCAATAGATTCATTAACTTTCATGAGTGCCTCTTTGGGGCCCATGTGAATAAACGATTTTGATTTTGAATTGTTATACCTATAAAATGTAACCTAATTTTGTATACGTTATTCAAATAAATTATTTAGTATTGAATTTTTAACACAGAATAATCTATGAGCAATGACACGTAGGAAGTGGATAGCGCACGGAAACGCGTAGGCAAACTACGTCATTTTGCTAAAAAAAAGTTTTTTTGCAAGGTTTATGTTTACTTCTAACGCAATGTCGCTTGGCGCCTCGCCCGAGACGTCTGATAAAGTCTACTGAAATGCTCGGCATTCATTACTTGTGTTACAGTGTAAACAATCTCGTGATGCTATGGTCTTAATGAATATTGACAGTTTTGTCACAGTTTCAAGTATGAAGTACGAAGTATTGGCATCATAAGGTCGAGTCCAAATTACAGAGTCTCGGTCACCGACGTAAGGCCGCGAGCCTATCGGTATTCTATCGTATACATTTTGGAGAGTGTGCGCAGGAATTATACGAGTTAATTCCACCTTGTCAATTTTACCATCTAACAAAAAGACAAACTGGCAAACGTCATCCATATATGGTTGACATAGCTCCAGTTCGCTCGAAGCGTTTCGCTTCTACGTTTATCATCCGTACTGTGAAGGAGTGGAACTCATTGCCTTCGTCTTTGTTCCCCGAACGGTACAATCTGGGAGTCTTCAAGTCAATAGTGGATAGGTACCTTCTGGGCAAGCACGCTACATCTTCGGCCGCATCATCACTTTCCATCAGGTGAGATTGTGGACAAATGCTTGACTATCAGGAATAAAAAAAAAAAAAAAGTCCTTGCAGTTGTTGTTCTAAGGCAGAATTTTCGTTCATTACGGTAACCCTCATATAAACAAGTAATACTTTAAAAAGTTTAAAAAAATTAAGCTTTTACCACCAAACCTTTTGCACCAAATAAAAATGAAGGAGTGGAACTCGCTGCCCGCGTCTTTATTCCCTGTACAGTATAATCTGGGAGTCTTCAAGTCTAGAGTGAATAGTTATCTTCTAGGTGAGAATGCTACATCTTCGGCCGCATCGTCTTTTTCCATCAAGTGAGATAGCGGCCAAATGCTTACCTATCTCACAAAAAAAGACTCAAGAAATATAAAACTTTTCTTGACAAGTTCTCTGGTTAAATATTTTTTTAGAATGCGCTCAAACTCGACGGGTTTGGTTCAGAAGTTCCTATGGCTATTTTCCGTCCCCATCATCAGACCAGCTCCATGGTACCATATCATTGTATTGTCACCGGAAATACATAGGAACACAAAATTTGAGTCTAATCGGACATCGGGGAGTGGGTCTAATTTGGCTTCCAAGATTTGATTACAAACCGACAGATACCGGGTAAAACTAAATAAAAGCTTGTGAAAATAACATATTCGTATAAAATACAATCGACTTGAGTACTCCTCCTTTTTTGGGAAGTCGGTAAAAAAGTAAATTAGGAGAAACTCAAAGGGCACTCAAAAATCGAATCTGGTAATTTTGTATGGGAATTACTATATCGGAATTCTTTCAATAGATAGCGTGGTAAATATTTTACCTGGTCATCAAAACATGTTATAAAAAAACCGGATCTGTGTAAGTACCTACAACAGGAAAAGAAAAGAGTATAATAATATGGATATCAAACGAATCGAATTCTTTTTTATACAAGAATAACTACATAATATAACAAATAAAGTTTGTCTTCTACACTAATACACTGTGGTGCGTTCGCAACCGCCAGACGTATAAAAAACTAAAAGCACGAGTTAATTCTTTGTTTCCATTACACTTCTGAGCATTTAAATCGAGTAACAAGAAGGACGGGCGTTTAAAAATACCGAACTATGTATGTAGCTGTAGTAGTACCTACGAGTATGTGAATTGCATAAGCTTTTGTAGCTGTGATACTGAGAGTAACTGGTGTAATCGCGGGTACTGGATTTGAAGCTGGCTAGTTCCATCCAGAAGTTATATATTGGTATATAGTTCCTAGTATTAGGTTTTGATTTTTGTGTTAAAAAAATGACCCGGTGAACTTCGTCCATCTATTGAAAATACTTTTAAAAATGGGTTTTAAAAATGGTTGAAACGCCGGCTCATCAAGGAGTCCTTTTATAGTTATGAGAAATTCACATTAATTAAATCTTGAAATTTCTTGTATTGCTAAAAATGTTATAAGTTCGTATTATTTAATAATTATTTTATATCTATTCATCGACACTTTATGGTAAATCTATACTTCCATACTAATTTTATAAAGAGGTAATGTTTGTTTGTAATCTCTGAAACTACTGATCTGATTCTAAAAAATATTTTACTAATAGATAGCAACACTATCGTTGAGTGTCATAGGCTATGTTTTAATGAGATAAAAGTTAGTTTTCAGTTCGAAATAATAATATTTGTAAGATAAGTCGGAGAAAAAATTGCTATCTGGCCGCTTTATCGGCGTACGCAGACCAAACAGACATAGGTGAATACAATGTATGCCAAAAATGTTAGCCTTTATGAGCTTTACAAATAATCAAACGCAAGCAAAGCTTAAAATAAACAGACTTCACCGCTTTATCTTTGGAACTTTGATCAGATTAGATGTACTAAACACGCATTATTGACGATATTTCAAAAATTACTGATCAGATCTTGATCAAATTTAAATGGGACCAATTGGAACGCAAAACCTTTCAAACAAAAAAAAAACTAAATCGGTTTACGTGGAAAGAAATTATGAAGTAACACACATAATAAAAAAAAATCAGTTGACTTGAGTACCTCCTACTTTTTTGTTTCCCACAAATAAAGAACTATGACTTGTGTCTTGGGGCCGTAAACATTAACACCACACACACAACATTCTCTAGATACGGATCTTTTCTCTAGAGCCTCAAGCTGGTACTTTGCTGAACCGCCCCAAAAGATGATAATTCCATATAGTTAATGGATTTTGCGCTTGATACGAATTGATCCGCTGTCCGTGAGTGAAGTACCATGTCACCTTTTCAAGTATCCCCAGCTTTCTCTAGCTTGTATAACACAGATAATTGGTAAATTTAAAGTGACGTCCAGTACTCTACCTATTTTATTAAGAGAGTAAGCAAGCGAATCACATAACAAGAAAAAAATAAAGAAATTAACCGAATGAAACAAATAGATAAAGTACCAATTTAATTAAAAAGTTGTCCAGTAATGGCACACCAAATTTCAATACGATTACGACTTTGTTTACGTCTGTCTCTTACCCTTCACTAATTATACCTAAACCTTGAAGGGCTGCGCAATCTTGGCACATAAAGTTAACAGCCCATTCTCTGGAGACATCCTCAACCGAGACGCGAGGTATTTACGCCGACTGGAGAGTTGGCGCTGCCAAATGACGTCACCAGTTCTGTCTCCGCGCTATTTCAGAAATTGCCTTGAAACTGAACCGTCACATGCTTCGGAATTATTAAAATGTGTACCAGACAGTAAGAAAATTCCGTTTAACACGTTATTGTCTGTTGATTTATGAGTTAGACAGCGTCATAGCTCACGTTGTCTCATACCTAATTTAAAAGACAATTCGTCATAAACTTGTTTTTAACGTCCCGTACGTCAAACATAAAAAAGGAACTTCTATATGTTTAAGTACCTAGGCCAACGTCTTGTTTTTGTAGACGGGAAAGTGCCTAGCACTTCCCTTCCTTCACAGAGGCGAAGAAAATTATCTAAAGGAAACTCAGACATGGTGCTTAGCCCACTAAAAATCCCGTGAGCACTCGCTATGGTGAGGCAAAATAGGGTCACGCTAGCAGTCACTATCTTTCTCCGGCACTTGTTTGTATCCCGCTAGGAAGGCAACCAAAGACATCCAGTTACGTGCGAAAATTGCACTTGCTCTAAGAACGGTGAAAAATATCAAGTCAAAGAATGACAAAATCTGAGGACGTGTTTCATTCACCAACTCGCAGTAGGTAAGTATGGTGGATTATGCCCTGGCCTACACTCTTTTATTGTAAGAAAGAACCCGATAGTCTTCTTCTTCGTCGTTCCCTCACTGATGAGGATCGTGAAGGTCTTGCGCCAGTACAATACTTCGTTGTAGAGTTTCCCCTGTTGCCTCTATTACGCTACTCGACCATCGCGCTGGTATTCGTCCCCTGGGTGGCATCCCCAGCATATGCCCACTATGGAGCTCCATTCAGTTGCGGTTCGCACAATGAATGTGGAAACAAAACGCTTATTCCGCATCATTCTTGATTACGCGGATCTGGATAAACGTCTATCCAGTAAGTGAAACCCGATATGGTCCTTTGTTTCCTTGATAAACATCATCTTGGTATCATAGTTAGTGTGTATATTGCTTGCTCTAGCTAAATCAGTCACGTATCGAGTTACAGTACTGTCATCGCAGGCTGTCACATGATCGGTGCTCCAGAAATGTGTGCATCGTAATAATGAATCATTTTTGGCGGAAGTTGGAATCCAGTTCGGCGCAGACGTCGTCTGAGATATTAGTTTTGCAATATCACTGAAATAGTTGTATTTATTGCCTTGTTTATTGGCAAACGGTTAAGATGGCAGAAACTGACGTATACTCTTCGTGACCATCTTGAGATTTTCTCAGTTTTGTATAAGTATCTCCAGAATTTTAAATTGTCAAGTGCTTGCATAGCTAACATAAACTATGCTAGCACTTGATCATTTACAATTATGTATATGTACCTACAAATGACAAAATTAAAATTTTAAAAATACTTACATTATTGTAGGTATTTTTTAACGTCGCAACGTTATGTCTGAAAAACAGCTGCTTTTTTACCAATCATAGCTAAGAACACTGTCATTAAAGTCACCTTTCAAAACTAAATCAAAATCGGTCCAGCTATTTGGAAGTTACGATGCCACAGATAAACATCAAACTTATAAAACCCACCTGTTTCGTTGTTGATTAAAAAAAATGACAAATATTTTACTGATTACATGCTTTTCAGTATCGTCCCTATAGCAAACTAGAAGTTGTTTGCTAGATTAGTTGTTATTATATTTACTGTAAGTACAATATGGGATGGTCTTGAATAGGCATCTGTGGCAATGTGCAAATGTGCTCCATCGTCGACCGCATCGTCTATCAGGTGAGATAGAAATCGTGCCTATCTATTGTAATTTTTAAACTTTCGCGATTCGAACACATAGTTTAGGTAATATCAACTAATATCTCGGGACTTGATCGCGCTAAAAAACTATTTTTATTTACCTCGACGTTTCGGCCAAGTTGCATTGGCCATGGTCTCGAGAAGACTGGTAAATAAAAATAGTTTTTTAGCGCGATTAAGTCCCGAGATATTACCTAAACTACGAGCATATCTAGAATAAAAAAAAGGACAACCACGTGAAACTTTTTTTTTATAATGCATAGGCAAGCATTTGACTGCTATCACAACTGATGGAAAGTGATGATGCAGCTGAAGATGGGACATGCTTGCCTAGAAGGTACCTTTTCACTCTACACTTGAAGAGATTCCTCCAGATTGTACCGATCGGGGAACAAAGACGCAGGCAATGAGTTCCACCCCTTCGCTGTACGGATGATAAACGTAGAAGCGAAACGCTTTGAGCGGACTGGAGGTATGTGAATGATAAATGGATGACGTTTGGCAGTTTGTCTTGTCCATTTAGGGTACCGTAACAGACGTCAAGCCATCAAGCACCATTCAATCATCATAACACCAGTATTAAGAATAATAATAATTACTCGCGCCCCTTCCCTAATCCCTCCCCTCATCCCTCCCCCCTCCCTCCCCCCCTCCCTCCCCTCTCCCTCTTGATTAAAAGGCATCCATCACCCAGACACTTTGTTTTCATTAATACCGTCGTTAAACATAACAACAACCTTGCTTTCAACTGGAAACTAATCTAGCAAATAAAGAACCCTCATAAAACATCAATTACCATTAGGGGAGCTCATAGCATACGTCATTATACTACCAGTATTAAGAATAATAAAAATACTCCCCTCCCCTTTCCCCATCCCTCCCCAGTTTGATTAAAAAGCATCCATCAGCCAGACCTGACGATAACAATGAATACGCACCAAGACCAATTGGTCTATTTATACTTGTACCATCGACATAATAATAAACACTGGACCTCCTCTGGGCATAAGTTCAATTGTACAATTAGTGAGATGTCGTTGGCATGCGTACAACGATTCTATTAAGATAATTGCCGCTTTCTAGAAGCTACCAATCGTGAGTAAAGTCCTGCGATCACTTGACTCGATAAGGGTATTCGATAGGAACAATTCGATAAGGGATCAAAAAAAATTACTCGTCGGTAGGGAATCTTTAAATGTATATGCTATTATTATCTATCTATCTAAATATAACTCAAAGGTGACTGACTGACTGACTGACTGACATAGTGATCTATCAACGCACAACCCAAACCACTGGACGGATCGGGCTGAAATTTGGCATGCAGGTAGATGTTATGACGTAGGCATCCGCTAAGAAAGGATTTTGATTAATTCGGGTAGAATAAGGGTATAAAATAGGGGATGAAAGTTTGTATGAAACTTTGTAAATTTTAAAATAATACTTCTTAACGCGAGCGAAGCCGCGGGCATAAGCTAGTTTAATATAATAGGAAACATAATAGTAATTGATCGAGCGAAGCAAGATCTCTAAGTTGACTTAGGTCGTTCAGCACTTCGTCCGTCCGTCCGTCTGTCAGAGGCGTCTAGCGTCTAAGCCATATAAGCGAATGACTTCAAATTCTCATAAAATATGTAAACTGCCATCGAAAATTATATAAATGAAAATATTGAGGGGGCTCCCATACATGTAAGTGGGAAGTAAAATATATTTAATTTTTTATCTACTCTTGATCGTTGAAACGGGATCGATCTATTGTTGAAACGGGATTGACAAGTAGAGTTGGAAACCGGTTTTTTTTTAAATCTATGTTGGATAATAACGTTTTGGTAGGCCACCAAATTCACTGTTTTTAGACCTATTTTGTCTCTCATCTATCTCTAAAACGGCTTCAACTTACGTAACGTTGAAGCTTACGTATAATATCCGGTATATCCTGTTCTTGAACAAAAAATACAGAAATCAAACAATTATTATATAGTCATTTTAAGCAAGTAACCCTAAAAGCCCCGCACTAAGTTCAATGAAGTAGTGAGTGCCGGAATCATTCACATCACACAATCACAACCAGAACCAGAAATACAAATTTTCCTTGGGGAGACACTTGTTCCCACTGGGAATCGAACCCGATAGCTTAGTAGACGAACGCGCAACCAACTATACAAAATCAGCTCCATGTCAGAATAACATTGCATTGTCATCCGATTTGCGTTTGCATGCAACATTTCAAATCTATCGAATACCGGAAAGTGGGTCAAATTTAATTTACAAGTTTTGATTACAGACATACACTCGGACAAAATAAATAAAATCATTTAAACAAGTCAATAAACAAAAAAATTAGAAACTACCTAAGTAAGAAGTAAATTTACTATAATTTATTTATTTAAAAACTCCATGCACAAATACTATGTACATTGGAGGACTTAATGCTACAGCATTTTCTGCCAGTCATCCTGCTATTTCAAGAGATGTATCGACGTGCAATAAATGAAGCTATACAATAAAAAGGAGGTTAGGAAACCTAAAATTAATTAAAAAAATATATATATATCACTAGCTGTGCCCCGCTGCTTCGCCCGCTATTATCAAGTTAAAACGTAGCCAAATTTCATCCGAATCCGTTCAGTTGTTAAAGCGTGAAGAGGGAAAAAACATACTTACACACTTACACGCAAACTTTTGAATTTATAATATTAGTAGGACAGTAGGATGTATGTGCATATAAAAATAAATTTTATATAAAACATGTGTATGCAAAAGCTTTTAGAATTCAATACATAAACATACATACAACAGATCATATGATACATACATACTAATATAAAAAATATACTATACTAGCCGTGCCCCGCGCCTTCGCCCGCTATTATCAAGTTAAATAGTAGCATATTATTACGTGTTAATCCTAGGTATAATCTATGTACATTCCAGCTTTATTTTATGTATTTTTTATAGTTCTTTATAATTTTGGGTTTTGCCTGTGTTGAGAATGTGACGATAAATACAAATACGCGGAAACTCCGTTTCCTTATTTTTACAATTCTACAATCACAGATTTAAGACGCTATGTAAATTTTGTGAGCCGCTTAAAACTGGCTGGATTTAGTTAATTTAACAGATACATTTTTCATATTTAAACAATAATTATAAATACTCGAAGACGCAATCTAAATAAATGAAATCTAGATGCAATCATCTTTCTATATATTTAAAAGTTCTTTTTACCCGATTTCAAAAAATGTGGAGGTTTTCAATTCGACTGTATTTATTTTACTTGTTATTTATCTGATTCTATAAATTTTAGTAATAACATTGTTCCTCAATTCTTGATATAATTTTTACCGAAGCTGAGTTTTTCAAAACACTAGTATCTTTCATACTCCGACTCAAGGAGAGTTTTTGTTTTTACTAAATCCCTTAGATAATTGAAGTACCTCAATAAATAAAAATCATTTCTATTAATTTCAAATGGTATAGTTCTCAAACAAAAAGCTTGTATGTTTTATCGCTTAACCGAAATAATGAGACGTGGCTCTGATCTATACACATCTCTTTCTAATGTAAGGCGAGTGAATAGCTCGTCCGATTTCTTGCATTGTGATAAATTTGTGTATCGTCTGAGTACATTATTATGAGTATCTGTGACGCTATTCAATGGCGTCAGCCGGCGACGCCGTATCTATATTGTCTCATTTTTCAACTTGCGTCAAACTTTTTATATCAACATAAACTCCATAAAACGCTCTGAAAGCTCTGCGTAAATGAGGCCATCGTTCAGCCTCGGACGTCATCTCCACTGGACTGCAATGTGGGGTTAATCTGATCTATATTTAGGCAGAGCGTTTATACATATAAGTACGTCTGCTCTGTGGTCTGTGGGTACGTCTTATAGCCAGGAAAGATACGCACTCTGCGCAAACGGGGAAAATCATGAATTTAGACGCGACGTACTTTCAGTATGATTAAATTTTTTGTCTCATTTTGTTCCCACTGCTGCTCGGGGCCTTCTGCCACATTAACAGTCTATAGGTCGACCAAATAAAAGGTGAAAACACTGATTCAATTGTCAACCCTTACCGTATCAAAAAAAAATCAAGTTATAGTTAAAAAAATGTTTTTAAATCAAGCTTTTACCAGTTGAAAATAAAGAAGGACTAAAAAGTTAAATATCCAGATAACTTGTCAAATGAGCCCAAATTCGATGGGTTTATCTTGTTTACTTTAGAAGTTCCTAGTCCTATGGCCATCTTCCGTCTCCATCAACAGATCAGCTCCATGGTACCACATAATTGTATTGTCACCAAAGATACATAGATACACCAAATTTGAGTCCAATCGGACATCGGAAAGTTGGTCTTATTAAGGTTGCAAGATTTGATTGCAAATGGACGTTCCGCGACCGCTGGACATATTGCGAATTGGACATTCCGCGACTAAACGACCGACAAATAGACAGAGAACGGGACAGGCGAAACTAAATAAAAGCTTGTAAAAAGAGAATTCTGAAAATGTACTACATATAACTTTATTATCCTGTAGCTTTGAAGTGGACATAATCAACATTTTATCGAAATCCCCTGACGTCATTACGACTATATAATAAGGGTTTTAGCGGAAACATTCTATCGGTAAAACTTTTTTTTTGTAAAAAAAAACATCAATATAGTAAGTTTGTGACGAACATTAGAAAAAGATTTTTTGCTTGATAACAATCGTCGACAAAGGAAGTTTTATGGGCAAAAGATGTTTTAGAGAAAGCTACTGTCGACTAATATTGCAATCGGTCATGCATTCAGTTGGTGATGTATGATTCGATATATCGTACGGGCTTCACGCTGGTTTAGTGTGGATTGGCTATCTCATATCTTTGAATGTTATGTTTATGTTTAATGTAATTCCTGTATTAGTTGGTCATTTAAGAGTGTTTAAAAAGATGCATGAAAAAATACGCCGCCAAATTTCTTGTCAGGATCTTCTTGAGATGGCTGTAATTTAGTGAATCTCGCAGTAGTCATTAACTTAGTGTTAATGACTGTGTAACTTAGAGTATCTCTTTGGGGCCCGCCCATGTGAATAATTGATTTTGAATTTTGAATTTCTTGGTCAAACCGTTTACCGACGACGATTTCCTTCGTTATTAGAGCGAGTACAAATTCCGTAAGGCAATTGAGAAAGTCGTTGGAGCGGGGCTGAACGAGATTCGAACCAGGGTGCGTAGGAATTTAATTCACACATACCACCGTTCGCTAAATTATTATCTAAAAAATTGAAAGAAAGAGAAAGAAAATATATTTATTTGTGACAATAAACACCTAACAACAATAAAAAATAAAATTGTGTATCGAATGTAGATCTTGCAAACTAAATCTGAACGTCTCTCCAATATAGAACTGCCCGTTGGCTTAGTTGGTTTGCCTTCTAAGCAAGTTACCGGATTCAATTCCCGGCGGGAACACAAATTTTTACAAGTTTGTTCAAGCGAAGTTATTTCTGGTTGTGGTTGTGATTGTTTGTGTGTTATGTGACTGTTTCCGGCACCCACGACCCAACACGACAAGGGCTGTGAGTTCGAAAGCGTTTATTAAATTTACCATAGTATATTTGACACTCAGTCATTTGACAAATTTGGTGGAGGCCATCAAAGTGGACCGTTCAGAGCAGAAGACCTCCATTAGGTCTGCCTGTATAGTTTACACGACAAACAATAACGTATGGCTATATCTAGAATGTAAATAAATAAAGTAAGGCCCTACAAACACGTTCCTTCACAGAATGCCCGATGCAAGTTTTGCAAGGAAGGTCGTTCACCGGTCTTGTGCACCGACCTGACCACTCGGCAATCGGCCTGCATCTCGTTACCATAATATATTTTCATCTACAAACCTATTGCTTTACAATTTCCCTCTTTATTTCCATAACAGTTAAGACGGAAATTGTTTGTGAGCTTCACAAGCTGATACCGCGTGTGTTATTTTGAGACTTGTTACGTTGTGTTAAGGTTGATTTCTGATGGCATTCGGATGTGCTATAGGTATTCACGTGGAATATTTATTTCCTTGGAAATGGAAACCTTATAGTTCAGAGAAGTCTTTAAAATAAAGCCTTCTCAAGTACAAGGGTTCGAGCCAAATTTGTCGAAACAAATAATTGTACCTACAAGAGAAAACAACTTGCGATAGAGCCTCTTAAGGTTTGATTTCCTCCAAAAGCGGTGGCGACATGTAGCGCTCGGTAAAGAGTCGAATGACGCCACTGAGACGTTGGCTATGAAAACGAGATGGCGTGGATTCCTAGAAAGGGTTACCTGTCACCGTAACGTCAGTAGTGACGCAACCACTTGCATGATGGCCGTACTTTACGGTGTTGACGTACTAGGACAAATGTACCCTCCAAATTTCAAGTTTCTGCGGCAAGCGGTTTAGGCTGTGCGTCTCTAAGTCAGTCAGAGTCAGTCAGTCAGTGAATCAGTATGTCAGGACAAAGATTCTTATAGTAGGTATCAGATGATATGTTCCATCATCACCAGTTCACTTCGTAAGTATCTACTGGTGGGACTCGAGCCATCATTGGGACAGAGTCTAGGCAATATTCCACCACGCCAGCTAAGTGCACATTGGTGGATAAACCATGTCCCCAATGCTCTCCTTTACCGTATATATTTAGGTGCTATAAATTACTAATATCCGGATGACCGAGCTTTGCTCGGTTTTCTGTTTTTGGTAGAATGTGTTTGAATTTGTAGCCTCAGAAAGCTCCATCTAGTGTCGAGTAGAAACAGTTTTTTTACATCGGTCATGGCGTAATAGATGACGCTGATAGTTTCTTAAATGCAGTTTGGGGACCGAGCATTTCTCGGACCTGGAACGTTGATAAATCGATTCCTTGGGCCAAAAACCCCTAATTTGTAACTTTCATGAAAATCGTTGGAGCCGTTTCCGAGATCCTAATTACACACATATATATAGTATATACAAGAATTGCTCGTTTAAAGATATAAGATAGGAATATTTATCATAGATTTGGTTTGTTTTCAATATTTCATCCACCGTTGTAAAAGCCATGTTCACATAGTAACTGACGGAGCATGGTAAATATCATAATACAAACATCTCTATAATAGACAGTATCTACTCGGGCCTAAAACAGATAGCGTAGGTCAGTGAATGTGTTTGTTTGTTTTAAATAAAATCATCGGAAACCCGATGTGTCCTGATACTAATGTGTATAAAATAAATACAATACAAAACAATCAACTCCTTATTGAAACCTTAAAAGTATTGGTATGTAAAAAAGAAAATTGTACATAAAGGCTACAATGTGCGGTCTTTAAAGCGATCTTTCAGACAACCTTAGAATGGACAAGATGCAGATAGAAGGGTAGGTACTATTGACTAATAACCTTAACGTTATTACAGATAACAAACAAAAACAAACAAACAAACGCATTCGCACTCACAGCCCCACACTAAGTTCAAAGACTTGTATCGTGGGTGCTGGAAACATTCACATCACACACACATTACACCCAGAACCAGAAGCACAAATATCCCTTGGGAAGGAATTTGTGCTTCTGCCGGGAATCGAACCCAGGACCAACGGCGCAGAGGGCAGACACCTGTCCACTGCGCCAACTGGCAGTTATGACAGATAACAAAAATATTAGTGGACGTAATCCAACTGCCTTTTGGCTTATTTGGATAAGCGTTTGCCTTCTAAACAGAGGGATCGGGTTCGATTCCCGATGAGAACACAAATTTTCGCCCCAAGGAAAATGTTGTGTTTCTGGTTCCGATTGTGAGTGTGTGTGATATAAATGTTTCCGGCACCCACGACAAAAGTCATCAAACTTAGTGTGTGCTGTGAGTGTGAAAGCGTTTATGTTTATATCATTATGTGTTGTGTGTCAGCCACAGAATACACTTTTTATAGGGCCAGAAAAGAAATCTTAGGGCAAACCACACCTAACCACTACGTGTAAAGTTGTGAACCGACCACTTTCTAAACGCGTATTCACAATAAGGTTTATTTATACATACTTAAGTCAAAGTCATAATTGAAACGCAAGCAAAGCTTAACAAAACCGACTTTTTCGCTTATATTTTGGTTTTGGCTTGACCGATTTCGATAAAATGTATATGGGACCACCTCTAAAGTATAATCTACCGAACAAAAAAGAATTTTAAGAATCGGGCCACAAATTGGGGAGAAGTACATAAAAAAATACATACTGTCGAATACAATACCTCCTCCTTTTTTGAAGTCGGTAAAAAATGGGGAGTGTCATAAAAACACACGATAGAAGTGAAACTCTTGCTTAACAGGGAAACATTTTAACAAGGTCGTGGATCAGAATTTCAAAGACATACCATAAAAATTTAAAAGCTTTACTTTAAAAAATATTATTATAAGAACAATCCTACTTCCTACTAATCCTACTAATATTATAAATCCGAAAGTTTGTGTGTAAGTATGTTTGTTCCCTCTTCACGCTTCAACGGCTGAACGGATTTGGATGAAATTTGGAATGAACATAGCTTATACCTAGGATTAACACATAGGCTACTTTTTAACCTGATAAAAGCGGGCGAAGCCGCGGGGCACGGCTAGTATTATAAACGCGAAAGTTTGTAAGAATGTTTTTTTTTATGCAATTTTATTTTAAGGTCCTTTATTTTAATAATATGACGGTCCTATTGTATGTTCTTACGTTAGGGCAAATAAAAGTAATTCATGAAAAAAAAGGTAACGGAATTAAATTAACTTAAGACGACCCACAAAATAAAACAGCTCCTGAGTCGCCTGCGACGATGGATCTGACAGGATGTATCTTTGTTACTCTTTCACGCAAAAACGAATGAATGGTTTTCGATGAAACTTTACAATAATATAGCTGACACATCAGAATAACACATCTATATATATAAATCAATGCCACTTTTCGTTGTTATTTTATAACTCAAGAACGGGCTCGCCTATCCAAACCAAATGTTTAGGCTTTGTTCGGACTATTTAGTAGATGGTTTATGTGAGGTTTGCACAAAATCGGTAGAGCGGTTCTTCATTTATCACACCCGGGCGAAGCCGGGGCGGATTAGCGATCCGCCGTTGGCTATAATTTATAAAGATATAGTATGAATTATCCAAAATATAACGATAAGTGTCAAGTAAGTATGAAAAAAAAAATTGCTATCTGCGAGCTATTCTGGCCGCAAAAACCGTTGGAGTTACACGTATATAATGTACTAGCCATGCCCCGCGGCTTCGCCCGCTATTATCATTTTCCATCCAAATCCGTTCTGCCGTTAAAGCGTGAAGAGGAAATAAACATGTGTGTAAGTAATAATTAAACACTTACACACAAAGTTTCGGCTTTGATTATATGACAGGTATATAATCAAAGAGTTTCGGATATGTAATATTAGTAGGATAATGGAACCGATTTTGATGGTCTTTTTATATTTGAAAGCTATTGCTTTCCATGTAAATGGGACCCATTTAAACTTGATCATAATCTGACCAGTAGATTTTTAGTGATCCTCAATAATATTTAATTAATTTAATCTGATCAAGGGTTCCGACTATAAAGCGGTGAAGTAGGGTTTTTAAAGCTTTGCTTGAGTTTAAATTATTCGCACAAATTTTTGGGACGGGATCTTTTTTTTTCATTCAAACCTTTTCCTGATAATTACAAAATAAAAAAAACAGCTAAATCGGTCGAGCTATTTTGGAATTTTTAACGAAACTAACGCTCGTAATTTTTTTTGTATTATATTATATAAATATAATGTTGACATTTCCTTATAATTCTTATAAGAAAAGTACCTAGTATTTCCTGCATCAAACACGGAAAAAATAGACGCTTAATAGAATTACCTAGAACATAATATGAAACAGCATTTTGATCGGTTTATGTGCGTACCTTATGTGAAGATTTCTACCAATTTGGTAGACGCATGTAGATGCTTGGTAGTAAGTTTGCGCTTTTCTGTAGAAAGTTATTATGCAATTGTGGCTCTTGCATGCATGTAGACTATTGGTCATTTATCTAATTAAAGTTTATTAAGTAGTCGATTTATCATTATTAATTATTAAACTCATTAGAACTAAATATTTGTTTAAGATGAGGCCACGTATTTCTGACAAATATTGAACGAAGATAATTTCTATAATGATAGTCAGATTGAAACACAAATGGAATATAAATATCAATTATCTATATACCCATTTATACATAATTACAAATGTATATATCGGTAAACTTCCTATTAATTTTTTTTTATTAATAATAATCACCTATATACGGCAATCCTACTAATATTATAAATCCAAAAGTTTGTCTGTAAGTGTGTTAGTGTGTAAGTATGTTTGATCCCTCTTCACGCTTTAACGGCTGACCGGATTTGTATGAAATTTGGAATGTACATAGATTATACCTAGGATAAACACATAGGCTACTTTTTAACTTGATAATAGCGGGCGAAGCCGCGGGGTACGGCTAGTTTTTCATATTTTTTTTATTAATGATAGGCAAACTTTTAACCACCATCTCGCCTGATGGACTCATCTAATCTGGGAGTCTTCAAGTCTAGAGTGAATAGGTATCTTCTAGGCAAGCGTGTTACATCTCCGGCTGCTTCGTCACTTTCCATCAGGTAAGTTAGTGGTCAATTCGTTTATTCAGCATAAAACAGAAAGTCAAACCCTTTTGTTTGCGACGGAAGTTAATACATGTATATTTTACAAATGGTAGTATTTTCAAGTAATAAACATGGCACGTTTTACTAGTGTTGTTCAACGAGCATAAATTCATGATTACGAGCAGTTCGATGTCGATGTGGTTACGAGCTAGCAATAAAATGGTATAAAACATATACAAATAGGTATTTTTGTATCACTATCGTAAGTTTTATGTATTGACTTACACGTTAAGTCCGTTATCAAGGTTTGTCACATTCGCATCACGCTACAGGCAAACATTAAAATGCGAAAATGATCCTGTTTTTCTTTCCCATTATCTGTTTTTGTTACATCTTCGCCGCTACACTGCTGACCAGATCTTGATGAAATTTGATAGAGAAAAAGCGTAAGATAAGTTACGAGGGCGAAGCCGCGAGGAGCAACTTTTTGAAGTGAAAACTTCTTTAGCGGCGTTGTGCACTTTTTTGGGATGGGTAAAAAATGTTAAACTCGCGTCAGGACTCGTGACCTGATCGAAAATTCGTAAGAAGGAAAATTTGTAAGACGAAGGAGAGAAGTAATATTATACCTCTCTCTTTCTACCGCGCGGCGAAAAATGTTCTAATTTTCACTTCTGCCGGTACTCCCGGTGCAACTTGTTTTTTTTTTTAATGCTAAATACACAAGCATTTGACCACTATCTCACATGATGGAAGGTGATGATGTGAGCAGCGTGCTTTTTTGACTGACAAAAAACGTCGCATGACGAACTATTTTTGTAGAAGCTTCAAAAGAGTTACCTGAGGTGCATATAGTTTCTATAAGTATAGGTAGCATCTAGGTTGTTTAATTATTCGATCACCATAAACATAACGCTACCAAATAAGGTCGATTTGTTTCGTAAATAAAATTGATATTTTTTTTTATACTAAATAGGCAAGCATTTGACCTCTATCTCACCTGATGGAAAGTGACGATGCGGCCAAAGATGGAACATGCTTGCCTAGAAGGTACCTATTCACTCTAGATTTGAAGACTCTCAGATTATACTCCTCGGGGAACAATGACGCAGGCAATGAGTTCCTCTCCTTCGCTGTACGGATGATGAACGTAGAAGCAAAACGCTTAAACTAGTAATTAAATTAAATACAGTATAATCTACTTCTACTTAACGCCGTACCAAATACCATATCTGTGTAAAGGTGACAAGGAGGCCCCGGCACTTGTAGTGCTTCTCTAAACCAAGCCTTTGTAAGAATACTATGTATACGTGTAACGATCATTTAAATACTAGCCGTGCCCCGCGGCTTCACCCGCTATTATCAAGTTAAAAAGTAGCCTATGTGTTAATCCTAGGTATAATCTATGTACATTCCAAATTTCATCCAAATCCGTTCAGCCATTAAAGCGTGAAGAGGGAACAAACGTACTTACACACTTACACACAAACTTTCGGATTTATAATATTAGTAGGATGTATTTATATATGATCATTATTGAGGTATATATTATTTTATTATTTGTCAATTATCAATACTTATTATTAAGTATATTATAATTTATTATTCTTAGATTTATGCACTCTTTAAAATGTTGTTTTCACAAAAACACCGACGTCCAACTCTATTGCGTAATTCCGCTCCATCCAAAGGTTGTCTGGAAGAGATCGCTTTTAGCGATAAGACCGCCTATTGTTACACTTTTTTTTTGTAAATAATTATTTTGTTTTGTTTCTTGTCTTAATTAAGGTGTTCAATAAAGAGTTTATCTATCTATCTATCTATCTAACTACAGCCTGTACTTTTTATTGATCGAGCGATTATAGTACGAAATCATTTTAAAAAAATATTTGTTGGAAAATAAAGATTTGGTAGGCCACCAAATACCAAAGTCACTGTTTTTAGACCTAGTTTGTCCCGGGGTCTATCTCAACTACGGCTTCATACTGAACGCTGAAACTTATGTATAATTGTCGTTATATTCTGTACTTCAACAAAAACTACTACAGAAATCAAACAATTATAATATAGAAAAAAAATTATAAGCAATTAACCTTAAAAGTTTTTCTCTATGGGGCAAAATGTAGGCGCGAGATCTCAGTTCAGCACGAACGACTAGTTTATAAATGCTAAAGTGCGTGAGTGTGAATGTGTGCGTGTTAGTATGTTTGTTACTCCATCACGTTTTACTACAGGGTTAGTGAACCTGGTGCTGGATAGGTGTGGAACCTACTCAGGTATTCGTTACCCCTGAAATCCAGGTTATAAACAAAATCATAATCGTTTATTCACATTGGGGCATCATGAAAAGAAAACAAAACAAAAACTCGAGCCTATTTTATCAATAAGGTTTACAGTTGCCTCAATTGACCTTGCATTAGCAATTATATATCATCGAAGTACTTTTAATGGTTACATATTATATATATTTATAATATTAGTATTTGTGTAAGTTTATTGTTATATAGTATTTAATAATATATTTATAAATATTTATATTATCATTATGTATATTATTTACATGTATTCCTATATTTATACATTTATTATCCTTTTATTTTTCAAATATATTTACTGGACCGCCACCCTTTTCTCTGCACCTCCAGGATGACTGGCAGAAAATGCTATTCTAGCATTAAGTCCTCCTTGTACTATTGTTTTGTGCAAAAGTATTAAATAAAAATAAAAACAATAAATAAAAAAACAAAGAAGAGGAACACATGAAATTTAATGACTCTACAGTCAGATTCGCCTGGCAAGAATCTCGGTGGCGCATATTCTCATAATTTTTTTTAAACATTCTCAATTGACTAATGCAGGAATTATATTAACCTTGGCATACTTATGTATATTATGTTGTCGCCAGAAAGCGCTTGTGCAGTTTACCTCCATGCATCCTTGCCAACAAAGACTATAAACCCCTATATGATCTGTGCTTGCCAATAATTTGTCAATAACATTTGATAAAATACCGAACGTTTCATGTATCCTCATTATACTTAATTGAAACATATTTTCTTGCCCTTTTTTTTTTTGCTTTTTGTTACTTTTAATTTTTTAGGATACCCAATAGGTGCTAGCACAAATGCCTTGTACAGAAACAGGCATCATCCCCTCGACAATACATAGTTCTGAAATTTGCAAAATTAATTTTAATTTTCAACCAAAAAATAGAAAAGGCTTTCGTCAAATACTATGGTGTTTCCATAGCTATCCTTGGAAGCCAGTCTCATACTTGGCCTAGCGCACTTACCACCCTCGACCGCGTCATCACTTACCAGCAGGTAAGTACTTAGTTACCAGCAGACGAGATAGTGACAAACACTACACGATGAGATGTAAAAAATGTTTGTAAGTGATAAATGGTGATAATATACTTAATTAATTATCATTAGTATACATCATGTTATTGTAAACATATTTAAATTTTTATTTGATCAGCTTTATGAATTGACTAGCCGTGCCCCGCGGCTTCGTCCGCTGTTATCAAGTTAAAAAGTAGCCTATGTGTTAATATCAGGTAAAACATTTTTTTTTCGTGATTGATAGGTAAGCATTTAAACACTATCTCACCTGATGGAAAGCGATGATGCGGCCGAAGATGTAGCATACCTACCTAGAAGATACCTATTCACTCTTAACTTAAAGACTGTCAGATCGTATCAGAGACCGTATGTACATTCCAAATTCCATCCAAATCCGTTCAACCGTTAAAGCGTGAATAGGGTACAAACATACTTACACACTAACACACAAAATTTCGGATTTATAATATGAATTGATATAATAACATCTGCATTCTTTTGTCGTTTGTTTATTTTTTGCTTACATAATAACAACGGAGGAGTGTATTAGGCTTTAGTTCGTAATAGTGTTCAAAGCCTTATTTGTTTTTTATGTTCAGCATTTGGTTCGAACGGATTGCGGGGCGCGGTCACAACAGTGCGGGAGGCAAACGCACCTGCGACCCCCCACGCCATCCGTTCGAGCCAGATGCGTCCTGTACGGCGCAACCATAACACTCAGGGAATCACTGAAGCGTGGCCAACCTTTTCAAGAATCGTAGATTTTTTATTGAAAATTATGTCTTTTCCAGTTAAATTTAGGTTTTTCTTTGAATTGGCTTTAGCTTTGCGTCATAAATAAATACTATCCATTAAAAAATATAGTTTGTTATCTATTGTCAAGCCAAGAGGGTATGTTTCTTTTTTTTCGAGAAATTTGCGAAATACCTTAAAAATCGAAGTATGACCTTGCGTAACCGCCATATTTTCTCCGATAAATGCCCCCATATGTGCTATATTATATCCACTATGATCGACTGCAATTTCAAACGTTCTCGCATCAAAGTGTGGATTATCATGTTTTCTTTATTTAGCACTATGCCAAATTGTAACTAGCATAATCATTTGTTGTAAATTTCACAAGAATCTGCTCAGTTTTAATGGTAATCCACCAACACGTGCTACCTCCAGCTGTTTTCTATTATCGTAACGAAATTCCGCTTGTATCGGGATTTGATGACGTCATGACAGGTCGAAAATAAACCGACTAACGTGAGATGTGGACTGCACAACTCCTTGATGGGTGGAGAACTAACGATCGAATTATAATGAGTTATGCTAAAGCGTGATCGGAGGTTTTGAACACATGGTGTACACTTTTAAGTGACTTGTATATACGAATACAGTTGCTTGCTTATCTTTGGGTCAGGACTTCCCACTGCAGTCTCAGTACGGATCTGTTTATATTTGAATTTAGCAATAATTAACCATAGTTCAATGGTAGTACTTAGATATATCAGTTTCAACAAATTTTGATTCAGATAACAACTTATTTAGCTAAAAGAGAGTCCGGACTTCCCCACAAGTGTATACAATAAGCAAGCAATTGTATACGTGTATCTGAGTTTGACGAGATACTTTAGAATCTCCTCTGGACCACATGTGAACATAAAAATGCTTTCGGCCCCGTCTTTTCTTTACATATTATAGGAGAATCAGTTTTATAACATAATATTAACCACAGCCCTACACTAATTTCATTGACTTGTATCTTGATTGCCGGAAACATACAAATAACACACACAATCACAACCAGAATCAGAAACACCAAATTTTCCCTGGGAAGAAAACTTGTGTTCCCGCCCGGAATCAAACCTGATATATATAAGCAGGGGGCTTAGAAAGCGAACGCGCACCCGACTATGCCAGCGGGCAGTACTAAGTAATTCAATTCATTATGCGGACTGCAAAGGAGTGGAATTCCTTGCCTGAGTCTGTGTTTCCTGATAAATACAATATGGGAGTCTCTAAGTCACGAGTGAATAGGCATCTTCTAGGCAACGCGCTCCATCGTCGACCGCATCGTCACTTGCCATCAGGTGAGATGGCGGTCAAACGTTTGCCTATCTAGTATTAAAAAAAAAAAAAAACATAATCACAACCATAATCGAATCCGGGAATCGAACCCGATACCTCCCCCCCTGCTTAGCTTAGCATAAAAAAGTGCATCATGGCCGACGATAGCTTTATAAGAGATCTTATTTCGTATAATTCATAAATCTGATCAATAACTGACAGCAAATAAATGCGTTAATTTGTGAGGTATTTATTTTTATCGGAAATGCTAAAAGCACCTTTTTCTAAGCAATTATTATCACTAGGATATCCGCAATAACCTTAATGAGCGACCGTTTACTATTAATAGATATTCATTTATTTAAAACTAGCTATGAGTCGCGGGTTTGCCCGTGTTCATAACATTACAAACATTGTTAACAGCGGCAGCTTGTATAAAGGGTATGCTTCGGTGCTTCAGAATTTTTCAGTAATCTATATACCTAGAATTTTTTAAACTTTCGCGAACTTCAATCATGTTTATTTCTATATACCTATATAAAAATGAATCTCTATTTCCCTTGGTAATCGCATCACGCGTAAACGGATAGAACAATTTCGCAAATTTTTTTTTGTTGTGTTAATAATTGTCGGGAGAAAGTTCTTCTCTTCTTCTAAACGCAAGCAAAGCTTCAAAAAAACCGACTTCACCGCTTTATCTTCGGAACTTTAATCAGATAAGATTTACTAAACATTTCAAGAACTAATGATTAGATCTTGATCAAATTTAAATGGGACCTATTGAAAAGCAAGATCTTTCAAACAAAAAAAAATTAAAATCGGTTCACGTGGAACGAAGTTATGAGGTAACACACATAAAAAATAAAAAAAAATACAGTCGACTTGAGTACCTTCTCCTTTTTTGTGAAGTCGGTAGAATACCGACTCCATCGCTTCATCTTCGGAACCCTTCATCAAATTAAATGAATTAAATACGCATTGTTGAGGATAACTCAAAAACGTCAGATCTTGATCAAATTTAAATATGATCACATGGAAGGCTTCAAAATCGGTTTACCTAGACAAAAGGTCTTGATGTTACACACAGAAAAAAAAACCATCGAATTGAGAACCTCCTCCTTATTTTGAAATAGGTTAATAAATATAAGTATATCAATCCATATTCGTCTTCGTACAATCTGTGGTACTATTAAACAGGTACATGAGCTACCTGACCCCTTATTACGTATCCCTGTTGCGAGAAGTTTCTATTCGAATTAAGCAAAAATGTACCTTATTTCTTAGGTGTTTCGTCGTTTTTGAATTGAAACAAGGGGGCCTGTTTTTATTCAAAAGAGATAAGACCATAAATAACTGGTTAAAAAAACAACAGGCTACTAAGAGGCGACGTCCTTGCAAGAGAAAAAAAAACACGCCAAGGCTACAAAAAATGTCTACAGTTCTCTGGAATATTCCACTGTAGAAAATGAATTATGGATGGCGGACAAGCGGGCTTTTTAATGCGATTTAAATTAACGTTCGGTATAAAACATATGCGTTGGTATTATATTGATCAAGCGAAGCGAGATCTCAAAATTGACTTGGGTCGTTCAACTTAGTCCGTCCGTCCGTCTGTCAGAGGCATCTACCGTCTAAACCATATAAGCGAATGACATCAAATTCTCAGATAATATGTAAAACTACGGCCCAAAGCCAGAAATTACAAATACAATTATGTAAATGAAAATATTAAGGGGGCTCCCTACATGTCCTATATTTTTTATTTTTTTATCTACCCTCGTTGAAAAGGCAGGGTATCGTTGAAAAGGCTTGACAAGTAGAGTATGTAATCGATTAAAAAATAAAACTATGTTGGAAAATAACGATTTGGTAGGCCATCAAAGTCACTGTTTTTAGAACTATTTTGTCCCGGGGTCTATATCAAAAACGGCTTCAGACTGAACGCTGAAACTTATGTATCCGTCCGAAACTAGTCGACTACAAAGTAAGTCGAATTTTTTACGTGTTTTAAGCCGGATATAACATTGAAACATTATGTGTACCTAATACTCACGATAGTTTTAACTTTAAAATTCTTGCTGCATTACCATTATTATTCTTATAATTAAATAATATGTGCATTTTGTTCATCTACTAGGGTGTGTTCATCATGAGTCATCTTTTGGTTCCGTCACCTTACATAATATAGATATAGCTAATAATAATTTTAATTTTAATGTAATTCATCAAGGTATTAGTATTTAAGAATGATTAAAAAAATTAATGAAAAAATGCGGGGCCTGGTTTCTTGCCAGGTTCTTCTCGAAATGGCTGTAATTTTGCAACTTAAATGGCTGTAATTTTGCGCAGTAGAGTCATTAACTTTCATGAGTGCCTCTTTGGGGCCCATGTGAATTAACAATTATGATTTTGAATGACCGCGCCCTAATGGGCGACTCGGGCGCATTGGGTCCGAACGGATGAAGTGCGGGGGCACGCCATCCGTTCGGACCAAATGCGTCCATTGTGTAGCAGCTATTAAAGAGATTATTCATCACCATTCTAAGAATAATCAATGGGAACTGCCTTAGTCATTATAATGGTAAGTAAATACAGTTAACTACTCGATAACGATACCTAAGTCATTGTTCAAGGTCATTCAATGGGCGATAACATTGCAATGACTGTACCCGACTTATCAGCCAATGTTTTGAAACGAAATTATTCACCTAACGTACCTAAGCATTTTTTATGTTTTGAATCTAAAAGAACGAAATTAAGCAATGGAAGTAAGCTGCAAAACTCTTCCTTCAAAACAAGGCATCAAGGTAAGCTTCATCAGTGATTAAAACTATTTTGAACACATCATTAAAACAAAAGACAAACTACTTCCACCTTAGACTATCGTCACTTCGTGTGATTGTAGTCAAACGTTTGTTTAGTGTGTTATAAAAAAAAATACATTTCAATGCTAAATGATAGCCTCCAGACTATTATCCAGCCAGTAAAATAAATCGCAATAATCTGCCTATTTATCTAGACAAAACCTGCAATAAAATGTATGTTTACTCAACTAAGATCGACCTTACATAAGTTGATAAAACGTATAACGCTAATTCCAGTAAAACACGCTAATAAAAAGTCCACAACTATTTTTACAAATGAACATCACGATGCTAACGCGAAAAATATACACAAAGTATTACACAAAAGAATAAATCATCACAAAATGAACGACTAAACAAATCGAAGTTATGCTAACGATTTGAAACAACAGATTTACAACGAAACAGTTCATTCATGATCGACGCGTTGAAGTGGAACATTTCCACAGTTTCGACTAAACTTTATCAGCGGAACTAACTTAAACTTATTTGGTGTGGAATGTGAACTTACCTCTAGTCGGGAGACGAAGTTCACAGTTTGTAAATAGTTCACAATCAGCTGGTCACAAATCGCGTGGGGCACAACAAAGCATCGACAGTCAGGGCACGTGCGGCGACCGAGGCACTCGGAACACTTGTGGTGAGCACAGCCAAGGCTTGCGCTCACACCAGCGAGGCGAGACGTCTCGCGTCGCGCCTCTTACAATACAGCCGCATTTTTATTCCCGAGCACTTTTCAGTTTTCACAATAAAAATAGATACTGAAAACACAGCACGTCTACTCCCGAAGGAACGCCAGAAATGAATGCGAGTTATCAGGGACGATAATGTTGTTTACACTTAGTAGATAACTATACCTAGCAAATCCGGAGCAAGCTGATAGCAGTGGAATTTTACATCTTAATTATTGTTATATTTATGTTATAATGCATTTGTAAACATTTTTTACGATTGTCGAGTTGTTCAGGAGTAATGACATGGACTTTTGGAAAGGTGTGAAGTATGACAGGAAGTAAGTACGACCTCTTCAGTGCAACGCAAACGTCCTCCTCTGTTAGAAGCAAAATTTTTAAATAGCTATATAACAGAAAAACACCCATTTAATCGTTGTCTTTTTTCGTTTATACATTTTTTTTTTTTTATTTGTGACAGGCTAGTGTTTGACCACTATCTCACCTGATGGTAAGTGACGATGTGATCGAAGCTAGTAAACACACTAGACCTGGAATACGCAGGCTCTCAAGGATAACTGCCGGAACACCGTATTTGGCTTGGCGGCAGACTTTCAACTTGATGGTGGTAAGCTACTTTGGTAGCAAGCCAGGCGAGCAACTCACAAAATGCTCTACCACCTCTCAAATGTCACCTGATTAGCACCATCCGGGGACCACGTGTAGGGAGTCAGACTTAAGGGGTTTCCTGATACGGACGTGGTTTTTTTCTTGTAATTGAGAGAGTGGAGCAAGTCGATTGCTTGATGATAAGCGTCACGCTTACCCTTTACAGTTAAGCGCCATCGAGAGTTTTGAATAGTTTAAAAACCCACGCGGCAAAGCACTGAGCTCTTCACCCTGAGATACTTATTAGGTCTTAAATCTCTTTAAGCCTTGCAATTTCACTGGAAACATTGACCTTCAATCTGAAATATAGTAATGTTTGTCTACTCTACTCTACTGCTGCTGGCCTAGAAAACCTGGTGACGGTGCGGTACTGCCCTAGACGGACTCTGCAATAATAGTATACCTATACCGTTGATTGAAATAGGTCCTCATAAAACAAAATATTTACTATCCATGAAAAATGAAATTCTATACTTATATGGCATCCATATAGCGTATGAGTTATATGCAATGCGTTTAAGAACCTTAGATTATCAGAATATATATATTATATACCTACATTATCCGATTTATGTCCACTAGTGATATAAACAAACAAAACAAACGCATTCACACTCACAGCCCCACACTAAGTTCAAAGACTTGTATCGTGGGTGCCGGAAACATTCACATCACACACACATTACACCCAGAACCAGAAGCACAAAAATCCCTTGGGAAAGAATTTGTGCTCCTGCCGGGAATCGAACCCAGGACCCACGGCGCAGCGGGCGTACACCTGTCCACTGCGCCAACTGGGTCGTCAAAAAAACAAAACATAGTAACTATTTTTAACCACAAACTGTGCATATACCTAATACCAAACTAATAAATATTTCTATTAAATTTAATAAATAGTTCAAAATGTGCGTAAATTGGATCAAATTAATAAATCTAATACCTTTAACCGAGTAAATCTTGTATATATATAATCTGAATCTTTTCATTACAGACCGACGGAAAACGGGATAACTGAAACTAAATAAAAGTAAAAAGTTGTAAAACGTATGTATACAACTTAATGCAATTCAATTGACACAGTTTTGGAGAAGCGAAAAACAACGGCTTTAGTGTTTATTACCCCACTGCGCGTCGAAAAGGAGGATCTGTAGCGTTCTAGAGACTGAACGCGTTGGGACGATTGAGATGATTCTCCGCAGAAGCACTTTTTTCTTCCCAAGGGCCATTCCTGCTTCTGGTTGTGTGTGTGATGTGATATGATGTGATTATCAGTGTGTTTTGGAAATGTTTGCGGCACCTATGATACAAGTTTATTATAATCTTGGAGGTGTGAGTATGAGTGCGTTTGTTTCAGTGAAATTAGCACCAATTATGTTTTCTTGCTGTTAATACGTAATAAGTAACGACATACATTTTAAGAAATTTAGTAACTCGTTATTATTCTTTTAAAAGACATTAATTAAACGGTAAGCAAACCTTAAAATTATTAAACGCAAGCGAAGCTTAAAAAACTGACTTCACTGCTTTATCTTCGGAACTTTGATCAGATTAGATGTACTAAGCACGCATTATTGACGATATTTCAAGAACTACTTACTCTGGTCTTAATCAAATTTAAATGAGACGAATTGGAAAGCAACATGTTTCAAACAAAAAAACATTTTCATAATCAGTTC
The DNA here is from genome assembly GCA_948107665.1 of Lomographa bimaculata. Classification (NCBI taxonomy): domain Eukaryota; kingdom Metazoa; phylum Arthropoda; class Insecta; order Lepidoptera; family Geometridae; genus Lomographa; species Lomographa bimaculata. The sequence continues at coordinate 17,866,082 of OX403595.1, forward strand.
ACGTGGTAACAAACAAAAAAAACTGTCAACTTCCACTACAGTCGCGTAGTCGACTTGAGTACCTCCTGCTTTTTTGTGAAGTCGGTAGAAAATAACGACAACGAGTCATGTTACTAGAAATATTTCTCAGAACTTGAAATCTTAAATCAATCAATCTAATGGCTACTTAAAATTAGAATTACTACATACCAAACATACCACTATACTACGCAGATAGATATACTACGCATATTAAACTGAACTACATAATAAAAAACAAAAATGTTTCTAATGCGCACAGGAAAAAAAAACAGCACTATTTTTATCCTGCTAAAACCAATAAAGCTTTACATGTTTAAAAATAAGGTTTGATTTACTTTGGTCGTTTGTTTTGTCTTATTTATGCAAAAATCAACTATCATCGTAATTTTATCAATGTGTATCATTAATCATTATGTAATTAATCAACGTGCCGTGGCTGTGTGCGTGCGTGCTGTGTGTGAATTGTGCGATATAGTACTTACATATACATATGCACGTTTATTTCCCGTGCTAACTATATTATATCATAATTACACTAAAACTTTTACTAAAAAATACTAAATTTTTTTTTTTCGTTCCAACTTAGATTAATGCTAAACTTTTATTTGTAGTACCTAGTTTTGTTTTTGAGGTCAGTAAAAAAATTGCCATTTTTAGAAATCGACATTTTGATAAGTTGTCATTTTAAGAAGTTGCCATTTCGAGAAGTTAGCATTATGAGAAGTTGGATTAGTGCGATATTGTCATTTTGAGAAGTTGTGCGATGTTGTCATTTTGAACGTCGCGTTGGCTTTATTAGGGTTGTGCGAGTTAGTGGTATTTTGTGAAATTTAACCCTCATTACTGCAGTTTGACTCGCGCATAGTCGGTTCTATTTTTGACGTGATAACGTCTTATAAATCGATGAACAACGGCTGCACGCACGAAAATGTGTCACGTTCCGCCTGAGCCTGAGCGAGCAAGCGGGAGCGCGGAACAAGCGATAGAGAGGCACGATCGGCCTGAGCTTCGTCTTATGACGTTATCACGCAAAATTATCATCCGTAAATCGACTTTACAGACAACCAATTTTTTAACAAGCAGAATTAATTAAAATACCACCACGTAATAGCAATGATTTTAAGCAATATTTTTCAAAACGCGCGACGCGGGATTTTTCTAGGACGCATGCATTGACATGCAACTCCTTTCAGCGCGGACACGCGTCCAGATATAGACCAAGTATTATTTTTTTAACTTTATAGCTACAAACTATACTATTATCTATTTAATCGGGATTTTCGTCCAGTTTTTCCTTCGAAAAAGATTTGGAAAAAATATAAATTTAAATGAGAGATATAAAACCGCGATCTTAATGATTTACGACAATATTAACGGTATATCTATGGTGGCGGTAAATTAATGATCCATTATTTTATTTCATCTCTGTCAGGCTGATGATGTGCTGGTCTACACTAGGCCTAGAATGGCTAGCTTTCAAATAAGCATCACTAAGAGCTAGGCAACATATGTTTCTACTTGAGGATGGTAAAGTATCACTGTTCTGGTACAGAGAAGCAGAACTAGCCAAGCGAACACAGGAATATGTAGCACCATGGATTGCATCACGATAATAAGGGCATGGAGGAATTATATCATGTGATTCTTGAGCACACTCTCCTAATTCTACTCAGATACTATAATAGTACCTCTACCTAGCTGCCTATGTACTAAGTACCTCTACCTAGATACTATAGTACCTCTATTTAGCTGCCTATTACTAAGTACCTCTACCTAGATACTATAGTACCTCTATTTAGCTGCCTATTACTAAGTACCTCTACCTAGCTGCCTATGTACTAAGAACCTCTACCTAGATACTATAGTACCTCTATCTAGCTGCCTATGTACTAAGTACCTCTACCTAGATACTATAGTACTTCTATCTAGCTACCTATTACTAAGTACCTCTACCTAGATGCCTATGTACTAAGTACCTCTACCTAGCTGCCTATGTACTAAGTACCTCTACCTAGATACTATAGTACCTCTATCTAGCTGCCTATGTACTAAGTACCTCTACCTAGATACTATAGTACTTCTATCTAGCTACCTATTACTAAGCACCTCTACCTAGATGCCTATGTACTAAGTACCTCTACCTAGCTGCCTATGTACTAAGTACCTCTACCTAGCTGCCTATGTACTAAGTACCTCTACCTAGATACTATAGTACCTCTATTTAGCTGCCTATTACTAAGTACCTCTACCTAGCTGCCTATGTACTAAGAACCTCTACCTAGATACTATAGTACCTCTATCTAGCTGCCTATGTACTAAGTACCTCTACCTAGATACTATAGTACTTCTATCTAGCTACCTATTACTAAGTACCTCTACCTAGATGCCTATGTACTAAGTACCTCTACCTAGCTGCCTATGTACTAAGTACCTCTACCTAGATACTAAAGTACCTCTATTTAGCTGCCTATGTACTAAGTACCTCTACCTAGCTGCCTATGTACTAAGAACCTCTACCTAGATACTATAGTACCTCTATTTAGCTGCCTATTACTAAGTACCTCTACCTAGCTGCCTATGTACTAAGAACCTCTACCTAGATACTATAGTACCTCTATCTAGCTGCCTATGTACTAAGTACCTCTACCTAGATACTATAGTACTTCTATCTAGCTACCTATTACTAAGTACCTCTACCTAGATGCCTATGTACTAAGTACCTCTACCTAGCTGCCTATGTACTAAGTACCTCTACCTAGATACTATAGTACCTCTATCTAGCTGCCTATGTACTAAGTACCTCTACCTAGATACTATAGTACTTCTATCTAGCTACCTATTACTAAGTACCTCTACCTAGATGCCTATGTACTAAGTACCTCTACCTAGCTGCCTATGTACTAAGTACCTCTACCTAGCTGCCTATGTACTAAGTACCTCTACCTAGCTGCCTATGTACTAAGTACCTCTACCTAGCTGCCTATGTACTAAGTACCTCTACCTTGGTACTATAGTACCTCTACCTAGCTGCCTATTACTAAGTACCTCTACCTAGATGCCTATGTACTAAGTACCTTTACCTAGCTGCCTATGTACTAAGTACCTCTACCTAGCTGCCTATGTACTAAGTACCTCTACCTAGCTGCCTATGTACTAAGTACCTCTACCTAGGTACTATAGTACCTCTACCTATGTACTATAGTACCTCTACCTAGCTGCCTATTACTAAGTACCTCTACCTAGATGCCTATGTACTAAGTACCTTTACCTAGCTGCCTATGTACTAAGTACCTCTACCTAGCTGCCTATGTACTAAGTACCTCTACCTAGCTGCCTATGTACTAAGTACCTCTACCTAACTGCCTATGTACTAAGTACCTCTACCTAGATACAATAGTACCGTATAGTATCTAGGTATAGGTACTTATTACCTAAATAGAGTAAGGTACTTTAGTATCTAGGTAGATGTGTTACTATTGTACCTCTACCTAGGTTTAAGGTACATCTATCTCGATACTATCGTACCTCAACCTGTTTTCTAGTTACTTACACCTAGATACTAAGTAAACTCGTTCCATCATATTGAATGATAAAACTTGAATGTTGCTTATAATTTTAAGTACTTAGCATGATGTAGTGACACAATCAGGGTCATGTTACAGAAGTTCGTAGAAAACCACGTCCCTACCGACTACCCAGCTTGAATAATTCATTATTGCCTGAGACACTTGATGCCTACTGATTTAAAAACAAATAAATTACTGGTTAACAGATACAAACTACACAACTTCGGATTATATAGTAGAGAGCGCGTTTGGTTTTTACGTTGGGGTATCTGTCTGGAACACAAGTTTTCTCCCCAAGGGAAATTTGTGTTTCTGGTTCTGATTATGATTATGTGTGTGTGTAATGATAACGTTTTAAGCACGCATAAGTCACTGAACTTAGAGTGGCAATGTGAGTGTGCAATTTTTTTACAAGTTTTTATTTAGTTTTACCTATCCCGTTGTCTGTCGGTCTGTAATAAAAGTTTTCAAGCAAAATTAGACTCACTGTCTGATAAGACTCAAATTTGGTGTAGTTACTTAATGTATCTTCCGTAACCATACAATGATATGGTACCATGGAGCTGGTCTGATGATGGAGACGGAAGATGGCCATAAGGACTTCTGAACAAAACAAGATAAACCCATCTAGGTAGTTTGGGTTCGTTTGATTCGTCTTGACAAGGTCTCTAGCTATATAAATTTTTAGTCCTTTTTTTTTTACAACTCGTAAAAGCTTGATTTTATAAAACTTACTTATATTTGAACTATTAGTATTATACGTAAACAAGTATTATACTTAACTATTTAAAAATAAAGATTTCTTTCGTGTGATACAGATTCCGACAAATATTGTTATGTATAAATGTATTATGATACATAATAACAAAGTGTCGACACAAGTAGCGTCCCACACTAAGGGTCGACCCATCTTCCAAGGGATGAAAATACTCAAACCTCGACAGAGGTTACATATTTGTGCCTTTCGGAGTAGAAACTCATGGTCCATGGGGACCAGGTGCACTTGAAATTTATAAAGATTTGGCTGGGAGACTGAAAGAGTCGACACGTGACCAAAATGCCGGTTTGTATTTTGCACAGCAATTAAGTCTCGCTGTGCAACGAGGTAACGCAGCCAGCATTTTGGGCACACTGCCGACCAATGACTTTTTGTATTAGGTAAGTAGTTTAGCTAAATCTGTATTAATCCTGAATAAATTATGATACACGTGAAACATTGTTAGGTACTAAGATACGAGATTTAGGAGACATTCTGATATCGCCAACTTTACTCAGTGCTCTTACATAATATTAGCGTTATTGCATAATTAACTACATAGGTACTTACGTAAGTACAAACGCTTCATCAAATAAAAACGTCACTGTAACATATATTTAGTCACACGTATCTCTGATTTTATGACAATTGACTCAAGACTTTACTTACATACATAATTATCAACATATAATAACACTAAATGCGTGATCCAACCGCTTTTCAAGCGAGTTCAAAAAAGAAGGTTCTCAATTCGACTGTATGTTTGTTTTTGTATGTATGTTACGTGATATCTCAGCCAATTATGAATCGATTTTGATGTTTTTTTTTTGTTTGGTTTATTATACCCCAGAGGTGGTCCTATATATTTTTATAGAAATCGATCCAGTCAAACCCAAAATATAAGCGTTGAAGTCTGTTTTTTGCATTAGCATTAGCTTAGCGTTATGTATATGTAATTTTTAAATTTTGTGATCCATCACATAGTTTAATTAATATCTCGGGACATAACCGCGCTCAAAGCTATGTTTTACGTACATTTCCTAAGACTAAACTGAACCTATAAACAGCAAAGACCTAAGTTACGTCAACATCGATCTTATAAGTAACTCAAGTGCTCAAGCCAGTGGGTAGCGTTCCCATCATGCTGGCGGCATTGCCCCTCTAAATTGCAATGCTAATAAGTTGCGACAAATAAGTGTCAGTATATTGATCACGCGTCGCCTCAACCAGGCGCTCTGATAGATATTTGAAAATAGTATGAGCTCTCGGTCCCCACGGACCCAGTGTCTTAACACCAAACGGTTTTTTACCGACTTCAAAAAAGGAGGAGGTTCTCAATTGAAATGTATTCTTTTTATGTGTTTTACCTCATAACTTCTTTCTAGGTGAACCGATGTTGATGTTTTTTTTAATCTAAAATAGAAACCATTTAAATTTGATCAAGATCTGACAAGTAGTTTTTGAGTTATCTTCAATAACGCGTATTTAATTCATTTAATCTGATCAAGGGTTCCGAAGATAAAGCGGTGAAGTCGGTTTTTGCCTATAAATTATCATATAATTTACCTCGACGTTTCTACCTCACCCACAAGACTAGTCGTTGAACTTAGTGTGGGGCTGTGAGTAGAAAAGCGATACCTACAGTTCCAACATTTTCTATATGTTTACATGATGCAGCCCACTTTACATAACTTAACATAAACGCTTTCACACAGGCTCATACTAAGTTCAACGACTTGTATCGTGGGTTTTGGAAACATTCACATCACACACACAATCACACCCAGAACAAGAAACACAAATTTTCCATGGGGACAAAACGTGTGTTCCCGCCGGGAATCGAACCCGATACCCCTGCTTAGAAGGCGAACGCTCACTCAACTAAGCCAGGTAACATAACATTTATTTTATATAAGCCACAAAAATAAAAAGAATTAAAGATACAACAGCATTTATTGAGTATATTTAAACAAAGTTAATACACAATTACAATGGCTTTTGCTAAAACTACTATACATAGGTAAGGGTATATTTTTATCAATTTTAAATTGGTAATACATGAAATCAAAGAATAAACGTGAGATAGATAATTACATTATAATTAATATAATAAGTAACACTTATGATAGTTGACTAGAGTTTTTTATTTAAGTATAAATTGCTTTTAATTATTAATGTGTATTAGTTTAAATATTATAATGTGCTTATATTTGAGAGTTTCATTTCAATAAAGAGTACTTTAATAGACGAAATTAGCTGGAATATAATTTTATGTAGGTTGTAGGTAAGGTCATAGACCTGATTGGATGTATTTTTCAGAATTATTGCCAAAAAATTGTGAATAAATACTTCATTGCTACAAAGTATATACAACATGTAACAGAAAGGTGTAGTGATACTTGGTGGTGTGTATGTATATCGTGCCTGGAATCGACTGCCAGAGAACGAAAGTTGAAATCAGATTTTTTTTTTCATACAAAAATTTAAAATTATTTTTTTCAAATACTTTTGACAACCCTACGATGACATCTGTTTTAGGTTATTTATATGTTTACTATAGCGCGATGACATTCCAGCATTTACTAATGTATGTTTTATCATTATGACCGTATTTTTAACCATTTCTAAAGGTGCACCTTGTCGTAAACATCATTAATTAATGACTTTAAAAGTCTCATTATACTTTCTAACTGACTCGTCCTTGCTTTGCCCGGGTAAACAGGTAAATATAAACTCGGGAATAGGTCTCTCCCACCACTCATTCCTGTTTATATTGACTTGCTGCATGTCAATAAACAGCCAAATTATGTTGTTTCTTAATTTGAATTTTGCAGATTTTAATAAATTTTACTAGATAATAACTATTTTTAATAACTATTTTTTATTACCTACATTAAAATATTCTATATCACTCACGAATAAATGTGCCTTCCTTAAATATTTTTTACTCTTTAATCGAAATTGTACACATTTTTTTTTATTCCAAATAAAACAAAGTAGTGTACAATCTTGCTTAACCCCTTATACTAACCCCTGACCCTATATTTATCTCTTTCTACAGAGAGGCAAGTAAATAGCAAACATTATTTGCACATCGAGCTAAAAAAATTGGCTATCGTCTTAAATTCCATAATCAGAACACTTCATCACTTTAAGTACAATACATTATTGCAATATTCAACTTCAAAATCAAATATATGTATTTATATAAATGAATTAGATATATACATATAAATATATTTGAATTATTTATTCCAAGACCTTGTTTTACCATATAAATATTCAATTTATAAAAAAAGAAGGTTAAAAATGGTTCAGACGATCTTTAACGTTCGGCAAGGTCCCAAAATGCTTGCTGTACCTATTACCACGCAGTATAGCAAGGCTTATCCTCTGCCCCAAATACAACCTATTTTTTTTTTATTCATAGCTCTAATTATTTAATTTTGTGTTCATAAAGTCACAATGTCATCACAAGTTGCACGAATAATATGCTGTAGTTTTCAGCCGACTTCAAAAATAGAGGTTCTCAATTCGGTTGTATTTATTTAAATTTTAATTCCCTCAGAACTCCGTCATTTATAGACCCATTCAGATATTTATATTAGAAATTTCATCAAAATCGATTAATTCGTTTGGTTTTTTAAATCAAAATAACCGGAAAACATAAGTATGTCATAAACGAAAATGAGTATTTTGATTTTCCGTGACTTTTCTATCAAAACCGAAGAATTTGGTTTTTGTTTTTAAAAAACGTTTTATTCATCTACACTACAGTCCAATTGCCTATATTTTCTAAGATTACACTAAAATTATATAATCTATACTAATATTATAAAGAGGTAAAGTTTGTACTACATATGTACAGCTTGTGGCGTCTCTATTACTGTATACATGTAGTAATTGACTAAATAAAATTGACTTCAGTCTAAGGAAAATCTTAAGCGCCTAAAAAACTGAAGCTATGTTTGAGTAGAGACTAAGCGTTTTGCCTCCACATTCATTGTGCGAACCGCAAAGGAACTCCTTACCCGAGTCGGTGTTTCCTGATGAGTACAATATAGGAGTCTTCAAGTCACGAGTGAATAGGTATCTTCTAGGCAAGCTTGCTCCATCGTCGACCACATCGTCGCTTACCATCAGGTGAGATAGTGGTCAAAAGTTTGCCTATCTTGAATAAAAAAAAAAAAGATGTGTGTGGTGTAAATGATGACGAATGACTAGGTTCTTGTCATTATATCACGTAAATCCTAAAACCTTTTGTTTGTAATATGAATTTTAGAAGCTTCTTAATGATAAAGATTTCCCCGAGATCCCTTATATTTACTTTGCATGGCTTGATCGTTATAAATAGGTTCACCACTTGAAGTTGCGGCCGTAAAAACAAGGGAAACCAGGGTATCAGCAGCACAGACGTCTGGTGCGTTCTTTTGCACGTTACTGTACAAAAATGTGTCCGTGCGCGAACTATGCATTTTTCATTGAGAAATCTACCTCCTAAATCCCTTGGAATGGCAGCCATTCTTCTTTTTAACCGACTTAAAAAAAGAAGGAGGTTCTATGTTCGACTGAATGTATTTTTCATTGACCGAACGTAGGGAGGTCTCATTTTTCTGGCTCTGTGATGTTTTGTTGAAAAGTGTTTTACTAGTAGATATCGAAACCGTTAAAAAAATATGAAAATAACAATTTGTTAGGACACCAGAGTCACTTTTCTAGACCTATCTTGTCACAGGATTTATCTCTGGAATTTAAGAAAAAAAGTTGCAAACAATTATCTTCTACAGCTTTTCTCTATCCTCGAACTGTTCGGTAGTTAAAAAAATTACAAGAGTAATAAATGTTTAAAACAAATAACATACAGATCGTATTTTTACTAATCACTTAACAGCCTCAAATATGTCCAGAAATATAAGTAATCAGTTTTTAACTTATTGTAACAACATAAAAGCAGAATTATTAAGGTTTATGTATACGTTCTTTGTGTTACTTTGAGTCAATAGATCTTTACCTATTTTTTTTAAATAAATCTAGCCTTTGTCTTAAGTGCGCGGATTTGAACGTGAAAGCATTTTATATATTATTATTATATTATCTAAGCCAAGCTCGCTTCCTCCTCTTGTGCTTGTCTGCGCTCCTGGTACGACTTGATCGGTTGGATGAAAGAGATCAGCACTCCAGCCACCACGATCCACGCTCCGGCTAGGTAGAACGACAGCTCCCATGAAAATGTCAGGTCATATATTAACCCTGGAACAGGAATCAGAGGGTAATCTACGAGCCAAAAACTAAACTAAAACTGTATGTATACAGCAAAGATCCAAGTTACCAGGCAACGAGCGTATAGGTAACTCAAGTGCTCATGCCCACAACCAGTGGGTAGCGTTTCCGTCATGCTGGCGACATTGTCTCTCTGAATTGCAATACTCAAATAAGTACCAGCATTTTGATCACGCGTCGCCATAAACAGGCGTTCTGAATGTTTTTTTTTTAAATAGATTGAGCTCCTGGTCCCCACGGGTCCAGTGCCTCAAGTGGCCTCAACACCAACTGCAGAGGTTTCCATATTTTCGCCGTTTGCGCTGCTCTGCTGGAGTTGGCGCGCTGCCAACCCCATGCTCAGTAGAGGGTTATTTAGCGATTAATAAAATATGAAATATAATATTTTATTAATCGTCATAAATACGTAAGGCATTTACAGCCTGCCCAATTATGATAATAGTTATATAGGGCTCAATCTGCCAGCTCATAAGCCTCATGTGACATAATGTTTTTGAGTCCTTGATGGGAGAAGCCACTGGCACCTGAAATACAGCGGAGTAACACTAGTTCAGGAGCCTATGGATTCAAGTGTAAGTGTAATTTTATTTATATCAATAAACTAATTAGATTTGATTTGATTTAAATGTAATTAATGTTGTGTACGGCTTGAAACACGTCTAAATTTCGACTTACTTTGTAGTCGACATTTAGACGGACAAATTTGTTGTCCTTCATCAGGATGAGTCAGACGCGCGATACGCAGAGGCGAGCGGCTCGAGCCTCGGCGCGTGACTCAACATTAATTATGTGTAATACTCACGATAGTTTTAATTTTCAGAATTAATGTATTTAACACGCATTATTGACGATCACTCAAAAACGACTGATCAGATCTTGATCAAATTCAAATGATAACACAAACCTGGTCAAGTTCAACGCTACCAAAACACATGCGTGTTTATTCTCCACTAAAAGGAGTCCTTTCGAACAGACTCCAACTTTTCGAGATGTATCCATCCACCAGTTACTGACTATCTTGAGTTACTTGGTATGTCTTTAACTTCAAAGCTTAATTTTGGGGTTTATGTAGAGTCGAAAGCCCAAATAGCCGCCAAAAAGCTGGGAATCCTTGCAATGGTGAGACGGTACTTCACTCCAGAACAATTGTTTGACCTGTACCAGGCGCAGGTGCGTTCATGTATGGAGTATTGTTCTCATCTTTGGGACGGTTCAGCTAAGTACCAGCTTGACGCTCTTGAAGTAATTGAGCGAAGAGCCGAGAGAGTTGACTGATGCAAAACCGCAGAGCTCGGCCATCGTCGCATGGTGGCGAGTCTCTCGGTATTTTATCGGATACATTTCGGAGACGAGTTCGAAGTTCGAGTTCGGAGCGGGTTCGAATCCCGGTGGGAATACGAGTTATCTCCCCAAGGAAAGTTTATGTTTCTGGTTCTGGGTATAATGTAAATGTTGTGTGTGTGGTGTTAATATTTACGGCCCCATGACTCACATCAAAAGTAGTACTTTAGTGTGGAGCTGTGATTGTAAATGCGTTTATGTGTATATTTTTTACCCGAGCGACGCCGGGCGAGTCAGCTAGTCAATTATAAAAATAACGAATATCTTATTTTCCACTTACCAGACAGAGGTGGTCCAATCAGATGCCCAATCCCCGAAGCCAGCAGCACCAACCCATACGCCGACGTAAAGTCATCCAGAGACACCAACGTCACCAGCAAACTTGGAGTGAAGGTGAACGACGCCGCGAAAAGCAATCCAAATGCTGCAGCAATAGAGGCGAGAATCCAGTAGTTCGAGACGGCCAGGGGGATGGCCCCCACGGTCACCCCGCATAAAATGAGGCACACAGCATAGAGGTTCCCTATGGAAACGTTGGGGAAGTCACCAATGTAGCCCAGCCCGACCTGGAAATGGTAGAAAAATATGGTTTATGCTAGTAACTTGAGCTAGTGCCTGCGTCTTTGTTTGCCGAACGCTACAATCTTGGAAATACGTAGCTTAATTGGGAGTGCGTTCGTCTTCTGAGCAAGGGTATCGGGTTCGATTCCCGGCTGGAACATAAGTTTTCCCCAAGGGAAATTTGTGTTTCTGGTTCTGGTTGAAATTGTTTCCGGCAGCCACGACACAAGTCTTCGAACTTATTGTTGGGATGTGAGTGTGAAAGCGTTAAAGTTTACGTTAACACGCGTAAAAACAAAAGGTTTTATGCAGAGATGAATCAATATGTTAACACAAGATGTACCTGCTGATCCTCACTAGGCAACGCCTGTTTCATGTTAAAAAAAACCGACTTCACCGCTTTATTTTTGGATCTTTGATCAGATTAGATGTACTAAACACGCATTATTGGCGATATTTCAAGAACAACTAATCAGATCTTGATCAAAATTAAATGGGACCAATTGGAAAGCAACATTATTGAAACAAAAAAAAAATTCTAAATCGGTTCACGCGGAAAGAAGTTATGAGACAACAAAATAAAAAAATAATAAAAAAACATAATAATACTATAGGTAATAAAAAATAAATAATTTATACTAGTAAGAAAGGCAAGATAAAGCTTTAAGCGTTTCGCTTCTTCGCTTATTATTCGTATATCCCAGAACTCATTGCATGCGTCTTTGTTCCCTGAACGGTACAATCTGGGTGTCTTAGTGTCAATAGTCAGGAAAGGGAACCATGTTACTTCTTCGGCCGCATCTTCACTTTCCATCAGCTGAGATAGTGGTCAAATTCTCGTACCTTGGGAGTTGAGGTCCATATACGAGGAGCTTAATAAAAGTAAAACGATTTAAATAATAATGTCTAGTTCGGAATGTTGTTTTGCCAGTTCATTATATTGTCCAGCCATCCTAATAAGCGGATCGAAATAGGACATGTTGTTTAAAGCATGGAGGCTTGAAAATGGTTGCTTGTTATATAATGTTAAGACTTATTATGTGTCAATAGCTGTATACCCCCCAAAAAATCTAAAATATAATCAAACGCAAGCAAAGCTTAAAAAACCGACTTCACCGCTTGTATTTTGGTTTTGGCTTAACCGATTTCGATTTAATTCATGTGGAACCATCTCTCTCATCTCATCAAAAAACATCATAATTGGCAGAGATATCACGGAACATATTTCAATTTATTAACGAATTATCAACGATATTTCAAGAACTATTGATCAGATCTTGATCGAATTTAAATGGGACCAATTAGAAAGCAACATCATTCAAACAAAATTTTTTTTCGAAATCGGTTCTCGTGGAAGGAATATATGAGGTAACACAAATAAATAATTAAATAAAAAAATTACAGTCGACTTGAGTACCTTCTCTTTTTTGTGAAGTCGGTAGAAAACATCATACGCCTAAGGGAACCAGTACTTACTTATAAATAGACCATATTTCTATACCATTTCATTATTTCTGGCATCAAGCCGGAAACTGATCGTTTCGTTATTTATTTATAGCCATATCGCGTGTCTAGGTATTATATCTATAGGAAAGCCTCTTGGGAGTCTACCTGCGTATGTTTGTAGGAAGGTAACCCAAGAGGTTTTAATCGGTAGAGTTGGTAGAGTTTCTTTTTAAGGAACTCGACCTTACGTAGCACCTAATTCGAGGTAGGAGTAAGCATAAACATAAAAGCTACATTCACAGCCACACCCAGAACCAGAAACACAAATTTTCCTTGGAAGACATAGAACATAGAATACATATAAACACAATATATATAAACACGCTAGGTCTAAGTACACACATTTCACGCTAATATTATTAAAACGAAAGTTTGTGAGCTTGTGTGTGTTTGATTAAGTTTGTTTGTAACTTCATCACGCTAAAGAGGCAGAAACAGATATAGATGAAATTTGGAATGAGATTTAGCTTATACACTAAATTATCACATAGGCTAACTGTTAATATTTTTTTTTATAAATCTGTGGGTAACATCGCGAGGTACAGAGAAGGTTGTCTGGCAGGAATAGCTTAAAGTGATAAGAATGCCCATTTTACTATCATCATAGGTTACTGTATATTTTTAATTAAGTACTTTCAAAGCTTTATCTTCGGAACTTTGATCAAATAAGATGTACTAAACACGCTTTATTGAAGATATTCCATGAACTACAGCTCAGATCTTGATAACATTTAAATGGGACCAATTGGAAAGCAACATATATTAAACAAACAAAAAAATCAGAATCGGTTCACGTGGAACGAAGTTATGAGGTAACACACATAAAAATAAAATACAGTCGACTTGAGTACCTCCTCCTTTTTTGTGAAGTCGGTAGAAAATAAAACCATCTCTAAGCTAATAAATCTAATATCTTTAAACGAGCAATTCTTGTATATATAATATGTAATCAGGATCTCGGAAACGGCTCCAACGATTTTCATGGAAGTTACAGATAAGGGGTTTTTCGGCCCAAGGAATCGATTTATCAACGTTCCAGGCCCGAGAAATGCTCGGTTCCCAAACTGCATTTGAAAAACCGGGTTTAAGAAACTATCAGCGCCATCTAATACGCCATGACCGATGTAAAAAACTGTTTCTACTCGACACTTGATGGAGCTCTCTGAGGCTACAAATTCAAACACATTCTACCAAAAACAAAAAACCGAGCAAAGCTCGCTCATCCGGATATTATCAAACTTAATCTATGATAAAATATGCTAAATTATTATCAACTTTAGATTAAAATGATTATATTGTGTAACAAGAAGGAAGTACAGCTAATACAATTCTCGATGGTACCTAAGTCAAAAAAAATATCGCAAACGACAATCAATTCGAATGTTCTTATAATTTCAAAATAACGCTTGATTTAAATTTTATTTTGTCTTGTTTGTTAATCTAATTTTTCAATGTTTTAACGACCTAGATAAGAAGTACTTAATAAAATGTTCACCTTATAGGAAGGAACTAATTACCACGATACGGCTGTTACTCACACCCAGTTTGATAACTAGGGCCGCAATTTGTAAAATGTACAATAATTTATGAAATAAACAATTTTTACTTTTACTTTTTAATTTATTTTATTTATGCACTACCAATGGCAATGACGTGCGTCCGAGACATTGTCACACCTTTCTTGAAATAACATTTGGTTCACGTAAACCGATGTGTTGGTGGTACTTGGCAGCTGCGGGAGACATTGGGAACTGGATATACCCAATTATTATCTATTTCAGGATCGCGTATGTTGGATGGTGTCAAGATAATTGATGGCGGTATAAGTTATTGTCGTCCGCTGCTCTCCCCGCACTGCCACAGATGAAAGGTACAGCCTCCCAGGCCAAAAACCAAAATGCTTCGTCTCTATTATATCAAAAGAAAAGCTTTCTAAATCAAACAGACCTTAAAATTACCATTATTTCTTAATTTTTTAGGGTTCCGTACTCAGAGGGTAAAACGGGA
Source organism: Lomographa bimaculata (assembly GCA_948107665.1). Taxonomy (NCBI): domain Eukaryota; kingdom Metazoa; phylum Arthropoda; class Insecta; order Lepidoptera; family Geometridae; genus Lomographa; species Lomographa bimaculata. The sequence goes on from OX403595.1 coordinate 17,881,121, forward strand.
CCCTATTACTAAGACTCCGCTGTCTGTCCGCCTATCACCAGGCTGTATCTCATGAACTGTGATAGTTAGACAGTTGAAATTTTCACAAATGATGTATTTCTGTTGCAGCTATAACAACAGATACTAAAAAATTGAATAAATTAATACTTAAGGGGGCTCCCATACAACAAACGTGATTTTTGCCGCTTTCATAGATAATGGTACAGAACCCTTCGTGCGCGAGTCCGACTCGCACTTGGCCGGTTTCATTTTTTACTATTTCTGTAAGAACAAAACCTTAAAACTTGTATACATAAGGATTAAAAAATTGGCTTGTTATTTAGCGCTCACCGAGATTGCAAAGTTACCTGTGAAAGTGAAACCTTAGTACAAAATTGATTTTATTTATATAGCATTAGCCATGCTAGGCAGAATACTATACTATAGTGATAAATTTAGAAAGGAAAAATTATCGGTTGCGGCGGGATTTGAACCCGCGGCCATAGGGTGTCATTTGCTCTAACCTATTGCTCTAACCGCTGAGCTACTCAAGCCCTGCCTGAAGCGGCGAAATTAACCTTTCCATATTATTAATTATTTTCGTCTTACGTGTTTATAGAAACTTTCGAACAAAAAATATAAAACATAGTATTAATTGAAGAAAGGCAAGCATTAGTCCGCAAATCAACGACCACTCTTAATAGGTGCAGCTGAATAGCTAGGTACAAAAAAATAACAACTTACCATTCCAATAGTGTTTGTGATCCCGATGAGGCTCAGCATAACAGCCCCATCGTCCTCCGTGTATCCCTTGTGAACCATGTGCTCAGCCAAATAGAAGTAGGGCACGATGAACCAGATGAACAGAATGATGGTGCCGAGGCACATGAGGTTGAACGTCATCTTTTTGAACAGGTTGACGTTGAACATATCACCCAGGCAGATGACGCAGTCGTCATACCAGTTCTGGAAATTAATAGTGCATAATTTGGATAAGATGATAAGGGTAGTAGTATATACAACCTCACCTGTATGTGGTGCCCCTTGCTGATCAACAAACGAGGCTCCAGTGAGTCACAAATGTATTCCCAAGAAGGTTTGACTTGAGGAAGGGCGCCGATTATTAAGTCTTTCCCACCCTTGCCAAATCCTTTTATAACTGATTTACTAATGAGTTAATGTTGTGCCAATTCACTTCGGTGGGAGAAGAGCAGGGGATGATGATGTACATGATTATGTTCACATAATTACATAATTGATTGTTGACGCAAATAATAATATAAAATAATAAATATTAAAAGCAACTTTAAATCTTTCAGATCATGTCACGTATAAAGAACTCGTGAAGAAATAGAAAATAAGATTCAGGTAAGATTCAGTTATTCAGGTGTTATTAATAATAGTGTTCAATTAAGGCAGTAGGTTGGATTTTAACGTGTAAGAAGATAGATTAGAAAAATGTCTGAGGTGCAAGTAATCCGTCGTATTTGTATGACAAAATCGAGTCTTTTGATGAAACATAATAAGCAGAGAGAATTAAGAACTAACCTCTTCCTCCTCGTCAATTGTTATCATGGAATTTTTGAAAATATCTGGACAAGAAGACGCTTTCAGTTTATATCTTTTTATATTGAGCAGAGCATTCCTGTGACTTATCGAATTGATGGGCATTTTTAAATCCTTTAAGTAATGGTGGTTTACTGATAATTGTTTCTTGAACCAATCTCTTTTGTTTTCTTTAATTTCTTTAGGCAACTCTTTATCTTCTTTTGTTTCAGATTTAGACTTTCTGAAAATTCGAACTTCTCTGGCGTTCTTAATTTCGTAATTCTCAGATAAAGTTTCGTCCTTGTTAGTATACTTTTCAGAATTTGCTCGCTGTATAGTGTTATTATAAATAACAACTGGTGGATCGTTCTCACTGTCTTCAATTTCTTTTATAAGAGGTTTTCTAGCTTTACACGCAAATGGAGGGTATTTCACTTCAATTTCATACTCTTTGCTAGTTGTTTTTACTATCGTATCCAGCAACTTCATCGATACCTGAAAGTAGAGCAACATAAAAAGTACATGACATACAAATAACTAGCGTATGTAGTTGGAAGTTGACATCGTAAAAAAAATTAAACAGGTAGCATACTTATCGTAATGTATGATAATGCTATCAAAAACTTAATAACCTCGGAGGGTCAATACATTAAATATTATCAAAATGGCGTGATTATTTGAAGTAATAACAATTAATTATATTTTGTATAACATCGATAATAAATAATCTCCAATTCTCCATAAAACCAATACAATTAATAAGAACCAAATAGCCAATAGATTACCTTATCACTGTGAGTAAGGAACGTAGGAAGATGCCCCACGGATTGTGATCTCTGTTTCAATGTATTCCTTTTCTTTAACTGCATCAGGTTCTGATGACGTTTGATACTTGCTGCCTCTTCACTTATAACCTTTTCAGGAGATACACCTCTACGAATCAAACCTCCCATACTTTTACCCCTTGAAGGAGCGTCATAATCAAAAACGTAGGGGTTTGTCAAAGAAACTGCACTTGATTCCTTAGATTTACTTTCACACTTCTTTAACTTGGATTCTTCACCAGTCCTCTGCTTTTTCTGCTCCAACGTCCACCATTCAGGATCTCTCATAACACAGCCGCAAACACAAAGGTTCAAAAGAGTACCAGAGAGCAACAGAATGGTACCTCTCCATCCATATTCCTCAATAAAATATTGAGTCATCGGGGCGTATACAAAAGTACCAACTCCAGTTCCACAAGCTCCTAAGCCAACTGCTAAATTCCTCTTTTTCTCAAACCAATAAGCTATCGAAACAACTGCAGTAACGTATACCAACCCGAGCCCTAATCCAGCGATGACTCCAAAAGTGATCATCATCATTTCAAGACTCGTTGAAATTGATGCTAGTACAAATCCAAGAGTGGATATTATGCCTCCGAGTATAGTCATACTTCTACATCCGTATCTATCAACCAAGGCGCTCATAACGGGCCCAGATAAAAGTGGAACAGCAATGAACAGGCTGCCGATCCATGCTGTAGTCGATTTGCTGGCTTGGAATTCATCCAGGAACTCGATGTAAAGTAACCCAAAAGAAAAGCTGATTCCATCGGCTATCATCGAAATAATGAAAGAGGAAAATACAACAACCCAACCCCATCCTCCATCAGGAATATTCACCTTTATTTGTTTCTTTGTTAGAGCAGATTCTACATCGGAAGCGTCAGAATTGTCATTTTCATCTACTAGTTTAAGCTGTTTCTTACCGTTGGGAATATTAGAAACATCAATTTTGAATTCCTTGTTTTCGACAATCGTAAGCAGTCTATCCTTATTGCTTACTTCCAAATCGGGGCTGGAAAACGAAGTTGCAACACTGCTTGTGTCCTCCTCCTCGCCTTTACAAATCCCCGAAGTAGATTCAGAAAGTAGAGACTCTCTAGCGTTTCCATCTTTCTGTTCCTTGCTGCGTGGAGTCCTAGTGTTTCTTAGAGTAACTGGCTCCCAATTGTGCTCCATCATATTTTTAATATTGTACTAAGATTTAATACCGAATAAAATACTGGCAGTGAATAATTGTTTGTTTGAAGATGAAAATTATGTTCTTAATCGTGGATCTCTGGCGGAATATCGGCTGGCCTCTCTGGCCACACTGTTTAGTTTTAAAGAGTTCGGTTTGTTTTGGCTGCGGACCATCAAGGGGCTGGTCAGGCACGAGAAATGCGTGACGTCACCCATACACGCTCGTTGGCGGTGAGTGGCGCGAGCGTTGCGCCACAAATCGCTACTACTGGCGACGTAATTCTCGGGCCGGGCGTTAACTCGGCTGATAGGGTTGCTTATGCTGAAATAAAAAGTAGCAATTAAAATACAGAAAGTGCTGACTTGGATATTTAGTACCTACCATATCCTACTAATATTATAAATCCGAAAGTGTGTGTGTGAGTGTGTGCGTAAGTATGTTTGTTCCCTCTTCACGCTTTAACGGCTGACACATAGGCTACTTTTTGACTTGATAATAGCGGGCGAAGCCGCGGGGCACGGCTATTACTCTATAAGGCCTTCAGGGGCCCTGAAATATCTTGGCTAAACTCAGGAGTGCCCACGAGGGCCTCGTATCCATAGAGACAAGCCAGCACGATGTAAATGTCACAAAACAATCGAATAATACGACTAAAACAAAAATATTTATATTTGTAATGTACCCCAAATATTCAAGACTTCTAGAGCAAGAGCGCTTGAAGTACAAAATTCTGGGTGGCACTAACTATTATGTGCAAGCGTGACGCTTACCATCGAACCTGCGTCTTTTTTTATTTTTTTTTATTTGTGATAGGCTAGTATGGTAATTGACGATGTGATCGAAGCTGGTAAACACACTAGACCTGGAATACGCAGGCTTACTCGTATATCAGTGCTAAAAAAATATTCTTCATCATCCTAATCAATCATAATAATTACAAATTGGTCCTGATATTTTTTAATTGTAATTAATGTTGATAAACTTATGTTGTTCTGATTATTATCCTGTATTATTCGACTTTCATTTGCACAAATTGATCGTCATTTGGTAAGATAACTAATGACCAAAAAAGATGACCAAACTTACTTACATATAAGAGATGAATATGAATACTTGATCTGTGGTAAGTATTATCAGTTCTAGAGTTCTAGATAAGTCGATCTCTACCTCAAGTTTTACAGACTGGGCAAGCAGCGCGAGCAAAAAAATCTCATGAAATTTTGTGAGTGGGGTAAATATATTGTTTTTTTTTTGTCGATCCCGTTTTCAAAGCAATTCAATTCAAAAGCAACCATTTCAAAAATTACGCGAGGTTTTCAGCTCACAGCGCAACTAGTATAAACCAGCAACGTATCGCTGCTTCGCCTGCACTATTATGGTCACCACTGACAGCACTGACACACTGGACGCACTTAGCTCTTATTCCTTATCCTGATTTACCATGCAAGACGCATTTACCTCGCGTTTAGAGAGAGTTTATAAAACATTATTTGTTGGTAAGACATCAAAGTTATTGTTTTTAGACCTATGGGTTCGATTCCCGGCAGGAGCACAAATTCCTTCCCAAGGGATATTTGTGCTTCTGGTTCTGGGTGTAATGTGTGTCTGATGTGAATGTTTCCGGCACCCACGATACAAGTCTTTGAGCTTAGTGTGGGGCTGTGAGTGTGATTGCGTTTGTTTGTTTATTGCGTCAGAATTTTGATGCCAACAGATTTTTGATGCGGTTTTTGCCATCAGATAGATAGATGGATTTCACGGAAGGTATATAATTAATTAAACCTATTTATATTTTTATGTATGTAGAAAAAGCAGTATGTTACTAGTGATACGAAGTTGGTCAGCCGCACTAGGCCAAAACATTCAGTCACAGTTTCACCTCTTTTTGTCTGAATTACCTACACCCGCGCGAAGCCGGGGGAGTCGCTAGTAGAAACATAATTCACAAATAGTATGTTCGGGATATCTTTGTACTTACATAAACCATAATAGAATTTGTTCATGTTCATATCTTTATTATTATAGATCGAGTTAACAATTGACATGTTGGGGGTCCAGTGTGTCCTTACAGCGTCAGTTCCCACAAACGACAATACTTACATTAATGCATACGGTGCTAAAATTATAACAGCTCCTTTTTGCTTCGACGTAAAAACTAAATTCAGTTATCGCAAACGATTAAAATTTGTCATTTTTATTTCGTGACTGCGCGATGCAAGGACGACGTAATGTGGTTATTATCAGCCTATGTATGTTTGTTGTGGTTCTCTTGATGTTGCCCTGTAATTTCTTATTTTAGGGCAACATCTGATTGAATGTCGGCAATGGTGTGGTGATGGGGGTGCTTCCCTAGTACCACATCATTCAACCATCAAGCAGTAGTATTCAAACATTAGATACTGGCCTCGATTCTGATGTACACTCACTAAATTAAATTTAAACTATCCCTGTCTCTTACAAAATAGAAACACAAGACAGAGATAGCATACATTTTAGAGCTGTCAAGCTAGTTTATAATTTAAAATATTAACAGCAGAAAGGCGCGTGTTTTTAGTCAACACCAATAACAAACTCGACTAAGCTTGCATAGACATCTAAGTTCTGACTAACTTGACAGCACAGCAGTATGTTATCTCTGTCTTGTGTTCCTATTTTGTAAAAGACAGGAATAGTTTAAATTTAATTTAGTGTGTGACATCAGAATCGAGGCCATATTTCGGATGGAAGGGCAATGTTTCCAGTGAAATTACAGGGCAACATCTAATATCTCTGGGTGACGCATAGTGCTTTGCCGAGCCGGATTTTGACCTGAGTTTATAACTTTGGTAAGCCTGACCTGTAATTGGCAAGCGTGACGCTTACCAGGCGAGCGACTGATCATTTCAATTACAATAAGTACATATATAAACAATTAATACCTCCAGGTTAGATTATGGGCAAACGATAGCCTATCAGAAATAATAAATACCGGAAACAGAAGGAATTTAAATTGAATTTAATGATTTTCTATTTGGTGTACATTGGTAGAGATTTTACTGTCGCTTTTACTGATAAGGCCGCCCCTGTTATGACGCAAGAGTTTGTTTGTAACATTTTATTTTTATCTTATATTTTAAACGTAAGCAAAGCTTAAAAAACTAACTTCACCGCTTATATTTTGGTCTTGGCTAAATCTATTTCGATAAAATATATATAGGACCACCTCTGAAGTATAATCTACCAAATAAGAAAATGTATTTTTGAGTCGGTCCACAAATGGCGGAGAAATCGGTGAGCACACATAAAAAAATACATACAGTCGAACATAGGACATCCTCCTTTTTGAAGTCGGTAATAAAGTGGAACAATAAGGTATTGGCTATCTTCTTTATTCGCGTCTGACTCATCCTGATGAAGGACAACTAATTTGTCCGAAACTAGTTGACTACAAAGTAAGTCAAAATTTTCGTGTTTTAAGCCGAATATAACATAACATAATGTTACGTAAGTTATCGATAGCATATCACTTACAATTAGGCGAGAGTGGATGAATTAAAAAAAATTCAGCAGTATAAGTTTAATACGATTATGTATCGTTCTATATAACATCGAATTAATGAAACCCGAAGAAATTGCCAATAATTGAATGACACATCCATACCAACGCATACAATTGAAATCCTACTAATATTATAAATCTGAAATATTGTGTGTAAGTATATTTTTCCCTCTTCACGCTTTAACGGCTGAACGGATTTGGATACATTTTGGAATGTACATGGCTTATACCTAGGATTAACACATAGACTACTTTTTATCTTGATAATAGCGAGCGAAGCCGCGGGGCACAGCTAGTATGAAATAAAAAACTTTAGGTGACAGGTTAGTGTTTAAGAGACAATGTGGTCGAGGTAAGCACAACCTAGAACTAAAACTGGCTCTCATTGAAAGCTCCCAATAAAAATCAACGATAAACCTCTAAGCATCCACCTTATACTTAGGTTACCGCTCCAATAGAAACACCTTCGATCTAAGCTATTAATATTTCTTCGTAATACCTTCTATCAAAACACTTGAAGAAATAATAAAAATGCCTGCACGTAAGTAACAATCTATTGCAAGGTATGTCAGTATTAACTATGCTCTATATGCGAGGTATTCAGGTTAAATTCTTAACTAAAACTTAACAGTTTTAATTTATTTGCTTACCTAAGATATCCAGATCTCAGTCAGCTGTAGTTCAAGTCACTGAAGACACGACTAACCACCAACACCCGGACTCTGTTTATGAAATAACTTCGATCAATACAGGGTGGCAGGGCAGCACGGCGCCAGCACCAGCCAGCCCAACATGACCCCCCAACCCGCCCGGAAAGTGAACATCACGAAGGAAATTAAGGGAAAACTGACGCTGACGAGAGGACTCCGTAAACTGGCTATGTCTAGCCGGCGAAGCCTCAACGTATAAATAGGAGAGATGGGTATGTTGTACTACTTTTAGTGAGTAATTAGTTTCACCGATACGATTTCCTTTTCAAGTTTACTCACCATTTTGTTCCCAATGCTAGGACTCGACAAAACAGCCTTAGTGAGAAGAGTTAAGAGAACTAAACCTTTTTAGTTAGTGAGGTGATGTGACTTTGTAATATAGTGAATGCTATAAACAAAGAACACAAGAAGAAAGACGTGTCTTCCCTTTAAAAGAGACAGTAAGAAAAGGGCTACTGGACACATTCTTAGTATAACAATCTACTTAGCAGTTTAGGTTAAAATTAAATTTCTTATTAGTCATAACATAAGGCTAGATCGTAAATCCATTGGTGTAAAAAACGAAATTGGAATATCATTAAAAATAAATGCTGGGACTCAGGCTGGGCCTTCTCTTAAAGGTTTATGTTTATGTTTTATTATGCAGTTGAAGGATTTTAAACCGTTTGAGCTTACCACTGAGTTTAACTCGCTTGCATTTGTTCAAATAACTTGTACATACTATGAGAAATTTGTATATACCAAAATGTAATATATCACTTCCTTAATAAATCCAATAACGTTCTCGCTAATACTATACATACTACAGTGAGCGTGCATTTTGTTTTATGTTTTGTCTTATTGTACGTTTAATGTGTATATATAAATAAATAACTTAATTAATAAAGGTTTTATTTCTAAGCTTGAATATAAGACACGACATGTTATCTAGAGTAATCTAACAAAACCACACTCACCTATACCAGTTCAAACGTGCAATCTACAATTATTTGACTAACACAATGAATTTTAATGATTAATAACTGCCGCACTTTGTCATTCAAAGTGCCTCAATCAGAATAAACGTGATACTCACCACTAGACTAAAGACTTCCAAAGGATAATAATAAACACTTTCACACTAATTGCCCCACGCTAAGTTCAATGACTTATGTCGCGGGTGTTGAAACATTCATATCACACACACAAAATCAAACCCAAAACCAGAAACTCAATTTTCCCTAGGGGAAAATGCTTGTATTCCCGCAGGGAATCAAACCCTATACCCGTGCTTAGAATGCGGACGTACCTAACTAAGCCAACGGGCAGTTCGACTATGTCATTGTGTTCCATGTTTCAACTGGTACAAGATTCCCGACTCTCCCCTAGCTATACTTTGTCTTTATGTATGGAGACGTTCAGCTTTTTGTAGTAAACTTAATGAAATCTTTATGGTTGGAAATAAAAGCTTGCGGATTGCTAAGGTTTAGTGCTAGCTTAGTAATAAGCACATGAGTACCTACTTAAGTAGAACAGCCATGTTTTACTCTTTTTGTCTACTAACCCTGGTTTTTACTTAGTATATATACTAATCAAAGTTTTACCTAGAAGGTATTTAATATACTAGAATGGAGACAACTATATGTAATGAATTTTAACAGTTATTCAATTTGATAGATTTGAAATGGCCGTTGGCTTAGTTGGTTGAACGTTCGCCTTCTAAGCAGCTATCGGGTTCGATTCCCGGTGGTAACACAAGTTTTCTTCCCGGGGAAGATTTGTGTTTCTGGTTCTGATTGTGTTTGTGTGTGTGATGTAAATGTTTCCGGCAACCACAACACCAGTCATCGAACTTAATGTGCGGCTGTGAGTGTGAACGCGTTTATATATAATTCCTCCACGCCTTTTTAACCTGGTCTCCCTCCACGAGCCTTCCAAGTAAGTCCCTTCCTTTTTTCTCACCTACCTAACAACAACACAAACTGTCTAACATCATCCAATCATGGTTGACATACCTCCAGTTCGCTCTAAGCGTTTCGCTACAGTATTAGTACAGCATCCGTACAGCGGTGGTATTGTTGCCTGAATATTTTTCCCAGAATCAAACGGTACAATCTGGGTATCTTCAAGCCTAGAGTGAAAAGGTATCTTCTAGGCGAGCATGTTCCATCTTCGACCGCATCGTCACTACATTATGTAAACTGATCAAATGCTTGCCTATCCAGTATTAAACAATCCAAAGATATCTGCGGCGCGCATCTTATGCAACGTCGTCGTCGTCGTCTAGTACATTTTATTTTTCAGCCAGTCATCAGTAACATAAGCTAGTGTAGCGTAATTTCACTGGTAACATGGGCAATGTTCAATCCGAAATACAGTACTGTTTCTTCCTTATTATACTAGATGCGTCCCGCAATTTTACCCGCGTAACGCTGCGTTCATACGGAGGTAAGTTTTGTCGGGTCTTATTTCTGTCTGATCTGAAAAACCGATTGTCGGATCTTAAAACCGAATGCTCGTGTGAACTCTAGCATTGAAATACTGTTGCCACTGACCCGGATCCTACAAAAAATAAGATTCGACAGAGTAAGACACGACTCCGTGTGAACGGAGGGTAACTCCCGGACCCGCGGGAATACCGGTATATAAAGTACCCTGTGTGTCAATCCAGGGTGTCAGCTACCTCCATACCAAATTTTAACAAAATTGGTCCAGCCTTTGAGCGTGAATAAGTACCTAACTTCCTCTCCATCCAAAGGTTGTCTGGAAGAGATCGGTCTCAGCGATAAGACTGCCTATTGTTACACTTATATAATTTTTTACTGTCATTCCTATTTGTGTTCTTTGTTATTTTAAGGTGTTCAATAAAGAATATATCTATCTATCTATCTATCTATCTATGTATCTATTTAACAAACATACAAACACACAAACGTTCGCCTTTATAATATAAGTGTTTTGTTTCCTAAAAGTGGTAAGTTATAATAGTTACAAGTTACGCCTACCTTGTTCTATAAACATTCCATCAAATCAAAACAAAGCGCCCTTTCACAGCTTAGCATGACCTTTAGATCGTCTATTCTTTTCCATGTCATTAGCGCAAATGAAAATGCTTTTACGTAAACGAGCCGCAGTCTCCGGGGACCGTTTAATATTTGCTCCTGACATATTTACTTGAATAGTCTGCCTGCCCGCAGCCGCTACCTTTGCTATGTTAAAAGGTTAGGCGCGAATAGGTACCTACGTCATTCAATTTGTGTGTTACTACTCAATAGCTGCAGAAGCAAGTTCATCCAAAGATGAATTTGCTTCTGCCACTATCAAGCAGTTTGTCATCTTGTCCGTAGATAGACCGGGGATGGGAGAGCTAGATCGTGTACGTCCTTGGCACACTCCGAAATGTATCCAATAAACCAACCTACCTTGCGGCGTTGTCCTAACCTCTGAAGCTTTGAATTAGTTAGCTGCTCCCTGCCAATGAGGCTCTTCGCTCAATGATGTCGAGAGCCTCAAGGTGATACTTAGCTGAACTGTCTCCCAAAGATGAGAACAGATCCGAACACTTTATTAGGGCATGGCTTGACTTTGACTGTGACTTTTGACTAGGAATTCTATTATCAAATATCTTAATACACTTGAAATATTTAATTACTTAACATTGGCTAAATGAACAAAGATTTCGGAGCCATAATTAAAAAAAATGGTACTGTCAAAGTCAAATTTAACCCTAGTTGGAATTTTGCCGCGAAAGTGAAAAAATAGCGTTGTTCATTTCGTATAATTTTCCAAAACCTGTGATTCTTTGAGTGTTAATGAGTAATAATAGTGGATTATTAACCGTTAATACTTAGTAGATGTGCATAAGTGTAGGCAAGTCATACAAAGTTGAAAAACGTGATTTTCGCCTTCGCTCCAAAACTCTAATAAAAGTTCTAGTAAAGTTTCTACCACTTTACTAGGGCATGACTTGACTATGACTGACTACTTGACTTTGACTGTGACTTGAGACTAAGACTTTTATTATGAAGAATAGAAATGAATATATATATATAGGTTTATACACAGTGCCACTTAGACCTTGAATAGGTACCCAAGAAAGATTTACAAAGAGCTGCAATGCGTTATGCTCCCTGAAATTAAACTAAAACATAAAACCTAAAAATGTACAAGGTGATAATGAACATAATAATATGTTCATTATCGCCTAGCCTTATATTATTTTCGCTTAGCCTAGTTAAATTATTTCATATGTATACGTATATGTGTTTTTATTATTTATTTTGTTGTAATTTGTTTTTTTTTCCTGGTAATATTTCTAGTCTACAAAAGTAAAAAAAGAGCAGCCACCCCATAGATAAATAAGATATCTACGTACGTAGTACTCTCTGTGGTCTGTGATATCTACCAAAGGCGATGAAAAATCACGATTTTCAATTCAATCATTCTTCATGCCTTGCAGCAAAGAGCAACTCTAATCGAATTCTTCTAATTACTTACGTTTTCTTTATTTTCTTCTCTCGCTGCTTCTGCTTCGTTCGAGTGAAAAGTAAAGCAGAGACGTAAGTCAGGAACATAGGTGTTTCTCTAACAGACCCTCGAACTCTAGTTAAATACAAATTTATATTCAAAGACGGTACAAATTAAGTCGAATAATTCAATGTGCTGAAGTGAATCCTTTGTGAAAGTACGCGTGAAAATGCTCTGTCCAGAAGTTGTGAATTTTTCTCCCCCTAAAACAGTGACCACGACCAAACAACACGATAATTACGATGATGCCATTAGAACAATTTATAGGAACAGCTTTTACAAAAGTATAATAATCACCTGCCCCGACGAAGACAAGGTACCAGCTGCTGTTGAAGAACTAATAAACATAGATACGGAATATTATATGATATCTGAGTGTTCCCTAATTGAATTTATCGAACCTTTGTTCATAGAAAAGTTTGTAAAGACAGGTAAGCTGTATTGTCTGTCTGCTAATAGGAATTGCATAGTGGAAAACTGCGCTGCTATAACCCCAGATGGCATCCTTACTATCCACTTATCTGAGCCTATATACCAAACATTGGGTATTGAAGGTATTAAGTGCCCGCACAACTTCTACGAAATCAAAATCAATTTGAAAACATTAAAACAACATGAAAAATTGAAACACAGTTTAAGCGAACTAGAACTATTTGATTTCTACCTAATATGGGAATGCGGTGAACATATATGCCCATCATCTATAGCTAAATATTTCTGCGATAGGAACATTTGCACTACTACAAAGTATCTCAACATTAAACATTTGAAGCCAGGAGTAGCTGAGGTGCCTTCAATATACGATGTAGACGTTGAGGAGATGGTGGAATGGGTTGGAATGCTTGCTCATTTGGCTGACCTGAACCAATGTGAAAATTACATAAGTACATATTGCGAACCAGATAGTAAGCTATCGTTGAAGACTACTAGAATATCGGTAGCAATTGTTGAAGGTTTTATATCACCCAGCGTTATAGCAGATGTATGTTCGAAGCTGTCAGAACTGATTAGAGAGAGGTCTATAGATAACTACTGGACTTCGATAAGTATACAGAGTCAAGAAGATAGTTTGTGGCAATGGTCTCCGAGTGCTCCAAAAATTTTTCAATGTCATGATTCTTCTTACAATGTGTTTTTTGGGAGAAATCATGTTGCAACGCATTTGGTTGGACAAATAAAGTTTACATAACATTTTTGTTTTCATTTGGGTTTAACCCCTGGTGGGACACATTTCAAGTTTTCTCCTTAAGGGAAATTTGTGTTTCTGGTACTGGGTGTGATTGTGTGTTGTGTGAATATTTCCGGCACCGACTACAAGTCATTAAATCTAGTGTGAGGCTGTGAGTGTGAAAGCTTTGATACTTTGGTTTTCACATAATTACAATTTCTACCTAAAATATGAAAGTTTTTCTTGACTCTAGTTACTGTAGGAATATATTATCTCTTATATTAGACCTGATCGATGACTGAATGATGAAGTGATAGCTTTAAATGATAGACTACCCATTGTACTACCACGATAAATGTAATCAAATTATTTTCAATTTTTTGGTATGTGATAAAGCTTTTTGTATTGTGTTGTATATCTATTCACTCTAGACTTGAAGACTCCCAGATTATTCAGTTCAGGAAATAGATGTAGGCAATGAGTTCCACTCCATCGCCATACAGATGATAAACATAGAAGTAAATCGCTTTGAGCGAACTGGAGGTAAGTCAACCATAAATGGATGACATTTGACGGTTTGTCTTGTTGTTAGCTCAGAATACAGAAGTTGTTAGATGGTGACCCTTTTCACCATCTAACAACAAGACAAGACAAGATAGTGTAATAAACTCATGTAATTCTTGCCCACACTCCCCAAAATATAATAAAGAATACCAATAGACTTGTGCGTATGTTCTCAGTCGCCCCCACATGGATTGCCACCAGGTGGCAATTAGGTATAAAATTCCCAGTTGCCGCCAGGTGGCGACCGGATTGCCCCCACTTAAAATCGCTGTACACTGCTGCGTGGATGCGGTCTAGTGCAGTAAAACTCACTTTTGCGAACATGTACCTCGCATAAGAGCGATGCGCTGAGATGCATCTTTAGACCTATACAAATAAAAGACCGCTAAAGTCATGAGATGTCCCTCACCTATTGTGATATTGATTATTGTTTTTAGACAATTTATTGCCAAAAAAACTCTTGTCATATTTGTAGCGAAAAGCGCGAAACCATCAACACTGGAAACTTTATGGCAGTACTTTATTTTTAACATTTCTGGGAAATTTGTATTTTAGGCTTATGACTCAATACTACTATTGCCTGTAAATATACTCAAAAATAAGAATAAAGATTATGATGAATCATAAGTTAAAGTATTTTTTAAATTCCTTGCACTTTTATTTCCTTTTGGGCTTTTTAAATTATACTGATGTCCTGCGCGTAGAATAATTGTCCAATGGCGTCTTATTATATATACAAATCAAGGATTTTGTAGCTAAATTCGAAGTTTGTTTGCTAGCTCAATGATAAAAATCTATTTCGACCGGAACTGCAAGACGCACTTTGCTCTGACATGATTAGAGATAAGACGATAACCCTGAACTGCAAATTTACCAGAATTAAATGTAAACGCATTCACAGCTCCACAATAAGTTCGATGATTTGTGTCGTGGATGCCGGAAACATTTAGATCACACACACAATCACAACTATTGGACGAGCTCTACAAACATAGAGCCCAAAGATAATGTAATCACTCCGTTTAATAGAGCCCTCTGGCATCGTAGAAATAGGTATTAATAGGTACATCCTCTGGCGAGAGATTTGGATAGCAATGAAAAATGAACGCATCGATTTTTTTATTTATTTCTCGATACATAGCTTTTTTTTTAAATATATTGGCTTTGCAATCTTGTACCTACATTTAGCCAGTGTAAAGCAATATTTTTCAAGTGTATTTCATATTCAAAATCCTAGTCACAAGTCAAAGTTAAGTAAAAGAGTCAAGATCCAGTCATAGTCAAGTCATGTGTAGAAACTTTACTAGAAATTCTATTGGAGTTTAGGAGCGAAGACGAAAATCGCGTTTTTTAACTTTAGAGTCAAGGTCCAGTCATAGTCAAGTCATGTGTAGAAACTTTACTAGAAATTCTATTGGAGTTTAGGAGCGAAGACGAAAATCGCGTTTTTTAACTTTGTATGATTTGCCTACACTTTAGTATTAACGGTTAATATATACCATTATTACACATTAATACCATAGTAGAAACAAAGTACTACTATGTTAATAATAATTATGTACTCGAAGAATCACAGGTTTTGGAAAATTATACAAAACCAACAACGCTATTTTTTTACTTTCGCGGCAAAAACGATACATAGATCTTTAGTCGATGAACGCATCGATAGTCTCTGCTCAGTTACTGGTAGCAGTTTTACTTTAAAATTTACTATTTTAGAAGCTTTTGGTTTTAGTAAAATAAAATGTATTAAGTATGGAATTTGACAATCAAATTAGTTATCATATCTTTTGTAATTTTTAATGTTAGTACGTTTTGGGCGTAAATAAGTAATTATTGTCTGTACTAAAATATTGGTGCGACAGGTTGAGGTCTATGATGTTTGTATATTGTCCTATACCTAAGTTTATGATTGTACATTAATTAAAATAAATACTCATTTGACCGAGCTAGTGCGAAGTGTCTCTGTATCAGCTTGGGCAAAAATCATTCGTATGTCCACTGTGTTCGTCTTTATAAGTCGCAACTTTTAATCGATTCACGTTTAATTTTATGAGCAAGTTGGATAATTATATGGATTACATACGTAAAAAAAATTTCAGCCATTTCGAAAAATACGCAAGGTCTTCAGGTCGCAGAGGCACTACACCATTGTATGTTTGTTTGACTTTTCAACACGCCCGAGCTTTAGCTAAAAAGATAGCTCAGACTAGTTTGAGCTAGTCATTTAAATACAGGTTACGTTGTTTAAAAATAATCTTTATAGAATAAAAAGTAGGTAATATATATGCATGAATGAAATTAAAAATAAGTCGCAAATTTTTGATCTCAATGATTGATAAATTTTTCTTTTCGGGAGCTATGAAGGGATCGTGGAATTCACGTTGAAATCTGCTCGCCTATATTGATTTTATTTGTCTATTTATTAATTCACGTAAAGAAGTGACTAAAAGCTTAAAAATCTCATTCATATTCCGTATTGATGACAAGTAATGGTAGTAATCTTAAATCATGATTACGGTAGAATTTGGTAGTATTTTATTTTGAGTCTTGGCAACACTGACACGTTCTTTTTCTTCCGTAAATTTACGGGACACGTGCGTTTTCCACGCCGAAAAATAGGAAATAATCCAAAATGAGTGAAGGAACAGCGACTATTCGCACTCGCAAATTCATGACCAACAGGTAAACATGTAATTTTACACATTCCGTGTAAATCCGCATTGAGATAGATGCCGAAACTGCTATGCCTCGCCATGTCAGGTTATGTGACAACGTTTTGTGGTTTTTAGATTGTTGGCGCGGAAGCAGATGGTTTGCGATGTGCTGCATCCAGGAAAGCCTACCGTCAGCAAGACAGAGATCAGGGAGAAGTTGGCGAAAATGTACAAGGTGACACCTGATGTAGTGTTCGTGTTCGGTTTCAAGACTAACTTCGGAGGCGGCAAATCGACTGGTTTCGCTCTGATCTACGACACCCTGGACCTCGCTAAGAAGTTCGAGCCTAAGCACAGACTGGCCCGCCACGGCTTATACGAGAAGAAGAGGCCCACACGTAAACAGCGCAAGGAACGTAAGAACAGGATGAAGAAGGTCCGTGGTACTAAGAAATCTAAAGTAGGCGCGGCCGCTAAGAAGTGATGTGATGGCTAGTATAAGGTAATAAAATTCCAAAAAAATATATTGTGTTTTTGTTATCCAAATAAGAGCATCTGTCGAGTAATTTTAGGTTATATTGTGAATGTATTGAGGATCTGCTGCTTATGATTTTGTTTAAATAATACAGACTTGGTTTTAGAATTTATTCAGGCCAATTCTACAATACAATGCTGTAGCAGACAAATACCCCCAACTATGTTCCATGAATATTTATTTTGCATTGTATTTTGTTGATGTTAGTGTTAAAGTTTCAATATCGTAACTATAATAGATAGTTGATGTAATGTTGATCTTTACTAAAATCGGAAAGTTTTTAAGTTACTAGCATTATTATTACTTTTATTGTAAAATTTCAAGAAAACTTTTCTACATTTCACTAGTTTTTTATCTCTGTGCCAGTGTTTTGCTGATGGTAAGTGATGTGGTTGAGGGTGGTAAATTTAGTTCATCTGCAACCTTTGTGTACGTTAACTTCCCTAGTAAAGCCAGTTCGCTGATGGGTTTTGTTTCGACATTTATCATCCATACTGTGAAGGAGTGGAACTCGTTGCCTACATCTTTGTTCGCTGGATGGTTTAATCTGGGAGTCTCTAAGTCAAGAGTAAATAGGTATCTTCTAGGCAAGCATGCTACATCTTCGGCTGCATCTTCACTTTCCATCAGTTGAAATAGTGGTCAAATGCTTGTCTTATTCTTATTCAATATGGGGGCATAAAGGCCTTTTTTTTTTGTTGGGGGGAAAATGCCTAGCATTTCCTTTCCTTCCCAGGGGAGAAGTGGTATGTTGGGTTCGAACCCACTGAAACCCCCCCCGTGAGCAGTCCCTTGCCAAGGTGGGGCAAGATAGGGTCGCGCTAGCAGTCACTATCTTGCCCTGGGTACAAACCAGGCCACTAAGCCCATGGAGGGGTAACCTTGCTCACCAAGGCCCCAGACGAGTAGGGCTGTGCAAGCCAATGAAGAGCCCTCTGGCTCTCCACCAGTGACCCTACTACAGAGGAGGAGAGAGAAGGTGAGCGAACTGCAACCGTCTGCGCCGGAGCGGGTGAGAATGGGCGTTAAGACCTGCACTGACGTCCCGCTTGGGGTGTATTGTGCATTTTTCTTTACAATACAATATATATTTTAAGGAGCTGGGGTGGATCCCAAAATAGCGGAGTGTGGTTTTGGGGTGCTGGCATAACTGTTCCAGTGGTGAAGTTGTTGTATTTGATTTCTGTGAGTCTTTAGGTTTTATATTTCTTCAGTGATAGCACACTGAGCTATTATGTGTTTGTTTCCCTCCATACATCCCCTACACAAAGGGCTATCTGTGACCCCTATTTTGTGTAGGCGGTAGTTGAGGTTACAGTGACCTGAGGCCTTAAGGAAAATGCTTGTCTATCGAGCATAAAAAAACGGCTTTAGTTTTCAACCATGGCTTGATAACTCGGAGGCTATAGAGCCCTGGTTAATGGTATGTTTTTATTTAAATTTAATAGTGTAGCTAAGCACAGTGTACAAGAAATAAACATAATGTTATGTAGATTTTTGAGAGCCTGCGTATTCCAGGTCTAGTGTGTTTACCAGCTTCGATCATATCGTCACTTACCATCAGGTGAGATAGTGGTCAAACACTAGCCTGTCTCAAATAAAAAAAAATAAAAAAATTTACCAAACTAAGTTATATTTGGATGTGTAAGTCTAAATCATGCTGCCTCTTATAGTTGTCGTCACTTAAAAAGAATACTGATTGAGTATTGAAGGAGAAGTTTGGGAGTGGTTTGGGAGAAGTTTGAAGCGTGATCTCAGCGCAGGAAGCAAGGATCTACTGACAAACCAACAGCGTGCACACACTGACATACAGACAGAGTGGTCCCTGGTTGCTCCTCGGTCTAATTCTAATTCTAACTGGGGGCGATAAGGCCTGCACTGACATCCCGCTGGAGGTGTATTGTGCATGTCCCCCTGCCAGCAGTTAGCCCAGCCACCCCAACTCCTTTATATATCAGAGTGCAGCTTTGGGTCGCTGGCACAATTGTTCCAGTGGTGAGGATGTAGGTGTGCATGATGTAGATCTGATGTCTCTTGTTTCATAGGAATGTTCATGTATCCAATTTTTGGCTCGTATTTCTTTTGTGGACTCACAGTGTAACATCACGTGTTCCACAGTTTCATTCTCCCGCAGGCAGCCACGACATAAGGGCAAAGTTGCAACTAAAATAATTTATATTTTATTGTTCTCAACAGATCATAAGATCAGTTGCAACTGAAATAAATAATCTATTTTATTCTCAACTGATCTTAAAATCCGTCAGAACTAAAATAAATACATGTTTTACGTTCTCAATTAATCATAGAACCCGCTTTTTTGTGATAATTATAGTATTTATATTTAATATGGATAATTACACTAATATAATAAAATCAGTGCATTAATTATCGAATAATATTAATACTGCTGTTCTCATCTGATCTCGAGATCGGTTGCAACTAAAATCCTACTAATATTATAAATCCGAAAGTTTGTGTGTAAGTGTGTAAGTATGTTTGTTCCCTCTTCACGCTTTAACGGCTGAACGGATTTGGATGAAATTTGGAATGTACATAGATTAGGTATACCTAGGACTAACACATAGGCTACTTTTTAACTTGATAATAGCGGGCGAAGCCGCGGGGCACGGTTAGTAAATTATAATTCGCAACCAGAATTCCATGATGTGGCTTCCAATCCAATTAACAGGTTGTGCAATACGGGCAGCACATTATTGGATGTAAAATAACAACATGGATCGATTTTTTACAGCCGATAATACGCAGCCAGGAAAACGCTTCCAATATTAGACAATACAAATTTCACAGAATATGGCGTCATATAAAGCAAATGTTTTTAATGTTCTTGGGTTAGAACTTTTTAATAGTATGTGCCAACTCTTCCTTGCACGGGCCGTACTTTATTGGATGTACGGCCCGTGTAAATCCAACAAGCCGGGCAGATTCAATTACGAGATTGATACAGGAAATGCGAGGGAAAACCTGTCCCAAATGGCACCTGAAGACCCAAGCGACGATATCATATTAAGAAAGCCTCAAGTAGACCTTTTCGCCTAGAGAACATCTCATGTAGTACCGAACTACGTGTCTGCAGATACACAGGACCCTGGAAGCGTGCTTTCACAACGCGTTCCTTCGACAGTGGGATTACGTACTAGTGTGGCTGTTTCCTCCAACGAACTTCATACCTCAGTACATCCTAATCGCTCGAATATGGAACAGGGTATTTTGGAGAGCCGACCTACAAGCCCCCACTATTCGAGACCCGTTCCAGTTAACATTATTAGTTAACCCGTTTAGTTAACACATTAGTATATGACCTACGCATATTATCACAACCAAAACGGTTGATACAGCGCGTCCAGAATGCGTGTGCAAGGTTTTGTTTTTCGATACCTCCAAGGTCACATGTAACACCATTTTTAAACAAAAGCTACGCTTTTATAATAATCCGCAAGCTTGTGGGAAGTCGGTAAAAAACCGACTTCACCGCTTTATCTTCAGATTCAACGTACTTAACACGCATTATTGACAATAACTCAGAAACTAGTGATCAGATCTTGACCAAATTTAAATGGGACCAGATGGAAAGCACCAGCTTTCAAATAAAAAATAATAATCGAAATTGGCGCACAAAGAAGTTATGAGGAAACTTTTGAAGTCGGTTAAAAACCAGAACATCATCAATGTAGTACACAGAATACGCATTATTGAGGATAACTCAAAAACTACTAGTCAGATCTTAATCAAAATTAAATGGGAAGCATTAAATTGGAAAGCATAATCTATAATAATATTATTCCACCAATATAATTAAATATACATAGTAGTAAAAACGTCAAGCTCATTCAAACATAAATTGAAAGCATATCTGATCAACAAACAGAGGCTCTTTAATGTATAAATGTTGATAGGTCTTTCATATAGATGGCATTCGTTCCTAGTTTTGATGGTAAACGTCGCGTTACGCTGCTAAGCTGATTGGTGGATAGCGATGAGCTTGTGTATTTTTGGCTCAGTAGAGGAACTGGTGGTCTCGGGATTCAACTCTAAGAAATGTATTTCCATCGAATAATTAGCATTTTGAGGGTTATTTATCTATTTATTTAAACGGGCCTATAATAATTTGTATGTATTTATTTATTTTTATGTATGTAGTAATGAAAATATATGGTTATGTGTATCATGTGTGTATGATATTAATTATTTTTTAAGTTAAAATTCTATTTACTTTATTTTTAAGCTATATGCTACCCGCATGGTTCAGGTTTAACTGAAAATCGGTGTTGAGTTCTCTTCTCGGCATAAAACCTTTTTGGCATACAAAAACACTTTTTATTGATGAAAAAACTTTATTTTTAAAGTTAGATTTTGTGTTGATTGTTATTTTTTATGGTGTCGAGTAAATGTGTTTTCCTTCTTTCACTAGATCAAGTAATCTTCCAAATTAAAAAATGTAGTTAGCTAAATCGGTCAACACTATACACAATTTTTCCCCATGTCTTTATGTTCTGTCTAATCTATTAATCAGTTGAACACACCCTTATTTGTTATAATATAAACGTAAGCAAAGCTTATATAATTAAACTCAAGCAAAGCTTAAAAAACCGAATTCACCGCTTTGTCTTTGGAACCTTGAACGCTTTATTGTCAATAACTCAAAAACTAGTGATCAGATCTTGACCAAATTTAAATGGGACCACATCGAAAGCACCGTACTTCAAGAAAAATGAGGTATGGTCCGTACCTCATTTTTCTTGAAGCCGATTATAAATCTGTACCTATAACATATATCTATGAGCCAAACGAATCTCCATACATTTTTTTAATACTAGGACAGTGCTTTACTGCAAGTTTATCGTAGGGTGAATTTTTCCCCACTTTAATATAATGGGTAAGTTTGTTCCACATGTGGAAGGTGTAGGCCTTCTTTACTTTCTCAGGGGGAAAGTCGGTGTCGGGGGCAAATATGGTGGCCTTGCCTGACCAGTGGATGGGGTAGATGAACTCTGGGTTGTATACTTCGAACCCTGGAAATAAAATAATGACAGACATCTTTAGACAAAGCTTTTTATGTGTTTTGTATGAGATAGTAGTCAAACGCTTCTTTAATTTTAGATATAAAATAGTCTTCATAAATAAAATACTAAATATATACCCAATGACCAAAGCAGGGGCAAAAATCAAAACTACACAATTGCTGAAAACAATGTCTTATGAGGAAACGGAGAATTTCCTTAAAGTTTTAGCTTAAAATACGTAAAGTATATATATATATATATCAATACCAATCTAAAATAATTAAAAAACGAAAATAATCATCACACACGCCTTCTCTCTCTATCACACACACAAACACACGAGTACACACACACATAGTACATACACGCACACACACTCACACATACACACCTGCATCCATTATATTACCTAAAATGTAATTCCATACAACATATTAAATACATTAAACAACTTCTTTTATAAATCATCTAAATGTAACTAGATTATGTAAGATATTAGTGCTAGTTAATATTGTAGATCTAGTTATGGGAAGAGCGCCGCGCTGTATGCTGAAACACCGGCGATGAGCCTAGTTCGGCAGCAGATACTCTACAACGATATTGATAACTTAGCCTTTAAGAACACTATCGTGAAATATTGTACATTCTTTGGCAATAAAGATTTTATTTATTTATTTATTCAACTCGAAAATGTCGAGCAAGGCGCACGTTCGATGACGTACCTATACTACATCCGTAGTGCCACCCTGAACTTGCCGAAACACTGCAATGCACTCCCTTAGACTACTATGAAATTGTTTATATGATCGGATTCATTTAAACAAATTAGCTTAGTACTAGAAAAATCCCAGTGTGAGTTAAACGTTCGTTTGTTTTCTCTTCACGCTGTAATGGCTTAACGGATTTTTATGAAATTTGGAATGTACATAGCTTATACCTAGTATTAACACATACATAGGCTACTTTTTAACTTGATAAACGCGAGCAAAGCCAGCACGGCTAGTAAATCATCAAGGACTTATATAGTGTTGGTTTACCGTGACAGGTGGCAGCAGAAAAATCTGAATTCTTGGAGACGTTGCAGTACTTCTTTAGGACTCTAATCAGGGCGCCCGGGCCGTTGTGTGCCCACAGGTCTGGACGGTAGGTCGATTTGATTTCTCTGAAAAACATTCCCATCTAATTTTATCTCATCGAGTTAAAATTAGAAATAAATAAAATTATATATCAGATTATGGTATAAATGTTAGAATCATTATATAATTATATAATTCAATGGTTAGAATACAATTGCTTGCCTATCTAGCATAAAAAAATCAGTAATGTTTTCCACATTATCTACCATTTTCGGTGTAGGTACAAACATTTTTTCTAGCCCGTTCAATGAAATAATAGCATTAAAATTAATAAACAAAACATTTGAGTTATTTAATTTTAATCAAATATTCAATGTCAAAATTAAGGAAAATAAATAATAAGTCGGTAATAAAGTCAGAGAATAATTAAAAAAGGAAAATAAATGTAATAAGTATCAAATTAGAAATGTTAAATAAAGGTACCGATTGAATTGTTATATACATTATCAGGTCAATGTATATTTCAGAAATTCTCTCGCTTTTGGCGATTAATAGTAGAATCAGCTTTCGATTCATTTTGTCTGTAGATAGTTCCTTATAGTAGGTACATAATTAACGTAGATATCTACCTTGTGACTCCATACACAATTCTAGGTGTGTTTGTATGTGTAAATATTTTAGGCACCCACGACACAAGTCATCGAACTTAGTGAGGGGCTGTGAGTGAGAAATATATTATTTTTGTTATGTTTTTTCACGTTGGTACTTATTTGGATCAACGTATTAGCATTGCGATGCAGTGAGGCAATGCCGCCAGCATGATGGGAACTCTAGCCACTGGCTTAAGCACTTGAGTTACCTATAAACTCGATGATCTTGTAGGTGATTTAGATCGTTACTGTATAAATGTATATAGTTCTAGTGTTATTATTATTATGAGCCTACGGTGTCCCACTGCAGGGCAAAGGGCTCCCTACCCTCTCTCCACTGCTTGCGATCTTGTGCTACGGAAAACCATTCCTTCAAATATAAGTCAAGGTCGTCTTGCCACCTCCTTTTGGGTCTGCCGCGGCGTCGTTTGTTTTGTGGGGTCCATAAAGATATTGTGTTGTCCCATAGTTCCTTCGGCATACGACTGACGTGTCCAGCCCAGTCCCTCTTCAGCATACCTGCCTTATGTGTCACGTCAGCGATTTGGTTTTTGGAGCGCAGTATGGTGTTACGAATGCGAATCTGATCTGAGCTTTACGCCCAGAATAGCTCGCTGACAAACCTCTAGGGCAGACCTTTGATCACATATCAACCATGTTTGTGCACCGTAAGGTCCGTAAGTAAGGATGGGAAGTATACACATATCCATGAGCTTAGTTTTAGTGTCGTTTAGGAAATATAGGCAATTGGCCTGTTATATGTAGGAACTAAAAGAAATGTTTTATCGTAGGTATATTAAATGTAGGGAACTATAGATATCTAATACTTTACTACGACGTAGCATCTACTTAGGATTCAACGAATTTCTACCGGTTAAGTTTCTACGGCTACCAAATTAAAAAAAAACGTGGTGCCGACATCTCAATTAAATTCAAAAACGTAAAGAGCGTACCATCCCGCATCTCTCCACTACCGCAGGAACTACTAAGTTATAAACCACTTCTGTAACTAATACTCATTGTTTTAGCTATCAACTGTCATCGTTAGCATCCACTTATTGTAAACTTACCTCCAGGTAGCTCAAAGCGTTTCGCTTATACATATTTCATCCGTACAGCGAAGAAGTGGAACTCATTGCTTGCGTCTTTGTTCCCCGAACGGTACAATCAGGGTCAGGTCAGGTCTTCAAGTCTAGAGTGAATAGGTATCTTTTAGGCCTTTTAAATCTTCAGCCGCTACTTCACTTTCCATCAGGTGAGATAGTGGTCAAATGCTTGCCTTTCAAGCATTAAAAAGAAACTTACTGTAAAATGGCGCCCATCAGGTTATGGCCGAGTTCGTTACCGACAGCCAATGCCCCATTACTAACGAAGTTTTTCTGTTCCCTCGCTGCCCAGTTCTTGCCCAAAGGTTCCAGTGGCTTGACCACCAACATATCCGTGTCTAAGTATACACCACCGTATTTGTACATGGTGATGATTCTGGGAAAGAAGGTTTAAACATAAACGCTTTTAGACTTACACTAAGTTCGATGACATGTGTCGTGGGTGTCGGAAACATTCACATAACACAATCACAACCAGAACCAGAAACACAAATTTTCCTTAGGGAGAAAACTTGTGTTCACGACTTCAAGCCGGGAATCGAACATGAGACAACATTTTGCAAGCCTTCAGAATGTCGAAAATATTTGAGAAGGTTCTGCCGGAGTGGTTTAAAAATCCAGGTATGGACGCGTAAAACCTCACTTTGGAGTATTTCAATGGCATTTGATTTCACTTTAGACCAAGTGCACAAATACTTATTAACATACTGGACAAAACCAAGACAATGTTCATCAACATCACAAATCCTAGAATATTGGTCGTCAACGGTATACCCCTCGAAGTTGTTCAGGAGTAGGTATGTCTATAGGCTATGTGACGTCACAATGAAATATAATCCTCTCTAGAGGACATGAAAGGGGAGGAGAGGACTTATTGATGCTGTGTTCATATTCTATAATTATATATAAGGACATTTAAAAACCATATATATATATAATTATATAACGTAAGATTGGTTGTTGCTTTGAATTTGCCGTTAAAATTCATCTATGTTTTGAGATTTTTATCTTTTTCATTTTTTTTTTTTTTTTTTTTTTTTTTTGTGACAGTCTATTGTTTGACCACTATCTCACCTGATGGTAAGTGACGATGTGATCGAAGCTGGTAAACACACTAGACCTGGAATACGCAGGCTCTCAAGGATAACTGCCGGAACACCGTATTTGGCTTGGCGGCAGACTTTCAACTTGATGGTGGTAAGCTACTTTGGTAGCAAGCCAGGCGAGCAACTCACAAAATGCTCTACCACCTCTCAAATGTCACCTGATTAGCACCACCCGGGGACCACGTGTAGGGAGTCAGACTTAAGGGGTATCCTCCTACGGACGTGGGTGACTCAGCCCCCATAATTGTTTTGGTATTTCATTATTCTCAAGTTCGGTATATTACCTACATGGAAAAGAATGAAACCGTCTAATATGCGAGTCTTTAAGTCGCGAGTGAATAGGTAACGTGGTATGTTTGACTATCATGAATAAAAAAAATTAAAAAAACAAAACATCGTGTAAAACGGATGTACCTACAAATTCTTAATCACAAGATTATAACCCCAAAAAATTTAAATAAAAAATAAGTTTAAAAACTAAACCCAACTAAGTACTTAAAAATAGAAATCGCAAACAAAAAGTATGAAACAAGAAATTAAACCCTTCTGAAATTATCATGTACGAACTATTCAATATTGTATATGACATAAGTATGTAGTTCCAAATTAACACATACCTAGGTAACATATTTTAATGTATCTAATACATATTCATTGTGATGTTCAGAGAATATTCGTGGTCGTTACAAAACAATAAATTCTACCAGTAGTAAGCGATCATAGCCTTTAGAGAAAAGTTTTTGAACTTAATTATATTTAAGCAAGGTCGGAGAAAGAGTAGAAAATTCAAAATCCCCAATAAAGCACTCATGACAGTTAATGACTACTGCCAGATTCTAAATCTAAATCTTATGAATGACCATTCAACAAACAAAACTTGACTAATTACTTAATAATTTAAACGTAAGCAAAGCTTAAAAAACCGACTTTACTGCTTCATCTTTGGAAATCATGATCAGATTAAATGAATTAAATACGCATTATTGAGGATAACTCAAAATCTATTGATCAGATCTTGTTCAAATTTTAATGGGACTACACGAAAAGCATCATTTTTGGGGGCTGAGTCACCCACGTCCGTAGGAGGATACCCCTTAAGTCTGACTCCCTACACGTGGTCCCCGGGTGGTGCTAATCAGGTGACATTTGAGAGGTGGTAGAGCACTTTGTGAGCTGCTCGCCTGGCTTGCTACCAAAGTGCCTTACCACCATCAAGTTGAAAGTCTGCCGCCAAGCCAAATACGGTGTTCCGGCAGTTATCCTTGAGAGCCTGCGTATTCCAGGTCTAGTGTGTTTACCAGCTTCGATCACATCGTCACTTACCATCAGGTGAGATAGTGGTCAAACACTAGCCTGTCACGAATAAAAAATATATATATATTAACATCAAAATCAGTTCACCTAGAAAAGAGTTATGAGGTAACACACAAAATAAATACAGACGAATTGTCGTAAATTATCTAAAAGTACCTACCTGAGCAAGTCCGCAGTATGTTCGATCTTGTGTTTACTCTTGTTGAGAGCCTTCCCTTGAGCCAACATGTCCCCTAAAACCGTGTCCTTGGCATACTCCGCCGTGTGGACTCTTGTTAACCGCACATTGTTGAATTCCATCAGTTTCGCTAAACAGCTCCTCTCCAACACATCTCTTGAAATAGGAGAATTAAATAACACATAAACGTTCCTCCCTGGATGTATTCGCGCTGCCGATTCAACGGCGCATGCTTGTCTTGAATTTAAACCCCCTTTGCAAGTCGTTTCGTGGAAGAAAATCGAGTCTGGAGGAGGAACCATGTCTTCAGCAGAGGGTAAGGCGTCGCCTTCGGTTACGAGGTGACAAGATATCGTATCTGTCCGCGTCCAATTGATGGAGTAAGGTTTCTTTAGCACTATATCCATCTTCAAAATATACACAATAGCTATATTGATGACCACCAATACTGCTAAGCATGGGATCACTATTTTCCGTTTTAAAATCTGACGCATCTTGTAACGTATTACATTTATTTACAATGCGTTTTGATGCTTTATCTGTTTGTAATTGTATTTTTTTTATTATTATATAAATGCATTTATGCAGGCCGATGCAAGTTACTCAGCTGTTTACTAAAGTACTTAAGATCGACGCTTCATCTTATGACTCGCACTAAAGTGCGTGCAAGTCATAAGATTAAGCGTGGATCTTAAGTACTTCAGTAAACTGCTAAGTATCTTTGCAGGTTTTTATTTGATAGGCTTACGATTGATAACTACTTCACCCGTTTTTAGTGTTGATATGGCCGAATCATGGAATGTAAAAAATGCGGTATCAAAAGTCTTGTATTTTGTATAAAAACAGGCACAGCACCAATAAGCGAGGATTTTAAAGTAGGCGGTTGTATATCAAGGAATAACTCAGAACTCCATTTTCTTGAGACAGGACATACCTACTAACAATGTACCAGGTAGGCATTACCTGGATTCCTGATATCAGTGGAATAATAATAGGTAAGTTTTATTTGTAGTTACAACTCTCTATTATTTGTTTCGAGCCGATATCCGGAATCCATTTTGAGTGATGTCTTTGTTATCTCCTAGTAGCCAAAATACTGTAATGGTGACGCTATGATGTGTCGAATTGTGCTTAAAATAAAAATGGTGTATATCAATAGCAATTTTATTGTTTGTTGGTAGGTAATCAAAATATATAAAATTACAATATAATATAACAAATAAATACATAATATAAGAGACCCCCTTCATACAACATACGAGATTATTTTGCTCGTTTTTCCTCGATTTTGGTTACAGCAACGGGTAGACGCTTGAAATATTCACAGAATATTTAGTTATATACCTATTCACTTTTAAAACAAATAATTAAATTAAAATAAAACAAATATTATAGGATACAATAGACATGTTTTTTTGCCGTTTTTATAGATAATGGTAAGGAGCCCTTTATGCGCGAGTCCGACTTGCGCTTGGCCAGTTTTATTTATAAATAGTAAATAAATACAGTTAAAATCATCAAAAACAATCGAAAGTTTCAACAATTATCCTTATAACCTATGACATAACTTATTACGTTAAGTATGTACTATCTAAAAATAGCTTCATTTGGTTGTGGGGTGCCTCCTGGCTTGGCACCTTCTAAGCAGCGGGTGTTGGATCCCAGTGGAAGCACAAGTTTGCTCCCTAAGGGAAATTTGTGATTTCTGGTTCTGGCTGTGATAGTGTGTGTAATGTGACACCAAACACACTAAGAATACTCCAAATTAAAACCAAGTAACTTTCCAAATTAAAAAATGT
Organism: Lomographa bimaculata; assembly: GCA_948107665.1. Classification (NCBI taxonomy): domain Eukaryota; kingdom Metazoa; phylum Arthropoda; class Insecta; order Lepidoptera; family Geometridae; genus Lomographa; species Lomographa bimaculata. Next base: position 17,910,583 of record OX403595.1, read on the forward strand.
AGTTAGCTATATCGGTCAACACGACACACAGTTTTTCTCCCATGTATTTATGTTCTGTCATATCTATTGATCAGTTAAACACAACCTTATTTGTTATAATATTAAGCGTAAGCAAAGCTTAAAAAACCGACTTCACCGCGTTAATAAATGCGATTAAATGGAAAACTCAAAAACTAATGGTGAGATCTTCATCAAATTTAAATGGGACCACATGGGTAGCACCAGCATTCAAATTAAAAAACAATGAACCAAAATCGGTTTACCAAGAAAACAGAAAGAATAATCAAAATCAATTCACCAAGAAAACAGTCTAATCGATTATACCTCATATTTCTTGAAGTCGGTTATAAATCTGTACCTATACCATATATCTATGAGCCAAACCGATCTCCATACATATTCTTAATACTAGGACAGTGCTTTACTGCAAGTTTATCGTAGGGTGAATTTTTCCCCACTGTTCGACCATGGGTTAGTTTGTTCCACAGGTGGAAGGTGTAAGCCTTCTGTACTGTCTCAGGGGGAAAGTCGGTGTCGGGGGCAAATATGGTGGCCTCGCCTGACCAGTGGATGGGGTAGATGAACTCTGGGTTGTATACTTCGAACCCTGGAAATAAAATAATGACAGATATCTTTAGAAAAAGATTTTTATGTGTGTTGTAAGAGTAGATAGTAGTCAAACGCTTCTTTATTTTCAGATATAAAATAATCTTCAACTCTTAAAAAGTCGGAGTGAATAAGGAAGATGCAACTCCGATGACGTATACTACATCTGTAGTGCCACCACGAACTTGCGGGAACTCTGCAATGCGCTCCTCTCCCTTAGACTTCTATGAAATTGTTTATATGATCGGATTCATTTAACCAAATTAGTTTAGTACTAAAAAAATCCCAGTGTGAGTAAAAATACGTTTGTTTTCTCTTCACGCTGTAATGGCTGAACGATTTTTTGTGAAATTTGGAAAGTACGTAGCCTATACCTAGTATTAACACACACATAGGCTACTTTTTATCTAGATAAACGCGAGCAAAGCCAGCACGGCTAGTAAATCATAAAGGATTTATAAAGTGTTGGTTTACCGTGACAGGTAGCAGCAGATAAATCTGAAATCTTGGAGACGTTGCAGTACTTCATCAGGACTCTGTTCAGGGCGCCAGGGCCGTTGTGTGCCCACAGGTCCGGACGATAGGTCGATTTGATTTCTCTGGAAAACATTCCCATTTAATTGTATCTCATCGAGTTAAAATTAGAAATTATATTAAATATCCTACTACTATTATAAACGCGAAAGTCTGTAAGAATATATGGATGTCTGGATGTATGTTTGTTACTCTTTCACGCAAAAACTACTGAATGTATTTTGATGAAACTTTACAATAATATAGTTTACGGTTTATTTGTTATGATTCTACGGCTCCCAAATAAAAAAAAAAGTGGTGCTGACATCTCAACTCAATTGAAAAACGTAAAGAGCCGTACCATCCCGCATCTCTCCACTACCGCAGGAACTACTCAGTTATACACCACTCCTGTAACCACTCAATGTTTTTGCTATCAATTGCCATCGTTAGAATCAATTTATTGTTAATTTACCTCCAGGTAGCTCGAAGCGACTTCGCTTCTACTTTTATCATCCGTACAGCTAAGATGCTCATTGCTTGCGTCTTTGTTCCCCGGACGGTCTGAGTGTCTTCAAGTCTATAGAGAATAGGTATCTTTTAGGCCTATTTCATTTTCTACCGCATCTTCACTTTCCATCAGGTGAGTGGTCAAATGCTTGCCTATCAAGCACAAAAAAGAAACTTACTGTAAAATGGCGCCCATCAGGTTATGGCCGAGTTCGTTACCGACAGCCAATGCCGCATTATTAACGAAGTCTTTCTGTTCCCTCGCTGCCCAGTTCTTGCCCAAAGGTTCCAGTGGCTTGACAACTAACATGTCCGTGTCTAAGTATACACCACCGTATTTGTACATGGTGATGAATCTGAGAAAGAAGGTTTAAACATAAACGCTTATAAACTCACACTAAGTTCGATGACATGTGTCGTGGGTGTCGGAAACATTCACATAACACAATCACAACCAGAACCAGAAACACATTTTTTTCTTGGGGAGAAAACTTGTGTTCACGACTTCACGCCGGGAATCGAATATGAGATAACATTTTGCAAGCCTTCAGGATGTCGAAAATATTTGAGAAAGTTCTGCCGGAGTAGTTTAAAAATCCAGTTATGGACGCGTTAAAACTCACTGTGGAGTATTTCAATGGCATTTGATTTCGCTTAACTTTAAACCAAGTGCACAAATAGATACTTATTAACATACTGGACAAAACCAAGACAGTGATCATCAACATCACAAATCCGAGAATATTGGTCGTCAACGGTATACCCCTCGAAATTGTTCAGGAGTAGGTATGTCTATAGGCTATGTGACGTCACAATTAAGTATAACCCATTCTAGAGGACATTATAGGGGCATTAACTAAACATTTTTTTATTGATGTCGTGTCGTTATTAAATGAAAGGGCTTAATTTGGACATTTTAAAACCATATATTATAATATTTTTTTAGCTGTTGCTCGCAATAAATTTGACTTCATCGATTTATCTTCGGAACCTTGATCAGATTTAACGTATTAAACACGCATTATTGACATTAACTCAAAACTAGTGATCAGATCTTGACCAATTTTAATAGGATTGAATGAAATGTATCAGCTTTAAAACAAAAAAGGATCATTTAAATCAGTTCACCTAGAAAAAAGTTCACAAAATAAATACAAACGAATTGAGAAACTCCTCCTTTTTTTAAGTTGGTTAAAAATATCGTAAATGATCTAAAAGTACCTACCTGAGCAAGTCCGCAGTATGTTCGATCTTGTGAATGCATTAAATACGCATTATTGAGGATAACTCAAAATCTATTGCCAGATCTTGTTCAAATTTTAATGGGACTACCTACATGAAAAGCATCAACTTTTAAATAAAAAATAAACATCAAAATCAGTTCACCTAGAAAAGAGTTCTGAGGTAACACACAAAATAAATACAGACGAATTGTCGTAAATTATCTAAAAGTTCCTACCTGAGCAAGTCCGCAGTATGTTCGATCTTGTGTTGACTCTTGTTGAGGTCTTTCCCTTGAGCCAACATGTCCCCTAAAACCGTGTCCTTGGCATACTCCGCCGTGTGGACTCTTGTTAACCGCACATTGTTGAATTCCATCAGTTTCGCTAAACAGCTCCTCTCCAACACATCTCTTGAAATAGGAGAATTAAATAACACATAAACGTTCCTCCCTGGATGTATTCGCGCTGCCGATTCAACGGCGCATGCTTGTCTTGAGTTTAAACCCCCTCTGCAAGTCGTTTCGTGGAAGAAAATCGAGTCTGGAGGAGGAACCATGTCTTCAGCAGAGGGTAAGGCGTCGCCTTCGGTTACGAGGTGACAAGATATCGTATCTGTCAGCGTCCAATTGATGAAGTAAGGTTCCTTTAGCATTATATCCCTCTTCAAAATATACACAATAGCTATATTAATGACAACCAATACTGCTAAGCATGGTAACACTATTTTCCGTTTCAAAATCTGATACATCTTGTAACGTATTACATTTATTTACCTAGAATGTGTTTTGATGGTTTATCTGTCTGTAATTGTATTATTAATTTTATTATACTGTTTGATTAAATAAATGCATTTATGCAGGCTGTAAGGCAGGCCTGCAACTAAATGTTATCTATCCACGTAATACTTTGGTGCAAGTCATAAGATTAAGCGTGGATCTTAAGTACTTCAGTAAACAGCTAAGTAACCTACAGGCATACCTACATATTTTTTACTTCCCAAAAAAGGAGGAGGTACTCAAGTCGACTATTTTTTTTTAAAGTTTGTTACCTTATAACTTCTCTCCACGTGAGCCGATTTTGATTTTTTTTTAGTTTGAAAGATGTTGCTTTCTAATTGGTCCTATTTAAATTTGATCAAGATCTGATCCGTAGTTCTTGAAATATCGTCAATAATGCTTATTTTGTGGACTACTTTGGCGATGTTCACGTTTAACCGACTTCAAAAGTTACCTCATAACTTCTTTCGTTGCGAGCCGATTTTGATGATTATTTTTTTATTTGAATGCTGGTGATTTTCATGTGGTCCCATTGAAAATTTGATCAAGATCTGATCTCTAGTTTTTGAGTTATAGTTATATATAGTTAATACATGAAATCGGATCAAGGTTCCAAAGATAAATCGGTTAAGTCGGTTTTTGTTAAGCTTTGCTTGCGTTTAATTATACAATTAGTAAGTACTTCTAATCTAATTTATAAATATTTACGGAGCCGACGTTTTTTCCTAAGTACCACCGACATTTTTCGGACATTATATTACATTATCATCAAAATTCTTACTTATACAGAGCTAGTAAACACTTAAATAACGTATGTAGATATAATAATACGTTTGATTTGTTTTGCACCAGGGTAGGCTCGGCGAGGCAGCTTAGTAGCGATTTCTTTTATAATTAGACTCAATTGTTGAAATAATTTAAATATTATGATAATAGTCTTCGTTTGGATGTACTATACTTACTCAATTTTTGGAAGTTTTGTTACGTATTTTTTATTTTTTCTTTGTATAACGATGCGTTAATGTCAGGTTTGCGTTAAATATTGAAATATTTTGTTACTAACCGTAAGGACCAGTACTAACAGTGATTACCTACCAACAAACAATAACATTGCGATTGTTATACACCTTTTTTATTTTAACCATAAATCAACACATTATAGCGTCACCATTACAGTATTTTGGCTACCAGGAGATAACAAACACATCACTCAAAATGGATTCCGGATATCGGCTCGGAACAAATAAAAGAGAGATTTAACTACAAATAAATCTTACCTATTATTAATCCATCCGATATCCGGAATCCAGGTAATGCCTACCTGGTACATTGTGAGTAAGTATAATGATCCAAAAAATCACCGACCGCCGCCATCTTGCCCACCAAAAACTATGCGATGGTAGCGCCGGAAGTCGAAGGGAGGAAGTTGCTGGGATGTAAACCGTAAATAAGACATAGGCTTGACTCAAAATGGATTCCGGATATTGGCTTGGAACAAATAATGTAAAGTTATTGCAAATCATCGTATATCTTCTTGATTGTATAATATATTGAAGAAGGATTAAATACTCATCAAGTATTGTTAGTTTATATAATTGTCATAATTTTGAGTTATTAATTGTTCTAAATCACAATCTTTAGTAAATACATACTACAAAGTACAATTTTAGTATGAAAAGTTTGTCAATGGTATCGGTTTCTTTTTTAGTTTTTTACTTATTAAGTACTACAAAAGTAAGCATTCTTGTGAAATGAAATTCCATCCTTTGTGAAGCTAGATATATGTCTTCCTGCACCATTTTATTGCACAACTCGGCATATTTCTAAATTTATTTTGCAGTTTTATTGACCGTTCCGTGTCGAATGATGATCTGTTGGGACGTACCCGGACTGATAGTACTAGCGCCGAGTGATGATATACCACAACATGGTATATCGTAGGCTTAAGAGGGGGTATGGTATAAGCAGTCAATTTAGTCTTTGGTCTACCACAACTGCATTCGAATCCGTAAAATCCCAACTTAAGATGTATACACACAAGTAATCTATACCAAGAAACAACAATACCAAAAAAAAAAATAGAAACGCTAACGAGATCAACCTACATACACCACGAACTAACTAAGCTATAAAAGTATTATGTACGAAGGTGCCCAATTATACAACAAATGCCTAAAGATATAAAACAAGCAAGAAATACGTTCACTAAAAAAAACACTAGATATGATATATTATGATACACTGTCGTGTGATTATGAACCAATAACATTAAAATATTGTTAGAAATCAATAATATTAATAATAGTTAAACTATTTTTTACTTCATTAAGAATTAAAAATTTTAGAACATTCTTATGACTAACTAAGTATATTATTATCAACTAAACATAAATCTATTATTTACTAAAATTAAAGCTATTAGTAACTAAAATTAAAACTATTATATCATAATAAGACGACAAATATTATATATAGAATCAAAACCTATATCTGCATGCCTCTTCTAGTTGCGCTTACTCTGTGAGCGTAGTTGTTGTAGGTAATAGGAACTACGGTGTTACGGGAGTCAGCCGGGCGGCCGCGGGCGGCTCAGTTGCGTATATGTCTTGTTTATTTACTTATATTGTATGTAAGACCAGAAAATTGTTTATATTAAGATATCTCATGTAACCAAGTGAATTCATTCTTTTTGAGAAACAAATAATCTGTAAATCAAGCCCTCAGATTCGGATTCAAATTTTCGTCAAAAAATATAATGGACCTATTGTATCTTAATACTATAAGAATCTTTGTCCTGACATACTGATTCACTGACTGACTGACTTAGAGACAACGCACAGTCTAAACTGCTGCACTGGGTAGAGACTGGCGTAGAGACTTGAATTTTGGAGGGTACCTACATTTGTCTTAGTACAGTAGGGGTATACTATGAATGGATTTTTGTAAATTCCACCCAAAAAGGAGTAAAATGGGGTGAAAATCAAAACCTTTTTTTTTCAAATTATATTTGTTATCAACATTTTTTTTTTGAACTTATAACGATGAAAATTGGTATTTGAGAAGTTCTTTTAATATAAAAAAAAAGTAATCAATAGTTGTTTGCCAACGGTTCATTAAAGCTGTGCTGGGGGATATACATATATATTTAATGTCGAAAGTTCTTTATTTACGAAGTAATACCGACCGACGTCACAAGCCCTTGCACTTAGTGTGGGGCTATGGGTGTGAAAGCGTTTATTTGTAAGTTTTTTAAGTTTTAGGGCAACGCCGCGCCACCGCCGCCGGGCGGTTCATCTAGTTATATAGTGCCCGCTCAATCTTGTTCCATGCGACTTAAATCATTAATTTATTTAATTGTAATAAGAAACAACAGCTCCGTCCTAGATACTTGCATCATAATAGCTTGCGTTGCACGACTCTATCTTAATAAAGAGACCTCGTGAGGAGAGCAACACAAGGCCCCTAAAACTTAAGGGGGTGATACCAAAATGTCTCCTAAGACGCGTTAATTTGTAACCGTTTTACCCGGCATTCATAATAAAACCAGATACATAAAAATATACATCGGAATATCTATATATATAAAAGAAAGTCGTGTTAGTTACTCCACTTATAACTCAAGAACGGCTGAACCGATTTAGCTAAAAATTGGCAGGGAGGTAGTTTAGAGCCAGGAGAAGGACATAGGATACTTTTTAAGAACGTACATTTCTTTAAATTTTTTTTTATATATAAAAGAAAGACGTGTTAGTTACTCCACTTATAACTCAAGAACGGCTGAACCGATTTAGCTGAAAATTGGCAGGGAGGTAGTTTAGAGCCAGGAGAAGGACATAGGATACTTTTTAAGAACGTACATTTCTTTAAATTTTTTTTTATATATAAAAGAAAGACGTGTTAGTTACTCCACTTATAACTCAAGAACGGCTGAACCGATTTAGCTGAAAATTGGCAGGGAGGTAGTTTAGAGCCAGGAGAAGGACATAGGATACTTTTTAAGAACGTACATTTCTTTAAATTTTTTTTTACATTTCGACATGCTTTCCATTTTCTCATACGTCACTCGGATTTGGTAAAGTACTAGGCAAACATAAACATGAAGGTTGTAATAATATAGTCACGTGACATTGTAACGCATGCCGGGTATGGCTTCCTAAATATGCACATTCATTGACTGTTAGGCGGAACGAAGGTCGCCGGGACAGCTAGTGTATGATAAATGATACCTGAAAAAAAAAACAAATCCCATGCAAATAACATCAATTTGTATTTTTGTAACAATTACGTTCCGCCATTTTATATCTAAACTCTGTGAAAGTTATTTCGTATACAAAACGTATGATTTATTCAGCTTATTTTTTTTAGGCCAGGTTTTAACATAATTTCAATAAAACTTATCAATAATATTTGTTTATTATCTGTGGAGGCTTTTAAATGGCTGCTTGTTATATATACAAAGATTTATTTTATAATATTTTTTTTAATAAAACTATCCTACTTAATATTATAAATCCGAAAGTTTGTGTGTAAGTGTGTAAGTATGTTTGTTTGTTGCCTTCTTCACGCTTTAAAGGCTGAACGGATTTGGATAAAATTTGGAATGTACATAGCTTATACCTAGGATTAACACATAGGCCTTTTAACTTGATAATAGCAAGCGAAGCCGCGGGGCACGGCTAGTAAAAAATAAAAGATTGCTACGCGTGACCTTGCGCCCGCCAAAATGAAATTTACGCAGTGTATGGGTATCAAAAGTAGTAGTCAAAAGTGTATGGGTGATAGTTGACTATGGTAAAAAAGGTTCTCGCATTGGCGTTTATCTGCCTCTTAAGAACTGGACCACCACCACGGTCACTGTGTATAGTGGCGAGATATGTAACTACTAGGTATTATATTTATTATTGATTTTTATTGAGGACTTGATATGTGTTTATTTATTTATTTAACTCTTTATTGCCCAAAAAAGGTACAAAGGGTGGACTTAACGCTAAAAGCATTTTCTACCAGTCAACCACTCATGGTTGAAAAGCGGAGGCTGTAGGCATGCATCAAAAATAATAAAGTGGTAAAAAATATGAAACTATTAAAATATTTTTTGTATGAATAAATTAAATTAAAAAATATATAATAATAATTAAACAAGACTTAAATATAATATATATCTAAAAAAAAAAAAAACAATACATATACTATAATAGACGTAATACATATGAATACAACATTATATAATACATAAAATATAATTATCGTAACATTAAACTCATTGCAATTAATCGGGGTAATTCCGGTAGGTATAAGAGAATAGAAAAACATATACATATTAAGTAACTGGCGAATCATTTAGATAGTGTTCTTTCACACGCATTTTAAACGTTACCTTAGAAGAAACCTTTCTCATCTGTGTTCAGTTGTTTTCATAATTTCTCTCACGAAAAAATTTAAGGTAAGTGTGGTAGGTACTTACTTTTTATTTAGGAATTGAACTATAGGTTAGAAACTCCAGATGAACAGAATACGCTGAATGTACTTCATTCTAAAGTACATCATCAACTGAACTGCTCGTTGGCTTAGTTGGGTGCGTGTTCGCCTTGTAAGCAGGGGTATCGGGTTCAATTCCCGGAACACAAGTTTTCTCTCCAAGTAAAGTTTTTTTCTGGTTCTGGTTGTGATTGTGTGTGTGATGTTAATGTTTCCGGCACCCACGACACAAGTCGAACTTAGTGTGGGGCTGTGAGTGTGAAAGCGTTTATTCATTTAATTAATAACTGTTACACTTGTCATTACGGGAATCGGTGACTGAGTCATTTAAACCTTGTAGATACCTAGGTAGGTTACCTAAGCCTATGCCTCATATCTAGGACAAACTATGTCGATAGGTTCTATACAATCTGACTCTCTTTATACACTGCATGCCACGAAAATTATGGATACTTTACTTTAATAAAAGTTACAACTAAATAAATATATATCACACTATCATACTAATAATGTAAATCTGAAAGTCTAAGTGTGTACCTAAGTATTTTTGTTTTCTCTTCACTCTGTACGAATTTGATTTCGAATGACGGCTCATTCCTAGAATTAACACATAAGCAATTTTTTTACTTGAAAAAGTAAATTAAATTATTAAAATAATTACTAATATTCTACGTAGAGGTGGTAGAGCATTTTGTGAGTTGCTCGCCTGGCTTGCTACCAAAGTAGCTTACCACCATCAAGTTGAGAGTCTGCCGCCAAGCCAAATACGGTGTTCCGGCAGTTATCCTTGAGAGCCTGCGTATTCCAGGTCTAGTGTGTTTACCAGCTTCGATCACGTCGTCACTTACCATCAGGTGAGATAGTGGTCAAACACTAGCCTGTCACAAATAAAAAAATAAATAAAAAAAAGTACATTTAAAATTATATAGTTCATAATATAAAATCAATCTTATGATAGATAATAAAAGACATATACATACAAGCCTAAGCAGATAAAAATCAAAGGTTTACTGCAGAAGCTTACTGCTAGATAGGTAATCATTTGACCATTATTACCATTTTTTATGCTTGATAAAATTGGCTCCTCATTCTGTATGCATTTAGCCAATTTGTTATTATGTACAAATTGGCTAAATGCATACAGAATGAGGAGCCAATTTTATCAAACACAGCCAATCCTAGTCAGCAATCACAGTTAAAGTCGAGTATAGTATATTATTATACGAGTTTAAAAAACGAATAACCGACGTCAATCTATACTTATAATAAAACTGTTCGAGGTCAAATTCTGTACAATGAAGATATTTTGAAAATGTTTAATGGAGGACAGTCTACTATCGAAACGGAAGCAAAACATGTATTTAAAAATTTTTTTGTCTGTCTGTCTGTCCTCCTGTATCTTGAAGCACTATCACGCCAAAACTACAGGGTGGATTGTAATGAAATTCGGTGTGATTATAGTGTGTTCTCCGAGGTATTACTTAGAATACTTTTTATTCAGAATTTTTTATTAGTTTAGGTTAAACAGCTTTATTCCTTAACTACAGTATATAACTTTGTAATTTCATGTAAATGTATGAAGTTACCAACTTTACTTTGCATTTGATGCAATCAATGCGATCTTGTACATTGCAGATATTTCGAATATTTATTCTAACTTCGGTACGTACGTTATGGGTTTTGTACTTTTTAAATTGCATAAATAAACACCTACAGCCATATTTGGTGCAACTCTGTGCTTTATGTACAGCGTAGAATGGCAAAAGAGGGGCCTACCGCATACACATATTATTTTATGGCTGCAAGAAAAAATTCGTCCGAATGACGTCGATAGCATAATTAGCGCTGAATTTTCAAACCCCAGTGATGATCCGTCCTTGCATGCCATCGTAAAGGCGCATATGGTGCATGGTCCATGCGGTACTCTTAATAATAACTCCCCCTGCATGCGAGATGGGTGTTGTACTAAGAGGTTCCCGAAAACACCTGTCCAGCAGACAGTGACTGGGGAGGATGGTTATCCATCCTACCGTCGCCGTTTGCCTTCGCAGGGAGGTTCCTCTGCGACCATGGCTGTACGTGGCCAAGAAATCTTGGTGGATAACCGATGGATTGTGCCGTATTCTCCAGTTCTGACAAAAACATTTGAAGCACATATAAACGTTGAGATGTGTAACAGTGTGAACTCGATAAAATACATATGCAAATATGTCAATAAGGGAAGCGACCAAGCGATAATTGCTGCAGACAGCACCAACAGCCGAGATGAAGTTAGTCGCTACCAATCGGGTCGATACATTAGCTCTTCGGAAGCCGTTTGGCGGATTCTCAGATTTCCAATACATGAGCGCTACCCACCTGTTTCACATCTCGACATTCATTTGGAGAGCCAACACAGAATTTATTTCAATGAAGATGGCGTCGAAGAGAGGCTACTCAATCCAAGACAAACAACTTTGTTGGCCTTTTTTCGACTATGCCAAACCGATGATTTTACAAGAACACTATTATACGAAGAAGTGCCTGCCTATTACACGTTTTAGGGAACACAATTTGGGTAGAGTATACACAGCGCACCCAAACAATACGGAGTTGTATTACTTGCGGTTGCTTCTGCATACTGTTTGTGGCCCGTCGTCATTCAGTGGGCTACGAACAGTCGTTTACTGTTCGTAGCCCACTGAATGACGTCGGACGTAGAACAACCTACCTATGTTGCCGCATGCCGGGAACTACATTTGCTGGATGATGATCAGCACTAGGATGCTACACTAGCTAAGGCTTGCATCAGCGACAGTCCACGACAATTGCGCCATCTGTTTTCCATGATGTTGGTGTTCTGTGGGCTTTCTGATGCCTTACAGCTTTGGCAGAAATACCAAAATGGCAGAAGATTTCATTTGGAATGGTGCAAATCCCGGTACGTCTCACAATGAATGCCTTAAGAAAATTCAAGATATGTTTTTCTCAATCGGTGGGAATAGCTTCACAAGCTATGGTTTGCCAGAACCTGCACCTATTCCAAACCAAGTACAGCCTGCTAACCGGGAGTACTTTTCTGAGACCAACCATGACCCTGCAGAAATCGCGGCAACTATAAGACATGGACTGCACCGACTAACTGTTGAGCAACAGGCAGTTTTTCATCAAGTATGCAACAGCGCCGTGAACAATACAGGAGATATGTTTTTCTTGGATGCACCCGGGGGAACAGGTAAAATATTTCTAACCAAAATAATCTTGGCTCAGATACGCAGCCAAGGCAAAATTGGATTAGCTGTGGCGTCATCTGGCATCATCTGGCTACATTGTTGCCAGGAGGAAAAACAGCCCACGCCAAGTTCAAAATTCCTATACAATTGGAGATTTCTGAAACACCGGTGTGTGACATCTCACGCAATAGTGATAAAGCACATGTTCTACGTGGGTGTTCTCTAATTGTATGGGATGAGTGTACAATGGCGCACCGCAAAGCAGTGGAGGCTGTAAACAGGACGGTATAGGATATAAGGCGAGACGACCGGCCCATGGGAGGTATCACAATGTTGTTTTGTGGAGATTTCAGACAAACACTGCCTGTAGTCCCACGCGGCACAAGAGCTGATGAAGTTAATGCATGTTTGAAATCGTCAAGTCTCTGACCACAAATATATCGGCTTCATCTTAGCACCAACAAGAGCTCAAATCGGCGGCAACAATAATGCTCAAGAGTTTTCCGATTTGTTGCTTAGTATTGGAAATGATACGTTTCCAAAAGAAGAAGGAAAAGTTAGACTAACTTATGTCAGATGGTTCCTTCTTCTGAAGAACTAATCCCGGCTGTCTATGGTGATATTGAACAAGTGATAAATCGTGAAAACTCTTGGCTTTGCGAGCGTGCCATACTCACGACTCGAAATGACCAGGCAGCAGCTTTGAATAATAAGATACTCAGTCGCGTCGCTGGTGAAGCCACCAACTACAATTCTATCAATAGGGTAGTAGAGCAAGATGATGCTACTACTTACCCAATAGAATTATTAAATTCGTTGTCGGCCCCTGGGCTGCCATCTCACTCAATAAGTTTGAAAGTTGGAGTGCCAATTATCCTGTTGCGTAATTTAAGTCCGCCCAAATTATGCAATGGATAGATAGATAGATAAAACTTTGTTGATCCACTTTATAAGAATAGATAAAAAAAGGTAACAAACAAGCTTATACGTAAAGTATCACAACAGGCGGCCTTATCACTAATAGCGATCTCTACCAGGAACTCGACTAAAGGTAGTTAGGTTGCAATAAAACGTCATAGAGGCAGACATTTTGACTGGATGTGGTACTGGGGAAGAAGTTTTCATTCCCAGGATACCGCTTATACCGAACAACTATCCTTTCCGTTTCAAGCGGGTCCAGTTCCCCGTGAGTTTATGCTTTGCAATGACAATAAATAAAGCGCAAGGCCAGACTTTGCGCACTGCGGGCGTGGACCTCACCTCCAGCTGTTTCAGCCACGGACAACTGTATGTGGCACTGTCGAGGGTGAGTGAAGCAGAAAATATGTTTGTGTACTGTCCCAACGGTGTCACTCATAAATTCATAATATAGTGTACAGAGAAGCTTTGTAAATGAAGGTGTCATCGCCGTGACACAAATACAAATACAAAATTTATTTATTTAACAAACAAGATAAATACAATAATATAGAATTGCCCACGAACCCCGCACTAGGACAAGCTTGTACCGCGGGTGACACACACCTTCATTTACAAAGGCAACATAACGGACATATACTTTCCAGATTCAGTGTAGGTAACTTGCTCGGTTGAAATAGTGAAAAACCAGCAAGGTTATCCGAAGGTGTAAACCGTTTCAAAGGAGTTCAATAAGTCAGAACACGCGTGCAACGCCGCGGGTACAGCTAGTCGTAAATATCTCCAAGACTCCTAATCAGATCTTGATCAATTTATAATGGGACCACCTGGGAAGTATCCTTTTTAAATAAAAAAAATATATTTTTTGGCGTCTCCGAGTAATCGAGGAACATACATAAAAAAACCAAAGAATTGCATGCCTCCTCCTTCTTTTGCAAGTCGGTAAAAAAGAGCCATGGTGGTGAGTGAAAGTTAAAATACTTCTTTCTTTTAAGTGTTTAAGTGTACGCCCGAAAGGGCAAATTATTATAACGCTTTTGATAAGGTCCTAGGCAAGCATGTCACATCTTCGGCCGCAACATCACTTTCCGTCAGGTGAGATAGTGGTCAAATGCTTGCCTATTCAAGATAAAAAAAATAAAACCTAATTTAAGATCTTTTTATAAACAGTTATTAACATTAAACATTTTTCTTTTCTATTCTCTTCTAAATTGAGTTACAATTGTAACACTATCACTAAATTGTTCTACAATTTTACTGGCAATATTTAAAAAGTGTGTCCACATTTTGACAGGACTTATATGAAAGCCAAGTAGGTACATACATCGATCCGTTTCAACACTCGAAGTCTGTTTACACTGCAGGCATATTATCTTATCCTTTACTGGTTTGTGAAGTGCATTGATAGCGCGTCTAACTCGTTTGCACTATCGTCTCCATATACCTTAGTACTGTGAAATTGATAAAGACGTAACATTAATTACTATCTTATCATCAGCATTCACGGGCTTGAAAGAAATACGGACGTAACCTCTAACCATGGTTGAAGCATGCAAATTAATATTACGTGTCAGTAAATTAACTAAATAAACTTTCAGTTACTCAATTATAATAATTAATGTTATCCGGTGTTAATAAATGTAATAATTAATATTTCCTATGGCCATCCGCTCTAACTAAATGCGTCTAGTATCTAGCCGCTATTATAGCTGATCAATAAATCATCATTTGTGCAACTTTTCACATAGTACGTTATAACAGGTAGGTCAATTAAAAAATATTTTTTCGACTCACAGAGTTCTTGAATAGCCGGAAAACTTAAATATATATTTAAACGCCTAAATAAAAATAGCATACGGCACTATAATACACATGATATGTGCTTCCTTATGTCATTCCGTTTTATCATACTGTATAATAGTGTGGGGTGCAACCTAAGCATCCTATTTGTTTAAACTTGAACGAACACAAAGAGGAATACTAAAAATAGATCACCAATTCGAGTAATATGGACAAGCCGTGATATCCTGGAAATATTAGCAAATATAATTAAAAAAACAGTGTAATTAGGTGCCAAATATATTTCGGTAATTTTCATACACAATGGGACAGAATCGCTTTGCTAATTTTGCATAGGGAGCGTCCTTGCTAACTTTTAGCTTATGAGTCTGTTTGTTCCACATGTGGTATATGTGGGCGTTGGGATCAACTTGAAAGTCACCAGGCTCGAAGAAGGATTGAGGCAGGTCGGGGCTGACTGGGTAGAAGAGCGCAGGGGGATATACTTCGAATCCTGAAACAATATTGGTCACACATATATCATGGTCATGCAATGCCACATTTAAAAAAAGTGTTTTATCTCTGTCCCGTTTATGGAAATTGGATATTGTTCATACTAAAATTACGATAAAGGATAGGGGGTAGTGAGGATTAGGAGGATGTGAGGTTAGGAGGTTGAATAATACTTTACGACCTATTCTCATAACAACCAAAATACGATAAAACAATAATATCGGTAGAGCCATTTTGGAGGAGTTCG
Organism: Lomographa bimaculata; assembly: GCA_948107665.1. Classification (NCBI taxonomy): domain Eukaryota; kingdom Metazoa; phylum Arthropoda; class Insecta; order Lepidoptera; family Geometridae; genus Lomographa; species Lomographa bimaculata. The sequence continues at coordinate 17,926,358 of OX403595.1, forward strand.
ACCAAAAACACCGCGGCACGAGGTTTTTATTTATTAGAAGATAATTCTTTTGTATGTGTGTATGTGATTAAATTCATCCTAAACAGCTGCACAGATTTTGATGAAATTTTTGTGTGTTAAGGTGGGCTTAAAAATGGTTTACATTCAATGAGAATTAACATTAATCAACGAGAAAACTAATAAAAAAAAACTATTCAAAATATTTATTGTCACTAAAGCTTACCAAGACATCTCCCAGCATTCATTTCAGTGACGTCATCGGTGGAACACAGCTCCTTCAGGACACTAGTGATCACGTTGGGCCCATTTTGCCCCCATACATCACCTCTGAAATTCTCCGCTAATTTTCTAAAAAACAAAATACTTATGCGCCAGTCACTAATCTTTTAAGGTTATCAAGTACGTATAGCTCTATCTATATAGCATTACAGTAATTCAAGTGTACTTGGAATAATCTAAATGATAACTTCATTTAGAGGAAATCATATTGTAAGCCGAGCATGTTTACCACCCTCGACAACATTATCACTTACCGATTACCCACAGACGAGAGTCTAACGCCAACCTATCAGATAAGGAAAATAAAAAATAAACTAAAATAAAAAACGCAATATTTTCTTTTTATTATTCAATTACCGGATCTACAGACCGATTGCATTGTGTTTTTTTTTTTTTATGCTGGATAGGTTATTTGACAGCTATCTCACCTGATCGAAAGTGATATAACGACGATATTAAAAAAAACACATTGAAATCGGCTATAGATTCGATATTTGTGATATTTATAAAAAGCTAGACTTGAAGGCTCCCAGGGCATACAGTACAGCGAACAAAGTCGCGGGCATTCAGTTACAATCTGGGTGTCATCAAGTCTAAAGTGAATAGGTACATTATAGGCAAGCATTCCCATTTTCGGCCGCATCGTCACTTTTCATCAGGTGATCAGCGGTGAGGTGCTTGCCTATCTAGCATAAAAAAATACAGTTCAGGGAACAATGACGCGTGAAATGAGTTCATCTCCTACGCCATACGCCCTGTTTACCTAGATCAAACAATTCAGGGAACAAAGACGCGGGCAATGAGTACACTCCTTCGCCAAACACCCTGTCTACCTAGATCATACTTATCATCATCATCCGTACAGCGAAGGAGTGGAACTCATTGCCTGCGTCTTTGTTCCCTGAACGATACAATCTGGGTTTCTTCAAGTCTAAAGTGAATAGGTACATTCTTGGCAAACATGTTTCATCTTCGGCCGCATCGTCACTTTCCATCAGGTGAGATAGCGGTCAAATGCTTGCCTATATAGCATAACAAAAATACAGTTCAGGGAATCAAAGACGAGGGTAATGAGTTCCGGTCCTTCGCCAAACCCTGTTCCTAGATTAAACATTTTAGGGAACAAAGACGCAGGCAATGAGTTCCACTGCTTCGCCAAAATGTTTACCTACCTACTTACCTAACTGCCGCATCAGAAACGAAGGTTCCCAAACCGTCTCTATGGAACGACAGTGCTCCCGCCCCAATAAATCCTTTGTTCTCCCTCGCAGCCCAGTTTTTCTTTAGACTACCAAGTGGTTTAACTACCACAGAATCCAGGTCTAAGTAAATCCCACTCCATTTGTATAGAGTCAGGTATCTCAGTACATCTGAGGTGTGTGAGATTGGCCAGCGTGTTCTATTTAGCGCTCCGCCGCTTACCAAATCTTCTAGAGGAGTTCCTTTAAAACAAAAAAATAAATGAAATATGACAGAAGTTACTTTTCATTGGGAATATATTATCTGATCCTCTATAATTGATCTATTGTACATGAGCACTTTCAAACATACTCGATTAATATTTGTTTGATATACAAAAGTAGTATATGAACCTCTTTTTTTAGTAATTGGTATTTTTTTTTAATTTTTGGTCCAATTATTTATTATTTCCACTAGAAATACACTCAAAGATAAATCGAATTATATAAAAGTTATTTTTTTGCTTGGTTTTAATCAGATTGTAATATTTATTAATTTATTTTATAAAAAAGAGGACTTACTATATTCCAGAAACACTTTAAAAGACTGATGACCGTTTAAACAGCTATTTACAAACAAACATACAAGATACAGTATAATCTGGGTGTCTTCAAGTCTAGAGTGAATAGGTACCTTCTAGGCAAGCATGTTCCATCTTTGGCCGCATCGTCACTTTCCATCAGGTGAGATAGCGGTCAAATACTTGCTATCTACTCGTAGTATCAAAAAAAAAAGATACGCGCGAAAAACATTAAGTTATTACTTTATTAAGTATACCTACCAAGAATCAAGAATCAAGAATAATTTATTGTGATCTGACAAATTATAACGGTATGCAAGTTGTTAGTGCAATTATGTGACATCAGTTTACCCACTTCAAGCATTCAAAATATAGACACAGCAACCACTTTCAAGGGAGGGGTATGTATTTTTTTTTTGTAATAATCACACATATTTTTGAAATATTATTTTACTCTTCTATTTGATATCCATCTGGATGGTATTTGTCGTTTTATATATTTTTGTTTAATATTAGGTATTTTATGGAGTAGATACCTACTTACTACGTATGCCATTCATTTCATTAAGAAATAAAGCTTGGCCTGTGACACCCGGAAAATAGAACAAATTCTACGACACCCTATAATTCGGTTTATCAGCTTAGACGTTGTAAGGGAACAAGCAGAGATACCCACATATCTTTTCGCAATGTATGTTGCATAAATCATAAATATAAGTTGCTGTCTGGAGAGCACATACAGTAACAGCTTCAGACATTGGAATACCTTTTGTTTTTTTGTGATCGATAGACAAGCCAAATGCTTGCCACACCACCATCTCACCTACTTATAATAAGGTGCAATACATACCTACCATGCCAAGCCATACATAGTAGATACGTACATAATTATATTTAACCTAGTAGATACTAATCAAAGATTTCAAGTAGCAACGGTTTTAACGAAGCATTAAAAACATACCAAACGAGGCAAACAACGAGGCAATTATTGTTATAAATAAATAAATACCTTTAGCATACTCCACCAGATGCACTCTCGAGAAGAACACATTCTTCAATAACCTCAACAACTCAATGTTAACATCTCCAAGGCCCAGCTTATTCACAGGAGCTGAGAACAGCACATGCACCTCCCAATCAGGATGGGCTCTCGCAGCAGCCTCTATGGTACACGCCTGTCTTGAATCCAACCTCCCTTTGCACGATGTCTCGTGGAAGAATATAGAGTTCGAAGACGGATAGAAACTTTCATCAATGCTTGGCAACGCGTCTCCTTCACTAGAGTAATGGCACGAGACATCTTCAACTGTTCCTAAGTTTATGAAATACAAATCTGGAGAATATTCCGAATTTAAAACTAATATAACTATCGACGTGAAAAGTAACACGAGTAAAGTTCTGCGGCTTCTAATTTTTCTAGTCAAATAATCCATATTTTGTGTTTGCACATTACGGGCTCCGAGATACTGCTGATAAAGAAAGATAGCGGTTACTAACGAGTAAATAAAGTTTTCGGCTATTTCCGGAAGTGTAGGTACATCAAAGTCGGGCTAAGTTTGGATAATGACTTTTGATAATCAAAGTCAGTTCTAATTGTAAAATAATCTGTCAATTTAGATTATTTTTATCATTCTGTGTAGTTATTTTAGTGCGTGTATTTGCACCGTTCCTTCCCCATAACAACGCCGAAAACTCATCGCCAGGTTTGTCATGGGGAATCACGATTCTGAGTTACACACTCTCTCTGTTGCCCTACTCCGTATATCTGATAATTTTCCGAGATGATAAAAGCCTATAAATATCTCAGATCTATTCATCCTCTATAATAATTTATCGCAAGCAAAGCTTAAAAAAACCGACTTCAGCGCTTTATCTTCGGAACCTTGATCAGATTTAATGTATTGCACACGCATTATTGACGATTACTCAAAAACTAGAAATCAGATCTTGATCAAATTTCAATGGGACCACATGAAAAGCATCAGCTTTCAAATAAAAAAAATAATTATCAAAATCGGTTCACAACGAAAGAAGTTATGAGGTAACTTTTGAAGTCGGTCAAAAACGAGAACATCGTCAATGTAGTCCACAGAATACGCATTATTGACGATATTTCATGAACTACTGATCAGATCTTGATCAAATTTAAATGGGACCAATTGGTAAGCAGCATCTTCCAAACTTAAAAAATAATATCGAAATCGGTTCACGTGGAAAGAAGAGTAAACACACATAAAAAAAATACAGTAGACTTGAGTACCTCCTCCTTTTTTGGGAAGTCGGTAAAAAAAAACTCCATGTCTTATATATTTAGCATAGGTACTGTATCTAACTGCCCAAATGCACGCGTGATTGTGCTACAGATACTGTATAGGCGGCTCAAAGGTAACTCATCAGTCTTTGCAGTTAACAAGCATTACCTCTAATTCAATATTAATTAACCTTGATTAGTTATTAGAGAATTAATCATGCATTGAGTTTCAATAACATAATCGTATAGGTTAGACCCAAGGATGAGTAGATTTGCAATCAGTGGGTTAGTAGATTTGCGATCAGAGGTTAGGGTTAGATTAGCAAGTAGTGGGTGGACCACGAGAAATAACTCTTCCTCGTGGTCTCACTAGTGGGACAAATTACTAGATTTTCAATCAGTGGGTCTACGAGAAATTACTCTCCCTCATGGACCCACCGGTGGAACAAAATAGTGGGTCCATGAGAAAACAGCGGGATTTTATCGGCCAATCGTAGGTTTCTTATCTCGGTGGTTAGACCCAATCCAAAAATGCTTAACTATTTTCCATAGAAAAATAAATGAAGGTATTATTAATTTCATTATTATGTACTTATTCTAACAACAACGTATATAATAATTGCAAGTGCACCTCTCCAATATCCGAGGGCTGCACTCAAATATCTCTCCGGTCCATCACCATCTGTAGACCAAAAATCCTCACCTTCTGTTTCTCACGGAGACGCAGATCAAATGACTGACGCGTCGTACCTCGCGTCCCCGGAATACACCCTTGAACAACAGGTCAACTACCTATATTTTCTTAAAATAAACTATATACAGCAAAGACCTAAGTTACCTACAAGACATCGAGCTTATAGGTCACTTGCTCAAGCCTACTGCCATTGGGTGCGTTCCCATCATGATATCGGCATTGCCTCTGAATTGCAGCATAAGTTCAAGCTGCGTGTGTCTGCGTGTACGTTTGCGACGACATCTGTTATCGGCGTCCGAATCCTTGAAAACCCCACATTTTCTACCATCTGCTAGTGGATACCAGCACAGAGAAAATTCCGCTGCGAACTCGTGGTCACACCATTTTACGACATCAGTGTGACTAAGAGTAGTTTCTTTTACTCGTGGTTACACTATTCTAAAAGAGATCATACTTGACTGAATAACAGGTATGTAGTAAAGTGCCCGATCATTGCCTCCGTCTTTGTTCCCTGAACAGTACAATCTGGGTCTCTTCAGAGAATCATTAAGTCTAGAGTGAATAGGGACCTTTTAGGCAAGCATATTATGTTCCATCTCCGGCCACATATCGTTACTTTGGATCAGGTTAGATAGCGGTCAAATGCTTGCCTATCCAGCATAAAAAAAGAAATAAGTACCTACCTAAATCATTTAAAGTCAAAAAACATTTCCATAAACACTTTCACACTCACAGCCCCACACTAAGTTCGGTGGCTTGTGTCGTGGGTGTCGGAAACATTCACGCTTATCGATCTATAGGAACACGTAACGCGCAATAAAAAATTAATAACATTTTAACAAGATTTATTGATGTAAGTCATGCTGCCACCGTCGCCAAACTTGACTTAGGTTTCCCAAACTCTTCTCCGTAGCTTTCATAAACAAAAGGACAGTACTTCTTAGCCAAGTTGGCGTATCTAGAATTTCCCGGGACCTCGGCGATACCGTCCCAGACGTGGTAAACATATACCCAGGGCCAATCCAGGGTGCCCGGCATGTAGTATCGCTCGGGTTCTTTCCAGCTGATGGGGTTGAAGAGTGCGCTGCTGTAGATTTCAACGCCTGGAATATCAAGAAGAAGCAAGATGAATATGCAGCTTCTGATGTTATAATTAAACGCAAGCAAAGCTTAAAAAATGCGACTTCACCACTTATATTTTGGTTTTGTCTTGATCGATTTCGATAAATTATATATGGGACCACTGAAGTATAATCTACCAAACAAAAAATCATCAAAATCAATTCATAATTGGCGGAGATATCGCGTATTATACATACAAAAAAAACATACAGTCGAATTGTCAACCACCTTTTTTTAAGTCGGTTGAAAATAACGATTGGCAATAAGACGTCTAGTAAAAAACTGATCTTACAAATTGTACAAACAATTGAGTGGCATGTTTTAGTTACGTAATTTTTTTTCTTTTAAATTTTGGCTCCGTCATCTGCTATAATTTGCCTCATGCACGTTCACTAAGCATTAACGGTCAATAATCCACCATTATTACACATTAACACTCGAAGAATCATAAGTTTTGGAAGATAATCCAAAATGCCAAATAATGGCATTGTTGATAATGCCATTATTTCACTTTCGTGGCTAAACTCTAAGTTGGTCGTATTGATTGTCAAGGTAAAGCAATGTTTAGAGAAGTTAGTGCTCTGTGCAGATTTAGTGGGTTTTTTAACTGAGTGTCACCGTGCCGTTCCGGTTTTTAGTCATAAGACATCAGTCGTTAAGCCATGTCGGATACCTACCGGTGGCCTTAAAAAATCCTGACTGCTTAGTAGTCTAAACCAGGGGTCGGCAACCTGCGGCTCGCGAGCCACATGCGGCTCTTTGGATGTCAAGCTGCGGCTCTTTAGTTCCATACACAAATATTAATTATTAAAAAAAATCATTTAAAGAAAGGTTATGAATCGAATAACGAGCAAAACAAAGGTAGCAAAAAAGTACATTTATACAGTTGAAACAAGTAAATTATGGGATGATTAGGTAGGTATAACGCGTGCATAGCGTTTTCTTTACGATACTCATAGTACAGTAGGTATTATTGTTGGCATTAAGGATTATTTTCGCAAGAAAAAAAATTGTGGCTCTATTAAACTTTGAAATTTTGTAAATTGTAATTTTTGACTATTCCGTCTCAAAAGTTTGCCGATCCTTGGTCTAAACGAAAAGCAAACTGTATAACATTAAAAAAAAAAGTCTTTTTTAGTTGTTCGTTTTACTGAGGCTTTAGTTTGGAAGATAGGTAGGTACATAGTACCTATGTATATGTAAATTTAAAATTGATATGTATATACCATATAAAATATTAATTTATCTCTTTTTTATACTTGATAGGCAAGCGTTTGACCACTATCACCAGATGGCTAGCGATGATGCGGCCGAAGACGTAACATGCTTGCCTAGAAGATACCTTTTCACCGTTCGGGGAAACTAAGACGCAGGCAAAAAGTTCCACTGCTTCACAGTACCTACGTTACTGTTTCTAGATTCCCAAATAGTTTTTTTTCGGTTTTACACTCACAGCCCAACACTAAGTTCAATGACTTGTGCCGTGGGTGCCTGAAACATTCACATACAGATTCCCACCGGGAATAGAACCCGATACTCCTGTTTAGAACCAGATTCCCACCGGGAATAGAACCCGATACTCCTGTTTAGAAGGCGGACGCCCACCTGACTAAGCCAACCGGCAGTTCAATTAGTTCTCACCTTGGCAAGTATCAGAAGACATAAGCGAGATATCACGAGTAGAACAGAATTCTTTCAGGGTCTGCTTGATGCGGGTAGGTCCGTTGTGGCTCCAGCAGTCACCGCGATAGTTTGCGACCGCATTCCTGAAAATGTTATTAGGTATACAAACATTAATGTATATATTAAGCACGAGTAAATACCGCAATAATTGAAACGCAAGCAAAGCTGAAATAATTAAACGCAATCAAAGCTTAAAAAACCTGCTTCACCGCTTTATCTTCGGAACTTTGATCAGATTAGATGTACTAAACACGCATTATTGTAGATATTTCAAGAACTACTGATCAGATCTTGGTCAAATTTAAAGGGGACCATCATTAAAAAAAATAATCTAAATCGGTTCAAGTGGAACGAAGGTATGAGTAACACACAAAAAAAATACAGTCGACTTGAGTACCTCCTCCTTTTTTGTGAAGTCGGCAGAAAAGCCGACTTCATCGCTTATATTTCGGTTTTGGCTTAACCGATTTCGATAAAATTTATACCTCTGAAGTCTCTACCAAAAAAAAAAAACATGAGCAACCATTCTGACTTAAATTTTCGATACTTGTAATAAAGCTATAACGTTCACAAATAATCGCATAGTAAGCCTAACTAAAAAGTTTAAAAAAAACCGCATTCACACTCACAGCCCCACACTAAGTTCAAAGACTTGTATCGTAGGTGCCGGAAACATTCACTTCACACACACATTACACCCAGAACCAGAAGCACAAATATCCTTTGGGAAGGAATCTGTGCTCCTGCCGGGAATCGATCCCAGGACCCACGGCGCAGAGAGCGGACACCTGTCCATTGCGCCAACTGGGTCGTCAAAACTAAAATAAAACAAAACTTAAAAATAAAACAATTCACTTTTTTAGTCATTCTATTGGTTTTAAAAAGGCAGACATGCGGTTCGATGGCGAATGCTGCCCCACCTACCGACCCGGGACGTCACGAGCGACTTCTATCTGTATTCATAAGCTAGTATTTAGTGTTACATATGCGAAGAAGTCGAGGATCAAACGTGACTGCCTGAGATGATAACTATTCTGATTACCTAAATTGTAGATTATATGTATAAGTTTAACTGATCGTTTTTTTTAATGCTCTATTTGCAAGCATTTGACCACTATCTCACCTGATGGAAAGAAGATGTGGAGTGTGGAGACGTGTCGAAGATTGAAGAAATAATATATAATCGTGGAATATAGCGTACAAACGCCGGTGATATGTTTCGCACCATCGCTAATCGGATGTTAAATGATGATAGAAAATACATGAAATATACATACCTCAGTAAGATTTCAGAAAGATTCCGCCCGACCTGATCCCTAGAAAGTGACATAGCTTCACAAGCCATTTGAAGATCGTTTTCTCTGACCAGCCAATTCTTCGCCAAGCTGCTCAACGACTTCACCACTAAGGCATCCAGGTCTAGGTAGATCCCGCTCCACTTGTACAGAACTATAAGTTTCAGGATATCAGACGTATGCGTCATCCTATATCGACTCCTATTCAGTGCACCGCTGGCCACTAGGCGATCAGCAGGGGTTCCCATAGCAAAGTCCATGACATGTATCCGAGCGAAGTGAATATTTTTAAAGTTTTGTAGAGTCTTTATTGTTCCGTTATATGATCTAACAGGACCACTGAAAAGTACATGCACTTCCTGGTTAGGGTGTGTTCTGGCGGCAGATTCGATGGAACAAGCCTGCGATGGAAGCAGGCCTCCTCTGCATGATGTTTCCAGGAAGAATATAGAATCGGGTGCAGGAGAATACTTGTCTTCAGCTGATGGTAGGATATCTCCCGTGTTAATGTAGTGACAGTCCGTAGTCTCGCAGGAACGCCAGTACATAAAGTAAAGGTCTGGAGACAGGTTAGTGTTTAAAATCACTGTAGAGCATATTAGAATCCAGATGACGAACAACCGAGGCCTACTCAACGCCACGACAAAAGTGCTCTTGGAAACCATTTTTATCCGTTGGTTTGCTAAGCTTGGAATCTGAACAAAGGAGATTTTTTAGTTGGATCGTGAATCGCGGTTTTGTTCTGATACCTGAAGACGCGTAATAAAAGGCTGAGTTTGTAAAAAAAAAAGATTGGAAAAACCCAAAATAAAATATATTTTTTTTATTGACAGAAAAATTGGCAGCGATTTTCGCCGACAGAAGTTTGTTTTATACAGAGATGACATTCTGCAAGAAGTTAAATGTAAAACGCAAACCATGGAGGATTGTTCTTAGGCTTCCTGTGGCAGGCACTGAAGGCCGCTTGTATACGTCCAGTGTTTTCGTCGGTCAACGGACCGTAAATAAACGGAGATTCTTGTGTACCGACATAATAAATCTAATCTTGATAAAACTTTTCACCTATAAGATGTTCTTTCAAAATGGCTTGTTAAACACCGCCCAAAAAAGTACCTATTTTACTACCAAAAAAATTCTAAACGGTTACCAAAATGGATAAATATAATAATTTGGTGACCAATTACGTTGGATATTTTGGTCACCAAATTTCGTTTCCTAAAATATTATGAAATAAATCAATTTTTTCGTATTATAAATATTTTTGCATTTATTATAAAAAAAAAAATTACCTAAACCTACTGTTATCCAATTCGGTTCTGTCACAAGAAATTTTATTTTAGGAAACGTAATTTGGTGACCATTTATCCATTTTGGTAACCGTTTAGAATTTCTGGTGGCCTTCTAAATTATGCCCTTTCAAAATGTATCCTTGTTCAAATTACTTGTACTACTACTTGTATAGATAAGGATCGAGTCTAGGAAGTATAGGATGTGGTGTGAAAGATCCGAAAATCGGACGTCCTTTTTTGACCATAATACATAAGTATTAAGTTATACTGAGGCCAGAGTAAAACTCCCTCAAACCCATTTTGTTTCGTTTCTGAGAAAATCGAATTCAAAACGGATTACAATGAATTTTTTTTTCAAAATTCCGGTAACTATATATAAAATATATCGTTTCTTATATAGCGTTATGTATTTTACAGAAATGACAGATGTCACTAGGAACAAGAAAACACTAGAAAAGCTGGTCCAGGGTCATGTAGAAGGAAAAAGAGCTCGTGGTCGATTGGAGAATTGTTCAAAATTTACTGCACATTCTGCAAACTTCGAACACTGACAAGAGTGCCCGAATAATAAGAAATGGATGCAAGACTATAGAGCTATCCAAACAACATTTTTGAACGTATTTTAAACTATAATATTATATTTAATTTCAAAAGTAATTTATGTCTTTACTTATAGCTTAAAACATGTACTAATCTTCCTATAAAACTACTTCTGGATATCGAGATATTGTAGACCATTATCACACTAATATTATAAAAGCAAAAGCTGTGTCTAACATTGTATAAATATGTTTGTTTTGTTTTCACGCTGCAACTGAACGGATTTGTATGAAATTTAGAACGGTCATATCTTACACCTGGGAATATGGGAAATAGGCTTGACATAAATGCAGGCGAAGCCGCGAGAAACTGCTAGTCTTGTATAAAAGATTGAAATGTGCGCGAACTTGAATCAAGGTATTAAACTTATAAATGAAAACATCAATTTCGTTTAACAATGTATATTTTTTATTTTTTCGTAATCTATTAATAACTTACAGTAAACATTAAAATTAATAATTACTTTTTGCTTAACCATTTCAAATGTATCAAGTTTATCTTGGGACATCACATATCAGTAATAATATAATAAGGAGTAAGTGCTGTCTATGGCTTCGTTTCTATATCTCTAAATAAACATTTTTTTTTAGTGATAAATTTAGAAAGGCAAAATTATCGCTCGAGGCGGGGATTGAACCCGCGACCATAGGGTGTCATGCCCTATTGCACTGACCGCTAAGCTACTCAAACCCCGCCTAAAGCGACGAAATTATCCTTTCCTTATTATTAACGTCTTACGGGGACGTGTAACGTCATCTACCAAAACAGTTTACAGAAACTTCTACGGCCAACGAGTCTAACATTGCAGTTAGCTCCACGTTGTGTTGCTAACGTCTACCCAAATCAAATGATTTTTATTTATATAGCATTAGCCATGCTAGGCAGAACTATAGTGATCAATTTAGAAAGGAAAAATTATCGCTTGAGGCGGGGATTGAACCCGAGACCATATCTGCCTAGCATGACTAATGATATATAAATAAAAATCAGCTTTTTTGTCATTAAGAGACGATACGAGCACGTCGCTAGCCTGATGGTAAGCGTCACGCTTGCGCATTACAGTAGTGGCATTACAGTTTTAAACTTATACAACCTGTAACAAAAAGGTGTAGTAATACTTGTTGGTGTGTATGTGTATCGTGCCAGGAACCGTCTGCTAGAGAACGAAATCGGACATCATTTTTTCCGAACAAAAATTAAAAATTATATTTTTCAAATACTTTTGACAACCCTACAGTTACATGTGCGGCAATTAGAGATATTTGTTGCGTACAAAAATGAAAAAAAAAAATTTTTGCCAACCCTACGATTACATCTGTGGCGCGTGACCTTGACCTTTGTTATGGCCACCACTGTCAGACGTCTAGGTCCAAAGGCTATGTGGTGTAGAACGTTAGCTGATGAAATAGGGTTGCAAATAACATATTTTTTTAGAAACTTTAATTCATCATAACTCAATATAAATGGTGCTGCCGCGAATGCAGAAGTTCCTGTTAGACTCCATACATTTAGCTAGATGTGTGACTTGAGTATTAGTACACCTTTTTGTTACACATTGTATAGTTTGAACTCCTTCGTGGCAAAGCACTGCGTTCGTCACCCTGAGATTTAAGATGTTAAATCTCTTTAAGCACTGCTTTCACTGCAAATATTGCCCTTCAATCCGACAGTAATGTTACACTACAGATAAAATATGTTGCACAAGTGGGAATCATATATGATGTAAAATATTTAATTTCTGTGCTCTTATTGAAATGGCGTCGACTAATAAAGTTTTATTTTTGTACTAGACCAGGAGTCGGGAACATGCGGCTCGCGAGCCACATGCGGCTCTTTGGATGTGAAGCTGCGGCTCTTTAGTTCCAAACGCAAATATTATTTATTTAAAAAAAAACATTTAAAAAACGTTCTGAATCGATTAACGAGGATTAGGCACCATTTCTATCGAGCTATTAACTAGCCTCCAAAGGTAGCAAAAAAGTACAATTATACAGTTGAAACAAGTAAATTATGGGATTATTAGGAAGGTATCACGCGTGCAGAGCGTTTTCTATACGATACTTATAGTACAGTAGGTATCGTTGTTAGCATTAAAGATTATTGTAGGCAAGAAAAAATATTGTGACTAAATATTTGAAATATTGTAAATTGTAATTTTTGACTCTTCCGACTCAAAAGGTTGCCAACCCCTGTACTAGACATACTAGTCATCTTGTAAATGAAAATATATTGTGAAAATAACACTTCATATTATGATGTCCCAATACACACAATTTCTAACTTTGGAAGGTAGACTTTTCGTCTCGTAACTCATACAAATAACAATATTTTTGTACTAAATAATAATAATAATAATTACAATATCACGTTCATACGTATGAAATATATACATAATTATAGCATGTAGTTTAAAAAAAAAATAAGACGTGCATCAGTCAACAGATAATTAATTAATTACCTAATCAAATTTAATTAAATTGTAACGAAATAATAAAATATAGGTATAATTGTATTCAAGAAGTATAATGCGATTAATTAAATAATAAAAAGATGGAATTTTCTTAATTACTAACAACAGTACATTTTTTAAGATTATTAAGAATTGAGTGCGTAATTATTTATATAGATGACTTGCGGTAAGCTCGTATATACGTGAAATTAAAATATACAATACAGAGTAAATAATCAAATCAAATTAACATAGTTTGCATAAAATTATGATTAAGTTTAAATAAGACATAGGATTTATGTTAGCTTTGAAATTTTAATAATTTAGGCAAATATTAAACTAAGAAAAAACTATCCCTAATGAATTCGACAAGGGCCGATTTTTCAATCCTCATCCGGCTCGAAGGACCAAAAAATGTAGCGTCCAGTGGCGACACTACAAGAGTTAGTAGTAAAAGTGTAAAGTTTATGCACAATAATATTTAATGCCATATATATCAACGTGATTGAGCCGATTCCCACTCGCGCGTGTGTCGGTCGCGGCGTATCAAAGCGCACTCGCTAGGTAGGTAGATCAAGTTAATGTGCTCCGTACAGATAATTATACTGACAGTATTTATTCTTCTGTTACAAAAAAATAAATTTTCAATAGCCAGATAGACTTTGATTGACTATTAATTTTACTACCAGACGAATTAAATGGCACTTATTTGGCTCAACGTATTAGCATTGCGATTCAGAGAGGCAATGCCGCCAGCATGATGGCAACGCTACCCACTGGTAGTAGGCTTCAGCACTTGAGTGACCTATAAGCTCGATGTCTTGTAGGTAACTTAGTTCTTTGCTGTATATAGTTTTAGTAAATAGATTTAGACGCAACATGTCACATATGTCAGACAACCCACACGTCTAAACTAACGTCAAATGTCAAATGGCTGAAAATCATCTCTTTCTCTTTACGTCATCTGCCACTGTGTCAATGCATCTTCAATGTAAAGATAGTTACAAAAAACTACATATATCTATCTGACAGATAAATTGACAAATTTGAATAATTTATTCGGTTCTAAATTGTATAGATATATTTATTGGCTTGATAACTAACTGACCGTTTATCTAAGGATTGAAAAATATGCTTTTAGTTTGCTTAATTATTTTTAATAAGGCGAAGAGCGCAATAGTTACACAATTTAAAATTGATATTAAAACTCATTTATCTCTAAACAAATACTGTTTCTATGTGTGATGTTAATGATTCCGGCGCGCCTAAAACAAGTCTCGAAACTTAGTGCGGAGTATTGTGGTTTTTTTGATTAACAGAAGTATTTAGGTACATTGAATTTATATAATTGAGGTGACACTTCTTATTAGAGGGCTTTGACATTCTGAACAACCTTTTTGTGTGACGTAAAGTGGTGGGGGTAGTCACTGTGATGAATAATTAAAATGTTTGATTATAAATATCACTTCCATCGTGTGTCTTTATGACACAACGCACACACGCGTCTTCAGAGTCAACTGATTTGTTTGACAGTTGGTTTCTACTTTCCCTTTACTTTTTACTGACACAAGCTGTGCATTGCTTTTGAAAAGTGGGAACAAACAGCTCTCTACCTGATAAACTAATCTAACCTCCCCATTGTGAAATAATTCATTCCACTTGCACTTGTAGCCTATATAAACTTTAAATAATACAGAAATGCTCTAAATAATATGAAACACACAATAAAATAAAATAATTAAAATGAAGGAACAACGATCAGTCGAAACACAGCTTCTTAATGTATGTACAAGAAATGTTAAGACTTATAAATAAATACATGTAATGTTACAGTACCTATATCAATGAATCGTCTGCTTTTATTCGACATAGTAATATAATAAATGTTAAAGTACGGATATATATTTACATCGTGTTAATCGTTTTATAAAGTGATCAAACCCTCCTTGAATCTTAATAAACTATTCTATAATAAAATTTATAATTTGCTGAAATTAAATTTGTAGCAAGTTAAAATAAAGAATTTTCTCTGCTGAATTTTATGGAAATTTGGTACAGTCTGCGTCAAATTGATATGAGCATCCAGGGTAATCAAAAAGGTATAACAGCGTTGATTCATTCGTGGGCGCAGTCGAAATAACACTAATATTATAAATCTGAAAGATTGTGAGTAAGTATGTTTGTTTTCTCTTCACGCTGTAACGGCTGAACGGATTTGGGTGAAAATTGGAATGCTGTAGCTTATACCTAGAATTAGCTACTTCTTAACTCGATATACGCGGGCGAAGCCGCGGATCACGGCTAGTATCCATATAGTTTATTCATCACGAGACTAAATTTAAATCAAAATCCTATTCACCAGGGTAAGCGGACAAGGTCTACGTAAAACGAGGTAAAGATTCCCACACTTGATCCGTCAGCGCCACTGCGGACCCACCATACCCCTGGCTATACCCTGGTGGTATGGTAGGTACCAACTATACCACCATAGTGCTGACCTAGTGCCATAATGCTTATCTGCTCTAGTTATTAATGTCATAAATTTTATTCAAACTGCTGTTTCTTGCCTAGTGAACTATCTACGAGTCTTCTTTAGTCTTATGCCTGGATACTGACATATATATGGCGCGGACTGTACGCATAGTGATAAATTCTGGACAAGAAGTTCAACTTACTTTTTACCCTAATTAGCACGGGTGGAGGTTGTGAAAAAAATAATAATATAGATAAATATATTACTGACACCTTTACAGCATAACCTCTAGTAATTAATTATCACTTCCTATTTGCAATTATTTCCTTGGTGTATAATTGAGATAGTTCATGAACCTAACCACTATCCACCTGAAACACTTAGTCTGGAACAGCTTCGTCAGCGATCCAGGGCCTTCCTTCGCTACATAAAGGAGCTGGAATGGTTCGGGTGGTAAAGATGCTGCCTAGGGGAAATGCACAATACACCCCAAGCGTTACGTCAGTGCAGGCCTTATCCCCATTACAAATGGTAAAGCGTTCAAATTCCGTTTGGTAAATTTCTTACACTATATTGCCGCATTAGTTACATTAATATATATTTATATTATAGCACTGGACTTTGTTTATGAAATATTTAGCGCCTTTTTACAATATCCGGTTATGGATAAGCTGTTTGTAACTTATCTTATAAAAAACTGTTACTGCGTTACACTTACTTATCTACTCAAATAGTAACTAAATAGGGTTCAATATTGGATAACCATTCTGTAATGACCAATCCTTATTGTGAGCGTCATAGGCTTCAGTCAAGTCCGTATTTTTTTTATCCGACTACGATAAAGTAAATAGGTTAGGTTTATAGGTTGTGATTTTAGCACCGTATGTTTGTCCATTTGTTGCCTCACAGCGTCACAATAAACCGATTGTAACATTTAGGGTATTTTTATATAAAAAAACAAATGGTGTTCGAATGAAATAATGACCAAAAATTCAAAAAAAAAACGTTGCATTCACTGTTTAAGCTAGGAACACTGGCGTCATACTAGGATTCCCTGTGTCACGAGGAACAGTTACTTCTATTTGTGCCACTTTTGAAATTAAAATTAAATATAATATTTAAAAAACACGCTTTATTAAAAAAAACATATTTTTGTATTGTCATCGGTCCTCGATAAGTCTACGAAGTTTAAATGAAATGTGACGGTTTGAAGTGGGTCAAAATCAAGCCCAAAGGAGTTGGTTACAAAAAAACATACATACATACAGATGAAGCTAATAAAAGCGTGTTAATGAACAAATGTCATTGAGATGTATCAAATACAAAATACTATTTCAAAAAGATGTGTGACAAAGTCCTGGCACTTGAAATACAGTGTTAACACTAGTTCAGGAGCCTACCAAATAATATTAGGGTGCTAGATAGCAATAACTTAAAAAAAAAGACGTGTGGCACTCGGGGACTGCCGCGGTAAAATTATTGCATAGAATTTTTTATCAACTTATGCAATTATAATTATTTATTTATGCAGTATTTTTTTCCTGCCACCTAGAGGCGAGTTGCTGAACTAAAGAGACAAGCGTGATATTACAAAAAAGTCATTAAAAGTTCTGCTATTCATCGATAATTGGCAAAACTAAAAAGTATCACCGCTGTGCCGGTCGGAGTGTTAGGTTATTTTCGTTACGGAATTTCTGGATTCGGTCTCCACGCTCAAGGCCCGCGATAGAAGCTATGCAATAGCTTAAAAATCCGACTGACTCATAAATAATTGTTTTACAATGTAAAAGAATACACGGAATCTAGTAGGAATTAATGTAATAATAATCATGCCTTTATTTATTTGTAATTTTAAAATTGTGTTCTTGACACTAATTATTTGCACGTCTGCATGCAGGCAGCATACTGTCACTACAAACTTTATAAAGAACCCATACTGTAAAATTGTATTCTTGCAAATAAACTATTTGATTTATATGGATTCACGTGATCTGAATGTAATTTTAATTTGAATTTGAAATTATAGGAAGCCATTTTTGGTTATGTAGTATAATAATAAATATACCCCCTTATTATTCTCTTCGTTCTCTTCCGTCTATTACGTTCCTTACAGCTAGAAACACAATATGTTGCTATATTAAGTGCCTGTTGGTTTAGTAGGACGCGCGTTTGCCACCTAAGTAGGGGTATTGGGTTCGATTCCCGGTGGGAACACAAGGTTTCTCCCCAAGAAAAAAAAATGTTTCAGCGCATTTTAAACACTAATCGAGATAATCTCTAATTTACTTTGGATTAATTACACTGAAAAATTAATAATTAGACTTTTAACTTAATATTACTAGACTTTGTAGTACTAAAGTAATTGTTGTTGCTGACTGTACAGCTTTTAAGTTTATAACTTCTATTCGTGCGTATATTATTCATAGAAATTAAGGTGAACGCGTGCTTCTTGTATTTTTTTTAGTATATTTAAAATTAATATTTATTTATGCATTTATTTGCAGACCGTACGGTAGGCCGAAGAGTCTGACATGAATTTTAATTTCACTTTTAGTTTTAATATAATATAATTATAACGACATTCTATATCTATCAGACTGCTGTTTTACCACCTCCTGATAAGTTCCTGTTAACTTATCTTGTCGATACTCAAATCATTCTGTTCCATTTTACAATTTATCTATTGGATAACACCTATCACGCCGTTCTGATATAGGCTCTAATGGCTTGTTTCACCTCCTCGTGATGACTTGTTACTTGTGCATTTTACCATATACCAGCAGTTATCAATACATGAGACTTATAAGAGTGAAATGTTGAATGAATTCAGATTCATTTTTTAATTTATACAGATAGTTTCTATGAGGGTATTGTTATACAGGCCCTAGCGGCAAGTTACACCATATTTGGATAAGGTCCTGTTATTTATCTTAATGCAGATAATTTTATAATTCTGTTCCATTTTGAATTTATCTGGCTGATAGCCTCTATCACGGGGAGACGATAATGTACGACCCGATATTTCACGCCCCGATTTTGTACAGCCAATAATGCACACCCTGATAATTAACGTACATGGATTCGAAATATCTGGCCGTGCAATCCCGCGTCACCAATTATTGCCTGTACAAAATCAGTTTGTATCGATAATGTACGGCCAATAATGTACAGCCAATAATTCATGTATAAGGCTTCTAAATATCAGGGTGTGCAATATTGTGCGTGCAATACTGGCTGCGTATAATCACTCCGTGTCGATATTGTACGGCCAGTATTGCACAGCCAATAATTGGAAGCCAACCATAGACAAACATATACTCTCTATGCGATGCCTCGGTGTTTAGGCGAGTCGCAAGGAAGAGATGGCACAGACTATTAAAAAGTACTAACCTTAGAACATTTACTTCTGTGGTCTTTATAAAAGTGGCTGCAAGTATAGATTAGGTTAGGTTTGAACTGCGACAAAACAAAGCGCGAGCCGAGCAAGCGTGCCGCGTTAGCGGCCGGCGAAGCGCTCAAAACTAAGTTATTTAAAGTATAAAAATATGGGAGGAAAGTCCTTGCCCTCTTGAAATTACTGGATCATACAAACGAGGCTTAGACTTTGACATTTGTTTGTACATGAATTATTGGCCGTGCATTATTGGCTGTACATTATCAGCTCGTGCTAATCTTTTCCGACCTGTATTGTACGGCCAGTTTTGCTCGACCTGATATTTCGTGTATGTTGAATTCAAATATTGGTTGCGTTTTCTAGGCAGCGTATTATCGGCTGTACAAAATCCGTCCGTGTTGTTATTTCACATCCAATCATGTACGGTCCGTATTGCACAACCTGATAATTGGAAACCATATTACGAAATAGTAGTTGCAAATTATTGGCCGTACATTATCAGGCCATGCATTATTGGTCGTACAATATAGGAACTCCTATTATGCTATTGTGATACAGGCCTTATAAAGTTTCAGACCGTAAGTTTTTCCTTCTATCGAGTCTCATAAAACATTTTTATAAGTAAGAAATCCAAACCCGTCTCTAGCAGCGGCCTAGGTAATTTCATACATAAGTCCATGATTATTATAAAATATTAGACACGTATTTTTTATCAATTAAACAAAAAAATACAATTATATAGAGCTTCATAGTTCGGGAGTGCGGGCTCGTGACGTTACGCCTCAGTATACTAAAGCGTGACTTGACAAAAGAAAATATACGTGTCCAAATTTTTTTGATAATGTAATTAAAATTTTGACGGACTAAATAGAACTTTTCAGGCATCAAGCCTTTTACCAAAACTTATGAATGGCACCCTACGTCTTCAATAATCAAGCTAAATTATAAATAACTGCTAATACCCCATCTTTTCACAGCTATAAGTATTTACACTAAATGGTCACCCATTCATTTGCTATTGTGAGGGTTCTTTAGTATCCGGTTGCCTCGTACCGTGCGCCTCCGCCGGTGTAGTCTGCCCTTTGCGTTCTTGAACGATTCTGTGGATAGAAACGTACTGTTTAATATATATATATATATAGTCCTCCTCATCGATTTCGATGACGGCGACCCAAATCGTGCTGCCGAACCCTAAGTCCCGACTCAGTCGACTCAGGGAGCGACCACTCTCTCCTGGCCGCCTACGTGCAGGGTGTCAGCTAGAGCCTTGGTACATCGATACCTCAGCCCCACCGCTTTCACCTCATCGCCGCAGGACTTTTATTCTAGAAAATCCGGGAAGAATAGCTAGGGTCATCTGCGCGTGAACTTGTTTAAAGTGGATGAGCGGTTGCACGGGTGCAAATCCACTTCACTCGTCCAAACCCCTGTGGCCCAATGGTCCGGTAGACCGGTACGATCGGCAGAGGTCAGGATGCAGCGGAAAGGCCGAAAGCCACTACATGGACTCTGGCAAACGCCCTCAAGGTTTTCCGCACTACCTTGCTACATGGATAGACCGAAGAAAGTATCATATCAATGCAGACTTAGTGTTTTCGGGAATCGTCCGATTAACTAATTCACAGATGGTCCTAAATTAGTCACCTTCTCTAGGTTTAGCCCACAGACGTGGTTGCCCAGGGTGTGGCTGCTGTGACTACAGCTTCTAGGAGCCACTAGAGAAGAGATTGTGGAGGTTAATGAACTTGGAACACTCCACTACACCCCACTGTTTAATAATAACATAACAAACGCTTACGAAACAAATCGAGTTCCTTCGGGGTAAAAACCTTTCCACCGGGCACCGAACCTGATATTAGTTCTTAGAAGACGCGCACTACTCCAGTAGGGCGTTGAGACAGTATTTCACCACGCGGCACGCCCACGTCCGTGTATGTACAGTCAGCAACAAAAGATGTTAAACAAATCTAATTTAAGGTAAATAGCTTACGTAACTAGCTTTTTACAAACAATATTTTATGTAAATAGTTACAATATGTAAAAAGTTAATAATTCAAAATGTTTTATTTGTTCCCAATAAAACAAATTCGAATTCAATTTTCCGAAAATTTGATTTGAAAAACATTTTTTTAACCGTATTTAAAATCTCTTTAAAACATTTGTAAGTACTATAACTAGGGGCTCTGCGATCTGAAAACATCGCCTATTTTTTGAAATGGCTGACATATGATTTTTTACGTTGTCATTCCTTATATTTTCACCATTCCAAAAAGCAAACCGGCCACCACTGCACGACGCGGCCCACCACGGCGCGGGCCGTGTATGTACGTGTGTATGTACCTGTACACGTCCGTGGTGGGCTGCAGCGTGCCGAGCGCCAGGTGCAGGCGGCGGCCGGGCGGCGGCGGCGGCGGCGGCGCGGCGGGCGCCCACCACTGCACGACGCGGCCCACCACGGCGCGGGCCGTGTATGTACGTGTGTATGTACCTGTACACGTCCGTGGTGGGCTGCAGCGTGCCGAGCGCCAGGTGCAGGCGGCGGCCGGGCGGCGGCGGCGGCGGCGGCGCGGCGGGCGCCCACCACTGCACGACGCGGCCCACCACGGCGCGGGCCGTGTATGTACGTGTGTATGTACCTGTACACGTCCGTGGTGGGCTGCAGCGTGCCGAGCGCCAGGTGCAGGCGGCGGCCGGGCGGCGGCGGCGGCGGCGGCGCGGCGGGCGCCCACCACTGCACGACGCGGCCCACCACGGCGCGGGCCGTGTATGTACGTGTGTATGTACCTGTACACGTCCGTGGTGGGCTGCAGCGTGCCGAGCGCCAGGTGCAGGCGGCGGCCGGGCGGCGGCGGCGGCGGCGGCGCGGCGGGCGCCCACCACTGCACGACGCGGCCCACCACGGCGCGGGCCGTGTATGTACGTGTGTATGTACCTGTACACGTCCGTGGTGGGCTGCAGCGTGCCGAGCGCCAGGTGCAGGCGGCGGCCGGGCGGCGGCGGCGGCGGCGGCGCGGCGGGCGCCCACCACTGCACGACGCGGCCCACCACGGCGCGGGCCGTGTATGTACGTGTGTATGTACCTGTACACGTCCGTGGTGGGCTGCAGCGTGCCGAGCGCCAGGTGCAGGCGGCGGCCGGGCGGCGGCGGCGGCGGCGGCGCGGCGGGCGCCCACCACTGCACGACGCGGCCCACCACGGCGCGGGCCGTGTATGTACGTGTGTATGTACCTGTACACGTCCGTGGTGGGCTGCAGCGTGCCGAGCGCCAGGTGCAGGCGGCGGCCGGGCGGCGGCGGCGGCGGCGGCGCGGCGGGCGCCCACCACTGCACGACGCGGCCCACCACGGCGCGGGCCGTGTATGTACGTGTGTATGTACCTGTACACGTCCGTGGTGGGCTGCAGCGTGCCGAGCGCCAGGTGCAGGCGGCGGCCGGGCGGCGGCGGCGGCGGCGGCGCGGCGGGCGCCCACCACTGCACGACGCGGCCCACCACGGCGCGGGCCGTGTATGTACGTGTGTATGTACCTGTACACGTCCGTGGTGGGCTGCAGCGTGCCGAGCGCCAGGTGCAGGCGGCGGCCGGGCGGCGGCGGCGGCGGCGGCGCGGCGGGCGCCCACCACTGCACGACGCGGCCCACCACGGCGCGGGCCGTGTATGTACGTGTGTATGTACCTGTACACGTCCGTGGTGGGCTGCAGCGTGCCGAGCGCCAGGTGCAGGCGGCGGCCGGGCGGCGGCGGCGGCGGCGGCGCGGCGGGCGCCCACCACTGCACGACGCGGCCCACCACGGCGCGGGCCGTGTATGTACGTGTGTATGTACCTGTACACGTCCGTGGTGGGCTGCAGCGTGCCGAGCGCCAGGTGCAGGCGGCGGCCGGGCGGCGGCGGCGGCGGCGGCGCGGCGGGCGCCCACCACTGCACGACGCGGCCCACCACGGCGCGGGCCGTGTATGTACGTGTGTATGTACCTGTACACGTCCGTGGTGGGCTGCAGCGTGCCGAGCGCCAGGTGCAGGCGGCGGCCGGGCGGCGGCGGCGGCGGCGGCGCGGCGGGCGCCCACCACTGCACGACGCGGCCCACCACGGCGCGGGCCGTGTATGTACGTGTGTATGTACCTGTACACGTCCGTGGTGGGCTGCAGCGTGCCGAGCGCCAGGTGCAGGCGGCGGCCGGGCGGCGGCGGCGGCGGCGGCGCGGCGGGCGCCCACCACTGCACGACGCGGCCCACCACGGGCACGCGCCGCAGCAGCCCCTCCTGCCACAGCCGCTCCGCGTTCTCGCGCTCGATGTCCGCCAGCGCCTCCTCGATACCTGCCCCCCCCCATTCAACATCGTTTATTAACATGGGCCCCGGAAGAGGCTCCTCTTTGAAGCCTCTATCCTGCCGGATTCGTGAAAATTGATTTGATTTGATTTGATTTGAGAAAGAATTTTAACTAATTTAAACTTTCAATTGTGTGACATTTTTTTTTTTTAAACTAATTTCCAATTATCCGTGCAGCTCGCTCACTAACCGACAAAGAGCGGTCAAGTCTGCACGCTCGGCTCGCTTTGAAGCCCGACAAGAAATATAAACTCGACTTGACAATAAACTAATCAATTATTTATTTGTACGAATACACCAATTATATATTTCATCGTCTTACGTAGTTCATATAGATACAATTTGTTCTTGACTGCATATAATTTGGACCAATAGTCTAGGAGAAATAGTTAAATTTATTTGAAGATAAAAGCGATGGGTCACAGAATGAGTAACAGTTACTACGTAATCCGGCATACTTCAAGATTTGAAACCGACTTACATAAGAGGACATAAATTTTAATAGTTTTTTTTTGTTTTGCTGGTATTATTAATGTTTAACGAGACGCAGAACACTAGAACATTGATTACATATATATTTAGGACTTCAGTAACACAAAATTTATCTATCAGGATCTCGGAAACGGCTCCAACGATTTTCATGAAAGTTACGGGTTTAAGAAACTATCAGCGCCATCTATTACGCCATGGCCGATGTAAAATACTGTTTCTACTCGACACTAGACGGAGCTTTCTGAGGCTACAAATTCAAACACATTCTACCAAAAACAAGGTCATCCGGATATTACTTTTAATCATAGTACTTACTGTAACAAACTTTTCGTTCGCTTTGCTCACACCATACAACCACTTTTAGTCGAACAAGCTGTATAATAAATATTAATTGTTTCAGTTCGTTTCCAATTGTATTGCATCCAGGTTTATATAGGTTTTAATCAGACAGTTTCATCAAAATCAAAAATCAAAATCGTTATTCACAAGGGCCCCAAAGAGGCACCCCTGAAAGTTAATGATTACATTGCCAGATTCTCAAAATTACAGCCATCTCGAGAAGAACCTGGCAAGAAACTCGGCGGCGTATTTTTTTCATCAATTTTTTTTTAATACTTTATCTCTAATACATAATTTTACTAACCTAGGTGTTATTATGGTAGTCGCTAGAAAGCGCTTGTGCAGTTTGCCTCCAGTTTATAAGTTTTAAAAAGACTTATTTCGTAAAGCTAGTTTTGGGCCTGAGGTCCATTTCTTGGCAGGTTGATGACAATATACGAACCTTTCTTAACAACTTCGGCCATATTACTTAGAGCTTTAGAGCTGTCCTCGACCTCCTTGCCCGCGTTTATGACAAGCTCCAACAATTCGTCTATATCAGTGTCTGCTGTCACCATGCCAAATCTGTAAAGAAAATGTATCTTTATTTACAATCACACAAAGATATTATTGCATTAACAGAATTAAAACAATATGCATGTTATTAATTCAAACGCTATCCTATAAAAAACAGTAATAGACATATAAATTATATTCTACTTGTTAGAGCATTAAGTCATTTAAAATGTTATTTTAAGTGTTTTTCAAATATCATTTTTTGTAATTGATAGACGAGACGAGCAAGTCAGTCACTTGACGGGAAGCGTCACGCTTGTCCATTATTATGCCACCCAGCGTTTTGAACTTAAATAGTCAAAATCCTGCGCGGCAAAGCACTGCGCTCGTCACCCTGAGATATTATTATATTTCATTTCTTTATGCCCTGTAATTTCCCAGGACATATCGTGCTACAATTCGAATTACAGTAACGTTTATCTACGTTTATCACCCGTACAGCGAAGGAGTGGAACTCATTGCCCTCGTCTTTGTTCCCCGAGCAGTATAATCTGGGAGTCTTCAAGTCAAGAGTGAATAGGTACCTTCTAGGCAAGCATGCTACATCTTCGGCCGCATCGTCGCTTACCATCAGGTGAGATTATGGTCAAACGCTTGCATATCGAACATAAAAAAAAGACGTTTGCACACTACAGCGGTAGAATGTCTGACGATGATGTGGTACTGCCCCAGGCAGACGCTACAAAAGAGTCCTAATCATGATCATCTCAGCCGCAAGAAGGTCAGTGCTGGATGTAGGCCTGCCCCAAAGATTTCCAAAAAAAGCGGTTGTTAGCGGCCTGCATCCAGCGTCTTCCTACGACCTTCTTTATGTCGTCCGTCTACCTTGTAGGCGGTCTTATAACACTGCGCTAGCCATTTGAGAACCTTTCGGGCGCATCGTCTATCAGTTCTGCGTACTATGTGCCCTGCCCATTGCCACTTCAACGTGCTAATCCACCGGGCTTTGTTGGTGACTTTCGTTCGTCTACGGATCTCTTCATAGCCCTTTCCATAGCTCTTTGCGTGACTTTGAAGAAAGAAAGAAAATACATTTATTGGAGACAACACGCGACGTTACATTATTTAAATAAACCAACAAGAAAAAACACATAACAAAATACAAAAATAAACAATATAACGCGCGAGATGTCACGAATGACTCCGACTCAGCATATAAGTAGGTAAGTAGGTGGGCAGGACCCTCCTACCTACCCAGCAACTGGTTTTCAGGCGGATCTCATGCATGGCATCACACGCGTCAGTACAGCGATAATGTTGTCTGTTAAGTCGGTTTACGGACACTAACTTTACGTGATAACGTCATAAGACGAACGCTTAGGAACGCTCGTGCCTCTCTATCGCTTGTCAACGCTCTCGCTTGCACGCTCAGGCTCAGGCGGAACGTGACACTTTTTCGTGCGTGCAGCGCACCATCGATTTATAAGACGTTATCACGTCAAAAAACACTAACGCTCAGAGGTCACATTTCAGTACCATATATCATCACTGGTAACACATACTGGTAAAAGAGTCCAACACTTGATGAGTAAACCAGCTTTAAGTGTAATAGTTACCTGACGCACGCGCAGCCGTCGTCTCCATCGCCGCAAGAGAAGGCTCCATCCGTGACTTTCAACGTATCGACCAGCTGTCTATTGAGTGCGTCTAATTCAGTCGGCGGCGCGCTCTCCCATCCCAATGGAATGTACCTTACTCCACCCAAACCTGGTATATCAAAAAACTATTGTATGTAACTTATATATATATATATACTATAGGTATCATTTTGCGAATTTGGCAGTAGAGTCATTAACTGTCATGAGTGCCTCTTTGGGGCCCATGTGAAAAAACGATTTTGATTTGATTTAAAAATAAAAATACTGTTAGGTCGGGTAACTTTGGCTCTGGAAGTTGAATCTTCTTTTTATTTAAGCCAAACCAGGCCTTAAGGTGAACCTCGTCGGTTGAACTATAAGAATTAAACCATAACAACATAATATAACTCGTTATACATTTTTGTTTCTTACTTCGTTTACAATTTTTTTTTTGTGTATGTCTCCGCAATCTTCTGCATTTAGCCAGTGTCAACTAGTCAAGTAATACAATATTTCAAGTGGAACATATCACACTATCACACTAATATTATAAATCTGAAAGTTTGGGTGAAGTTTGTCATATGTTTGTTTTCCCTTCACGCTGTAACGGCTGAACGGCTCGAAGGACCAAATTTACGGGACGCGTACGGGTGAATTCTCGGCCGTGAAGGAAGTGATAAATAACTATGATTTTACACTATTTATTAATTAATGGTATGGGAATATATATTAATAATATTGATGAGATGATTGCTAATTAACGGTCGGCTCTCGCTGCTGATAGAGCACTGCCAAGTACAAGAATTTCGAACAGATTTGGATGAAATTTGGAATGAACATAGCTTATACCTAGGATTAACAGGTAGGCTACTTTTAATTTGATTAACGCGGGCGAGCTGTAGGGCACGGCTACTTGCATAATATAAATTTTAGTCATAACAGTGGAAGTCAAGTAGAAGAGCCAAGTTCAGTCATAGTCATGTCACGCCCTAATAAAGTGATAGAAACTTTACTAGAACTTCTATTGGAGTTTTGGAGCGAGAGCGAATATCGCGTTTTTGAACTTTGAATTTCTTACACTTATGTACGTTCATAAACTATTAACGGTTAATAAAATCGAAAAAACGAGGTCCATTGACGTTTTATAAGGGTGCCTTCCCCGACATTCTGAGCGGCACGGGTGCCGCTTTCGTGTTCTTCTTATACGACAATCGAGAACTTTCTGTGATTATCGAAATTTGTGTATCGCGGCGGAGATAAATTGAAAATCCCGACAGCTTAAAAAGTGAACTCACTTTTCAACCGGCTTCAAAAAAGGAGGTTCTCAATTCGACTGTATGTTTTTTTCTGTATGTTACGCGTTTTTTTTTCTGTATATTCCGACAATTATGAATAGATTTTTGATGTTTATTTTTTTTTGGTAGATACTACTTTAGAGTTGGTCCCATATACATTTTATGGAAACCGATCAAGCCAAAACCAAAATATAAGGTGAAGTCGGTTTTTTCAAGCTTTGCTTGCGTTTAAATTATTTAATTTTATCCGATCAACGCATTACTTCTACAACTCTGCATCGTGCATTCGGGTAAAAAGCAGAGCTTACCAGCCCATCCTGGTACGTGCACGAGTTGCAACCGCGGCTCGTCATTTACTTTCTGCTGGAACGGGTTCCGATGCGCGACCGTCGCGTGCAGCACGTGCAGCTGAGCCTCCAGCGAAGCCGCCAGGGCTTCGCATCGAGACTCCTCGAGCAAGCAGCCCTCCAACGGGCAATAGCGGAGCACTACTCCGTGAGACTCCGTCTCGCATACCTCTATACTTATCTGGAAACAAAGTTATATCCATATTCAATCTATATTATCAAAATTATTAAAAATAAAAATAAAAAATCTTTATTTGGTTACAAAATATGTTAAAACTTTAAAAAATAAATGGAATAAAGTAACATTAGTGCATATCTATCTAATATATTTAAACGAGCAATTATTGTATATATATGCATTTCTTGTATACAAGAATTGCTCGTTTAAAGCTATTAGATTAGATGTGTAATCAGGATCTCGGAAACGGCTCCAACGATTTTCATGAAGGTTACAGATTAGGGGTTTTTCGGGCCAAGGAATCGATTTATCAACGTTCCAGGTCCGAGAAATGCTCGGTTCCCAAACTGCATTTGAAAAACCGGGTTTAAGAAACTATCAGCGCCATCTATTACGCCATGACCGATGTAAAAAACTGTTTCTACTCGACACTAGATGGAGCTTTCTGAGGCTACAAATTTAAACACATTCTACCAAAAACAAAAAACCGAGCAAAGCTCGGTTATCCAGATATTTATGTGTTAATTAAGGATCCCTGAACACACTAGGACGACCTGTGTCGTGGGATTCAGTTTCTCTTCCAAAGGTTTAGTGGAATCATGTAGACTTAATAACAAAAAAAGCCTTATAATAACTTTCCTAATTACTGTTCTAAATATCCCAAGTATATAATATCCTACACTTAATACAAGTCTGACGGTAAGAAGGCAAAAGTATGGTAAAGTTAGTAATAATATCCTATCAATTCCTATCCACGCGTCTTCCGCCGCGGACTTCTAAAAGCTTGTCTTTAAAAAAGATTTTAACAAGTAACTTATTTATGTACAAGCTTTTATTTAACTTGCAATGTTTGTATGTTTGTTCGGGTGGAATCTTGCAACTGAATTTTATATCAGTTATCTTTAACCGATTGAGCTGAAATTTGGTATACACGTTTATTTTGGATGACAATGCATGGTGAGCTGTGTGACGTCATTCTAAATCCAACATGGCGGAACATCCAAAATGGCGGACCAGTAATTTTTAATGCACTCCTACAATATGGGTATCAATTGAAAGGGCTTGCCGAGTATAACTCGAAAAATAAAGTGACGTCACTTTAATCCAATATGGCAACTTCTAAAAGCTTGTTTTTAAATTGTTTAACAAATAGCTTATTTATTATTATATTTATATTAATAACTGACCATATCTGCTTCTCTTTGCAGCACTTGTCCGAGCCACGAATTGAGTTTGTCGTAGTACGGGGGTGGTTTTTCTACCCCAGCGGGGGCGAATTGGAACGTCACACACGCAGCTGCTTGGCTCACTATTTCCTGTTCAAAACAAATGATATCAAAATCAATCGTAGTTCTACAAGGACTTTAATAAAAGTGAAATCCAATGGACGTTTTTGATTGTTACTGCACGCTACGTTTATTTCAATGTCAGTCTAGAAACTATACGTCACGCGTGCAGAGAATAGAATAGATAATTTTCCTTATTGTACATCAAATAAAAAAAATAAAAAAGTTAGTTACAGAGGTTATCTTAAGAAACTAATGTACAGTGGCAGGACTTATGGCTAAAAGCGATTTCTCCCAGTCAACATTAAAAATCAAAAAAGAATGTGTATGATTGCTTTTACACCACCGACCCTATTATTTAATACTAGCCCTGCCCCGCGGCTACGCCCGCTATTATCAAGCAAAAAAGTAGCCTATGTGTTAATCCTAGGTATAATCTATGTACGTTCTAAATTTCATTCAAATCCGTTTAGCCGTTAAAGCATGAAGAGAGAACAAACATACTTACACACTTACACACAAACTTTCGGATTAATAATATTAGTAGGATAGTTGTTCTAGACAGGCTCAGATTATTTTTTATTCACATGGGCCCCAAAGAGGCACTCATGAAAGTTAATGATTCTATTGCCAGATTCGCAAATTTATTTTTCATTATTTTTTTTAAAACATTCTTAATCTCTAATACATAATTTTATTAACCTAGGTGTTATTATGGTAGTCGCTAGAAACAGCCTGTGCAGTTTGCCTCCATGCATCCTTGTCATTAATATAGTCGATCGTTTTATAGTAAGATTTCTTAATGAATGCCCGTTTTATTACAGATCATAAGTTCGTAAGATTGTTTATGTGTCGTAAATACTCACAGCTACATCCATGTTGAGCGGTTCATCACCTCCAGGCCTTTCACTCTGGAATAAATAACAAAGAAATGTTTATTTTGAGAATAGGCCGCACTGCTTATCGTGTTAGGAATGCAACATTAATGATTGATAAAGTTTGGTTTGACATCTCTTAATATGCATCAGGTATGTATCTTATAATAGAAGTACACTGTGACTCTAGACACCAGGTATTTTGTTTTGAAGGCGGTGCGTGACGTCACTTGTGCAGTACATACCAACATGTGCAGGTCCACAGCGGCAGTACATACCAACATGTGCAGGCCGGCGGCCGCGACGAGCGCGTGCGCGGCGCGCGCGGAGCGGAAGGCGGCGGCCAGGCGCGCGGTGAGGCGGCGCGCGCCGGCGGCCCGCAGGCAGGTCCACAGCGGCAGTACATACCAACATGTGCAGGTCCACAGCGGCAGTACATACCAACATGTGCAGGCCGGCGGCCGCGACGAGCGCGCGCGCGGAGCGGAAGGCGGCGGCCAGGCGCGCGGTGAGGCGGCGCGCGCCGGCGGCCCGCAGGCAGGTCCACAGCGGCAGTACATACCAACATGTGCAGGTCCACAGCGGCAGTACATACCAACATGTGCAGGCCGGCGGCCGCGACGAGCGCGTGCGCGGCGCGCGCGGAGCGGAAGGCGGCGGCCAGGCGCGCGGTGAGGCGGCGCGCGCCGGCGGCCCGCAGGCAGGTCCACAGCGGCAGTACATACCAACATGTGCAGGTCCACAGCGGCAGTACATACCAACATGTGCAGGTCCACAGCGGCAGTACATACCAACATGTGCAGGTCCACAGCGGCAGTACATACCAACATGTGCAGGCCGGCGGCCGCGACGAGCGCGTGCGCGGCGCGCGCGGAGCGGAAGGCGGCGGCCAGGCGCGCGGTGAGGCGGCGCGCGCCGGCGGCCCGCAGGCAGGTCCACAGCGGCAGTACATACCAACATGTGCAGGTCCACAGCGGCAGTACATACCAACATGTGCAGGTCCACAGCGGCAGTACATACCAACATGTGCAGGCCGGCGGCCGCGACGAGCGCGTGCGCGGCGCGCGCGGAGCGGAAGGCGGCGGCCAGGCGCGCGGTGAGGCGGCGCGCGCCGGCGGCCCGCAGGCAGGTCCACAGCGGCAGTACATACCAACATGTGCAGGTCCACAGCGGCAGTACATACCAACATGTGCAGGTCCACAGCGGCAGTACATACCAACATGTGCAGGCCGGCGGCCGCGACGAGCGCGTGCGCGGCGCGCGCGGAGCGGAAGGCGGCGGCCAGGCGCGCGGTGAGGCGGCGCGCGCCGGCGGCCCGCAGGCAGGTCCACAGCGGCAGTACATACCAACATGTGCAGGTCCACAGCGGCAGTACATACCAACATGTGCAGGCCGGCGGCCGCGACGAGCGCGTGCGCGGCGCGCGCGGAGCGGAAGGCGGCGGCCAGGCGCGCGGTGAGGCGGCGCGCGCCGGCGGCCCGCAGGCAGGTCCACAGCGGCAGTACATACCAACATGTGCAGGTCCACAGCGGCAGTACATACCAACATGTGCAGGCCGGCGGCCGCGACGAGCGCGCGCGCGGAGCGGAAGGCGGCGGCCAGGCGCGCGGTGAGGCGGCGCGCGCCGGCGGCCCGCAGGCAGGTCCACAGCGGCAGTACATACCAACATGTGCAGGTCCACAGCGGCAGTACATACCAACATGTGCAGGCCGGCGGCCGCGACGAGCGCGTGCGCGGCGCGCGCGGAGCGGAAGGCGGCGGCCAGGCGCGCGGTGAGGCGGCGCGCGCCGGCGGCCCGCAGGCAGGTCCACAGCGGCAGTACATACCAACATGTGCAGGTCCACAGCGGCAGTACATACCAACATGTGCAGGCCGGCGGCCGCGACGAGCGCGTGCGCGGCGCGCGCGGAGCGGAAGGCGGCGGCCAGGCGCGCGGTGAGGCGGCGCGCGCCGGCGGCCCGCAGGCAGGTCCACAGCGGCAGTACATACCAACATGTGCAGGTCCACAGCGGCAGTACATACCAACATGTGCAGGCCGGCGGCCGCGACGAGCGCGTGCGCGGCGCGCGCGGAGCGGAAGGCGGCGGCCAGGCGCGCGGTGAGGCGGCGCGCGCCGGCGGCCCGCAGGCAGGTCCACAGCGGCAGTACATACCAACATGTGCAGGTCCACAGCGGCAGTACATACCAACATGTGCAGGCCGGCGGCCGCGACGAGCGCGTGCGCGGCGCGCGCGGAGCGGAAGGCGGCGGCCAGGCGCGCGGTGAGGCGGCGCGCGCCGGCGGCCCGCAGGCAGGTCCACAGCGGCAGTACATACCAACATGTGCAGGTCCACAGCGGCAGTACATACCAACATGTGCAGGTCCACAGCGGCAGTACATACCAACATGTGCAGGCCGGCGGCCGCGACGAGCGCGTGCGCGGCGCGCGCGGAGCGGAAGGCGGCGGCCAGGCGCGCGGTGAGGCGGCGCGCGCCGGCGGCCCGCAGGCAGGTCCACAGCGGCAGTACATACCAACATGTG
The DNA here is from genome assembly GCA_948107665.1 of Lomographa bimaculata. Lineage (NCBI taxonomy): Eukaryota > Metazoa > Arthropoda > Insecta > Lepidoptera > Geometridae > Lomographa > Lomographa bimaculata. The sequence goes on from OX403595.1 coordinate 17,959,435, forward strand.
CAGGTCCACAGCGGCAGTACATACCAACATGTGCAGGCCGGCGGCCGCGACGAGCGCGTGCGCGGCGCGCGCGGAGCGGAAGGCGGCGGCCAGGCGCGCGGTGAGGCGGCGCGCGCCGGCGGCCCGCAGGCAGGTCCACAGCGGCAGTACATACCAACATGTGCAGGTCCACAGCGGCAGTACATACCAACATGTGCAGGTCCACAGCGGCAGTACATACCAACATGTGCAGGCCGGCGGCCGCGACGAGCGCGTGCGCGGCGCGCGCGGAGCGGAAGGCGGCGGCCAGGCGCGCGGTGAGGCGGCGCGCGCCGGCGGCCCGCAGGCAGGTCCACAGCGGCAGTACATACCAACATGTGCAGGTCCACAGCGGCAGTACATACCAACATGTGCAGGCCGGCGGCCGCGACGAGCGCGTGCGCGGCGCGCGCGGAGCGGAAGGCGGCGGCCAGGCGCGCGGTGAGGCGGCGCGCGCCGGCGGCCCGCAGGCAGGTCCACAGCGGCAGTACATACCAACATGTGCAGGTCCACAGCGGCAGTACATACCAACATGTGCAGGCCGGCGGCCGCGACGAGCGCGTGCGCGGCGCGCGCGGAGCGGAAGGCGGCGGCCAGGCGCGCGGTGAGGCGGCGCGCGCCGGCGGCCCGCAGGCAGGTCCACAGCGGCAGTACATACCAACATGTGCAGGTCCACAGCGGCAGTACATACCAACATGTGCAGGTCCACAGCGGCAGTACATACCAACATGTGCAGGCCGGCGGCCGCGACGAGCGCGTGCGCGGCGCGCGCGGAGCGGAAGGCGGCGGCCAGGCGCGCGGTGAGGCGGCGCGCGCCGGCGGCCCGCAGGCAGGTCCACAGCGGCAGTACATACCAACATGTGCAGGTCCACAGCGGCAGTACATACCAACATGTGCAGGCCGGCGGCCGCGACGAGCGCGTGCGCGGCGCGCGCGGAGCGGAAGGCGGCGGCCAGGCGCGCGGTGAGGCGGCGCGCGCCGGCGGCCCGCAGGCAGGTCCACAGCGGCAGCGCCGGCAGCCGCGCCGCGCCGCCCGACAGCCCGCCCAGCGCCGCCAGCGCGCCCTCGCGGCTGCTCGCCTGACAAACCATGTTACTAAATCACAATGCAGGTGACTTTCGAAAGCAACGAGTAGCTACTTGATGCTTTTGAAAATCATCTGCATTGTGGTTACTACGCCACGTTCCAGAATTCGTCTGCGACGATCGCAGCGCTCCCGACCGTATCTATTGGGCGTGATCGTTACGAGCCCCTGTCGAGTGCAATTGACGTCAAAAATGACGCTCCCGCTTCGACCGCGGCGACCGCGAGTGGGCCGAGAGATGGGAAGGCGCAGGCGACTGACATTCGTCGTGTCAAAATTTAAACAATTGTTTTCGTATATTGTTCGTCATAGTTCCGATTCGGCTATCAAAATTTAATTTGGATTTTTTTCCTATAATAAAGCTCACGACGACCTCGTTATCGTTCCAATTCGACTATTAAAATTGTATATTTTTCCTAAAGGAAAACTCACGACCACCGCATCATCGTTCCAACGAGCCACTTTGGCTCACGAACTAGATGTGGAACGCAGGGCTAGTGTATGAATTGAAATGTATGACATTTGGCCTAGTGTCTTCTTCATCTGCTTGGCGCAATAAAAAGCAAATAAGTTCTATTTGTATATGAAAATACTTTGTGTACTTGTATTGTTGATTAATTAAAAAAAAAACCAACAGCTTTTTTTGATTTTTTTTTAAATAATTTAAACATAAGCAAAGCCTAAAAATCCGACTTCACCGCTTATATTTTGCACTAGCTTTTGCCCGCGGCTTCGCTCGCGTTAAGAAGTACAACAAACTTTCATCCCCTATTTTATCTCCTTGGGGGTAGAATTAATCAAAATCCTTTCTTAGTGGATGATTACGTCATAACATCTACCTGCATGCCAAATTTCAGCCCGATCCGTCCAGTGGTTTGGGCTGTGCGTTGATAGATCACTATGTCAGTCAGTCAGTCAGTCAGTCACCTTTGAGTTATATATATTTAGATTTGGCTTGATGGATATTGATAGAATTTATATGGGACCACCTCTGAAGTATAATCTACCAAACAAAAAAGAATTTTGAGAATCGGTCCACAAATGGGGGTGAAATCGATGAACATACATAAAAAAATTACATACAGTCGAACATAGAACCTCCTCCTTTTTTGAAGTCAGTTAAAAAGAGTAGTAAGGATTAAGCCAAACACAGTTTCTACTAATAATTACTCAAACATAAATTAAAATACACTAAACATGTTTTTCCTAAGTTGGTTCAACATTACTTAGACGTATTGTAGTATCTTAGATCTTTTGATGTATATCGTTTTAAAATAATTAGACATTAATTATTATTACTTCAAGATTATTGTTACTTACCGAACTTACTCCTTTCGACTGATCATTAGCTGTCGTGATAGGTTCTGGTATTTTGTAAAATGTCTGTGATAGCGTTAAAGAAAATTATTTAAAACTGGAAAAAAAATCATAACAAGCAATTTTTACATATTTTTATCTACTTTCTATTGACGTTTGTAAAGGATACGACAGCTGGGAGGCCCGGCACTCCAAACCAGGGTCCAGGAGTTATTGTAACTGAATCTGCTACGCTGAAGCTCTGAAATTAGATTGCTATAATCGATTATGTTCGCATTAATAAAAAAATATACTTTGGTGATGTTTTTGACTACAAAAATTCCAAATGTGACCAAAAAGTCCCAAAGATGTAAATATAGCTCATTCTTGGCACAGACCGCGGCTTGGTAAGAGATAAGTGACCCGTACTCATTAAGGTCATTAATTGTCTCTTTCGATCAAGGAGGTTGTCATACACTAGAGGGGGTAGACACAAAAAGCACAGTAAAAAGTAAAATTTTAAAGTTAAAAGCTGCCGGCAGTGACAATGCATTGATGTAAGTATAGCCCTTTTACTAGCCTAATATATGCACCGCAATGTATAGATGGCATCATCCGGCTCGAAGGACCATGTACAAACTGTTCGGTATAAAAGTTCAATAGAAGATAGATGGCGTTTGGATCGAGTTAGCTCGCGGTGGTGACTTTTTCTGCCGGTCATTGACCCGATTTGTGTGAACTTAATAAACTAGTGGCTCTGTGAGCTGTAGAGAGGTCGAGGTATTAATCAAATGGCTGAAATATGTTTTTTTATATTTTCATCAATGACAAAAAATTCTATATAAATATAGAACCTGCTCACAAAACTTCACGAGAATTGGTTGAGCAATGCCTGTAGAGGAGAACATCCGGTCATAAAACGGAGATACTTCGCTTCGTTATTCCGGAATTCCGTGCGTTCCGGAAGTCTGACACTAGTTTTAATTTTATGGTTTGATACAAACAAAATCAATTATGGATTTTATGGGTCCAATTTCCAAAGTCCAAGGGCCAAAGTAAGAACTTACCTGATCTCTGTTAGAAGCCGCTGGCAGTGCCAAAGCATGCCCCCTCAGGTGTAAGTACAGCCCTTTCCTGGCACAGACAGCGGCTAAGGAAGGGATATGTGAACCGCAACCTAGAGGGGGCACTCCCGCCTCCCCTAATACTAGGAGTGGGGTCCGGTTAGCCGCGATGTCTTCGTCGCAGAGTTTGGAAAGAGCATCTGTGTCCATTCCACGGCCTGTCATAGAAACAAATTATGGTAAAATATACATTGCAACTGCCGAATGCGCAAAAAATAACCGTCTCGTAATATGTGTGTGTATTAAATGTAAGTGGAAGCAAAATATTTTTTTCTGCACGTGTGGGTTCTCATTGCAAAGAGCTCAGCAAGTTTTTTTTTTATTCACGATAGGCAAGCATTTGACCACTATCTCACCTGATGGAAAGTGACGATGTGGTAGAGTATACCTCGAAAGTTTTTATTTGTTAGGCAATATTTATTATGTAGACGCGAGATCTCTGTTCGGGGCGAACGACTAGTTAGTACATTGATTTACTAGCGACAAGTCGTGCCCCGCGGCTTCGCCCGCTATTATCAAGTAAAAAAGCAGCCTATGTGTCAATCCTAGGTATAATCTATGTACATTCCAAATTTCATCCATATCCGTTCAGCGGTTAAAGCGTGAAGAGGGAACAAACATACCTACACACAAACTTGAGGATTTATAATATTAGCAGGATTTTACTGAAGGTGTGACATACAATAGTGTTCTAAAGGATGCTGCCAAGGTCTGCTACTGTAAGCTATAATAAAGATGATATATATATACACACCGCATCTATTTATACTTCATACATATGAATGCAGATCCCTAACAGTGTATTGTTTTAACAGGATGTGAATCACGAGATCTGTCGAACGATCTCGCTGTTTATAAACAACATTCTAGCGCCGTGTGTGTTCAAATGTGTTGTGTGAAGTAATACAGGTAAACATACTTTCGTTATTGGTTTGAATTTTAGCTGTTTATAGTTTTCTAGGAATATAATTGTTTACACTGGGAATCTATACTAATATTATAAAGCTGAAGAGTTTGTTTGTTTGTTTGAACGCGCTAATCTCAGACGCCGCTGGTCCGATTTGAAAAATTCTTACAGTGTTGGATAGTACATTTATCGAGGAAGGCTATAGGCTATATTATATTTTCAATAAAATAAGAGATCCTTACTAAAAGCCCAATAATCACGTGGACGAAGTCGCGAGCACTGCTAGTAGAATATATGGAGTTGTATAAATTTCCGCTTTTACGTTTTCACCTCAACCAATTTACATCTTTATTATAACTGAACAATAAATCTTTAGTGAACTACTCGTTGGCTTAGTTGAGTGCGCGTCCGCCTTTTAAGCAGGTGTATCGGGTTAATCCCGGCAGGAACACAAGTTTTCTCTCCAACGGAAATTTGTGTTTCTGATTCTGGGTGTGATTGTGTGTGTCTGTTTACTATTGACAGTGAGAACAGACAAATTTTCACACCTCCAAAGTTCGACATCTAATTAACCTGTAATTTTTAACCGACTTAAAATAGGAGGCTCTCAATCCGACTGTGCTTTTTTTCGATGTATGTTACGCGATAATTCCGCCAATGAATCGATTTTGATGTTTTTTTTTGTTTTGTAGATTATACTTCAAAGGTACCAAACAAAAAAATATAAATTTTATCGAAATCGATCAAGCCAAAACCGAAACGTAAGCGGTGAAGTCGTTTTTTTAAAGATTTGCTTACGTTTCAATAACGTTCCCTAATCTAGTTGACATAGATCTTTCAGTTCTTTCCCGCTCAAAAGCGTGGACGTTTTCTCGACTCCAGACTTTTCGTTTATCGCTATTGCCAAAGTCGGGCGCTCTATTTCCGCCAAAAACTGTTACCTTGTCGATTGTGCGGTGATAATCGCGTATTTCGCAAATATAGCATACTGTAGGGCTGAGGATTGAAGGACGTCGAGACTGGACACCGGCAGCAGCGCATTTTCCAGGTGAAATCAGCCCTTTCCTTCACAAACCTTTGATCCAAAACCCCAACTCTAAGAACGCCAGAGCCCACACACTCGCTGCTTAAGGTGAGCTATATTTTGCACAATTCGTTAATTGTTTTCGAGCCCGACCTTTGACCCCTTATTTTCGAATCCATATCTCGAATAAATTTAAGATACAGTCCACTAATTATCGCACAGTGTGTGTATGTTTCTGGCACCCACAACATAGTGTGGGGTTGTGAGTGTGAAAGCGTTTGTTTATTCACCTGACGGATGTACGGGAACCGGCCTGACGCAAGCTAGTGGCAACCCTAACTGACGGCACAGATGCTGCACCACGTTCAAAGGGCTCGCCACACAGCTGTATATGCATGGTAGACGGTTGACGAAAGCCAGAGCTGCAAGTAATAAAAAAAAATTACTTACTTAACACTAGATGGGTATAAAGTAAACTTAGATAAGAATAAGTTACTTATTAAAAACATTTTTAAAGACAAGCTTTTAGAAGTCCGCCATATTGGATTTAAAGTAACGTCACTTTATTTTTCGAGTTATTCTCAGCAAGCCTTTTCATTTGATACCCATATTGTAGGAGTGCATAAAAAATTACTTGTCCGCCATTTTGTGTGTTCCGCCATGTTGGACTTAGAATGACGTCACACAGCTAACCATGCATTGTCATCCAAACTAAACGTGAATACAAAATTTCAGCTCAATCGGTTGAAGATATCTGCTTCAAAATTGAGTTGCAAGATTCCACCCGAATAAACATACATATATACATACAGTGCAAGCTAAATAAAAGCTTGCAAAAACATTGCTTGTAGTGTCATTAACTTTCATGAGTGCCTCTTCTGGCCTCAATCTGTCATGATTTAAGAACAAAGTTGTCCACAGGCTTGGTAGTCTCTATTATGGTTCAGCAGAACTGGAAGTATGTCATCCATAAATGACGTTTGACAGTTTCATCAGACAACTAATCATTGCATCCAAAAAAAAATATTCAATAAAGTATTTTTAAAGTCTTTAATAACATACCCCCATCCTCCAAATATCGAGGATACCTATGATGCAGCAGCATTTTGGTGACCTTCACAAGGCCTTCCATCTGTTCTTGGTGGTAATAAGCATGATAATCAGCAAGCCTATAACAATACAAATATCCACCTTAGCACATATACTTTAAAGATATTTTTCGTTTACATAAGTTTACAACCGAGTTTCAAAAACATAACTAGGACACACCTAGTTATGTTATTTTGAACTGTAATGCTTTGAAATAGAGGCGATTCTATGTAACTGCTAACAAAGGATATGTTAATTAACAATAATGAGATACATGTTTACCTAATTACTGTTACACGGTTATTGCATATTGATATCATGTAACTTTTTCATGTACAAAGATAACTCATAATTGATAACACATTTGGCGCAGTGAGTCCTTGCTTTCTGCTCCTTGGGTTCTGATTCGAGTTTGATTCCCGGTGGCAACGCAAGTTTTCTCAATTAGGGAAATTTATGTCTATGGTTCTGGGTGTGCTTGTGTGTTAACTTTAACGCTTTCACACTCACAGCCCCACACTAAGTTCGATGACTTGGGTTGTGGGTGCCGGAAACATTCATATCACACACACAATCACAACCAGAACCAGAAACAGAAATTTTCCTTGGTGCTTGTGTGTACATAGAAAGTAGAAAGTGTTGTGGGTGGAATGTTTTCGGCACCCGTGACACTACTCGTAGAACTTAGTGTGGGGCTGTGAATGAGAAAGAGAATGTTAACTTTCAAGTTCAAAAGTTCCATGCTGAATTATATCATGTACTTATATATTTATATAATTATATTTATTATACAACAAAATATGAATCACAGTAAACTTTCCAATGTCTGTTTACTTTTCCTGATATTCACTAATTATAAATTAGAAACAAGGAAAAATAATGAAACTTAGTGGGCTATGTACCCGACGCCCGGGCCTTTCGCTAGACCATTCCGAAGCCCATGCTCGATGCACGAACAAAATACGAAAAAACCAATACTCTAAAAGATCTCAGCGCCTTTTATAAATTACTAGCTGAGTCCCGCGGTTTTACCCGCGTAAGTCCCGGACCCGCGAGAATTCCGGGATAAAAAGTAGCCTATGTCCTTTATCTCCGTACCAAATTTCATTAAAATCGGTTCAGTGGCTTAGGCTCGAAAGCGTAACAGACAGACAGAGTTACTTTCGCATTTATAATATTAAGATTAGGGATTAGGTAACTTTTGTGAGGACGCCTTGTGGAGAGGCTTATATCCAGCAGTGGACAAATACAGGCTGATGATGATGAATACTCGCTAATACTCTACATTACATTTGAATTTGAGTCTATGTGTTAATCCTAGGTATAAGCTATGTACATTCCAAATTTCATCCAAATCCATTCAGCCGTTAAAGCGTGAAGACGGAACAAACATACTTACACATGTACACTTACACACTAAATTTCGGAATTATAATATTAGTATGAGTATGATTTATAAGCAGCTAGTGTAATCCTACCAACTAAGTTTATATATTACTAGCTGTACCCAGCATATGTTGCGATGCCACGTTTAGAAAAAGTGTTTCACCTCTTTTACGTTTATGGTCACCTAGTACTTTAATACCTAACTAAAAACTTTTAGGATATTGTTCATACAAAAATACTAAAATCACTATAAAAAAATGAGGGTTTGGGGGTAGAAAAAGATAAATAGTAAAAAGCAGCTACCTAAAAAAAATATTTGCAATAACATCCTGAGTTGATCACTTATCCAATCGATGTGTAATTTTAGTATATTATATATTTTTCCACTTTTTTTATCTCTATTTAGCCAGATTCACTTGATTGAATGAGTTTTGCTGAACTACCAAGTCAACATAGAGATCTTGCTTCACTCAATCAATTATATTATCATATTTACGAAGAAAGATACTGATTCCCACATCACAGGGAACCCTAGTGAGGCATTCAGCCATTATTTATCACCTTTGTCTTAAAAGCTAAAAATAAAAATGAAATATAAACATAATCGCTTACACATTCACAGGCCCTCCACTAAATTTGAAGATATGTGTCATGGGTGTCTGAACCATTCACATCGAACACACAATCACAACCAGAACCAGATACACAAATTTTCCTTGGGCAGAAAACTTGTGTTTCAGCCGGGAATCGAACCCGACACCCAATACTTGCTTAGAAAAGAAATGCTCATTCAACTATTAACATTATTAGTAAATATTTGGTTTAAGATGTACTCATTATAGACCAGCGTTAAGGGGCCTGCGGAGATTGATTTGCCCATACAATCATTATACCGAAATTATTTATAATTCAAGCATATTACTACCATATTGTGCTGTTATTCATATTGAAAACTTATTAATCTAGGTTGCTGAATCATTTTTATTCCAAATAATTACCTAAAACGAAATGTAAACCAATTGATTTTCACACATTATAACGACGTAAATGTCGCATCTTTAACTTATTCGTTTTGTATTAAAAACTAACACATTTCTTTTGGTATTACAACAGGAACATAGATTATTATTTCAAGGTACTATTAATGCAAATAACAATGGCTAAACATTACATTTTCATTCATATTTTTTGCAAGCATGGGTACAGTTTGCCAGTTTATAGACAGCCATAGACTCGTTTCACAGACTTCCCAGCCTCTTAAGGTTTTAGTTCAATAAACTACATATCTATAATTGTACAACACTATTTTATACAACATGGATTAAAACATTTCATATCAGCCTTTCATTAAAGCAGTTAATGAACAGAGATATAACAGATTCCAATCTGTTTAATTAACACTGAAAACCAATTAATAAAATGTACAATACACCATAGTATGTTTAATTTTAAACATTGCAAACATTTCAACAATACATTCCTTATCAATTGATAGAGAGTACTGTTGGTCCATAAAATTAAAATAGTTGTTTTATTCGATATTACTACCTACGCATTTACCATTCTATGACTGATATGGGTGGAATTGAATTTTTCCAATACAAGCAGACTATGGTTTTGCCATATTTCTTCATAAATATAATTAATTAAGAAGTGACGCACACAATCTTAACACATGATATAAGCATGAAATAGTGTTACGCGCATTTAGATAAAGCAAATCGAATGAATCATTTATGGCAAATGGGGTTACATTTTACAATAAAATTCCTAGGGCATAAATTAAGAAAGCTTATATAAGTCCCGGAACAACCAGAATTCGGGGTTAAAAAGTAGTCTATGTCCTTTCTCAGGCTCTAGACTATCTGTGTACCAAATTTTGTTTAAATCGGTTCAGCAGTTTTAGCGTGAAAGCGTAACAGACAGACAGACAGAGTTACTTTCGTATTTATAATATTAGTAAGGATGACTACATAAATGACAAGGATACATGCAAACTGAGGCAAACTACAAAAGCCCTTTTTGGTGACTACACAGTATAGATATACCTAGGTTAACGTTTCCAATATAAGTAATTTAAGAATCTTAAAAAAAATATAAATATGCTTCGCCGAATTTCTTGGCAGGTTCTTTTATTATGTAGTACTATATGTAATTGCCAAAAAGCGCTTGTGCAATTTTCCTGCATACATTCTTGAGATTAATGAAGTCATTTGAATGCTTAACTGTAACAATATGTAGGGCCAAGAGACTTATAGGTGACGACCGGCTGTTTGAAGCAAGGCTTCAAAGCCTAGAGCATTGTAGCAAGGTGGCAAGTTCGTCAGACTTGCAATTCATTGCCCGAGTCTGTGTTTCCCGATAAGTATAATGCAGGAGTCTTTAAGTCACTAGTGAACAGGTATCTACTAGGCAAACATGCACCATCATTGCTTGAATCATCACTTACTCTCAGGTGAGATAGTGGATAGAATAAAAAAAAAAACTTAACTGTGGCCTGTGAATAACACTGCAGGGCACAGCTAGTTTAAACTATAAACTGATTATCCTACTAAACAATCACCATCCAACACAATTGGACCCATATAGCTTTATCTTGTTGTTTTATGCTATATAAGCCTTTGACCATGATCTCACCTAATGTAAAGATGCGTCCAAAGATGTGACATGCTTGCCTAGAGCATAGCTTTACAAATAAGTGTATCTCAAACCCATGTCAAGATTTAAGTCAGATTTTTTGTTTTAAGAAAAAAAAATTGCTGAAATTCATAAACTACTTTCACAACTACTATCATGATGCTATTAAACTTTAAGTAATTGAGCCCCACGGCTGCGCCCGATGGTGTTGATGATGATTAAAGTAGCCTTTGTCCTAATCCAGAGTTTAGGCTACCTACATTCCAAATTTCATTAAAATCAGTTAGCTAGTTACAGAGATATGTGTTAACAAACATTCATACACACACACAAACTTTTCCATTTGTAATATAAGTAGGATACCAATAACATATTGATATCAGTTGCATCCATTAAACTCTAATCAAGTACACAATAAGGCAATAAAGGGCTCTTATAGGAAGGTGAGTCATTGTAACTCACTTATCTCTTCAATTATTAAACCATAGTTAATCTAATCCAGGTAATTATAGTTCAACACTGATAAGAGAACAACATAAACAGATTAGAAGTACATCTTTATCAGCAATTTAGATCTCACCTGAACATATGCGACATCCAACGCGTTGTTTCGGCCGCTATGTGAGCCCCAAGTCTCGCCGCGTGCCCTCTCTCCAATCTCCCGAATAATGCCGAAATACTGTGAGATAGTATCGCCGCACGCGTCACAGCGTCCGTAGGCAGCAACGGCGGGTCCATGCTGTCACAACTTGGGTCAGTCTGCAGCACCAGATCCTCCAAAACCTTCAAAATATCATCCATTCCAGTCTCATCCGGCTCGAAGAAACCTGCGCTAATCTTACGCGGTTCCGGCCGCTTTTCCTCTTCCACTGCATCTTGAGCGTTGACGCCGGCTTCTAACCGACCCACTACCTCCGACACTTGAAACTGCAAGCTTCCAAACGGACGCCGGTCCTGAAGAAAAACACCTACATTAAGAACTTCATCAGACATTGATATAATAGTGACAGGAGCTGAGTTTACCAAGTCTGGCAGCGCCTCCCTTGCTGGGCTAGGTTTGCTGGACTCCGCGTCAGAGGCCGGTGCATCTCCCATGCTGCGTGGCAAATTTTTTCGCAAAATTACAGCACAAACATAAAATTAACTATTGTAAACGTCACTGCTCTGCAATGTTTTGACGTAAACAGAAAATGCAAGTCTGTCCTGTCAAATGTAGAAAAAGTTATTATTTGTCTATGACTGCCACGCAATGTAGACTACGTTCCACTTGATCTACTTGATGTGATCATGCGCGATAACAGCTTTTACGCACCAACGCGGGGCGCAAACTAAACGACGGACGCGACGACTCTGTGAATGTTGCAATCGCTGAGTGGAATGCGCTTCATTTTATATGAGACTGTAATATTATTTTTTTATATATATTAATGGACTATGTACGGGCCAATAACCTATATTTCCTAAAACTAAACTAAAACTATATAGGATCAGCAAAGACCTAAGTTACCCACAAAACATCGAGCTTATAAGTAACTCAAGTGCTCAAGCCCACCACCAGTGGGTAGCGTTCCCATCATGCTGGCGGCATTGCCTCTCTGAATTGCAATGCATATAGATAGATAGATAGATAGATAACGCTTTATTGTCACACCTTACATAAATCACTCAAAATAACAAAACTTAAATTATAGTGTACAATCGGCGGTCTTATCGCTAAAAGCGATCTCTTCCAGACAACCTTTAGATGGAGAAGATTATAAATAATTCGGTGAAACGGGGGTGTAAATACAAGTTTAGGAAAAAATATATATATATATAAATATAAAGTAAGGTATATACATACTTGAACTAAATAAATTCTATAAGGCAATACTTATGAATACATATGTTTATAATATAAATACATATATACAACATATTATAATAAAGTAAGGATATTTGTTACAGCTTGAATCATATTATGAAATATAAGTAGGAGAACAGTATGACACAGAAAAGTTATTGGGTGAGAAAGAAATTTTTTACTTGAATTTTAAATGCATGGACAGTCTGAGCACGTCTTATTGGAACAGGAAGAGAGTTCCATAAGCGAATAGCCTGTACTGTAAAGGAATGGTCGTAAAAAGTAGTACAGTGTGAAGGCATTTTAAGAGAGAGATTTTCAGAAGACCTTAGACCGTAGTTGAGGAACGAAAAACGCTCCTTGAGATAGCGCGGGGACGAAGGATTAAATAGAATATTATAAAGAAGGGATAGTATATGAGTATTCCGGCGAAGGCGTATTGGAAGCCACTTGAGTTTAGAACGAAACTGAGAAACATGATCGTATTTACGTAGGCCAAAAATAAATCGAATGCAGAAATTTTGAAGTCACTCAAGTTTATTTAGCTGGTCCTCCGTGAGATCTAAATAGCAGGCGTCAGCATAATCGAGAACTGGAAGCAAAAGAGATTGAGCAAGTGCAATTTTAGTGGTGGTTGGAAGAAAATTTTGCAATCTTTTCAATGAAGCTGCAGACCCATACAGCTTGCGGCTAGTCGCCTGTAATTGAGGGCCCCAGCTCAAGCAGTTATCCATGGTAAGCCCGAGGTTTTTGACTGTCTTACTAAATGGGATAACAATTCCGTCAAAAGTAACGCTAGGAAGTGTAAGCCAGTCTACCTTAGCGAGCAGTCGAGAGCTACCAACAATGATAACTTGAGTTTTAGTGGGGTTAATTTTTAAGCCGAAAGATTTACTCCACTCTGCAATTTTATGTAAATCATTATTTGCAGTTTGCACTGCATTCGCAAGATCGCGGAGGGGTGCTTGAGTATAAATCTGAAGATCATCTGCGTATAGGTGGTAGGATGAAGAAAGATTTTTAGAGATAGAATTTATAAAGATTGCAAAAAGAAGTGGAGATAAAACGCCACCTTGCGGAACGCCGGCAGTTGTGGAGCACCAAGAGGAGAAATGATCTTCAAGGCGTACGCGCTGCTTGCGTCCGTGCAGGTAGCTGCGAAACCAATCGATTGTCCTTGAAGACATGTTAAGTGAGCCGAGCAGAGCTAGGAGTATGTCAAAGTTGACAGTGTTGAACGCATTGCTAAAGTCCAACAGTGTTAGTACCGTCAAAAATCCGTTTTCCATCCCGAGACGTATGTCATCAGTGATTTTGACTAGAGTAGTGACTGTGCTGTGTCCGGGACGGAAACCAGATTGGAAAGGATTTAGGAGATTGTGACAGGAAAGAAATCTACTGAGCTGATTGTGAACCAGACGCTCAAGGACTTTGGACAGAAATGGGAGAATGGAAATAGGACGGTATTCTGAAAAGGATTTAGGATTGGATTTTTTGGGTAACGGAATAATTTGGGCATTTTTCCAAATGGTTGGAAATTCTCCATTTTGCAGGGAGTTGTTAAATAGGAGACAGAGGATAGGTAGGATAATGTCAAGGATCGGTACTAACATGTTGCGACTAATACCATCCACACCTACTGCAGTGGAGGTTATAGACAAGACGCTCTTCTTAACATCGTTGTCAGACAATCGATTAAATATGAAAGATGAGTAGTCAGGAATTGGTAAGTTTGAAATGAATTGCAAAGTTTTAGATTTATCTGTGTCACTAATGCCAGATGAAGATGAAAAATGATTGTTAAGAGAGTTGATATCGAGATCATTTGGAATAGAGTATAGGTATATGAGGTTTCCATATTTTCGCCGTTTGCGCTGCTCTGCTGAAGACATTGTCTGTGATTGACTGACTGTCATCACATTAGTTTGTATGACACAATTGACAACAATTTGACATTTTAGCCAAGTTAACGCAAAGCGATTACAAATCGCGATTTGTTTTCTTATTTTCTCTAATTACTAGAGAATAATTCAGTAAAATGTCGCTCGCAAAAATATTTTCAGTGTCCAGCAGAGGTAATCTTCATAAAACATTTATAAAACGCTTCAATTTTGCGGACTAGTGTTTGTTTTTGTCGAGTTGTTACGCAATGTATCATAACCTCTTTACCAGCTGATTATATTTTTATAATTTGGTGTTTATAATATATGTATAAATCGCCGCCACACCATGATTACAATAACTTTTATTATAGTGCCAAAATAATATTATGTGCCTCAAACCTTTGCACTTAGGGGCTAAGATATAATATATAGTTATTTATGTTTGTTATTATGGTCTTGAAGGTTTACTTACTTTAATTATATTTAGTAACAAGTTCCGACTCGAAATCATGTGGTGATAGTGTTTATTTTATACTCTGATTCTCTTTTGGATAAAGCCATAGAGTACAGTTAATATTCTGATTCATTTTTTTTCGAGCCAATTATGTGCTGCTTGCTATATGCAGCCTTTGCAGCATTTTAGTTATCAGCTTATGACACTACCTATCTATAAATTGTTATACTTGATAGGCAAGTAATTGATCTCTCCGGATGGAAAGTACCAATGCAGCTGAAGATGGAACTTGCCTAGAAGATACCTGTTCACTCTAGACTTAGAGATAATTCCAAATTTAATTAAAATTTAACTATTTTGTCATAATTAAGAAGTATAAGTTCATATATGTTATTCAGTTATTAACAGTTTATATGTGAGTGTTTTTATGTTAATATACAGAGCTCACTGTAACAGCTTTTAAAGTCAAGATTGTTACTACCTTACATTATTGTTACCTTATTGTATACTAACACTTGCTTTGCAAGAACTGAGCATCCCCTGTATCCCGCTCTAAACCTCGAGCTTTTAATATTCAGAACTTTTGCACCCATTTAAATTGTTTCCTTAGTATAAGAATCACACTAACATTACAAATTAGAAAGTTTGTGTGTTAACGTGTATTTATATTGATTTCAATTCACACCTGAACAGATTTGGATTAAATTTACCTTATATCTAGAATTAACACAAAACTAGTTTTTTCCCGACTTCAGAAAAGGAGGTTCTGAATAAGACTATGTTTTTTTAGTATGTTTGTTATTCTGCAGACTTCTACTTCATACTTCAGAGGTGGTCCCATATAAATTTATAGAAATTGATTTAGCGCTTTTTAAGAAATCAACAAAAACTTTGCTTGATTTTAAACTATTCTATTTTAACATGATAAATGCAGGCGAAGCCACAGGAAATGGCTAGTTACATATATTTTTTCCCATATTCATCTACAATCAGTGTCTTATGTGAGTTCAAAATAATAATTTATTTATTTTTCTTATTTACGATTTACGATATTATTCCTTCGATGTTGTATGTCATTAATCCCTATAAGTCCATATCACTTAAAAAATGTATCCTATAAACAAAAGGTATTTTAAATTAAATTTACAGTGAGATCTACTGGGGCTGGAGGTATGTTAACGCGACATGCCCAATATAGCACACCTGCTGAGAAGGTGTACCCTCCCAAAGAACCCGGTTACAAATATGTCAATGCGGAAGACCCGAACATGTCTATGAAGGAAATGACAGACAGAGCAGCACAAACTCTGTTCTGGACTGAGTTGGCTCGAGGATTTGCTGTTACGCTGGCACATATTTTCAAGGTAGCTTTTGTTTAGTTTATATCGGAATTAAAATTTAGAAGTAACACTTGTTTTGTCGTTAAGCACAACTGATTGACTTGGTTATAAGTATTGTTATAACAAAAAAGAGATAGGAAATATAATATAACTGTTATATTAATATTAACGCTTTCACACTCACAGTCCCCCCACTAAGTTTGAAGACTTGTATAATAAGTATTGGAAACAGTCACATTGCACACACAATTATACCCAGAACCAGGAACACAAATTTACTTTGTAAAATATTATTTGTATTGTCCGTTATCTGCATTCGTTCCTTGGACTTCCAGCAGGTATTGTGTGTGTTCTTTGTGTGCAGTCTTTATCCATTGAAATTATGCTTCTTGTTTGATAGGACTTATTTGGAATAAAAACACGGCTAACCTGTTTTATTACATATGACTGAACATAAACACTTTCACACAGCCGCACACTAAGTTCGATGACTTGTAACGTGGGTGCCGGAAACATTCACATAACACACACAATCACAGACAGAACCAGAAACACAAATTTTCTTTGGGAGAAAACTTCCCCCCGGGAATCGAACCCGATACCCCTGCTTTGAAGGCGAACGCTCACCCAACTGAGCAACGGGTAGTTCTATAATTTCTTATTTTTCTTATAATTTCTGATATTACAAAGACTGGAAATTGGAGGCAGGCAATGAACTGCCTGGATATTCATCCACTCAATTCGATACCCCATTGCCCTACTATACCGCCGTTACGTCCGCGTCACAAGGCGCGTTCGAAAGATGTTATATAGATGAGTCTCTATATTGTATAACCAATAATGCACGGCCTGGTAAAATACGGCCAATAATTCGCAACCAGTATTCCGTGATATGGCTTCCTATTATCAGGTTTTGCAATACGGGCCGTACATTATTGGATGAGAAATAACAACACGGACCGATTTTGTACAGCCAATACAGCCAGGAAAACGCAACCAATATTGTTGTACACGAAATATCAGTTCGTGCAATACAGGCCGGAAAATATTAGCACGATCTGATAATGTATAGCCTGATAATTAATACACGGATGATATTTCTTGTACATACAAATGTCAAAGTCAAAGCCTCGTTGGAAGATCCAGTAATTTAAAGAGGGCAAGATATGACTGCTTAAAGTTTTCATCATACAAACTGTTTATATTCGAAAGAAAAGCGTAAAAATAATTTGTTTATTTTATTTCATATTTTTTTCTTTTAATACTTAGTTTGAGCGTTATGACGGGCGCTGCCGCGGTACGCTCGCTTAGCTCGCTCGGCTTGCGCTTTGTTATGTCGCAGTTCAAACCTAACCTAGACTTGCAGCCACTTTTATAGAGACCACAGAGAAGCAAATATTTTTAATGTTCTTAGGTTATAACTTTTTAATAGTCTGTGCCAACTCTGCCTAACTCGCCTAAACAAACGAGGCATCGCATAGAGAGTATGTGATTGTCTATGGTTGGCTTCTAATTATTGGCTGTGCAATATCGGCTCAGACTGACCTTACACAGCCAGTATTGCACGCACAGTATTGCAATCCCTGATATTTGGAAGCCATGTACTTGAATTATAGGCTGTATATTATTGGCCGTACATTATCGATACAGACCGATGTTGTACAGGCAATAATAAGCGATCCAGGAATGTATGGCCTGATATTTAGAATCTATGTACATTAATTATCAGGGTGTGCATTATTGGCTGTATAAAATCGGGCCGTGAAATATCGGGTCGTACATTATCATGTCCCATATAGATTTGGCGACAAATTTGTATACTAAAGGATCGTAAACTACAATTATATTTCGGTACAAGGTTAAAGCTATCTAGGTGACCATGAGAAAATGTTGACATTGGTCTCGATCCCGCGCTGTCTCCAGTTCGTAGCTTGGAGTTCCAGCAGGTCTGCCTCTGTGACGTACTGCCAGCGATATCTGGGCCATACAATCACTTTATCTCAATGTTACCTTCACCAAAAGCTCAAGCCAAGTAATTGGATTCGGAATCGCGACCACCCCCGATCAAGATTATGAGTGAGTTATCGTACTTCAAATAAGTCAATATTAGAATCCGTATCACGTAAGACCCAGACGGCGCAGTGGGCAGATTCCCGGCAGGAGCACAATTTCCCTTCCCCTGTGTAATTTTGCTTCTGGTTCTGGGTGTGATTTTGTGTGTGATGTAAATCTTTCCAGTACCCACGATCGTTAACAGGGTTGACAACAGGGTTTTACTGACCGGGAAGGACCCCCAGATCGGTAACACCCTGACGGTACAAGTCTTTGAAGTTAGTGTAGGCCTGTGAGTGTGAATGCGTTTGTTTTGCTTTTTGTATTCAGAGGCACTCGAGTTTAACTACTGTTCTGACATTGCTAAGTTTGATGACCCACAAACCACTTCTCAATATCCAGCTTATTTTATCAAGCAGCTTATAATTTTCAGGAACCAGCTACAATCAATTACCCGTTTGAGAAGGGGCCTCTATCTCCGCGGTTCAGAGGCGAGCACGCGCTCCGTCGGTACCCCTCGGGTGAGGAGAGGTGCATCGCTTGCAAGCTGTGTGAAGCTATCTGTCCTGCTCAGGTGAGTTATTCGTTTACTACTTTATTTTGGACTGAAAACCAACTTCGATAGGAACTGGATAAAAGAAATCTCTCCGAGAATCATTTGTCAGACAATCTAGATTGATAATTTTGTATTAAAATTGTCTCTTAGGATTAATTACAAAGTAATGATTTACTTAGAATAAAGATACTTTGCAGAATACAAGCATAAGTTATTTTGTGGAATTACAACCACAAACAAAAAATTTATGACGATTTAAAGGCAAGATGTCGGGTGATTTACAAGAAAAATTGGTTGTCTGTAAAGTCGGTTTACGGACGATAGTTTTACGTGATAACGTCATAAAGAAACATTGATGAAAAATTGCAATATTTTTATAAATTGAATTGAATTATTATCACTGAATTATCATTATTTTGTACAATACAAAGAAGTTGTTAATTGAAAATTATATTTTCGATAAATTAACATTTATTTACACTCGTAACGACTCGCCGACGCTTGGGCCGATCGTGCCTCTATCGCTTCCGCGCTCTCGCTTGCACTCAGGCTCAGGCAGAACGTGACACTTTTTCGTGCGTGCAGCCGGTGTTCATCGATTTATAAGACGTTTTCACGTCAATAACATATCTAAAATACCCTGACACTTAGCGAAAACTAGCGCAAAAAAATCCGACTTCACCATTTTATCTTCGGAACTTTGATCAGATTAAATGTACGAAACACGCATTATTGACGATATTCAAGAACTATTTATCAAATCTTGATCAAATTTAAATGGGACCAATTAGAAAGCAACATGAAGGGTGATATGTCGGTAATATTTCCTGTATTTTATCCCACTAAAGGTGACCGTAGACATTGTATATAAGTCACAATGACCATTCTAAAATTATATTTCAACGTAATATCTCCTTATTATTTGTAACCATTAATTAAACGCAAGCAAAGCTTAATGACAAAATGTTTAAGTTACTTACTGAAAAAACACATTTGTATTGCAGGCTATCACAATCGAGGCGGAGGAGCGCAAGGATGGCTCACGTAGAACTACGCGGTACGACATTGACATGACCAAGTGCATCTACTGTGGATTCTGTCAGGTCAGCACTGCCATTGTACACCTTTATATTACACGCGTCAATAAAGGGACTAGAACTGACCACAGAAGGGTGTATGGTGCAGATTGCATGGACCACCATGCCCCACGTTCCAATACTAGTTCGTGAGCAATCGCGGCATTCATGCTCGCACCGTGTGTGTAGGGAGGCATACATTTTTAGTATTTCGTCTCGAGTGACAAATGTGACGGACGCTAAAATGTTTGACGAAATTTTAAGACTTAGAGAATCAGACCCTCGACTCTGTTATTGAATGAACCTCATTTCTTTGTAGTTTTGTTGTTTATTCACATGGGCCCCAAAGAAGCACTCATGAAAGTTAATAAACTCTACTGCCAGTAACATCACACATCACATGCACCATATACACAATCAGAACCAGAAACACAAATTTCCTTTGGGGAGAAAAATTGTGTTCTAGCCAGGAATCGAACCAGAATGCTTAGAAGACGAACGCACACCCAACAAGCTGCGGGCAGTTCATACCATTCAGTCGGTTATTGGTCCAATACTTACCATTACATGAACATTTCCCTTGTATCTCCTTACCAGCATACTTTTTTTACAGGAAGCGTGCCCCGTAGACGCTATCGTCGAAGGCCCCAACTTCGAGTTCTCGACCGAGACTCACGAAGAACTTCTATACAACAAGGAGAAACTGCTTTCCAACGGCGACAAGTGGGAGAGTGAGATAGCATCCAACATCAGAGCAGACCATCTCTATCGTTAATCAGAGCAGTGTAGTTATTAGATTGTTTAGGACCTGTTTTGTGACTACAATATTACTATTCGCATGATGTAAGATAGTGTTATGACTTTAGTATCACTTGTGTACTGTGTAGTTTCTTATTTCTTAATATGTATACCAAAAATACTACTCAACTGACAATATAAGGTGAAAATAACATGCGGGGCAGTCTTTGGGGACTGCCGATAGAAGTAAATTGTGATACATGGGAAGTGTGCGGACACAGTATACATATAGCTAATGGAAAGCGTTCGGTGACGATGACGCGAGTTCCATGATTTTTGTTCACCCAAAAAGTGCTCAACGCTCCACTTCAAAAATATTATCTTGAATCAAGAAGTACAGGCATTATGGTAAAAAGTGGTTGGTATACACAATGTCCACGGGACGGTGCCTGTTGTAAGTCGTAAGACAACAGTTGGAAACCATCAGACATTTATAATCAGTTTTGTAGTTATAAAATAGATTCTAAAATTAGGGAATTAATAAATTATTGTTTTTATGTTAATAAATCAATATCATCTCAGTTACAAAATCGTTTTATTTATCTCATAAATATAAATTACAAATTCTTAAAACATTTTTAAATAAAATATGAGGTAGGAAGCAGTCTGAGCATTATATATTTTAGCTATAATAACTACATTTTAGTCAAATAAGAAAAAAAAAAACATGCAATAATAGCATTTAGTCTTAATGTAATATGCACCATTTTAATTAACATACTGAACCTTTTTTTTTTGATTAACTTGATGTATTTATTACTTGAGACTGGCATAATGCACATAGTTTTCGAAGCCAATAAAAGTAATTGATTAGAATCAATATTTACATCTCTATTACTTAATAATTCAATTATAAAACATAAGATTAATGATTGATAATAAAACATAAGACAGATATGGCATTATTAACTTATTTTTAGACTATTCGTAGTGGTACAATAAATTACAATCACACTATGAACACAACATTTACACCAGCTTTCGTAGCGTTTAGGTTCATTTGAATCTATTAAGAGGCCGGGGTAGTCTGTGAAACGATCTATAGGCTGTCTCTGTTTAACTGGCAAACTGTGCCCATGCTTGATGCGATAGCACTACCGACCGAACAAATTATGATAGGTGCCGTAATACCAAAAATTATGAATGAAAATGTAATGTTTAGCCATTGTTTTTTGCATTAATAGTACCTTGAAATGATAATCTATGTTCCTGTTGTAATGACAAAAGAAATGTGTTAGTTTTTAATATAACGAATAAGTTAAAGATGCGACATTTACGTCGTAATAATGTGTGAAAATCAATTGGTTTATATTTCGGTTTAGGTAATTATTTTGGAATAAAAACTATCCAGGAACCTAGATTAAAACGTTTTTAATCTGAATAACAGCACAGTATGGTGGTAATATGCTTGAATTATAAATAATTTCGGTATTACGATTGAATGGGCAAATCAACCTCCGCAGGCCCCTTAAACTCATTTGTTAGTAGAGGCAAACTGCGCAAGCGCTTTCTGGTTACTACATAATTTATATACACCAAGTTTAAGATAATTCCTGTATTGCTAAAATTCGCCGGCGAGTTTTTTGCTCTTGCGGAGATACTTCTCGAGATGGCTATAATTATGCGAATCTGGTAATAGTGTCATTAACATTCATGAGTGCCTATTTGGAGCCCTTGTGAATTAAGATTTTGGATTTAGAAACATAAGCAGTTTAGGTTTTAGGTCAGAAAAACTGCAGATAACTAAATGCAGGATGTTAAATATCAAACCCTGTCAGCATGTACATATAAACATAAACGCTCCACACTAAGTCCAATGACTTGTGTGTGACTGGAAACGTTCACATCACACACACAATCTCATCCAAAATCTGAAACTGAGTATAGGATCAGTTAGTATGGTTCCCTCCTAATATCTTATAGCTGTATCTCTCCAAATCTTCCTTTACTACATCTATGCTCCGGTCTGCGTCAATGGTGAGTACCTCACAGCCTACATCAGGGGAATTCAACCAGATTTCATATGAATCGTGCACCTGTAAAAATGCAAATATTATAAATTCGAAAGTTTGTTTATGTACTTGGACAAACCATATTAAGATTTTAGAGTAAATATTACACATAATAATTAAATGTTTTATAGGGCTTAAAAGACGTTTAAATGTCGACTTATTATATTGTCAGCATGTTTACGACAAATCTGTTGTCCTTCATCAGGATAAGTGAGACAAGCAATACGCAGCGGCAAGCAGCTCGTGCCTCTGCACTGTCTCTAAGTAAGTAGATTTTACGTGATTAAAGCCATATATGACATAATTCTGGTCCAAATCTAAATTTACCTGTTGCAAATAGTCTAAAGGAACTTCAGATTCCTCCGCCCGGCCACGTTTCAACATCCTCTCCCATACTACTTGAGGTGATGTCTTAAGATATACTGAAATAATGAAACAAGTTATTTCTTACGTTTGTGCAGTGATTGTTATTGAGTGAAACAATATTTAACAGTCTTTTATACATTGATATTTATAAAAATTTCAAGCTCTTTGTAATTTATAAGATGTATTAAGAATGTCCGTCACAGACAATATTAAAATAAATAATAATTTTACAGTCTCATCACAGCACATAGATTTATGACTTGTGTTCAAAAGTGTTATTAACATTCATATCACAAATATATATTTTCAGTCCTTGTAAAAGAGTACAAGAATTAAGAATGTCTGTCACACCCAACAATTTCTTTAAATAAAATTTTCACCCTCACAATGCAGCACTAAATTTAATGACTTGTGCCAAAAGTGCAAACATTCACATCACACACAGAACCACAAGAATATAATTTCTTTTGACATGAATACTTTTTATATTCTGACTTTCCAACCACAAAACCAGAAAATGTATTTCCAACAAGAATCGAACCCAGTACCCACAGTAAAGGAGGCAGTATGCCAGTGTCAGATTTATTGAATATTATTAAAACACATATTACCAATTAGATCTAAGCTGATGTCAAGGTTTTTTTCTGTGAAGTCATACCAGGCCAGCAGGGTTTGGTACTCAGCATCTCCAAGGAAGTTCTGCCTTTTAGCATTCTCTACAAAACAGTACCTGCTGTTTTGTACTGACCTGTAATTAACAGACTTAATTATAGTAATTAGTGGTAATCTGGTTGAAAACTATGAAGAAATAAGGTAAATTTTTGATTGATTAACTCTCCTAAGTCTCCTTGACAGCTGCAGTACACAGAACTGTCTGAGTTAAACAGACCATGGGCGATGCCATGGGGGCCCCATTATTTCAATGATTAGTAGGCACAAACAAACAAAAGCATTCACACTCACAGTAAGTAAGTTCATAGACTTCCGGAAACATTCACATCACACACACACATTACACCTAGAACCAGAAGCACAAATATCCCTTCGGAAGGAATTTGTGCTCCTGCCAGGAATCAAACCCAGGACCCACGGAGCAGAGGGCGGACACCTGTCGCACCAACTGGGTCGTCAAATGTTAAAAGGCCGGGGAGTATTTGAACGAGTCTATAGGCTGTCTCTGTTTAACTGGCAAATTGTACCCATGCTTCATGTGATAGCACTACCGACCGAACAAATTATGATAGGTCCCATAATACCAAAAATTATGAAGCCATTGTTTTTTGCATTAATTGTATCTTGAAATGATAAACTGTGTTCCTGTTGTAATGACAAAAGAAATGTGTAAGTTTTTAATACAAAACAAATAAGTTAAAGATGCGACATTTACATCATAATAATGTTTTCACACATCAATTGATTTATATTTCGTTTTAGGTTATTTTGGAATAAAAACTATCCAGGAACCTAGATTAATATGTTTTTATTCTGAATAACAACACAGTATGGTGGTAATATGCTTGAATTATAAATGAATTCGGTATTGCGACTGTATGGGCAAATCAACCTCCACAGGCCCCTTAAGCTATTACAGCTTTGGATCTGCGGTGAAATATACCTTAAATATTCTTGCACTCAGTGAGATACCATGACCACCTAATTCGTTTCTATAGCTTCTAACATGCATGTTTTTTTAAAACTCACCTTTCAAACATTTTCACAGTAACATTGGTATTGGAAGGTGGACTGGTCTGGATTTTCAAGCGGCTGAGGTGAACATAATGCTGGAAGGGGAATGTCCACTTGTTCAGGTCACTGTACACCAATCCAAGAAGATTGTGACCACTGACATCACGCCATTCTTTTATTGGTTCCTGTGATACAATTTAATCTACATGAAACATAAACCTAAACACATACTGCGAGTCATCAACATTCGATCCTATTGTATTTAAACACTTGATATTATACTTTATGCCAGAAGAACTAATATCTGTTAAGGAGAAAATGGTACAGGGAGAAGGTGACCCCTGCATCCTTCTTACCTGTACTTCTTCCTACTTAAAAAATTGTAATGGGATATCGTTTGATAAATTGATTCTTCAAAGAATACCAAAATTAGTAATTTTGTTATGCCCAAAGAAGATACGAAGTGTCTAAACATCAGCTGTTTCCGTACTTACCGCATGTGTTTCTACGTTGTCGTATTTGTCGAAGTATTTTATGCAGGTTGATTTTCCGGAGCCAATATTACCTTCAATGGAGACTCGGAATGGCCTTTTGGTAGCTACACGAGCGGCATTTGATATAGTCTTTAAATTCGACATGTTACAGATACTTTTCATATTCACTCCAAACTCCAATTAGAGAACAATTTTCCACTTTAGTGCAGCTAGAGAATGATAATATAGAAAGGCTAGGTAAGTTGTAAAATGTAGATGGTTATGAATGTATACACAATTCTAATATAGTTCAATTTTGATCCATTTTTTTTCGTATTATAACTACACTACTCTAGCAGTATACTACGCTACAGTAATAGCAATTTATTTCAATCGTTTAGGTATTAGTTGTTCACAGAATCCAAAATAATGTAAAGAATTTTCAGTTCGTTAAAATATGCGCGGCAAATAAGCAAAAGTAGCCTGCAAAACATCAACTGTCATTGTTAAATGTCTGTTAAATAAAACTGTCACTAAGCTTTTTTCCTCAGCCTTGCCCCGCTTTGAGTGAGGGCAATGGCTGTAAGGGTTTGAAACTTGACCATAATCAAATATTATAATCAATTAAATGTTTTGTTGGTTCCACCAACCATCTATTAAAAATTTACAACCTCGTATTATAAGCGCCCTCATATTTCGTTTGTATTACAGAATTAAACAATTTTTAACGGATTTTATCACGTATATTTTTATAATAATCGTGAAAACCTAAGAAATATATAGTTAGTTTACTTACAGATTATTTGTACTCAAATGTCTTAGGTAAATGTCTACAGTTTTGTAACGAAGATTATTATTTTATCTTCTGTAATTCAAATTATCATGCAAATGCACTCGTAGAGTAGCAGAAATGAGATGAGAGAGATAAGAGAGATAGGATATAGGATAATAAGAGATGAGAAATGAGATAAGTATTTTCACCCTTTTTATAAGAATATTTCACGACTTTTAGAATTCCGTACGGTTAAAGTCAAAATAATGTTGTCTTAGAGATAATTAAAGCTGCCAGTTGGCATACCTAGGTGTGCGTTTGCCTTCCAAGCAGTGATCCACAAGTTTTCTCCCCAAATCTATGTTTTTGGTTCTGGTTGTGATTATGTGTGTAATGTGAATGTTTTCGGCACCCCCGACACATTTATCGAACTTAGTGTGGGGATGTTAGTGTGAAAGCTTTAAAAAAACCAGGGTGCCTACACGATAGAAGTAAACGTTTTTAATTGCAGGCAAACATTTTTTAATTATTCATCACATTGTTTACCCCCACCACTTTTCGTCACAATAAAAGGTTGCGGATCTGAATTTCAAAGCAGACTCTTAAGAAGTTTAAAAAAAAAAATTGTCTGTAAAATCGGTTTACGGACTATAATTTTACGTGATAACGTCATAAGACGAACGCTTAGGCCGATCGTGCCTCTCTATCGCTTGTTCCGCGCTCTCACTTGCACGCTCAGGCTCAGGCGGAAAGTGACACTTTTTCCAGTTATATGCTCTATATGCGTTATATGCCATTACTAGTTATATGCTCTTTGACTTTTTCGTGCGTGCAGGCGGTGTTCATCGATTTATAAGACGCGTCAAAAAATGGTTCGAGAAGACCTAGTTTCATATGAAGTAAATCACCTACACTCAATCCAAGTTTCGAAATACTACAAGACAATGCGCGCACCCCGTCTATTATTCCATTATGGCTTACATTCATCGTAAACAAATTCTAAAGCCGCCGCTTCCGTTGTGGCTCATTATATAAATGAAATAACGCGCATTGTCTGCGGTCTAACCACTTTGCAGCTGTTCGCAGTAGCTAATGTTGCACAGGAATTTTGCCGCGAAAGTGAAAAAAATGGCGGTTCTCGGATGTTAATGTGTTATTAACTGTTAGTTGTTCGTAAAGGTGCATGAGTTTAGGCAAAACAAAGTAACAAAATAGTTTTTTTAATTATAATATAACTAAAAAATTTAGTAATTTTTTTTTATTTATAATATATAAATTTTATCTACTGGGAAACTTTAATTATTCATTACATTGTTTACCCCCAAATTTATGTCGCACAAAAAAGTTTGGATCATAATTTCATAGCCCTCCCATAAGAAATTTAACTAAATAATTTAAAAGCAAAGCTTAAAAAAACCGTCTTTACCGCTTATATTTTGGTTTTGGCTTGATCGACTTCGATAAAATTTATATGGGATCACCACTGAAATATAATCTACCAAACAAAAAAATAATTTTGCGAATCGGTCCACAAATGGGAGTGAAATCAGTGAAAATACATAAAAAAATACATATAGTCGAACATAGTACCCTCCTCCTTTTTTGTTGTAATACATTATAATACCCTGAAAAAAAACACCTTTTCACTTTAAAATTGTTAAACCGCGACTATTGCCGTGGGGCGTATTTAACATAAGCGATAACGAGAGCGAGAGCGAGTCCGAAAAAGGAATTTTATATTAGACTTTTGTGTATAAACTACAGTCTAATACAAAACTCTTTTTACGAACTCCTTACTGTCGCACGAATGAACGAAACTTCGCAAATTCCGCACTACCCATTGTCTCAGAATTTTCATATTTCGTTGCACTCTGGATGAGCTTGTGGGGTTCCGCAATATAATCCCTACTTAACTATATTTAAATTGGAAAGTTTGTGAGATTGCCTATATTTAACATGTTAAAATGTAACTGTTCATGCATTTAAATTTCTGGTTAAAAATTTCTTTCTCTCCAATAACTTTTCTGTATCATACTGTTCTGCTCGGCCCTAATATAATTGAAGCTGTAACAAATATCCTAATTTTATTATAATATTTTGTATATATGTATTTGTATTATAAATGATTTAATCGATTTTGATATTCTTTTTTTGTTTGGTAGATCATACTTCAGAGGTCGTGTCTTATTAAATTAAAATGTTATCGAAATAGATTTAGCGATTTTTGAGAAAATCAACAAAAAAGAACATTACAATAAATACTGTAAAATACTCTAAGTCTTAATGAACAAATATTTAAATAATTATACTTAACTACAATTAAATAAATGAAACCTTATTTTTCCATATTATGTGCACTCCCACTTAAAATCAGCAGGAAACACTGAGGTTGTTTGGAAGATAATCCTTCATAGCATTAAGTTTGCCTATGTACCTACAACTTGTTTTTGTTTGTGCAATAAAGAATTTTCAATCAATCTATAATATAATTATTTATTTTAACAAAAAGACAATTATTCAATTAATTATAATAACAAACACAAAAATAAGCAACGAAAGTAGGTAGATGAATCTAATATATACAATATACTCTTTAATGCACACCAAGAAAAATAATTATTAACAACAGAAAAAAAAATACAATAGCAGTACAATCGGCGACCTTATCGCTAAGCAGCGATCTCTACTAGGCAACCTTAGGATGGAGAGGATAAAAAGTTTAATAAAAATTATTAATGTAATAAAAAAAATCTATACATATAGTTACATACGTAAATAAATAAAAGATAAATACAAAACATATATATAACATACAATACATATATAAATATTATAATACACATAGGTACTTAATATAACCTAATAATAAATTAATATTAGTGATGAAACATGGCAATGTTTTCATATAACCTGTGATAAATAATATAATAGAAGTGGTCGATCCAATGACCAACGGCGTCATATAAGCGAGAACCACTTTTTTTTTGAACGGATAACATGCTTCTTGCTAGTTTTAGTCTCTGCTCAGCTGTAGCGTCACAGGGCGGCTGCAAGTGCAGCGGCACTAGGAGAAGGTAGCGCCACAGCTTGCTTGCTTTTAATACGCTTGATCTAAGATGGCGGGAGACAATAATGTACGACCCGATATTTCACGGTCCGATTTTGTACAGCCAATAATGCACAGCCTGATAATTCATGTACATGGATTTGAAATATCAAGCCCTGCATTCACGGGTCGCCAATTATTGCTTGTACAAAATCGGTCCGTATCGATAATGTACGGCCAATAATTAACAGCCAATAATTCATGTACATGGCTTTCAAATATCAGGGTGTGCAATAATTTGCGTTCAATACTGGCTGCGTAAAATCACTCCGTGACGATATTGTACAGCCAGTATTGCACAGCCAATAATTGAAAGCCAACCATAGACAAACATATGCTCTCTATGCGATGCCACGTTTGTTTAGGCGAGTTGCTAGGAAGAGTTGGCACAGACTATTGAAAAGTTCTAACCCAAGAATATTAAAAATATTTGCTTTTTTGCTGTCTTTATAAAATCGCTGCATTTGAATACGATATTTCATCTGGGAACAAACGAACTAATTCTTTCAACAAAACTGCGGCTGGAGACCGCAGCAGAGAAAAATTTCTTCTGAGTATTTATATATGAATTTCTGCCTTTACACAACTACAATAAATATTCTTTATCAATTTTATTTATTGCCAAATGCCATGTATGAGCATGTTGATGGATACTGCAACTTTCTTAAAGATTTTGAATGTAGAAGACAAATACCGAAAAATAATAAAAAAAACCAATGAGGCAATAAGTAATAAGGTTCCGTCAGTGAATATTTTAAAAAGTAGAAATCTTTTATTATGCCAGATTGGTAAGCATTTGGCCAACAAAATTAAATGTTTAAAATGCTAAAAAGTAGACATGCATTAGCTTAAAACTGATAGAGTTACAATAATAATCATGATTATTCAGCCCCAGTAGGGTGGTCTCAGTATTAAACCCCATCATGGGCTTGAACTTCTTGAGATGGTAGGTACATAACAATGTGATTAAATCCACCACGATCTTAAGTCGTCCGTCGGCTACCATGTTATGAAATAGTCATATTTTACCACCCTAAAACACTGAACCATAGTTATATTAGCTGGTTAGAATTTAAATTCAATGTGTTCTTCAGTAACGGAACATCATGAAAAAAACAGTCGAATCTTGATTTATCTCGTAATGACATAAATCGCTTTGATGTAAATCATTTATGTAAAATATCACGAAAATGATTTATATCGAAGCGATGGGCATTCAATGACTACAATTTGAGTTACCTCTACAGTAGCAGAGTACAGTAACTTACCTTTTTATGAATTCATCAGAAATACAACATGGTCCGTCCATTTTACTGTATGAGTAAGTTACTGTAGGTTCCACTTCCACACACCACAACTAGATTATTTATATAGATTATATAGAATCTAGATAGAATTGATTTAGAAATACAACTCACAGATAATCCCCTTGTTCAAAGAATATACGTATCTGTTGATGAACCCGTTTTTATTAAAAATAGAAACCTTCTCGCCCATTTTCTACATGTTTGAGTGATTACATTGTCTTTGTTTGTTTTTTTTTTTTACTTTACCACAAACTACATAATTATACTAAACTCTCTAAGTATGTTTGAGGATTTCTATCTTTTTAATAATCTATGGAAATTACTGGATCATCCAAACGAGGCTTTGACTTTGTCATTTGTTTGTACATGAATTATCGGCCGTGCATTATTGACTGTACATTATCAGCCCGTGCTAATATTTTCGGTCACGTATTGTACGGCCAGTATTGCACGACCTGATATTTCGTGTACATTGAATTTAAATATTGGTTGTGTTTTACTGGCTACGTATTATTGGCAGTACAAAATTGGTCCGTGTTGTTATTTCACATCCAATAATGTACGGCCCGTATTGCACAACCTGATAATTAGAAGCCATGCCATGGAATACTGGTCGCGAATTATTGGCCGTACATTATCACGCCGTGCATTATTGGTCGTACAATATAGGGACCCAAGATGGCGGCGTCACGCTAACAATAAGACTGCGCCATACATAACGCATTTGGTTCGAATAGATCAACGTAAGAAAACGCGGCGGGAGCACCGCTGTACGGGTAACCTCCGTATCCGCGTCCCCCGCCATCCGTTCGAGCCGGGTGCGTCCTGTCTGTAGTTACCATTACATATTACCTACCACCCTAATAATTATCGCTGCTACTCACTGGACGCATTTGGTTCGAACGCGTCGGCGCGGGCGCGGACACAGGAGAACACCGCGCCCTCGAACCCACTTGACATCTGTTGGAACCTTGCCACATATATAGATTACTATATATGTGGCAAGCTAGTTGGAACCAATGTGTTCAATCGTCAATGTGTAGCAGATATTATCCCCGGACTATTGGCAGACTGACTAGAAATAATTATAAGAAGGTTCCACGGAACTTCGTCCTCCAGATTTTCTCACTCGCCACTCTAGAACCCGCGGCGTCACAAAAACAGGAATTCCACAGAAACCTAGTTTTCGACTCAATGGTTGTTGACACTGCATTGTTTGGTCGACAATGGCGCGCCATGATTCTCCCCTCGGATGCTCCCTGTTTCAATTTATTGTTGTATGTACTAGCTTTTGCCAGTGGTAGCTATTAGTTGGAAAATTATAAATATGTTTTTTTGAGGTTTTTATTTTTTTATTCATTTGAGGCTAGGCTAGGCTAGGCTTAGGAGTTCAGACATTCACTCGTATATATAAAGAAGAATACATGCAATACAAAAAGACAATAAAACTCATCGCCTGCGTCATTGTTCCCTGAGGGGTATAATCTGGGAGTCTTCAAATCAAGAGTGAATAGGTATCTTCTAGGCAAGCATGTCACATCTTCGACCGCATCATCACTTTCCATCAGGTGAGATAGTGGTCAAATGCTTGCCTATTCTGCATAAAAAAAAATAAAAAAAATATATTAAAACGGCAATTAACGTGACTTAGGTACGCGTAGTCGATTTCTAGATTTACAATTATTTCGGCTTCATTCGGAAGCCATCGACCCTAAAGACTAGACCTCCCAGACTGATTTCCATGAAATTTTTGTGTGTGTTCAGGTGGATTCAATAATGGTTCATATTCAGAATACGATTCGGTAAATTGCTTTTTTCAATTATTGAAAAAAAAACTTTGGTCTCGAGGATTCTGTCGGACTTGGTGAAGTACTAGGCAACCATAAACGTGAAAGGGGTAAAACACTTTTTTCTTTACGGGGGCATTTCAACGCATGCCGGGTACAGCTAGTATTATGTAAGTAAATGTAATAACTAGCCGTGCCCCGCAAGTTAAAAAGTAGCCTAAGTGTGTGTTATTCCGGAACTTGAACTATCTACATTCTAAATTTCATCAAAATCGGTTTATTCGTTGCGGAGATACGTGGTAACAAACATTCACACACACACACACACACAAACTTTCGCATTGAAATATTAGTAGATTAGGAATTAGGATACATTAAAATACTTTATCTATACTAATATTATAAAGAGGTAA
This sequence comes from Lomographa bimaculata, assembly GCA_948107665.1. Lineage (NCBI taxonomy): Eukaryota > Metazoa > Arthropoda > Insecta > Lepidoptera > Geometridae > Lomographa > Lomographa bimaculata. The sequence goes on from OX403595.1 coordinate 17,991,924, forward strand.
AGTTTGTTTGTTTGTTTGTTTGTTGGTTTGTTTGTTTGTATGTAAAAGGTAATCTCTGAAACTACTGATCCGATTCCAAAAATTCTTTCACTAATAGATAGCTACACTATCAGTGAGTGTCATAGGCTATGTTTTGTTGGGATAGAAGTTAGTTATCAGTTCGAAATAATAATATTCGTAAGACAAGTCGGAGAAAAATTTGCTAACTTTCCGCTTTATCGGCGTACGCTGACTAAACGGTAAGACATAGGTGAATACAATGTATGGCAAAAATGTTGACCTTTATGAGTTTTACAAAAAAGTCCGCGACAGCATATATCTAACATGTATGTATAACTCAGAAAAAATACTTTTCTTTGTTAAAAATCTGAAAAAAAAGCGGCCTATGTTTAATTGGCTTTTTGAGACATTCAGTATTAATCCTTATCAAAATAAACTATTTCATCGTCTTACGTAGTTCATGTAGATACAATTTGCTTTTTACTGCATGTGATTTGGATAAATAGTCTATGAAAATCGTGAAATTAATTTCACGGGAGTCCTCCCGTGAACGGGACGGGTCAGAAATTTATCGACACGTACTACGTATTCCTGCACATAAAAATAGCGGCTTCTATTTCGTTGCCTTTTTTTAAGTATTTAATATTAATCCTTATCAAAAAAACCTATTTCATCGGCTTACGTAGTTCACGTAGATGCAATTTGCTCTTTACTGCATATAATTTGGACCTATAGTCTAGGAGAAATCGTTAAGTTTATTTGAGGGTGAAAACGGTGGATCACAGAATGTAACAGTTACTGCGTAATCCGTCATACGTTTTGAACCGACTTACATAAGAAGGAGGATATGAATTCGACTGTTTTTTTTTTAGTCGGTTATAACTTATCATTGAACTTTGAACTGCCCGCTGGAGTAGTTAGGTGGGCGTTTGCCTTTAAAGCACCGGGTTTGATTCCCGGTGGGAACAATAAATAGGTACAACATCTTAACACCCTAGAATTGAGGAGCCGGCCATTATGTTAACTTATTTCAAAACGCAAACGCATTCACACTTACAGCCCCACACTAAGTTCAAAGACTTGTATCGTGGGTGCCGTAAACATTCACATCACACACATTACACCCAGAACCAGAAGCACAAATATTCCTTGGTAAGGAATTTGTGCTCCTGCCGGGAATCGAACCCAGAACCCACGGCGCAGAGGGCGGACACCTGTCCACTGCGCCAACTGGGTCGTCATCATTTTGAATGGATATTTAAATAAAAACAAACACATTCACACTCACAGCCCCACACTAAGTTCAGAAACTTGTGTTGTGGGCGCCGGAAACATTCACATATATACCATTTACTATATATATATATATACAACTCGGCAAACGTTTGCGAGGACGCCCTCTGGCAGCGGTTGGAAGAGAAGAGCTGAAGATCGAGCTCAGTGGCGTGCATTGAGAGAGGCCTATGTCCAGCAGTGGACGAATACAGGCTGATGATGATGATATATTCGTTCGTTACAATGTTGCTATACCTGCATTGTAATCGTTGGCATTTGTTATAATTTATTGCACATTGTCGCAACACACCATTGAAATTCGATAGAATGGAAATTGCATACATTACTGTTTCACAAATACCACGCCGCCTTTGTACTTCCAACCTATTACCGCGATGTTCGACCAATTACCATTTCAATTATTGTTTTGTTTGGATAGGAGTTAATCAAAAATTACAAATGCTAATTTCCTTATAAGCCGCGTTTCAAGGGGAACGCCCGATGAGAAGTATATTTATTTCCCTAATGGAGGGTAAAAAACCTTCGAACTCACTTCATATTTTTTACCGACTTCCCAAAAAGGAGGAGGTACTCAAGTCGACTGTATTTATGTGTGTTACCTCATAACTTCTCTCCACGTGATCCGATTTCGTCAATAATGCCTATTTTGTGACGAATAATGCGTACTTTGACGATGTTCTCGTTTACCCGACTTCAAAAGTTACCTCATAACTTCTTTCGTTGTGAGCCGATTTTGATGATTTTTTTATTTGAAAGCTGGTGCTTTTTACGTAGTCCCATTGAAATTTGATCAAGGTCTGATTTCTAGTTTTAGAGTTTTAGTCAATAATGCGTGTTTATACATTAAATCTGATCAAGGTTCCAATGATAAAGCGGTGAAGTCGGTTTTTAATTATTATATTTGAAAATACGATGTTAACAGTGGAGTGTTAACTTGTTAGAGATAACGCTTCCTTCAGATTGGCCGAAAAAGCGCAACCCTTCTGTTATTTTCAATTTTTTTGAGCTTTACTTGCTGTCTGTACTTAATCATTTTCTCGTGGAGCGCAGTGGAATAAATGTACTGGCTTATGTTATTTTAATTTAAGCTCAGAAAAGATGCTATTTCGTGGAGCGCAGTGGCATAGCCCGTTGTGATTAAGTATAACATGGACTAGAGAAGTAGGCAACGACCTAATAAAAATAATAGGATTCCAAAACTGGGCAAAGATCTATTTGAATGAATAGCTAGAATATTAGACAAAATGAGAAAGGGAGCCAGCAGCGAACAGACCATTCTATTCTGCTTATTCCCAATTTGTCATTCATTCTTCATTACTTACCCATTTGATCATAAAGCTTGTTTGAATTTTTATCACAAAATCGGGGAGATAGAACTCCGTCCACAAATGAGATGGTCAGTACTTGTAAATTCACCTGGAGCTGTACTTGCCAAAAGCCAAATAACAGGAATGGTTTCAGCTGAAAGGGCAAGATGCCAGTAACTTCTGGGCATATGAGACATGACTCCTAGGGAGAGGAGCAATGCATATGCCACTTTATTTTGCCATATTCGAAGTTCTGATGGCACTGTATTGTCTACAATGTGTCCAGGCGCGTACTAATGATATTTAAGGGAGACATTTTTCAGATTTTCTACCGACTTCACAAAAAAGGAGGAGGTACTCATTCAAGTGGTACTGAAAGTGGTCTGATCAAGGTTTCGAAGTGAAGTCGGATTTTTTAAGCTTTGCTTGCGTTTAATTATTAATAAAATAATGTTACCTAATTCGGTACGAAAATCACAAAACGTAATACATACGATTTTAATATATGTTTTAATAAAAAATTGTGTTACTCGATCTTTAAAAAACGCTCTATCAAATGACACACATATTGTATTTCTACGACATAACGCTCTTAGAAAAAAACGGAAACCTAAACTTCTAAGAGGGTAAACAACCCGGATACGGAAAACTAAAATTCTAAGCGAGTAGATAAACAGTACGAATACGGAAACTTAAAATTCTAAGCGGGTAAACAGTACGGGTACGGAAACCTAAAATTCTAAGCGGGTAAACAGTACGGATACGAAAACCTAACATTCTAAGCGGGTAAACAGTACTGATACGGAAACCTAAAATTGTAAGCGGTAGCAACTGAGCTTAGCAAATGATCAAAATGAAACAAATCTGAATATATCTCTTAATTTATTTATGTCTCGGTTCAACAATAAGGTCGTATCCATCATCGGGGCGCAGTATGAAGGCTCGTGGAGACAGCTTGGTGGAGACCTTCGTAGTTCTCGTCTGGTACTTCTTCAGGAATCTGACTAAGAACACCTTTGCTGCTAGCACTGCGAAACGTGACCCTGGAATTTATTATGGCAATGAATATAAATTACCACATTATTATTTGGGTAAAGATCATTTTTATTTGAGTAGTCGGCTGAATGGGACCTGAACCTGACCTGAAAAAGGAACCGCGGTCCCGTTTGCCCAAAAATTTAATTTTATTATTTTTATTCGGGTGATTAGGACCAATCAAAATGTTAACGAAAAATGCATTGTTTATTCTTAACTCTAAAGCAGTTATGCTACTGCTCCACCTGCGTTTAGCGTCAACGTTAACTTAATGCCAAACTGCGCGTCGTTTAATGCAATAACATTGCGCGTTGGCTACATTTAGCCATTAACGCTGCAAAAAACTACACTGCGCGGGAATTCCCTTTGATGTGTCCAAAAAACCGACTCCCGAGCTATCGCTTAGCGTTTAGTAGTGACGCTAGTACGTTAACGCGTTAAAACGTTGGCCACACCTGCTTAGCGTCTTGATTAACGTGCTAATTAACGCGTAAAGACGCAGATGGAGCAGGTGCATTAGAAGAAATAGTGTTAAAATAATAAGCAAATATGTGCTGAAGACCTCGGGGCTCGGTTTCTTTTTATTTGATCACGTCATCCAACTAGTATTAAAAAAGGGGGGTTCCATTTTTTAAATCTCAGCCAAAATACCAGGGTAGCATGTATATAGTAAGTTACTATTTTATCCAACTAGATAAGCATGTATTTAAACAAGTCATACTTTAAAGAGTTTTTTAAAATCGAGCGTTTCATCATCAGCCTATTTTTGTCCACTGCTGGACATAGGCCTCTCCTAATGAACGCCACTGAGCCCGATCTTCGGCTCTTCTCATCCAGTTTCTGCCGGCCTCCTTTCGCAGGTCGTCGCTCCACCTGGCCGACGGGCGTCCTGTGCTACGTTTGCCGAGTCGCGGTCTCCACTCAAGTATTCGTCTACTCCAGCGGTTATCCACCCTTCTAGAGACGTGAACAGCCCACTGCCATTTCAGCTTGCTAATTCTTTGAGCTATGTCGGCGACTTTAGTTCTCTGTCGGATCACCTCGTTCCGGACGCGATCCTTCAGAGAAATGCCGAGCATAGCTCTCTCCATAGCTCGCTGAGCAACCTTAAATTTGTGGACTAGTCCTACTGTCAGTGTCCACGTTCGAAATCGAGCGTTTACATGTTATAAATAAATAGGACTAAAAGTCATATTATCAGAGAACTTGTCAAGACGAATCAAACAAGCCGAAACTCGATAGCGTTGCGTTGTTTCATTACAGAGTTCCTATGACCACCTTCCTGCTCCATCATCAGACCCTGGTTACCATTGAAAGACAAACTATTCGTCAAGACGATTCAAATGAGCCCGATGAGGTTGTGTCGTTTCATTGTGAAGTTCCTTTGGCCACCTTCCAGCTCCATCATCAGATCAGCACTATGTCGTCATAATATTGCATTGTAACGCAATTTACACAAGTATGCAAAATTTCAGCTAAATCGGAAACCGGGAAGTGGATCAAATTTAAATTGCAAGATTTGATGACAAACATCGGGACAGGGGAAACTAAATAAAAGCTTGTAAAATAGCACCTGTTTGTATGGATGTTGAACATTTTCAGTTAAAAATTAAAGTCTTCAAAATGAAATATGTCTTGCACGTAAGAGTTTTGCATTTCGGAGACTTCTTGGAAAAGTTCGATTCATATTGAACAACTTAGTTCAAAGTTCCGCACGAAGTTCTACCGGCGAACTATGCGACTAAATTTTATACTTAGCTCGATTTAGTTTAAGAAATTATCGCTCAAGATCCTTTATAATAATAGTATATTTTTTTTAGATATTAATATTATATATTTTGAGATAGTATGTATAATATTAAGTATTTTATATTTATGTACATTACAATTCGATATAAATTTCATTTACATATATTTTCTTTATCCCTGATTGATGCACGCCTCATGTCATTTCATTTTCCACCGCTGGATGACTGGTAGAGAATGCTTTAAGTATTAAGTCCTCCATTTGTATACTTTTACTGTGCAATAACGTATAAAATAAATAATATCAAATGTAGACGGTGGGGTCAAAAGTTAGGCACAATTTGAGTTAAGCTAAGGGGGAAAAGTCACATTTGATTTTGATGAATGTTAATTTACCAGACAGCAGTTTACAAACTTTATTAAGTGGTACTTTTTTTTTATTCTAACTATTGTTAGAAAAAAAAATAGTAGCTGAATATGTTACTAAAAAAATCGATAAATTTACGAAAAAAAAAAATTTATCTAAAATATTTTCTCATATAAACAAGGACAAGAATACGGCAATCGTATTTGGTAAAGTACTAGGCAAACATAAACACGAAGGAGATAATAATTTAGTCCAACAGTTTTTAGGTAGTATATAGTAGGTATGATATTAGAGTACTAGGCAACCATAAACGTGTGAGAGGTAAAATGCTCATTTCTTTACATGGCATTGCAACGCATGCCAGTAAAGGTATATGGGTAGTGTATAATGGCTTGTGTTTAAACACCTCCCAAAAAAGTACCTATTTTTCTACCAAAAAAATTCTGAACGGTAACCAAAATGGATAAATGGTCACCAAAATACGTTGGATAAATGGTCAACAAATTACGTTTCCTAAAATATTATGAAATAAATATTTTTTTTCCTATTATAAATATTTTTGTATTGATTAAATTTAAAAAAAATTACCTTAACCTACTGTTATCCAATTCGGTTATATCATAGGAAATTTTATTTTAGGAAACGTAATTTGGTGACCATTTATCCATTCTGGTAACCGTTTAGAATTTTTGGTGGCCGTCTAAATTATACCCATATATAATATCTCACCTATACAATGCCTAGGTCCAGTCCCAAATGGTATATATGTATAGGGCACTATCTTCGCCTTGTTCTCGGGTGTAAATCGTTCTGGGTCACACTCGTGGGGGCGTGGCCAGTACTTCTCATCGCGGTGGATGGAGTAAATGGGGAGCCACACGTGGACTCCTGGAGGGGCCTGGAATGAAACAAATGGTTTCACACTTACAGCCCACGCTAAAATCGAAGAATTTTACCACAAAACTCGCATTTCCCTATCATGTATCTGTGTATGAACTGCCCGTTAGCTACGTGAGCGTTCGCCTTCTAAGCAAGGGTATCGGGTTCGATTCCCGACAGGAACACAAAATTTCTCTCCAAGGAAAATTTGTGTTTCTCTAATTACAATACAATACAATAATTATTTATTGCACACCAAATAAAAGTAAAATTGTAGAACTTAAAATAATACAGTTATATGAGGTAGTACAATGGGCGGTTTTATCGCTTTAAGCGATTTCTGCCAGACAGCCTTTGGATGGACAGAAAATGTGCAGGATGAATTGGGTTGGTGTGGCGTTCTATAATAATATAATATATCTAAATAAATAAAAAAAAACATACATAATACACATACACACAATACTTACAATGTAGTTTCTAAGTTTTGTCTGATTTGAATGATATTAAAGACATGCGTCTAAATAAGACAAAACTTATTTTAGCTGTAGAACGTTTTACGTTTTTATTAATAAGGATTTAGTACTTACAATGAGCCTATCCTTGCTTCCTGGGTGAGTAGGTCCAAAGTCATATGTGGTAACTGATCTTCGATCTGCTGAGCCGACCAGTGGCCATAGTCTTAATACCTCTAAAAAGTAATTAAAAATATCCTTATTAAAGCGGTGACAGCTCTGTCGTAGTGAACGCGCCTCCCGATCGTATGGTCGTAGTTCTAATCCTACGACGGGCAGGACTAACCGGTGGAGGTAAAATTGAGATGTAAGCCGTAATTTTAAGACATTTTCTCATTTTTCCTTGGAAAGCTCTCTGTGCCCTAATTATCGGACATCGAGACAGACTTTAAAGCGACACCGCTGTATGGTAGATATTCCACAAATGCGGACGAAGCGTTATGCCTCCACATTCATTATGCGAACTGCAAGGGGATGGAATTTCTTACCTGAGTCTGTGTTCCCTGATAAATACAATATGAGAGTCTTTAAGTCGCGAGTGAATAGGCATCTTCTGGGCAAACGTGCTCCATCGTCGACCGCTTACCATCAGGTGAGATGAAGGTCAAACGTTTGCCTATCTTGAATAAAAAAAATACAGGAGTAGTTACCAAAAGTTATCTTTAGAGCAAAGCTATATATTCTACGCCTATATTGTGATAACCACTTCAACCATATGATTACTTACCTTACTGACGAGATAGTAGTCAAAACAAACCTACATAACGAAATTTTGACAGTTTTCAAACGACTTCAAAAAAGGAGGTTCTCAATTCGACTGTATGTTTTTTTTTGTATGTATGTTACGCGATATCTCCGCCAATTATGAATCGATTTTGATGACGTTTTTAGGGTTCCGTACCCAAAGGGTAAAAACGGGACCCTATTACTGAGACTTCGCTGTCCGTCCGTCCGTCTGTCACCAGGCTGTATCTCAAGAACGGTGATAGCTAGACAGTTGAAATTTTCACATAATATATATTTTTATTGCCGCTATAACAACAAATACTAAAAATAAAATAAAATATTTTAATGGGGAAATCGGTTTTTGTTGCTTTCAATTTTTCGAACTATTTTCTTAGCAATATGTATTTATCAAGTCTTACTCACCACTAACGCACATTTCTAAATACTCCAACCCTTGCACCTGCTCATACACATCCCCTTCTCTCATGCGATCCAATTCCTCTTGAAGTTTCTCCTGGATTTGAAGGTTGGCAGCCATCTCGTATAGGAAGTAGTTGATTAGGTTGGCAGTTGTGTCGTAACCAGCGACGTAGAACAACACCGCTTGGGCTACAAGGTCATCGTCATCAAATTCTGGAAAATATAGTTAAATTATCATTAAGAGCAGCCTAAATAAGGCCTAATATAATTTAAACGCAAGCAAAGCTGGAAAATTCGACTTCACCGCTATATCTTCGGAACCCATGATTAGAATAAATTAATTAAATAACTCAAAAACTGGTCAGATCTTGATCAAACTTAAATGGGAGCACACGAGAAGATCTAGCTTTCAAATAAAAAGAATCATCAAAATCACCTAGAAAGAAGTTATGAGGTAACACACAAAAAAGCGCTCAGCGAAGCGTTTTCATTCCACGTTCATAATTAAAAAAAAAAGGGAGCAACCATACACGTAAGTTTTTTTTATGCCTGATAGGCAAGCATTTGACCACAATGTCACATGATGGAAAGTCATGATGCGGCCGAAGATGTAGCATGCTTGCCGAGACGGTACCTATTCACTCTTGACTTGAAGAATCCCAGATTATACCGTTCGGGGAACAAAGACGAGGGCAATGAGTTACACTTCTTCGTAGTACGGATGATAAACGTAGAAGCGAAACGCTTTCAGTGAACTAGAGGTATATGAATCATATATGGATGACGTTTGACAGTTTGTCTTGTTGTTAGATGGTGAAAGGGACGAGTGAGAGGCAATTTTTTTTTGCCCGTGTGGGGTTTCTTTGAAAAGAACTATATGCAAGTAGACTACGGAGACGTCTATATTGGAAAACAAAAATTTTGTAGAAAATCAAAGACACGTTTTTTAGATCTATTTTGTTATCTGTATGTTTGTTTGTGATCTATTTTCTCAAAAACGGCTGTATGTTTAAAGCTGAAACTTACATATAGTATACGTTATATCCTCTAATTAAACAACAAATACATAAATCGAACATCTTTACGACCTAGTTGGCGCAGTGGACAGGTGCCCGCCCTCTGCGCCGTGGGTCCTGGGTTCGATTCCCGGCAGGAGCACAAATTCCTTCCCAAGGGATATTTGTGCTTCTGGTTCTGGGTGTAATGTGTGTGTGATGTGAATGTTTCCAGCACCCACGATACAAGTCTTTGAACTTAGTGTGGGGCTGTGAGTGTGAATGCGTTTGTTTGTTTGTTTTGTTTGTTTAAAAACATTTTCTCTATTAGGCAAACTGTAGGCGCGAGATCTCAGTTCGGGGAGAACGACTAGTAATTTCAGTGTAGCTTGCTCTGAGCGTGTAACATTATATACCTTCCTTGAATCAGCACAACATTCCTACGAAGCCAAGTCGTTTTGTATAAAATCCCGGTACATTTCTATGGCATAATTTAATTTCCTACAGAAATGAGTTCCCATATGAAATACGTATACAGGTGAAGGTACACGAGATTGTGAAGTAATCTCAACCAGTCTCAAACAATAGCTTTGTCGAGAGCACGTCATAATTAAATTCGTGATTTTCTCGTCTATCAAAGTCACAAGTTTGCGGGTTGCGGTTTGGCCTGACTGATATTTTACAAGCTTTTGTTTCGTTTTAACTGTCCCGTTGTTTGTTTGTACTATCCTCCCTGATGTTTGTACTATCCCTGATGTTTGTACTATCCCTGATACCCTAGGGTAATGATAAATCCTGATAGAGTGTTTATTCTAGAACAACTCTATATTAATAATTTAAAACATTCAACTTGTTAAAACATTCGCCTTTGCATCGTATGTGCGAAAGTTATGATGATGAAAATATCCGCAACAATTTTGATATATTTAATAATTGTTCACTGGCCTCAATAAAATATAATTTAAAAAAATTGATTGCTAACACACATCTATGTAATTCTATATAATCAATGTAATTCTATATAACTATGCTATGTAATAAACTAAAACAAACTATACTATGTAATGGATGAACTTAAGTTTCTGATAAAATAGATGTAATTACTGATATTTAGCTATTAATTTGTTAAAATAAGTCTAGTTTATGTATAATAGTAGCAGTAGTTATAATTGAGATTTTTAAGTTTATGATATAATAGATGTAATTACTGATATTTAGCTGTTAATTTGTTAAAATAAGTCTAGTTTATGTATTATAGTAGCAGTAGGTATAATTAAGATTTGAGCATGTTAGGTTCACATATTTAGGCTTTAAAGTAGCAAAGAAAATTTCGTTTAAATTATCACTATGTACATATTATATATACTTTTATAGCTGTCCTGTGAACTTGAAAAAAAAAAAAAAAAAAAAAAAAAATCTCACATAGTCATTAACTTAGCTTATATATATCATGTTATCATAATGTAACGTTCCTTAGATTATTTATGCTGTATCTTAGTCATGTACGATGGTAGTCATGATAGTCATGTACGAACAGTTATACCTTACAGTTTGTACCTTTCGGTCTGTAATTAAGCAAGCTGAAATTCGACCCACTTCCCGAAGTCCGATTGGACTCAAATTTTGTGTACTTATGTATCTTAGGTCACAATTCAATGATATGGTTACAATGGAGCTTGTCTGATGATGGAGATGGAAGATGGCTATAGGAAAGTCGGAACTAAACAAGACAAAGCCATCGAGTATCGGCTCGTCTGATTCGTCTTGACAAGTTCTCTGATTATGTGTCAAGTAAGTAATAAAATGTTTCAAGTGTATTATTTCAACGTAGTCACCAGTCACAAGAAAATAGTCAAAGTCCAGTCATAGTTAAGTCATACCCTAATAAATTGGTAAAAACTTTATTAGAATTCTTTCTTCTTTTTCTTCTATTGGAACTTTGGAGAGAAAACGAAAATGACACTTCCCAACTTCGTATGATTTGCCTACACTTATGCAAGTTCAGCAACAATTGTAGCATTACTACATACTAACACTCGAAGAATCATATGTTTTGTAAAATATCTCGACACACTTATATGTAAAAACTAAAAAGATATATTAAAAAATAACAAATTGGTTAATGCAACCCAACAATACAGGTTCTCACGAGACCAAGTGTTGTTCCTTGGTACTTTTAAATCTAGTTTAAGCCACTCAAGTTAGAATTTTGTAATTTCTATGTATCGACATAAAATGTGTACCGACTATAATTTAAACGCAAGCAAAGCTTTAAAAAACCGACTTCACAGCTTATAATTTTGGTTTTGGTTTGATCGATTTCGATAAAAATTTATATGGGACCACCTCTGAAGTATAATCTACCAAACAATGAAAAAAAATGAGCACAAATGGGGGATAAATCGGTAAAGATAAATAAAAATAAATACATACAGTCGAACTTAGTACCTTCCCCTTTTTTTAAGTTGGTAAAAAATAAACGTATGTTGTTCTTTTATTATAATTGTTTGATGAACCGAAATCAAAAGACGTGATAACAGTGTTCTTGATTATGAAACGTTTGATTTTAACGCTACCCGCTCTTTCTCTAACCGTCCTCTCGTGGAGTACAACAAATTTAAGTTAGTCTTACTTTCCGTATGCTTTGTCTCGTCGGCCTCTCCCTCACAATCCTTCAGTTTCCCTGAAACGAAATGTTTTATAATAAAACAACTTTCACTAGGTCTGGGTTGAACGATGTTCTTAGTATATGCCGGGATTATCTGGGAGTCTTCAAATCTAGAGTGAATTCTAGGCAAGCATGGTACATCTTCGGCCGCATCATCTCTGGTCATTAAGTGAGGTAGTGATCAAATGCTTGCTTAACGAGCATAAATAAAGATGTTTGCAGCAAAAACGAAACTCTTGGCAAAATAGGATTGCACAAGCAGGACTGGTTTTAGTTAGCAAGTTTTCAATATAGTTGCCATATCAGACAATAAACCATAAGTCTCAGAGAGAGGAGCGCATTGCAGTCTCACGCGAAACTTATACGTACGTGAATGACTGAACGTCTTGCTTGTCTCCTCTCTTAATAGCATAAAATAAACAGCTTTATCAAACGGTTTACTTGCAGATCTTCCATTCTCAAATGGTCACGCAGTCGCAAAAAGTCTCATTAGCAGATCGTCCCATTCTCAAAACATCTCATCATTATAAATGATGATGAGGCATAATCAAATTTATAACATAATTATGGGATACGCCACTGGCTCCAGAAACACAGTTTTGAACTAGTTCAGGAGCCTATGGATTCAACATTAACGATGTACTTACTAATTATGTCAATAAAGTTATTTGTATTTGTATCTCATTCGGAGTACTTCCCATTCTCAAATGGCTCCATTCGCACTGTCCCATTCTTAAATTGTACTTATACAATAACTCCGAATGTAATTCTGACTCTCAGTCCTTCTACATAGATATCTGTTATATAAGCGAGCGTGCTGTTTACCTTCAGGTGAACATCTTGCACCTTACCTAATTACATAATAGAAATAGCGTTATCACACTAGTATATGATTCGGGCATAAAAAAACAACAACGCAGTTGGCGCAGTGGACAGGCCTCCGCCCTCTGCGCCGTGGATCCCGGGTTCGATTCCAGGCAGGAGCAAAAATTCATTTCCTAGGGATATTTGTGCTTCTGGTTCTGCGTGTAATGTGTGTGTGATGTGAATACGTTTGTTTGTTTAAATCTAAAAGTAACTCAGCCCTTTTAACCGCTGCGCTGGACCGATCTAAATGAAATTTGGTAGAGATATCGTTAAAGTTATAGAGAATGACTTATAGAACAGAATATGGGCAAAGGCGCGATATACAGCTAGTCCTACTAATCTTACTATCCTACTAATATTATAAATGCGAAAGCATGTAATTTTTTTTTATGCTCGATAAGCTAGCATTTGGCTACAATCTCACCTGATGGAAAGCGATTATGTAGCCGAAGATGTAGCATGCTTGCCTAGAAGATACCTATTCACTCTTGACTTATGACGTGAGTAAGTTTGTAAGTGTGTAAGTATGTTTGTTCCCTCTTCACCGCTGAACGGATTTGGAATGTACATAGCTTATAGCTAGGATTAACACATAGGCTACTTTTTAACTTGATAATAGCGGGTGAAGCTGCGGGGCACGGCTAGTAATAAAGGGTACTGTACCTTGTGCTGCGTCAACTAAAATTTGTATGAAGTCAGGTCGCGGTGGGACGAGGTTCTCCCTTCGCGCCTTAAGAGCAGACTTGAAGAGCTGAGAGAACTGATCTGCGTCTTGGGATGGAATAATCTTTACGTTGAAAAGCTGCAAGGGAATATGGACCTGATTTAAACCTGATTAAAGAGTATAATATTATTCTTCTATCACTTGCATGCGACATGTTTTATCTATGCCACCACAGATTTTCTCGAAATACAAACGGGGAGTTTTAAAGTAGGATCACGTCTTTACAAGGCATTAATTAATGCAATTTCGCTGGTAAACAAAAAGTGGGTGGTCTGATGATGGAGACAGAAGATGGCCATAGGAACTTCTGAACTAAACAAGATAAACCCATTGAGTTTGGGCTCGTTTGATTCGCCTTGACAAGTTCAAATTAAAATTAAAAATTGGTTATTCACATGTGCCCCAAGGAGGCACTCATGAAAGTTAATGTCTCTACTACCAGATTCGCAAAATTACATCCATCCTGAGAAGAACCTGGCAAGAAACTCGGCGGCGAATATTTTAATAAAAAAAAATTTAAACACTCTTAAACACAAAATAAAATGTTCTCTGGTTATAACTTTTTAGTCCTTTTAATTTTATATAGTCCTCGTAAAAACATAAAACATAACATAAACGCTTTCACACTAAGTTCAGACTACGTTCACTAAGACTTGTGTCGTGGGTGCCGGAAACATTCACATCACACACACAATCACAACCAGAACCAGAAAGACATATTTTCCTTAGTGAGAAAACTTGAGTTCCCGCCAGGAATTGAACCCGATACTCATGCTTAGAAGGCGAAAGCTTACCCAAGCAAGCCAAAAGGCAGTTCGAAAAAGATTGATTTAAAAAAAACTTTCAAAAGAATTTAATTACTTGATTCTAATATTACTATTGCTTTCAAAGCAGCAGCTTTTGGAAATGAAATTCAATTACTTATTTCACAATAATTACTTATTTTAGTCAATTCGACGAAAAACTTAAGAATCCTAATTTGATTACTCAGTTTTTTTCCTTTAAAAATGTTTTTATCAATAGAATTGCTATTCATACAAACCTTCCCATTGGAAAACTTTCTTTATATTAATGGTTGATCTAATTATTATTTCAATTTATTTTCAAGTTATTCTGAACATTAATTGAAATATCTAATTTCTGTTTCTCAGGAATCCAACTAAATATTCAGCCTTCTGGCTATAAAGTAGCCAGAATCCATTCTTTCGGATTTTAACTTCAAGTATTATTTCAAATTTTTTAAAAACCAACACAAATATATTCTTTTACACTCACAGCCCCACGCAAATTTCAATGACTCGAATCGTGGATGCCGGAAACATTCAAATCACACACACAATCATAACCAGTTCCAGAAACAAAAAAATCCCTTGGGGAGAACACCTGTGTTCTTACCGGGAATCGAACCAAAGACCTGCCGCTTAGACGACAGATGCGCTACTAATTACGACTGCAGCCTCAGTTGGAACGCAGCAGTTATTTTTTAAATTCATTATAGGCAAACTTTTAAAAATCATCTGATGGTAAGCGACGATGCGATCAACAATGGAGCACGTTTGCCATGATACCTATTCCCTCGCAACTTAAAGACTCCCACATTGTATTTATCAGTATACACAGATTCAGGTAAGGAGTTCCATTCCTTTGCGGTTCGCATAATGAATGTGGAAGCAAAACGCTTCGTCCGCATTGTGGAATGTCTACCATGTAGCATTTTTAGGAGTCCGTATCGATATCTGATAAAAGATGATGGATGAGTCACCCACGTCTGTAGGAGGATACCAATATTCCCTACACGTGGTCCCCGGGTGGTGCTAATCAGGTGACAAAGGTGGTCGACCCACCGGTTAAATCATGCCTCCACAGTGATTAACTTAATCACTTAACATACAAAGCGCCCCAGGCGCGCAGCCCGGGCGCTGTGAAGATAAAATGTGTGGCGCCTAAGGGACTTGATACAAAAAGCGTCCCAGGCGTGCGGCGGCGGCGCGGCGGCTGCCAGCGACGCTTCCCCCCGTACTGCCGGCGTTTTGTATAGGCTCTAGTGTAACAAAATTTACTAAGCGGACAGGTTCGTAGGCCGCATTTGATACCAGATATTTCCTCATCAAAAAGGTACAGTTTTCTTACCCTCATTATGGACTTCATGTTCTCATATCCAAAGAACTTCATGATCTGCGTGGTATCTTGCACCACAGCCTTCTGTCCGAGCTGAAAGATCACGTTCGTGGGGTTCTGCAGGGAATCCACCGCGAAGCCAAACGCACACGAAGCTATCACGTCGTTGACGTATGACATTGTGATCTACGATGAATGGATCATAAGTAAATAATAAATATGCTTTAATATTTTCCTTACAAGATAAGTCCACATAACAGTCGTAGGTACACTACAACAATCATGGCGGCCATTTATAACCGACTTCAAAAAAAAGGAGGAGGTTCTCAATTCGACTGTATTTTTTTTTGTTTGTTACCTCACTAATTCTTTCGTAGTGACCGATTTTGATGATTATTTTTTATTTGAAAGCTAGTGCTTTCCATGTGGTTATATTTAAATTTGATCATGATCTGACTAGTTGTTTTTGAGTTATCCTCAATAATACGTGTTGAATACATTAAATCTGATCAAGGTTCCGAAGATAAAGCGGTGAAGTCGGTTTTTTTTAGCTTTGTTTCCGAATAATTATACTATTAAAGTTTTCGTAAGAATCTTATAAAATTCTTACTTATTATACCATATAATATTTAACAATTAATAAAAATTACAACAAAACTGCTAGATTTGAACTGCCCGTTGGTTTAGTTGGCATTTACATTTTAAGCAGGGGTATCGGGTTCGATTCCCGGCGGGAAGATAAAAATGTGTTTCTGGTACTGGTTGTAATTGGGTGTGTGGTGTGAATATTACCGGCACCCACGAAACAAGCCATCTATGTTAGTGTGGTTGTGTTTTATTTGCTTTTTAAATCAACTTAACTGATGAGCAATATTAAATATAGAACAATAATGAACAGTCGTAGAAACGACCGTTCAGTACAAGCGCACACGGGCAAATGGGATGCCACACTGTGTTCGCTGGTTTATTGGCTCGTCGAGGGTAGGCTTCTTGGAGGAGGGTAGATTCCTAATAATATTAATATTTTTTAATTATTCGGGATGAGTTTGCTATACGTGAGTAAACTCATCCCGTAGAGTAGCATCGTACATGCTCGAAACCTAGGTCGATAATATCGATCAAATGACATGAGTAAAATCCGTATTATAATAATATTATAAAGGTCTTCCATCCCCTTTTAGGGGTTGTAACAAGATGTAGAAGAATAAAGAAGAGTGAAGGAGAAAGAAGAGTAACAGGAGTTTCGCCACGAAAATGATAAAAATGCGTTGTTGATATTGTGTAAGATGTCTGTAACATCATCATCGATCAAGTCATCAGCGTGATGACCAGTGGCTCCTAGGAATTTCAGTCGTGGTACAGCAATGGCTAATTGTTTAACTTTTTACCTCGTTGACGTCCATCAATGTAGGGCTATCGACGCGTTGGCTCAAGTATTCCTCCACAGCTTTGGCGCTATCTGCCATCAGCGGCGCCATGCTGCGACAGCGGGCACTGGAAAACGCGGGCGAGAGCGCCACCCGCATTGACCTCCATTTTGAACCTGGAAAAAATAAAAAAAACCGCATTCAAATTAAATTATAATTCTAAATAGTTTATTCACATCATGGGTCACAAAGAGTCACTCATGAAAGTTTATGACTCTACTGCTAGATTCGCAAAATTACAGCCATCTTGAAATCTGGAAGAGAATAAAAGTAAAATAAATAAACGAATGATTATATTAATTACTAGGATGCATGGAGGCAAACTGCACAAGCGTTTTCTGGCGACTACATAATAGATATAGCTAGGTTAATATAAGTCCCGTATTAATAATTCAAGAGTGTTTTAAAAAAAATATGAAATATTGCGCCGCCGAGTTTCTTGCCAGATTCTTCTCGAGATGGTTGTAATTTTGCTAATCTGGCAGTAGAGTCATTGACTTTCAGACGTGCCTCTTTGGGGCCCATGTAAATAAACGATTTTGAATTGGAATTTCAATATTGGTGTCCGCAGCGATTTACGAGGACTCTGAAAAAGTCCAATAAGTTATTATATATCCTTACAGATATGGGCAATGTTCTAGCAAAGAGCACTTGCACTCGGGATTAAGATATTCACCGGCGCAGCTTTTAAATCTGTACCACGTACAAGTCCGATCATGTATGGAGTATTGTGGCCACCTTTGGGATGGCTCTGCCAAGTACCAGCTTGAAGCTCTGGAATCCTTTGACCGCCAAAAGACTCATTGGCTATAATAAGCTTTTTTCATCATCACTTTCCATCAGGTGAGATTGTGGTCAAAGGCTTGCTTAACAGGCATAAAAAAAAAAGCTGGTTGAGTCAAAACTGAGACGCGGTCACCGACGTAAGGTAGCGAGCCTATCGGTTTTCTATCGTTTGTATTCTCTATCGGAGAGTGTACGCAGGAATTTATACGAGTTAATTCCCTTAAGTCTGTTTTACCATCTAACAACAAGACAAACAGCTATCCATTTATGGTTCCTGGACCTCCAGCTTGCTGGAAGCGTTTCGCTTCTACGTTTATCATCCGTACTGTGAGGGATAGGAACTCATTGCCCGCGTCTTTGTTTCCTGGACGGTATAATCTGGCGGTCAAGAGAGAGAGAGAGAGATTAAGTCAAGAGTGAATAGGTATCTTCTAGGCAGGCATACTACATCTTCGGCCGCATTATCGCTGTACATTAGGTGAGATAGTGGTCAAATGCTTGCCTATCAATCATAAAAAAGGTATCAATGTTACCTGTCAGCATGATAAGGTTGCGACCAAACAGTGGGTCGCAGTCAGCGGCGATGTGCACGCCTCTGTCCGCAAACGAATTGAAGTCCCGCACCATGATTTGACGGATGAGCTCTGGATCTCGCGGCACCAAAGTCGGCACCAGATATTGGTATAGGCCGAAATATCTGCAAATATAAACTACACATCTGCGAACCTGGCATAAATTGTTAGTCATCTTGACCGCGAAAAATTCGTCCACGTGGTCGAGTTGCCTTTAATAAGTGTTCTTAACTCGACCAAGTGACCAACACAACTTCTTCCTGTGTACTTATACAAAATACAGTCGAAAGAAGAAGTGGTTGTAACCCAAAATGTTATTGTCGTGACCTAATTAATTTATTGAGAATAATACCAAAAATTAAAACGACGAATTGTCGTAGTTGGCCCCTTCTAAGCAGCGGGTATCGGGTTCAACTCTTTTAATTAAATTAAATTAAATTTATTTGCGGATAATTATGGACGGATATTAAATAATTCTTGATACTGGCTAAATAGACATAGATTGCGAAGCCAAATTTAAAAATAATACATAAGCATCTATTTGTATCTGGACATGATAAAAGTTTGATAAAAGCTACTTACTTCCTTCTTATATTTTTGCAGTATAAAACAATTTATATTTTTTTATACAATATCAGTAATGAATATCAGAGATTTTTACCGACTCCCATTTTTAAAAACAACATTAACAAAAACAAACCTTTCATTTTTGAACGCGTCGTATCCCGCTCCTATCGCTTCCACAAAGTTTTCCCGCCCGAAGGTGACAGCTGTCAGATTTCCCAGGAAAGGCACCGGCGGCAGTGTTTTGACTCCTTTTGATGAGAAATATTGTAGCTTCTGCCGGGAATAATAGTAAAGAAACGCCACTACAATCACTAATAACATCCACATATTTATGTTCGTTTCACACTCATTTAAACTTGATAAAAATGTCTTATTTATTATTCGGAATCAACTTCATTCCACGATGGTGCACGTTTTGGTAATTTGATGTTTTAATAGCGACTGACGATTGCAAATTTCGAATTTCGATCACTGTTTTTTTAATTTGTAAGTTCCGAGCGTGCGAGCTATAATACCAAACTAACTGAATACTGTAGCTAGAAATTGTAGCTGACACTTGTGCTATTATTTATTCTGTGGCTGAGAGCGGAGATTAGAAAGTTGTTAATGGACCCAGCTGGTTTGTGATGTTGCGTTATACAATACTAGAAACTACGGCGCTGAGGTCAATATCACCTCGTTCGAGGCAAACAAAAGTAAGAAAGTAGAGTATAAAGACAGCTTGTGCAGGCTTTTTACTGTCAATATAGTGGCATTTATACTATTAATATATATTTTTTTAAATTATAAACTTGTACGTTATTTAAGGATAGTTGTGAAAATATTATGTGAACATATTCATAGTTATAATAATATTCTCAGTAAATGGCCCAAAAATGTACTTCTTTTATTGGATTATGTAATTCTGTGGCACACTCTCCGAATTATCCGATAAAATACCGAGAGACTCGTTCGTAATCTTGCGACGATATCTTAAGCTCTGAAGCATTGCATCAGTCAGATGTTCACTATCAATGAGTCTCTTGGCTCTTTGCGTAAGAAACGCTTTCACACTCACATCCCCACACTAAGTTCGATGACTTGTATCGTGGGTGTCGGAAACATTCACATCACACACACAATCACAACCAGAAACAGAAACTCAAATTTTCTTGGAGAAAAAAATGTGTTTCCGGCCGGAATCGTACCTTTGCTAAGAAGGTGAACACTCACCTAAATAAGCCAATGGGCAGTTCAGTAATGGTCTTTGTACCTATAGTTATTATTAGATACGTAATATTAACCTTTTTGTCAAATTCTGTCTAATGACACAGTAGCTTGAGTGTAAAGTAATAACTAGGTTATGCCACTGCGCTCCACGGCTATTGTTCTCAAAAGATTGAATGTCCATACTTTGTATCCACTGGGCTCCACCTAACAAAAATTAAAATTATATTTTTAGTCGACATCGCTCCGCGGAAATTTAAGTGCCTACTGACATGAAGTAGGTATACTAAGTAGCTGCTTACATAATTATGTTTGCCCAATTTTTCGACGCTAAGTTATTAATTTTGTTAGACTAGAGAAACGGGATAGGAAAGAAGAAAATTAAGTATCTACGTAAGCATAAAAACACTTATGTAAATGAATGAACTCTTATCACAGCTAGGCTATATTTTTTTAATAATATGTAGATAGGTACTTATAATAAAAACCAAAAATAACACAGACAGAACTAATAATTGAAATATATATGGTAGACATTCCACAAATGCGGATGAAGCGTGTTACTTCCACATTCATTGTGCGTACCGCAAACTAATGGGTGTTTCCTGATGAGTACTAGTGGCTTAAAACGATTGAAGAGTTTGGATGAAACATGTACACCAATACAGTAGACCATAATTATTCTACATTTTATCCTTGCCTTCCTATATAATTAAACGCAAGCAAAGCTTAAAAAAACCGTCTTCACCGCTTTATCTTCGGAACTTTGATCGGTTTAATGTACTAAATACGCATTATTGACGTAATTTCAAGAACTACTGATCAGATCTTAATCAAATTTAAATGGAACCAATTGGAAAGCAACATCTTTCAAACAAAAAAAAAATATTTCAAAATCGATTCATGAGGAAAGAAGTTATGAGGTGGTCAACACACATGAAAAAATACAGTCGACTTGAGTACCTCCTCATTTTTTGTGAAGTCGGTAGAAAACATGTCAAAGCAGCTGGACACAGTTCTATACAAAACCAGAAAATACCATTTCCATGATGAAAACACATCCTCCGCGGAATAATTAAGTAAATAACATGAACAAGGTTACATACTCCTAACATTAGTATGCGCAAGTAAAATGCGCAAAGTTTGCTAAGGGACGAGATTTAATAAAATAAATACAAACGGACCTGTCTAATGGGGCGGAAGGGGACAAACAGAGTAATGAAGTTAGAGGTTTTTATGAAGGCCCTAGGTCTCCAAAGGGCACTGAGACTAATGGGACTGTGGACTAAGAGAACCATTAACGCGAAGAGTTGTTTGCTTAAAGTACATAAATTACTCCAGTTCCTACCTGGGACTCTGGGACCTACGATAAAGTCTGGAAACTTTTTGTTCGTGCTGACTTTGAGACTATTTATTTTTATCATAATTATCCAGGACTGGTAATACACTGTTTTATTTATGTAGAAATAAGAAATTGGATAATTTCGGACACAGAATTGATATGTTAATATTGGATTTTTCTATCGACTTCACAAAAACGGAGGAGGTACTCAAGCGACTGTTTTGTTTTTTTTATGCGTGTAACCTCATATCTTCGTTCCACGTGAACCGAATTCGAAAATATTCTTGAGTGCTTTCCAATTGGTCCCATTTAAATTTGATCAAGAGGTATAAACAGATGGTATAAACAGATGTAGGATTAAGTGTATCAATATAGTTCACACACTTGGTCATAATAGTGACATGCAA
This sequence comes from Lomographa bimaculata, assembly GCA_948107665.1. Classification (NCBI taxonomy): domain Eukaryota; kingdom Metazoa; phylum Arthropoda; class Insecta; order Lepidoptera; family Geometridae; genus Lomographa; species Lomographa bimaculata. The sequence continues at coordinate 18,013,894 of OX403595.1, forward strand.
ATATTGATTTGAGGGCAAGGTAGTTCGATATCTTTATAGCGTCATAATAATATTTTTTTTATTGTTAATATATTCTATATTATGTATTTCTAATGCACAAGACTGCGAAGCCAAATATAATAGAAAAAAAAGTGCATGCCGAAGCAGGGTTGTCGAAGTAGTGGTATTTCTAAGGCGGGCGTTGTCATTCAATATAATGTTTTTTTATTTTTATTTAGAACTGGTAAAAGCTTGATTAAAAAAACTTTTAAAAGTATTACTTGTTTCAAAGTAAGTGATTTGTCAGAATAGGGTACTGTCGAAATTGAGATGACCCGCCCTTTACCTCGCAATAAAAAGTAAGTATCATTCAAACTCCATTAAATAAAAGTACACAGGAAATCTTTGACTGTTTGCTAACTTTTCATTGCACATTAGATGAAATAGCGATAAAGATACTCTTGTCCCGGGGGCAGTAATAAGTACTGGAAATGGCTGGTTTATTTTGGCTAGGAGGATACTCCTGAACCAATATCGATAAATCAGATTTTTATCTTGTGCATTTAGGGACCTGATATAATTTGACGACCTAGTTGGCGCAGTGGACAGGTCTCGGCCCTCTGGGTTCCTGGGATCGATTCCCGGCAGGAGCAAACATCTATCCTATAGGGATATTTGTGCTTCTGGTTCTGGGTGTAATGTGTGTGATGTGAATGTTTCCGGCACCCACGATACAAGTCTTTGAACTTAGTGTGGAGCTGTGAGTATGAATGCGTTTGTTTGTTTGATATAAAAAGCGCCCCAGGCGTACACCCGCCGCGCGCCTCGGCCGCTGCTGCAGTCACTGTATAAATACGCACGCCCCATCCACTTTGTATAAGTTACACTACTCGTAGAGCCTATTCAAAAACGTCAGCAACGCGGGGCGAAGCGCCGCTCGGCCGCGCGCCCTGGCCACTTTGTATATAAAGTCCCTTAGGCGCCATACATCTTACCTTCACAGCGCCCGAGCCGCGCACCTGGGGCGCTTTTTGTATATAGTCTCTTACTCTAGAATAATTACTTACAAGTTTCGGAAATTATTCAAAATCAACAACGTAATTTTTTCACTTTCGCGGCAAAACCACCCTAACTAAAACATTACAAGCTTTATCACCGACAAAAAAGAGGGCTGTTATAATTTTGTAGTGTGTAGGTATCTGTGTCTGTCTGTAGCATATTAGCTCCAAACGGCTAAACCCACAGATCACAGAAACTAAATGGCTAAACCGATATTGATTTCGTTTTTTCTTTGAAAGGTGATTTGATCGAGAGTGTTCCGCCAAACGGAGACCCTTTCAGCTATCTCCGAGTTTCAGCAACGTACCGATTCCAATAGCAAACTTGGCTCCTCGGCGTCACTTTGACGTCCAACCTCAATTTTGGTACCTACATCGAATCCAGAGCTCAACTGGCATCCAAAAAACTTGGCATCCTCGCTAAGGTCAGACAGTAATTCACTACAGGGCAGCTTTTAAATCTATACCATGCACAAGTTAGATCATGTACGGAGTATTGTGGCCACCTTTGGGATGGCTCTGCCAAGTATCAGCTTAAAGCTCTGGAATCCAAATAGACCAATTGACCGCCGAACCAAAAGGCTTATTGGTAATAATAAACTGGTAGTGTCAAAACTGTTGAGTCTCGGTCACCGACGACGTAAGGTAGCGAGCCTATCGGTTTTCTATCGTTTGCATTTCGGAGAGTTTGCGTAGGAATTATACGAGCAATTTCTCCAAGCCCGTTTTACCATCTAACAACAAGACAAACAGTCAAACGTCATCCATTTATGGTTACCTCCATCTTGCTCGAAGCGTTTTGTTTCTAGGTTTATCATCCGTACTGCGTGGCAGTGGACTCATCGCCTGCGTCTTTGTTTCCAGAACGGTATAATCTGGCAGTCTTAAGTCTAGAGTGAATAGGTATCTTCTAGGCAGGCATGTCACATTTTCGGCCCCATCATTGCTTTCCATCAGGTGAGATAGTGGTCAAATGCTTGCCTATCAATCATAAAAAAAGCTATGTTTAGTAAACATCACTGAGTCTATTGACCGACAAGCAAAAAGACATATTGACGATAGTAAGTTAGTCGAGTCCAAATTGCAGTCTTGGTCATCGACATAAGGTTGCAAGCCTATCGTTTTTCCATCATAACATTTTTGTGAGGGATTATAAATATATACATAAACGCTTTCACACTCACATCTCCACACTAAGTTCGATGACTTGTGTCGTAGGTGCCGGAAACATTCACATTGCACTCACAATCACAATCAGAACCAGAAACACAAATTGAGATTTTTTTTTTCTTTTATGAGAAAACTTTTATTCCCGGGAATCGAACCCGATACCTCTGCTTAGAAGGCGAACGCTCACACAACTAAGCCAACAGGCAATTCCATTGATTCTAGAAGCTCATTTCACAAATTAACCATCAGGTGAGATAGTGGTCAAAAGTTTGCCTATCTTGAATAAAAAAAATAGCTCAGGAAAAGAGCTTAAACTAACATTAGGTATCTGATTATTTCAGAAAGTGACTTACCCGCTATAGGTATATCGTATGGATTCATTCCAATCCAGTTTGGGCAATTAAAGCCAAATGATAGCTAGTAATAAATTGGACGAGTCGTCCATCGCTTTTTAATCCATTTTAATAGCGCAGAGACTAATTGGTGCTGAATGATTGACGTAACATGTGCCACGCTGGATAAAAAAACATTTGTTACGTGTAATTTATGCCCGTCACTACAGTAGACTTTAATAAAGAATACGTTTCATATTATATTTAGAACTGCTCGTTGCCTTAGTTGGGTGCCGTTTGCCTTCTAAGCTAGGGTATCGGGTTCGATTCCTGTTGGCAGATTTTTTTATGCTAGATATGCAAGCATTTAACTACTAATTGAGTTCCACTCCTATTATTCCAGATTTTTATGACATTTCTATTATTATACGACTATTCTGAAATAAGATAAATATACTTGCAAATAAAAATTAATATTTTTACAATTCACACTAATATTTATTTTATGAATACGAAAGTTTGTGTGTAAATGTGTAAGTATGTTTGTCATCACCTCACGCTGTAACGGCTGAACGGATTAGGATGAAATTAAGAATGTACATCTAATATGATAGGATATATCATAGGATTAACACATAGGCTACTTTTCAAATCGATAAACGCGGGCCGCACGGTGCCCGGCTACTTAGTTTATAAATGACCGAGGTAAAGGATGAATTTTAACGTAACAAACGAAAAATAAAATAAAATAATTAAACGCAAGCAAAGCTTAAAAAAACCAACTTCACTGCTTTATCTTTTTCAGAACTTTGATCAGATTAGATGTACTAAACACGCATTATTGACGATATATCAAGAACTACTGATCAGATCTTGATCAAATTTCAATGGGACCACATGAAAAGCACTAGCTTTCAAATAAAAAAAAAATCATCAAAATCGGCTCATAACGAAAGAAGTTGTGAGGTAAATTTTGAAGTCGGTTAAAAATGAGAACATCGTCAATGTAGTCCACAGAATACGCATTATTGACGATATTTCAAAAATTACTAATCAGATTTTGATCAAATTTAAATGGGACCAATTGGAAAGCAACATCTTTCAAACTTAAAAAAATATTTTAAATCGTTTCACGTGGAAAGAAGTTATGAGGTAACACACATAAAAAAATACAGTCGTCTTGAATACCTACTCCTTTTTTGTGAAGTCGGTAAAATTTGATCGATCGATCCAAAACCTTGATAAAAATTACAAAATCAGCTAGATAGTTTTCTCACTAATACTACAAAACGTCTTACAGACATCTTCGTATAGACGCTGAACAAGCTGAGTCAAATTAATCACTTAAATTTCGAACTTACTGAAGACGTCTTCCATTAACTAAAGGCTCAAGCTCATCGCACCGACACTGCCTAACTATATTATGTTCCCTCGTTGATTGGGTCCTTTCAATAAGGTCCAAGTGGACTAGACTTAGGCCTGTTCCTTATTTGTCGGTACAGACTGCGGGTTATTAGTTAACGAGTTGCGTATCTAAGGATTCTGTACTATAATTATGTGGTAGGTATTGGTATACCTACCACATAATTATAGTACAGAATGTACAGAACGAAAACTCGGGATTTTTTTTAAAGTGTTTATTGCCAGAAAAATAAATAATTAAACGCAAGCAAAGCTTAAAAAACCGACTTCATCTTTGGAACATTGATCAGATTTAATGTATTAAACACGCATTATTGACTATAACTCAAAAACTAGAAATCAGATCTTGATGAAATTTCAATGGGACCACATGAAAAGCACCAGCTTTTCAATAAAAAATAATTATCAAAATCGGCTCTCAACGAAAATAGTTATGAGGTAACTTTAGAAGTCGATTAAACGAGAACATCGTCAAAGTAGTCCACAAAATAGGAATTATTGACGATATTTTAATAACTACTGATTACTTTCAGATCTTGATCAAATTTAAATGGGACCAAGCAACATCTTTCAAACTAAAAAAAAAATTCGAAATTGGCTCACGTGGAGAGAAGTTATGAGGTAAAACACATAAAAAAAAAATACAATCGACATGAATACCTCCTCTTTTTTTAGGAAGTCGGTAAAAAAATGGTATATTTTATTCTTAAAGTCTACAATACAATATGAAGTGTAAAATAAAAAAAACTTGAGTGGTGTCACCCGGATGGAACGAAGTTCAATTTCCGTCTACCCCCCTTTCGCAACGCCCGATAAGTAACTTTCGTCCCAAAAATTAAATTATACAGATAAATAAGATACAGTTGCATATAAAATAGTTACATACATAGTTACATAGACAATGACAATAGTGGTTTGGCAATAGAGGAATGCTCAGCGCTTTTTTGCGTAAACTAAATATATAGATAGCTTACGCATGGCTTTCAGCATATTTTTCCAACACAAATTTCTTAGAATGTGAGTAATAACAGTAGATTATTAACTGGTAAAAGTACGTGAATTGAAGGAGTGTAGACTTAGTGTAGGAGGTAATAAACGTGATTTTCGATTAGCTCCAAAACTCCTATAGAAATTCTAGTAATTTTTTTACTACTTTACTAGGGCATGACTTGACTGTGACATGTGTGACTTTTTTACTTGACTTCGACTGTAAGGCTACTTTTATATAATTTTTAGTTTTTATTAAAATGCGACTTTTTTCCCCTCTGATGTCGTGATCTCCTCTCTATGCTGCAGAGATTATTTAGTCATCCAAATGCAATTTGAACCTCTTATTATTAACATTAAACACACCACAACGCGACTGAAAAGAACCTTCTCCTTTTTTGATGTCGGTTAATAATTAACAAAACTTGAAATATTTATTACTTGAAAGCTAAATGCATATAGTTTTCGGAACCAATTTTTTTTATAATTATATATAATTATACTGTAGTTTGAATATAGATAAAAAAAATCTTTTGTACGTGTGTATGTGACTGAACTTCTCCTAAACGGCTGGACCGATTTTGATGTTTTTTTTGTGTGTTCAGGTGGATATAATTAAAATTAAATTAAATTTGTTTATTTAATTTTATTATGTGCATCGATATCTCTGTTGCGAACGGTTGCAATAAAAAATAACAAAATTACTGAAAAACAAGGTTTATATTTTCTTAATTCAAATAGAAACTGCTTGTAACAGAGATAGGTAATATGGGGTCAAATAGACAAATTACCGCAACTCTGCACCGACAAATAAGGAACGGGGACTTGATCTCTTTGAAATGTGATATCAGCCACAAAAGGACCTTTCAGGAGCTGTAAAGTGCTTGAATCTTTACTCTGAGTGCTATTCATGGAATAAATCAAAAAGCAATTGAGATATTTTTAGGATTTCATAGATTAATAGATAGTGATTATGGAAATATTACTTAGATATTTTGCAGTAGTATATTCTAGAACATAATACATAATGATGCTAATTCTGTTGAGCACCGAACTAACCTAAACTAAACTAAAAATAAACTAATTTTAGTCAAAGAATACCTAAACGCTATTCTGATTTTACGTTGAACTTAATTTAAAAGTTGAAATGACAGGACTAAAATTGATTTTGACAGCAACCAAATTGAATTGTATTCACAAGAGCCGCAATCACATATTCCTCAATTTGCTTCATTAATTGCACGTGTTATTCTTTCAAGTATAAGATCACATTAAAATAATCCAGACCTTTTTCATACAGACTAATTTGAATTTAAAATTTCTATTTTTAGTCTTAATTTGACGTAAAACATGTGAATTTGGTCATTTTCACTAAATAGATTAACTAAACTAAATTAGTCCTGTCAAACTTAATTTTAGTCTAATCTTGCATTTTCTGAATAGGTTTTGGACTAAAGCAGGACTAAAACTAATTTTAGGCTAGTTTAGTCTAATTCTGGACAACAGAATCGGCACCACTGCCTACCTAAACAATTTGATTCATAACTACACGTTCATGAGTTTAGTTGGAGTGTCCAATTGAGTGCTTCTTTGGGGCCCATTTGAATAAATGGTTTTTTTGGAGTCGCAAATTGTCTTTTTTTTATTTTATGCTCTTTAGGCAAGCATTTGACCACTATCTCACCTGATGGAAAGTGAAGATACGGCCGAAGATGCTTGCCTAGAAGATACCTATTCACTCTTGTCTCTTACGGTACGTCCATGCATACCATGTCACACAACCTATACTAAATTATTAGATAATTTATTTAGTGGACAGAAGATTCTATTTTAGACGTGTGAACATGAAAGTTTTCGAAAATATTTAAACTTTTGTGCGGAAAGCAAAGAACCACTTTTACTTTCACCTTCTTTGTTCCCCGAACAGTATAATCTGGGAGTCTTCAAGTCAAGAGTGAATAGGTACCTTCTAGGCAAGCATGCTACATTTTCGGCCGCATCGTCGCTTTCCATCAGGTGAGATTATGGTCAAACGCTTGCCTATCGTGAAAAAAAAACCACAACTACTCAATTTTACGTATGCACGGAACTCACTGGGTTGTGTTTAACTCTAGTATGGTGCAACGTGAACGTGTTCAGAAGTTTACAGAAAACTTTTTTCAAATTTGAACAAACAAACACACGCACAAATCATTTGGATTGACGACCCAGTTGGCGCAGTGGACAGGTGCCCGTTCTCTGCGCTGTGGGTCCTGGGTTCGATTCCCGGCAGGAGCACAAATTCCTTCCCAAGAGATATTTGTGCTTCTGGTTCGGGGTGTAATGTGTGTGTGATGGGAATGTTTCCGTTACCCACGATACAAGTCTTTGAACTTAGTGTGGGGCTGTGAGTGTGAATGCGTTTGTTTTGTTTGTTTGTTTGATTACTACTTCGAATATTAAAAAAAAATTTCTTACCCAATTGATATACCGAATCCTGTTTTCACTTGAATTAAATTTATTATAATCTGTTTATAAGCACGCAGGGATTAACCCTAAAGTGGTTAAAAGAGAAAACTTTGTATACAAAAGTATTCGAAGGCAGGGTTGAATCAGGGTATTTTTAACCAGGTTTCCATTTGGAATTGTGTTTTGGAATGTCTACCGTATAGCGGTGTCGCTTAGCATATAACGGGTTTTAAGGAAAGCAAAAAAAATTTATGAAAAAAAAATATGCTCCGCCGAGTTTCTTGCCAGGTTCTTCTCGAGATGGCTGTAATTTTGCGAACCTTTGTAGAGTCATTAAATTTCATGAGTGCCTCTTTAATATAAACGATTTTGATTTGATTTGATTTAGAACAAAGTTTTTTGCTGTGCGGCAGACTTTTCTTTGGGTGAGATAATGGTCAAATCTTTGCCTATATTATGAATTAAAATACCTACAGTGACAATCTTTAAGGTACTATTAGGTAAACTTTTCTTAGCATTTTGACCGCTGCCACCATCGATATAACATAACAAGGATTTCGGGTCTGGCGCTCATATGTATCCATGGAATAGGCAACAAATCAAAATATAAGCGACAATTCTGCCTCGATAAGACTATTAAGGTGAAGTGCGGCCGTCGCGCGTCGTCAGTCGAGGCTGCGCACGCGGATAAATTGTTGCAAGTAAAAGTAAGCTATGTAGTAACATAGATAAGTCATAAATTAAACTGCTTTTTTACCGACTTCCCAAAAAAGGAGGAGGTACTCAAGTCGACTGTATTTTTATTTTTTTATGTGTGTTACCTCATAACTTCTATCCACGTGAGCCGATTTCAAAATTTTTTGTTTAGTTTGAAAGATATTGCTTTCTAATTGGTCCCATTTAAATTTGATCAAGATTTGATCAGTAGTTCTTGAAATATCGTCAATAATGTCTATTTTGTAACGAATAATGCGTACTTTGAAGATGTTCTGGTTTACCCGACTTCAAAAGTAACCTCATAACTTCTTTCGTTGTGAGCCGATTTTGATGATTTTTTTTATTTGAAAGCTGGTGCTTTTTATGTGGTTCCATTAAAATTTGATCAAGGTCTGTTTTCTTGTTTTTGAGTTGTAATGCGTAGTCAATAATGCGTGTTTATACATTCTGATCAAAGTTCCGATGATAAAGCGGTGAAGTCGGTTTTTTTAAGCTTTGCTTGCGTTTAATTATTCATAGAACCATATATGTATAGGTTAATCGTTATAGTTATTTCGTGAAGTATGTGTTAGAGTATAATTTTTCAACTGACTTCAAAAAAGGAGGTTCTCAATTCGACTGTATGTTTTTCTTTTTTGTATGTAATTATGTTATGCGATATCTCCGCCAATTATGAATCGATTTTGGTGTTGTTTTTTGTTTGGTTCCATTTTTTTTTGTTTGGTAGAGTATACTTCAGAGGTGGTCCCATATACATTTATCGAAATCGTCAAGCCAAAACCGAAATATAAATGATGAAGTAGCTTTTTTTAAGCTTTGCTTGCGTTTCAATTATATCGTAAGTGGATGACTGAGATTTGTAAAGATTTAATAATTGTACCTAATTTTGCTGTTTCTATCAAATGAGCACTGTTTTAGAACAACTAATATGAGAGTAAGTTCAGAAAACTACATCAGTGAGAAAATGTACTAGGTATTGAATATAGTTCTCTGAACATGATTACTTACATTAATTAATTGAAAAACTACGTTACATTGTGTTTTGATTATAATCTGTTTTGTGGCTTAATATATAAATGAATAATATTTTTACACGTACAATAAATTTACGTATGTAGTTTTCCATCGCAATAGTAATAATTAAAACGCTAGCAAAGTTTAATATAATTAAACGCATGCAAATCTTAAAAAAACTGACTTCAACGCTTTATCTTCGGAACCTTGATCAGATTCAACGTATTAAACACGCAATATTGACAATAACATCAAAATCGGCTCACAACGAAAGAAGTTATGAGGTAACTTTTAAAGTCGGGTTTACGAGAACATCGTCAAAGTATTCCACAAAATAGGCATTATTGACGATATTTCAAAAACTACTGATCAAATCTTGATCAAATTTAAATGGGACCTATTAGAAAGCAACATCTAATACAACATAAAAATAAAATCGAAATCGGCTCACGTGGAGAGAAGTTATGAGGTAAAACACATAAAAAAAAATTCAGTCGACTTGAGTACCTCCTCCTTTTTTGCGAAGTCGGTATATGGGTTAAATGGGACCACCTCTACCAAACAAAAAAACATCAAAATCGATTCATAATTAACTGAATTATCGCTTAACATACATAAAAAATACTAGTCGAATTGAGAAACTCCTATTTTAAAGTCGGTCAAAAATTTTTTTTGACATAAAATGGAATTGAAAATATGTGTAATCATTTGGTTCAAAAGAACTCTTATTGATTTTTTGTACTGAAGTTTTATGTCTGATACGCTAGCCGCGTGTTACATGTAGTGATTATCATATATTATCACTCTTCTGACGAACTAAAATGTTTAAAAACAGAAGGTAAGCTCTAAGACTTGTGTTGTGGGTCGGAAACATCATCATCAATCTAACAAATATCCGAAAAAAAATCAGAAAAAATTTGATTCTACAAGCCCCCTAGCCAAAAACCAAAACGCTGCATCTCTATTCTATCAAAAGAAACGCTTTCTAACGGTCTTAAAACTGGTATTACATAAGGTTTAAAATATCTTAACTTATTATTTAGCGCTTACCGAGATTGCAAAGCTACAGACAAGCAATTTGAAACCTTTGTATACAAGTTTAAAGTTTGGTTTTTGGCTAGGGGGCTTGTAGAATCAAATTTTTTCTGTTTTTTTTTCGGATATTTGATAGATTGATGATTATGTTTCCGACCCACAACACAAGTCTTAGAGCTTACCTTCTGTTTTTAAACGTTTTAGTTCATCGGATAGGGGGGCAGAAATCGAACATAATGACCTCATAGCCACCTTTAAGTTATCTTGATACCCGAAGTCATCAGAAATATCTAGAATATTTCTAAATAGAACATCTATAAGCCTCAAGCTTTAGTGTAACAGGCCTTGCCTCAGTAACTCCCTGTATGTCGAATTTAACAACGTAATTAAGTTTGGAGCTCGATGAATTTGAGATTTAACTTACACAGAGAGAACGCCTGACGTCCATTGTTAGGGGATTTGGTTATTGCGCCAAATCGTGTTAGGGGTTTAGGGATTACAACGATTGTTTTATAGTTACCTATTGTTTATTTATTACCATTGAAATAGTTATTCTGTATTTTAAGCCAACTGAAAAACACACTTCCACATCGGATTGCCCGTTGGTTTAGTTGGGTGCGCGTTCGCCTTCTAAGCAGTTCGATTCCAGGCGGAAATATAATTTCTCCCCAAGGAAAATTTGTGTTTCTGATCCTGGTTGTGATTGTATGATGTGAATGTTTCCGGTACCCACTACACAAGTCATAGAACTTAGTGTGAGGCTGTTAATGTAATTTATAATGTGAGTGTGATATTTCCGGCAAATATTTGATCACTACGTACTCATAACGCGACGATGTTAACGACGATGGAGCAGTTAGCTATTTATTACCATAGCAGTGTGTATCGTTATTTCCATTGCAGTATTTTTTTTTTACATTTAAGGCTAACATTTGGTCACTATTTAATCTGATGCTATCGGATGATGCAGACGACGAATAATCAAAAATTTCACTCGGAGAAAGCTTCATTGACAATAGGATATGACATGACACAGGATATAATTTATCCTGATCACACTATCTCACTAATCCGATTGAATTATATCCTACTTTCTATTTAATATTATAAATGTGAAAAATTGTGTGTGTGAATGTTTGTTACCATGTATCTCCGTAACGAATAAACCGATTTTGATGAAATAAAAAAATGTAGATAGTTTAGGTTCCGGAATAACACATAAGCTACTTTTTAGCTTAATTAATGCAGGCGAAACCGCGGGGCATGGCTAGTATTATAAAAGTGTTTGTATGTTTGTTACTTCTTCACGCTGAAACGGCTGGACCAATATTGATGTTTGGACACCCTGGATTAACACATATGCTACCTTTCACACCGGAATTCCCACGGATCCGGGACATAGGCGGGTAAAACCGCGGAACACTGTTAGTTTATCATAATAATCATGGTCATGGGAAGTGCCTTGATTTTCCTTGTCTTATTTTATTTTATTCAAGATAGGCAAACCTTCGATCGCCATCTCACCTGATGGTAAGTGACCATTCGGTCGACGATGGAGCACGTTTGCCCAGGAGATGCCTATTTGCTCGCGACTTAAAGACTCCCATATTTTATCTATCAGGGTACAGAGACTCAGGTAAGGATATTATACTTTACTCCAAAGCCGTTGGTCACCTAGTGTGAAATAATTAGCTAAATTGACAGAACTAACCACTCACCGCATTTGTGTTCTCTGTGTTCCTACTAATATTATAAATCCGAAAGTTTGTAAGTATGCAAGTATATAAGTATGTTTGGTCACTCTTCACGCTTTAATAGCTGAACGGATTTAGTTGAAATTTGGAATGTACAAAGCTTATACCTAGGATTAACACATACGCTCCTTTTTAACTTGATAATAGCGGGCGAAACCGCGGGGCACGGCTAGTAGTTATATATTAAGTTAATTAGTATTGACAATACATTATGCATAAACGCCGATAATTAATTAAATTGAAAATTAACTAATTATAAAATGTTTTGAGATAATATAATATTTATTGCAGTATTTGTGGATATTAAAAATTATATATATATATTTCAACATTTATCGCTCAAGTACAGGATATAACAAATATTATACGTAGATTTCCGCTTTAAATATGTACCCGTTTTTGACATATAATAGGCTTAAAACAGTGACATTGGTGACCTACTAAATTATAGCTCTATCGTCGACCACATCGTCGCTTATCATCAGGTGAGATGGTGGTCAAAAGATTAACTAACTTGAATAAAAAAAACAACGGGTTGCACTCCGGAAGTGCCGGCACAAGTGAAAACTTGAACATTAACGTTGTAAACAGCAGGAGCAGGCATACATTTTCGCCGCGCCGTAGAAAGAGGATATTACTTCCTCTCCTTCGTCTGAACGAATTTTCCGCCTTACGAATTTTCGATCAGGTCACGAGTCCTGACGCGAGTTTAACATTTTTTACCCATCCCAAAAAAGTGCACAACGCCGCTAAAGAAGTTTTCACTTCAAAAACCCACATGGAACGGTTTCTGGACCATAGATTTTCATTTTTCGCACGCGAAATTGGCAAGCTTTTGACCACTATCTCACCTGAGGGAAAGTGACGATGCCCCCGAAGATGTGACACACTTACCCAAAAGATATCTATTTACTCTATATATATTTTCTGAAAATTTGAAGTTATTCGCTTGTATGGTTTATACGCTAAATGCCTTTGACAGAAGGACGGACGGAGCTGCTGAACCACTCAAGTTAACTAAGAGATCTCGCTTCGCTTGAACAACTAGCAATAAATACAAAGGTTCTCACAGCCTTTATACAATAGCAAGTTCGAGTACATCGCGAGTACCGGATATATTCATGAACATGACAATTTGAGCCACTTGACTGCGCCTGAGAAGGGAAGTCGTTCGTCAACTACACTTGTATCATTCAATCGGATAAGCTAAGTCCCTTTCATACTTTGCCAGAGGTCACTTATCCTAAACATTATCATTCTTCACGCAACTTGCGAAAATGTAGTAAGGAATGTTTATATGGAATATTTACCTATAAATACAGGTTAAAACTATTCCCTTATTATTACTATTAGATACGAACCTCTACATATCATTATATATTTAATACTAGTTGTCCCGGCGACCTTCGTTCCGCCTAACAGTCAATGAATGTGCATATTTAGGAAGCCATACCCGGCATGCGTTACTATGTCACGTGACTATATTATTACAACCTTCATGTTTATGTTTGCCTAGTACTTTACCAAATCCGAGTGACGTATGAGAAAATGGAAAGCATGTCGAAATGTAAAAAAAATATTTAAAGAAATGTACGTTCTTAAAAAGTATCCTATGTCCTTCTCCTGGCTCTAAACTACCTCCCTGCCAATTTTCAGCTAAATCGGTTCAGCCGTTCTTGAGTTATAAGTGGAGTAACTAACACGACTTTCTTTTTTATATATAAAGATTACAAAAAGGAAATAAAACAAATAGCACTCAAAAATGTTGTAAACTGCTTGCCGAAGGTAAAGTGCCCAGAATACTGGCTCGTTTCCACGTTGAATAGTGATGGATTTTTTTTGTGCTAAATAATAATAGAATTGGTCAAAATAGCTACGTACATTGATGGTACAAATGGTCCATGTATGTTTTTTGATAGCGCCGTCAAAGCCCGTGTAGTGTAAAAGGTTATAAAAATATTATTCTTTTATGAAAATCAATTTCAAAATTTGTGGTTCTGTTTCTGTGTGTGACTTCTATAAATATTTACGGCAACCACGATACAAATTTTTGATCTTGTGTGAATGTGCATGTTTTTTTGACGCTTCGATCGTGCTTCGCGCTCGCTTGTTCAATACAGTACCTCGGCTTTTAAAGCAAAAACGTTTTTGCGTTTCATTTGTCAGAAATCTATACAGCATACATTACAGCTTCTACGAATCATAAAACATAATCGCTTTCACACTCACAGCCCATACTAAGCACGATGACATGTGTCGTGGATGCAGGAAACATTCCCATTGAATCCCCAGATTTTCCCTGAGGTGAAAACTGGTGTTACTGCCGGGAATCGCGTATAAACAGAGCCTGCTTTAAAGGTTACTCAGCTAAGTCTACGGACAATTCACCTAACTAGCAGACAGAGCTACCTAAATTTGGTTTTAAAAAAAAGTTTTTAATGAATTAATTATTTATTTTTATTCAATCGTAAGGTATATTTTGTTATGATTTTACGCTACCTGATATTATAAGTGGATACACAACCTTTTTAAGGTGAAGTAGGCTCCAAATTGGACGATTCATCCTCACGAACATTAAAGATTTGACCTTTAAAAACGGTCGATTAACAAACAGCATTTTTCAATGTGTTCACGAAATATTATATTTGGATATGTTTAGCGGTACACGATTAAATAAATTTGGCTCGATAGAAAAAAAACATTAACTTAACTAAAAAACACCAAATTTCCCGTTCCCGTCTGTGGAATGAATCAACTTTATTCTGTTTCTATAAAAGATATTTTTTACAAAAAATATTGAGTGTAATCCCAACAAACATTCAAACCTCGTTGTGAATTCAAGTTTTTTGTAAAAGGGTAAGATTATTTTAAAAAAATATATGAAAGCGCGCACGCTGACTATGCAGGCAATTCTACAAGGCTTACAGTTTGGCTCCAGTCCGCCAACTCGATACCAAGTCGCCTTAACCACCACCGTTTTTTCTTATTTAATCTACATACTACGGGAATCCACTGCACGGAAACCCAATCCCAATTCCGAAGGCGAACAACTGAGCCAACGGGCAGTTAAACTTTGTTTATAATGAAACTTTAAACCTATATGGACGACTAGGTTTTTCCTGTTGTAACTAATCCCATGTTTGTTAACCGTAGAAGCATACAAGCCGAAAATTCCCACTCAAAACCCAATCAGAGGAAGCCGCGATCGAAAAGAGCAAAAAGAGGGAATTCAATTATAGCTCCGCCCGGAGCGCACCCTGAACGGATTTAGGCTGCATTTTGGGGATCACTGGATGCTGTCGAAATGAGGGTGCTATTTGCTTTGGTCTTTGTTTTGCTGGGAAATTACTTGCTAAGTCGGGTGTGCGGTATCGGGTTTGATTCCTGGCGGAAATTTAGGTTTTCTCCCCAAGGAAAATGTGTGCTTATTATTCTGGTTGCGCCTGATGTGAATGTTTCCGGCACTCACGACACAAGTCATTGAACTTAGTGCGGGGCTATGAGTGTCAAAACGTTTTTTATGCGTTTTTATTTAGCATCCGAACACTGAATATTTTGAACTTAATCTACGTTCTCCATCAGCGAAGGAATGAAACTCATTACCCGCGTCTTTGTTCCCTGAATAGTATAATATAACAAACGTACTAGAGTCTTCAATCAAGCTAATATATAAACAAACATACTAGAATATAGAACAAACTAGAAACCTCGAACAGGTTAACAAATAGAGAGACATAAAGTACCTACACCTAAATAGTGTAGTTTCAAGTTGTGAAGCTCACTCTAAAATCAAAATCAAAATCATTTATTCACATGGGCCCCAAAGGCATTCATGAAAGTTAATTACTCTACTGCCAGATTCGCAAAATTACAGCCATCTCGAGAAGAACATGACAAGAAACTCGGGGTAGATAAAATAATAAAAAATATTTTGCATCTCACTTACATGTATAGCCTCCTTTATATTTATTTATATAATTTCAAATGTCATTTATGGCTTTGCGTCGTAGTTTTACATATTCTGTGAGAATTTGAGGTCATTCGCTTATATGTTTTAGACGTTAGATGCCTCTGACAGACGGACGGACGGACAAAGTGCTGAACGACCCAAGTCAACTTAGAGATATCGCTTCGCTCGATCAATAAGCATTTATTATGAAAAGAAGAAGCAACAATCATATAACTATAACATATACAAACTTATCTTCTTACTTACCTAATGCGAGTCGATGGTCGGCAGTATGCCCAAAATTGTTTCTTTACCTCGCTGTACAGCGAGAATTTATTGCTGAATTGTAGCCACATGCCGTCTTTCAGTCTCCAAGCCTAAATTTTACAATTTCTTTAACAATTTTTTTAAATATATTGAAGTTCTCTTCCATTTTGAACTCCATCCCTGCGCGGAGTTAATAAAACCGCCGCTAACTTCCGATTGGTTCCTTCGGTTTCGTCTTCATCGATCCCATTCTGTTTTAATTTCGATTACGTTGATATTTATAGAGAGCTCACAAATAATATTTTTTATATAATAATAAGTACCCGGATGACCGAGCTTTGCTCGACTGAAAACACGGATAAAATGACGTTTTCTAAAATTTAAACCTAGCTAGATCGATTTATCGCCCCCGAAACTCCCAGCATACAAAATTTTATGAAAATCGTTTGAGCCGTTTCTGAGATCCTGATTATATATATGTATATATATACATATATAAGAATTGCTCGTTAAAAGTATTAGATAGAGTAGATTAACAATTATTACTTAATCTTATTATATTAAGAAAATTAGCACTACATATTAAAAAAGGTATTATTAAGAAGGTACTAAAAAACGCTTACAAACTCACAGCCCACAGTTCAATGACTTGTGTCGTGGGTGCCGGAAAAAAATCACACACACAATCACCTACACAAATTCCCTTTGAGACTAAACTTGTATAACTTGTATTCCCACCGGGAATCGAACCCAATACTCCTGCTTAGAAGGCGGACGCGCACCTAACCAAGCCTACGAGCAGTTCAATACAAAAAGAGGTACAGTTCAAAACAAAAAGACGAACGGTGATATAACAAACAATTGAATGGCGAAAATACAATAGAATATAGGAAAAACAAATGAAACACAACATACCAACAGAATGTGATACGAAGAAATGAGGCAATTAAGAGTTATTTTGCTCCGAATGCCGTATCATTAAGATATGTACTTACATATATTCATATGTATATTTAGTATTATTTTCCTTTCCTCATTTCAATAGTACACAGTACGCTAAGTACACTTAAACATAAATTAGTCTAGTAATGATTCAATGTTATATACGGATTTGAAACACTTAAAAATGTCGACTTACTTTGATGTCGACTAGTTTCGGACAAATTAGACGGATGCTCGAGTAAATCGGGTATCGGGCATCTGACTCACCTGATGAAGGACTAATAGTTTGAAAATTAAAACAATCGTGAGTATTACACATAATTGATGTTGTGTACGGCTTGAAACACGTCTAAATATCGACTTACTTTGTAGTCGACTAGTTTCGGACAAATTTGTTGTCCTTCATCAGGATGAGTCAGACGCGCGATACGCAGAGGCGAGCGGCTCGAGCCTCGGCGCGTGACTTACTTTGTAGTCGACTACAAAGTAAGTCGAAATTTAGACGTGTTTCAAGCCGTATACAACATCAATTATGACTAATAGTTTGTCCAAAACTAGTCGACAACACAGTAAGTCGACATTATTACGTGTTCTAGCCTAGCAGTTATTGTAGCAAATGTTTAAGAGTTGTCATAGTTGACAGTTACTGGTAAACTATCTATGCCACAGTTTATTTACCAGTATGTGAGGAAAAAAATATTTTTTTAATAGAAACTTTTTTTTTATTCTTCTCTGTTGTCGATTCTAAACCACCCCATGCAGGATAGTACTACTTACATATGACAGTATATAATATATTGAATTGTCGTCTATGTTCAATGGGCAGTTAAAATCGCGGACCCAAAATCTAAGTATTAATAATCGATAAATGGCTTTCATTAATTTTTTTTACAAATCCAACTCAAACAAGTAATACTTTAAAAAGTTTATTAAAATCGAGCATTTACCAGTCGTAAGAAAAGGACTAAAAAGTTATGTAACCAGAAAACTTGTCAAGACGAATCAAACGAACCCGAACTCGATGGATTTATCTTGTTTAGTTCTGAAGTTTCCATGGCCATCTAACATATCCATCACTAGCCGTGCCCCGCGGCTTCGCCCGCTATTATCAAGTTAAAAAGTAGCCTATGTGTTAAACCTAAGTATAAGCTATGTACATTCCAAATTTCATCCAAATCCGTTCAGCCGTTAAAGCGTGAAGAGGGAACAAACATACTTACACACTTACACACTTTCACACAAACTTTCGGATTTATAATATTAGTAGGATTAGTAGGATTAGACCTGCCCATGGTACCATATCATTGTATTATCACCGAAGATACATAAGTACACCAAATTTTAGTTTAGTCGGACATCGGAAATTGGGTCTACAACTACAAATAAATAGACATAAAGGTGAAACGATAGCTTTACCTGTATGTGATAAATGATAGCTTCTAAAAAGACATGTCATTGTGAACACAGAAATAACAAGAAATCAAACGCAAGAGGTATATATGCGAAAGTCAACGGGCCAGAAAGAACTCAGATGGGAATAAAACAAAATGTTTTCGTTTATTTGTAAGAAAACTAAGTGAATCCTTCATTCACTGAGCCTCGTTTGCCTTACTGGTCATGTCCCTTTTTACCCGATTACGGCAAAGCGAAAAAGAAGGTGGTTTTTTACGTATGTGATACAGTCGGCTGCACTGCACTGCATTTTCTAATGTATGTATCTGCCTAATGTATATATCTGCAAATCTAAACAGAATTTGTGTATTTTAGCTGATTTCAAAATTACACTAATATTATAAATCCAAAAATATGTTAAAATATGTTAAACCGTCTGAAAAAGACGTATAAGGCCTATGATGAAGTATGTTTGTTTTCTCTTCAGGCTTTAACGACTGAACGGATTTGGATGAAATTTAATTTTTTCAAGCTACCATGGTCACTTTCACTATAAATGTTTGTATCAATAACGGGATATTTACCATGTATTTCGTAAATTTTGTGTTCAGGGCCGGTCGAAGTGTATATTTTATTACCCGACTACGACCAAGCAAGAAGGTTGCAGGAACGCGGCTTTGGGCGGATGATCCATTCGAACCAGGAGCGTCCTTCGTGGCGAAGCCTTAATACCTAATTATGTAAATGAAATATGTTTAGCAGTAAAATCAACAGTACCTTACATTCTCGTAATGCCTGAACAGCTGCTGCTGTACAGTGTGACATCTCCTCACATGACTCCGTAGCACGTAGCACTCGTAGCAGTCACCTACTATTTTATTATCTACTTGCCGTACCTGGCATGCGTTGCAATACTTAAACAATAATACTACTAGCCCAGTACTTTAATGCCACAGCTACTAAAAACTTTTGGATAATGTTCATACAAAAATACTAAAATCGCGATAAACACAAAAAACATTTAAAACACTCGAATTGAGAATTTTATTTTTTGTAGTCGGTTAAGAGAAATACTTTCAAATAGTTTGGATTCTTTACAAATAGCAAACCTGACTGAGGGAAGAAGTGCCTGGGAGTTGACATGCCAAAATACCGGGCTCCCAGTGAGGTTATCCTCATAGAGACTGAGGGATCAGCCGCTCTGTGAACTGGTACAAAAACATCTTTTAGATACGTGTCCTAGCGTCCCAGAGCGTGCTCGAATTTGGTTGCAGGCCATCTCCTCTTTTAATACTGGTACACTTATAGATCCATCTGCTTTCCGTCTCGCTATATGTTTACGTTTGGGTGCAAGGTGC
Source organism: Lomographa bimaculata (assembly GCA_948107665.1). Lineage (NCBI taxonomy): Eukaryota > Metazoa > Arthropoda > Insecta > Lepidoptera > Geometridae > Lomographa > Lomographa bimaculata. The sequence continues at coordinate 18,033,718 of OX403595.1, forward strand.
TATGTTACCAATTAGCTGTTAGTGTGGTACTGCTTTTGACCAGCTCGGTCACCATATCGTCCGTCGGGCTTTCATCAGCGCCAATGTTCCAGCCATTCTCGAACCGTATGCGTGACGACGGTAAAATATCCGACGAAAAGACTTTAATTCCATGGAAGATGGGACGGCCTTTAGTGTGGGATGCAACTTTTGTCGACACTTTAGCTCTGCCACATCTTCCTGAATCACAGAATAGGGTTGGCGCCGCAGCAACTTCGGCAGAGCACCCCAAACGGCGAAAATATGGAAACCTCGGCAGTGGTTGTATATTTGAGTGTTGGGACACTGGGCCCGTAGGGCTCATTCTATTTTCAAAAATCTATCAGAGCGCCAGGTTGAGGCGACGCGTGATCAAATTGCTGTTTATTTGGGTCAACGTATTAGCATTGCTATTCAGAGAGGCAATGCCACCAGCATGATGGGAACGCTACCCACCTGTAGTGGGCTTGAGCACTTGAGCTACCAATAAGCTCGATGCCTTGTAGGTAACTTAGGTCTTTGCTGTATATATAATAGTTTAATTTTAGTTTTAGGAAATATAGGCAATTGACCCGTAGTTTGAATATGGATAAAAATAAAAAACGAAGGTATTTTACTTATTTGAACACCTATTTGATACTAAATTCCACGTACATTTCAATCAGTTAATTATTCAATCAAACTGAACTTAACTAAACAAACATACTATGTGTCACTATGTACATCTAAACGTAGCACGATCCAGTGAAAGTAAATACTGCGTGAAATTGAACGGAGTCGGAACAGACCCGTATCATCCCGTATTCCGGATCGGTCCCGGATCTGGCCCGGATGCCGGATCGATGTCACTCAATCGGGAGTTCGTACGACTAATAGGCAAGATTGACGAAACTACCTCGTGTGAACGTAATAGGTTATTGTGAGGCGGTATGTCTTAGAATCATTGTTTAGTTAAGTCCTTTCAAATAGATATTACCTAGAATATATTAACATCGAACATTGTTGTTGTTTATATTCCGTTAGCTCAGTCTCTTATTACGACCCAGTTGGTGCAGTGGACAGGTCTCCGCCCTCCGCGCCGTGGATCCTGGGTTCGATTCCCGACAGGAGTTTTACAGGGTACCTTTTTTTTAAGTTGTCTAAGTTACTGATACGTTTTTCTTTGCTTTCTATTATTTAATTTCTTTTTCTCCTTTAATAAATAGACAAATGTATTTTATATATGTTTGTATTGTTTATGTAAAATATATTATATTAATACAGTATTTATATAGTTACATGCAAATTTATAATTGATATATATACTTGTACATATATTTATATACTTTTATTCATTTAGTAAGCACTGTTCTGAATTTAACTTTTTATAAACGTAGAATAAATACGTCTTATTTCTTTGCGTCATTCCTCTCCATCCAAAGGTTGTCTGGAAGAGATCGCTTTCAGCGATAAGACCGCCTATTGTTACACTTTTATCAATATTGTGTTATTAATTGTACTATTTGTGTTCTATGTTATTAAAGAGTATATCTATCTATCTACGTATATATATCAATCTCTTTTAACCCTGTAATTTCACTGGAAACATTGCCCTTCAATCCGAAACATAGTAATGTTTGCACACTGCTTGGCTGCTGAATGTCTGGCAATGGTGTGGTACCACCCCAGGCGGAATCTGCAAAAAAGACCTACCACAACAAACCTGACGATAAGTGATGACGTAGTCGAGGATAGGTAGTGAAATTTTACTTTTGAAACTCAGCTGAAAAGCTTTAAGTCGTCTTCCAGAAGGAATGTGAATATATTTTTTTATTCTTACAAACGTTTAGTCGAGGCGACATGTGACCAGAATGCTGGCTCTTATTTAGCACAAAAAATTAGCATCGCTATTCAACGTGGAAACGTAGCCAGTATTTTGGCCACTTTTCCTTCGGGAAGCGGTTTACAACATTTTTGAGTGCTATTTGTTTTATTTATTTAATTTATATAAAGAAAAACCAACAGCTTATAAATCTAACAATTTACAGGTTAAGCATAATACAATGAGCCAATTAAAGGTAATTATTCCTCTTAATTATTATTATTTTTTTATTTTTTAATTTGTGACATGCTAGTGTTTGACCACTATCTCACCTGATGGTAAGTGACGATGTGATCGAAGCTGGTAAACACACTAGACCCGGAATACGCAGGTTCTCAAGGATAACTGCCGGAACACCGTATTTGGCTTGGCGGCAGACTTTCAACTTGATGGTGGTAAGCTACTTTGGTAGCAAGCCAGGCGAGCAACTCACAAAATGCTCTACCACCTCTCAAATGTCACCTGATTAGCACCACCCGGGGACCACGTGTAGGGAGTCAGACTTAAGGGGTATCCTCCTACGGACGTAGGTGACTCAGTCCCCAAAATTATTATATTTAATAAGTATTGTGATAAAATAAAGATAATATTTTATCTGACATTATTATTATTATTTAAAGAATAAATACACCGTGGATACAAATTCAGAACAGATCAATATGTAAAACAGCCCAATAAAATCTCACAAGCTTCTTAGATCAAACAATGTCATCTCCTTTATCTTGGCAAAACCAGTCGTCATCCGCAAACGAGGCGTCGCGTCGAGCCGAGTGAAGGGTCCGCAGGAAATCTCATAAAGCAGGCAAACAATGAGAAAACCCGAAATGTTCCGACTATGTCCAACATAGGGTTTAGCTCGACGGCTGTGTGCGTAACGTTGGTAAGTGCCAAATTTATATTTTCACAAGATTTTTGAGAAAAATCAACCAATTTATGAAACTGAACTAGCAAATTAATGAGTGTTAGTTATTATGATAACAATAATTCAGTTATTTTAACATATTTGCTTATCTGAGATTGTTTTTAGAAACCTCATGCATGGAATTTTTTTTTTATTTTAATTGCCGAAATTGTCATGCATATCGGAAAATTTCCTTGTTGTTAATTTAAACTTTTATTTTAATATGTATGATGTGGCAGTGCTATATTAAATATATAAATAAAAATAATAAAAGGTATTGTTTACAATTACATTACAGCGGAAATACATTCTGTCAGGTATACCTACTTTATTACTAGATATATCCACTGTTTTCTACAGATATTTTAATTTATTTTATACGTATCGGATACGGTGGATTTTATTTGCTATGCGTATGTTTTATTTTTTTATTTTTCATCAAAAGTCGATGATTTTGACAATACATTGATATTTACAGATATTTCTACTGATTAAATTATTGATGCTTTATGCATTTTTATTATTACACTAAAGGTAGAGCTCTTCGAAAATTGCTTAAAAGTAAACGAAGTGAAAATTGCTATATATTATATTTATCAAATATTCATATGGAATTAAGCTAATAATATGGATAAGTAAATTAGAATGGTCAAAATTGCAATGGCAATTAAAAATATATAAATGAAAATATTAAGAGGGTGCACCCATATATGTAAGTAGGGGCAAACTCATTTTGTTTTTTTACCCGTGTAGAGTATCATTGAAAAAAGTTTTGAAAGTAGAGTACGAAATAGTTTAAAAAAAAATCTATGTTGGAAAATAACACTTGTGTGTGTTCAATAATGGTTTAGATTCGATCCAATATTTTTTTTTAATATTAATTAATTTTATTAATGGGTTATATATCGCTGGTATTATATATCGCTACAATCACAAGACAAAAAGTGTGCTAATTTCTGCATTTAAATTTTTTCGAAATGATAATAAAAAATTTATTAAAAATTCGTACTTACACCATTTGCTAACCAACTGCCGACACAATTCTCACACTACTTAGCCGTCTCCGATCCTAGCAAACGACTCGCTCTATTACAACAGCCAAAATTCGACCGGAAAAAAACAGACAAAAGCAATGACATTTATCTAATTACGGAATCGCGATAAGAGCTCGAGAAGGGGGATGAGGGGAATTGGGGATGAGATGGGATGCTGCCGCAGTCAACTCTCGATCGTCGAAGAGAGTGCACGTCCCCGTTACCAATTTTCGCGAATCTCGAATGGATTTCTGTGCATTAAGTGCTATAATGGAGATCAGATTTGGTGTGAAATGATTACTTAGTGATAAAGTGTAGTGTTTGTTAATTTTGTTCAACATGACTGTGCTCCTTGTTTTCGGACTTTTTGTGGGTGAGTTGGAAAATGTTGGGAATATACAGCTAAAAAGTTTTATTTTGTTTGTGACCGCTTTGAGTTTGCGAATCGTTTAACTTGGTTAGGTCGGTGAATATTTTGACGGGCGCTGACTTTTTCCAGAATACCTAAATTAAAACAGTTTAAATTCTAACGTGTCTGTTTAAAATCACATCTATTTTTAAGGTATACAATACAATACTCTTTATTTAAAACCAATAGAAACGTTTCTTAAAAACCAACTAAAAAAAATAATCTGAAAAAGTTAACAATAGGCGGTCTTATCGCAATAAGCAATCTCTTCCAAACAACCTTCGCATGCACGCAATATGGACTGCATGTGCGTGGAGGTGTACACAAAAAATAAATATGAAAAGTATGAATGCGTAAACAAAGCTATAGGTTTATAGAGCTACGATTTGTATCGATGATTGTTGTTTTGGCTTCTGTTGTTCTAATAAAGACTCCCCATATTAGGTTTTCTTCAATATTTATAATGTAAGGACGCCCTGTTACCCTGTTACAATTTTATTATATGTATGGATTCTTGGGAGCTTATTGACTCATGTACCCGGGTCGATCAGCCCTTTTTTAACATTGGAAGGGGTCTACTAGGCCCTCGAATACCTTATGAGATTAGGACCAAACAAGATAATTAAGCTACGGACCGTTAACTTGATTCGATGAACTCCACCCTAATTTGTAGATATAGACGAGTATATAAAATATCCCTGACGCTATATCTAGAAAACAGCTGCACCAATTTTCTTCAAACATACTTAAGAAAACTTACGAATAAGTCACTCTAAAAAAAAAAAGACGTGTGGCACTCGGTTACTGTCGCGGTAAAGCTATAGCATAGCATTTTTTATCAACTTATGCAATTATAATTATTTATTTATTTTATTAATGCAGTATTTTTTTTCCTGTCACCTAGAGGCGAGTTGCTGAACTAAAGGGACAAGCGTGATATTTCAAAAAAGTCATTAAAAGTTCTGCTATTCATCGTTAGATGGCAAAACTAAAAAGTATCACCGCTGTCCCGGTCGGAGTGGGGGGTGTTAGGTTATTTTCGTTACGGAATTTCTGGATTCGGTCTCCACGCTCAAGGCCCGCGATAGAAGCTATGCAATAGCTTAAAAATCTTTATCAAAATTGGTCCAGCCGGATGCCCTAGACAGACACACACATATGCACAATACAAAGCTAGGTCCGACAAGAAGTTCGGTTAGAACTTTTCTGTCGCAGAAGATCTCTCTACTAGATATACGGGAACGTTTGAATATTTGTTACCTTACACCGCAAAACTACTTCGATAGTGGAATCTTTTCATTAACATCGTCACTTATCATCGTCGCCACCGCGTGTAATGCCGCAGGACGACGATAGTTATCTATAATATTGATAATGTAACCTAAATTACAATTGATATTTATGCGCATTGGTTTTTTAAGGAGTATTCAAAATAACCATCGCATTTATGTTTTTCGAAAAAAAAACAACGATCATTTCATGATTACTATTGAGGTTGTACTGCATCGAATAAAATCGTAAAGATAGATCTACATTTCATTACAGTAGTAAACGCAAAACGTATTCACTTGCACAGCCCCACACTAAGTTCAAAGACTCGTATCATTGGAGCCTGAAACATTTACAAATCACACACTCAATTATACCCAGAATCAGAAACACAGATTTCCAAGGGGGAATATATAATATATATAAATAATAGGAGAGAAAACTTGTGTTCCCAGGGAATAGAACCCGATACCTAATGCTTTAAAGGCGCGTTTATTAGTATTTAATTACCTGCATATTATACTTGCTTAGGTATGTATTTATTTTCTAAAATTATTCCTGATAATGCCTAAAGCAATTGTTTATACAATAACGACGGGTTTTTATATAACTTGTGAACTGCCCATTGGTTAGGTGTTAGGCCAGGTAGTGCTTCTTTGCATAGGGTATCGGGTTCAATTTTTGGTGGGAGCACAAGTTTTTTCCCCAAAGCAAATATCAAAATATGCTTCTGGGTGTGATTATGCATGTGAATGTTTCCGGCACCCACTACACAAGTCATTGAACTTAGTGTGAGGCTGTCAGTGTGAAAGCGTTATTGTTTGTTTATGTTTATTACCAGCTAATTAAATTTTTAATCTTTTTTTTTTAATATTCATTTTTATTTCATTTACCAAAAATATTATCACAGACTAACATTATATGTATAGTATACATAGTATAACATTATGTGTATAGTATACTCATAATGTTATAGTTAGTGAGTCCTGTATCCCACACTAGGATAAGTCCTGTGTCGTGGGATTCAAGCTCATTCAGTATTGTTTAATACCTGCACTTTATTTTGAGAATTTATACATTAAAAAAACATTAAATATGTATTATATTTCATAAAGTATATAATTTGTAACACCTACAGACCTAAAATGGTTTATCAAGGTGCAGAGCTTCTAAAATCTTCCAAATCCTCCAGCCGTTACTCTGATACATCGTTTCAAACTCACACAAACACACACACACTTTTGAATTGTAATACCAGTAGGGACGTAGCTACGCGAGATTCCGTAGACGATTAAACCACAGATAAAATCTTCTATAGTCGTTTATTTCTGTAATCTTCTGGATCATCGCAACGGATCGTTTTCTCCCCTCTTGGAAGCAAAACGAACGATATCTAATGTTTCCACGTAAATCTCGTTAATTACACCAATTAAGGGTTTACAGCCCTTGTAATCATTTACAGATAACAATCTTAGTCAGCTTGCGGTTTGTTTTGTTAATAAGTTTAAAGTATGGACATTTTGGATGCCATAAAGTTTTCTCCCCAAGGAAAATTTGTGTTTCTGTTTATATTTTAAATCATAAATAATAGTTATTAGTCCTTGTACTGCACTACCACGATTCTCGGTTGACTGGCAGAAAATGCTGTATTAGCATTAAGTCCTCCGTGTACATATGTATTTTGCAAAAGAATAAATAAATAAACCTTTTGACTACTATTACGTTCTCTGTGGCCGGGGGTTGTACGAGTTCACCATGTTGATGAGATGAGATGAGATATAAGAGATATAAAATATGAGATATTAGTGTATTTTTTTTTCATATTTTTTTTATTTAATTGAATTTTTGTAATTGTATGATCAAAACTTGATTGAAATAAATGAATTATTATTCTCTTTATTTATTATTTTTTCTTAAGCTAAGGTTTTTTTACAATATTTTTATAAAAGTAATAAACAATACAATATTACAAAATAAAAAACTGTAAAAAAAAACCTAAACCTAGTATGCCACCAGCAATGGGGCAGGGCCCAAGCTACCGGTAGGTCAGTGCTGCAGAGTGAGGAACCTCCTGTGAGAAATTATTATTATTATTATAAATCCATAAAATATACTGCAGTCATCTGCTTTAAGAATATACGTGAAGCTTACAAAATTTAAAAACCAAAACCCGAAAAAGTAAAACAAAATTCAACATTACACTTTACTAGCCGAGCCCCACGGCTTTGCCCGCGTTGATAAAGTTCAAAAGTAGCCTATGTTTTAATGCTAAGTATAAGCTATGTACGTTACAAATTTCATCCAAATCCGTTCAGCCATTAAAGCGTGAAAAGAAAACAAACATACTTACACACATACATACAAACTTTCGGATTTATAGTATATATTAGTGTTATTACTAGGTACCCATGATAATCGTATTTCACTATATTTATTTTTTAACCGACTTCAAAAAAAGGCGTAGGTTGAGAACCTATTCAACTGTATTCAACTGTATTTTTTTTTGCTTTTGTATGTGCATTAACTCATATAACTTCTTTCGTTGTGAGCCGATTTTGATGATTATTTTTTTATTTGAAAGCTGGTGCTTTCCATGTGATCCCATTTTAATTTGATCAAGATCTGGTCACTAGTTTTTGAGTTATCCTCAATAATGTGTATTCTGTGGACTTCATTGACGATGTTTTCGTTTTTAACTGACTTCAAAAGTTTCCTCATAACTTCTTTCGTTGTGAGCCGATTTTGATGATTATTTTTATTTGAAAGCTGGTGCTCTTCATGTGATCCCAATTACATTTGATCAAGATCTGATCACTAGTTTTTGAGTTATACTAAAAATGCGTGTTTAATACATTAAATCTGATCAAGGTTCCGAAGATAAAGCAGTGAAGTCAGTTTTTTAAGCTTTGCTTGCGTTTAATTATTGTTGGCATTATTTTGACGCCATTTTGTTTTTTTAATAAAAAACCTCCCCTTCTATGACACTCATGGAATCGAGACGAATTTTTTTTGTATGCTTGATAGGCAAGCATTTGTCCACAATCTCACCTGATGGAAAGTGATGATGCGGCCGAAGATGTAACATGCAAATTCAACGAAACTTGCTCTCACGATATAATGCTACAATTGATTTATTATTTTGGACAAAGGTACAAATGAACATACGGTGCAAAAATCATAATATACAAATTGGCATACAATTACTCATATTAAACAAATGAACATACATACGGTGCAAAAAAAATCATAATATACAAATTGGCATACAATTACTCATATTAAACAAATGAACATACATACGGTGCAAAAATCATAATATACAAATTGGCATACAATTACTCATATTAAACAAATGAACATACATACGGTGCAAAAATCATAATATACAAATTGGCATACAATTACTCATATTAAACAAATGAACATACATACGGTGCAAAAATCATAATATACAAATTGGCATACAATTACTCATATTAATGATAAGAAAACCTTATTTATAATATTAGATTTTAAGTTAACTGATTTTTATTTTTTATAGTGCCAAATAAATGTGTTTTCTTTCTTTCTTTATAACCCTTATTTTGCTTTGGTATAGTAAAAATGGAGTAAGTTTTACTACATTCACATGCACTGTTAGTAGGTATAATTAAATTAATTTTTTTACACCAGTTTTAATTAAGAACCTAATTACCCCGGGAATTTCGTTTTCCGCCTGCGGTCTTTACTTTGTATTTTAATATATATCTTTTTAACTTCTTCAAATATCGCTTCTAACATTATAATTTCCTCTGTTTGGGACTCCAATCTTTGGCCCAAAGCGTTACCTCGGGATCATGAATATTATGTATTTCAATTGGCCGGTTTAGTTGGAATACATGTTCGTCATGGCGTGTCCGCCTTCTAAGCAACGGGTATTGGGTTCGATTCGCGATACAAACACAAGATTTTCTCCAAGGGAAATTTATGTTTCTGGTTCGAAGTGTGATTGTGTGTGTGATGTGAATGTTTCCAGCACCCAGGTATCGTGGGAATGCTTAGTTTTCTACCCCGCGGTTTCTGGGTTTGATAATTTTGGTTTTGAAACACACTAGACCTGGAATACGCAGGCTCTCAAGGATAACTGCCGGAACACCGTATTTGGCTTGGCGGCAGACTTTCAAATTGATGGTGGTAAGCTACTTTGGTAGCAAGCCAGGCGAGAAACTCACAAAATGCTCTACCACCTCTCAAATGTCACCTGATTAGCACCACCCGCCTTCTCAATGAACATTTGTGTTTCTGGTTCTAGGCGTGATTGTGTGTGTGATGTAAATTTTTCCGGCTCTCACGATACAAGACGTTGAACATATTGCGGGGCTATGAGTGTGAATACGTTTCTTTATTTGAAGATAAGTAATTAAACGCAAGCAAAGCTTAAATAATTAAACGAAAGCAAAGGTTAAAAAAACCTACTTCACCGCTTCATCTTTGGAACATTGATCAGATTTAATGTATTAAACACGCATTATTGACTATAACTCAAAAACTAGAAATCAGATCTTGATCAAATTTCAATGGGACCACTTGAAAAGCACTAGCATTCAAATAAAAAAAATATCATCAAAATCGAAAACGAAAGAAGTGATGAGGTAACTTTTGAAGTCGGTTAAACGAAAACGTCGTCAATGTAGTACACAAAATAGGTATTATTGACAACATTTCAAGAACTACTGATCAGTACTCGATCAAATTTAAATGGGACAAATTAAAAAGCAACATCTTTCAAACTAAAAAAAAAATTTCGACATCGGCTCACGTGGAGAGAAGCTATGAGATAACACACATTAAAAAAAAATACAGTCGACTTGAGTACCTCCTCCTTTTTTGGGAAGTATAAGTATAGGGTAAAAAACCGACTTCATCGCTTTATCATCGGAACTATAATATATTTATATACATACGTTTACATATGCATAAAATGAACAAAAAACAAGCAAAGATAACATAACTCGTATTAAAAAGGTATGGTAAGAGTGTCTTCAGGTCAGCAACGTTGCACTTTGGCAACATCATAGCGTTCTTTGATTTTGCAAGCATGAGAAATAAAAATATAATTAGGAAGTGGATAATTTAACATGATTATTACCTTAGGAACTCTGTCTTCGTTATTTGAAGGTCTGAATTCCGCTGGTAACAGATCCACAGACATTTCTTTTATTATTCCGAATGAAGGACGGGCCGAGTGCTCTTTTCCTGAGCACCCACTAATGTTGTCCTCATTTCCCTCCGTCTACCCTTGGGTCTTTAGAGATGGCGATTTTATGTGTCGAGGTTGTGCCATTATTCTACAATTCCTACTATTTTTCGTTTTTCTGGAATCTTGTAATAAAAAAACAATTGATTACATGAATTAGGAGTGAGAATGGTTGCTAACCAATTTTAAATTTTTGTAGATCATAAATGATAATTCGAAATGAAAAATTATATAAGAAACCTGAAGATGATAATCCAATGCCTATCTTAATATAGTATTTGATACAGTTTGTCGTTTTACATTGCTTACTTATGGCAATCGGACGCCCTATTGTAAGGGCGTCCGATTGCCATATTGAATTTTGATTACTGTCTAAAATGACACTCGCGAAATAATTAAGACAAATCGATTGACTAAAGAATCATCAAAACCACCTGCGCGTTTGGTCTCTAAAACGCCTCAAAGGAACACACCTACACACCTACATATAATTTATATATGCTGGTAAACACTCCTTTGCGTCGCGCAGTCGGGTAAACAATGAGCGATGGCATTATAAAGTTGCTGTGTCTAAAGGCACTGATAAATCTCTCGAGGGCCTGAGGGCTACCATTTTCTGTTTTGCTGAGTAGAACAAACCTTGCGACAGTGATTTACGAATTAATATTTGAGAGTTCTGAAAACGAAATAACGATAGATAGAACGTACTTCGTGATTACATAATCTTTCAATTGTTCAACAATAATGCCCTGATATTGCTTCAGGGGCCGATGAGCTGGAATTATAAGACGATTTATAGGATATTCTATGAGTTCAAGGTCTTTATTTTTTTCTAGCTGGGATCTTGAACAATACCAATGCCTCCAAGCACTGATGAACAACCTAAGTGATTTTTACTAAAAGAGATGTCATATAGTTACATTCATTAATAAAAGATTGAATACAAAATATATTAATAATATACAATACATATATAAATATTAGTACCTGTATGACCGAGCTTTACTCGACGTTTTCTAAAAATGAAACCTATCTAGATCTATTTATCGCCCCCGAAACCCCTTGCATACAAAATTACATGAAAATTGTTGGAGCCGTTTAGAACTAGCCGTGCCCCGCGGCTTTACCCGCTATTATCAAGTTAAAAAGTAGCCTATGTATTAATCCTAGGTATAATCTATGTACATTCCAAATTTCATCCTAATCCGTTCAGCTGTTAAAGCGTGAAGAGGGAACAAACATACTTACACACACACTTACACATAAACTTTCGGATTTATAATATTAAGTAGGATTGCTTAATTCTTAATATATCCTAATAACATATGAATATAATGAAACATGGTAATGAGTTCATATAGGCTGAGATAAATCATGTTTTTTTTACCGACTTCCCAAAAAAGGAGGAGGTACTCAAGTCGACTGTATTTTTTTAAATTTTTTTTTATGTGTGTTGCCTCGTAACTTCTCTCCACGTGGGCTGATTTCGAATATTTTTTTTAGTTTGAAAGATGTTGCTTTCTAATTGGTCCCATTTAAATTTGATCAAGATCTGATCAGTAGTAGTGAAATATCGTCAATAATGCCTATTTTGTGGACTATTTTGACGAAGTTCTCGTTTACCCGACTTCAAAAGTTACCTCATAACTTCTTTCGTTGTGAGCCGAGTTTGATCATTTTTTTTAAAATTTAAAGCTGGTGCTTTTCATGTGCTTTCATTTAAATTTGATCAAGATCTGATCAGTAGTAGTGAAATATCGTCAATAATGCCTATTTTGTGGACTATTTTGACGAAGTTCTCGTTTACCCGACTTCAAAAGTTACCTCATAACTTCTTTCGTTGTGAGCCGAGTTTGATCATTTTTTTAAAAATTTAAAGCTGGTGCTTTTCATGTGCTCTCATTTAAATTTGATCAAGATCTGATCTCTAGTTTTTGAGTTATCGTCAATAATGCGTGTTTAATACATTAAATCTGATCAAGGTTCCGAAGATAAAGCGGTGAAGTCGGTTTTTTTAAGCTTTGCTTGCGTTTTATTATTTACTCATATTTTAAAGGTCTCTCGAGTTGCGTCTTTCTTATATCTAAAAGTGGCATTTGACCTCAATCTCACTTGATGGAAAGTGATGATGCGGCCGAGATGTAGCATGCTTGCTTAGAAGGTACGGGTTCGTTCGGGAAACAAAGACGAGGGCAATGAGTTCCATTCCTTCGCAGTACGGATGATAAACGTAGAATATATGTAGAAGTATAACATAGTACACATGTTACCCAGAGAAAAATAAAAAGTTAAATAAAATCCCAGTAAAAAAGACAGTATCCTATCCTATTTATATTATAAAGGTGAAATTTTGTGAGTGTGTGTATGTTTGTTACTTTTTCATGCTCAAACTTTATCTATGATGTAGCTGACAACCTGGATTAACACATTATTATAAATATATAAATATATTTAGTTAATTACAACACCGCCCTACGTTCTTATATATTGTTTTTCTCTTTTTCCATCCAAAGGTTGACTAGAAGAGATCGCTTTTAGCGATAAGTCCGCCCATTGTACTTAGATATAAATAATATGATTGTTTTTTATGTAATTTTATTTGGTGCAATAAAGTGTTTTGTATTGTATTGTATTGTATAGACTACTTTTTATCCCGACACAGCGAGTAACATTGCGGGGCGCAATAATATACATAAAAAGTAAATAAATAAATGTCTGTTCAATAATATTTAATTATAACAAACACAAAAGCTATGAAAATAATTTGATACTGTCTGCCGGGGGGAGCGGACAAATTCCTTTTAGGTATAGAAATAATAAACAATTATTTCTCATCTCTGCCATAATGATGTTATTTCTGGGAAGATAATTATGTAAATAAACTTAAGATATACATTTTTATATGGCATGATTTTTAGTTCTCAATAGTTCTTATACAGGATAATTTTTTTCTAACTTGGTTAGGGATAATATTCTAAAATTTAACTTGGCAAGTCTATCGGTATTCTACCGTTTACACTTTGGAGAGTGTGCGCAGGAATTACACGAGCTAATTCCCCATGCCCGTTTTACCATCTAACAACAAGACTAACTGTCAAACGTCATCCATATATGGTTGACATACCTCCAGTTCGCTCGAAGCATTTAGCTTCGACGTTTTTCATCCGTACAGCGAAGGAGTGGAACTCATTGCACTCGTCTTTGTTCCCCGAACAGTATAATCTGGGAGTTTTCAAGTCAAGAGTACCTTCTAGGCAAGCGTGCTACATCTTCGGCCGCATCATCGATTTCTATTAGGTGAGATTGTGGTCAAATGCTTGCCTATCGTACATAAAAAAAAATTGATTGATTACTTCAATTCGGTCATTATCATATGGAATTTGATCGAGCGAAGCGAGATCTCTAAGTTGATTTGAGTCGTTCAGCACTTTGTCCGTCCGTCCGTCCGTTTTTTATCTACCCTTGTGGGGTATCGTTAAAAAGGGCTTAACAAGCAAAGTACGAAACCGATATTTAAAAAAGTTCTATGTTGGTAAATAACGGTTAAAGTCACTGTTTTTAGACTTATTTTGTCCCGAGGTCTATCTCAAAAACGGCTTCACACTGAACGCTGAAACTTACATATAATATCCGTTATATCTTGTACTTGAACAACAAATCCCGAAATTAAATAATTATTATATAGAAAAAAAGTCATAAGCAAGTAACCTCAAAAGTTTTTCTCTATGAGGCAAAATGTAGGCGCGACATCTCAGTTCGGCGCGAACGACTAGTTTTTACCGACTTATAAAAAAGGAGGTTCTCAATTCGACTGTTTTTTATGTGTATTAACCTCAGAAATTTGTTCTAGGTGAACAGATTTTGATGATTAATTTTATATAAGAAAGCTGGTGCTTTCCGTGTAGTCCAATTTAAGTTAGATCAAGATTTGACCAGAAGTTTTTGAGTTATTCGCAATAATGCGTTTTATATATTTAATTCATTTAGTCTGATGTTCCGAAGATAAAGCGGTATAGTCGGTTATCTTAAGCTTGATAATTTTAACGCAAACCGCGTTAAAATTATTTTAAGTTTAATTTGGTGATTTTTTTCTACATTACATTTTTTTTAAATTTCTATTTGGAATATCAGTACTCAGAACAAAATGAAAGGCATTTTATTTATTTATACTTTATTGCACAACAAAAACAATGTACAATTGGAGGACTTAATGCTAAGAGCATTTTCTACCAGTCATCCAGCAATGTTAGGAACAAAAGGAAAGCGTGCATCAGAACAGTGTATTGTCCATAATCTAAACTATAATTACAATTTATATTATATTATTTATAACATATAATATTATAAAATATATATTATTATATTCGATCAAATGACGTGAGTGAAAGCTTTTTATTAATAATTTTACAATGTCTGATTGTCATTAAAATTTAGTAGTAAAATTTTTATTCTAGTTAAATATAGTTTTGTAATCAGTTTGATAAATGATACTGCAATTTTCCTATTTGACAGTACATTTTAGGCGCCTTACACACCAGCAGCACTTTGTTGACGACATTGATCGGCACGCACTGACGCCACGTTGATGGCAAGCGCCAACCAATGGCGACAGCTACGTCTGTTATTTCAGTCGACATCACTTTGTTCTTTGTACGTCAATATTTCATGGACCTTAAAAAAGCGATTCCGTCTTTTACGTTTGCGTCGATGAAGAAGAAGCAGCAGTAGTGTTTCTTCCTCGAAATTAATTTTGATACTGACTAGTGACTGCCTCCTGAACTAGGAGCGCCACAACGAGGCTGTCAGCATTGGTGAGCTGCAGACGTCGACGTGTCGAAAATTGCACTGCGCTGCCGACTAATGTCGACAGCAGCCGTTGGCTCTGTCGTCCGTGTCGTGTGTAAGGCGCCTTAGTGTTACACTCTCATGACAACACAAGACTACAAGACTTATTTATCAATTTATTTGTCAGTCAATAAGTGGTTGCATATTGTTGTGACCTGAATGCTGGGAGGATGTGCTCCCACTTATCCAATCTTCACATCAGGCGACTGATCGCACCCATCCTGTATCTCAATTATTAAGCAATTGATTTTTTTGCTGCATTCAGAAAATATGTGTTATATTATATTACATCATTAGAATGTTATAAATCAGATGGTTTGTTCGTGAATGTGTGAATAATAATTACCTATATTTGCAACAAGGAACCTACCTCTTCAATGGTTGGACCTATTTTTTATAAAATTTGATGACATGGTTTAGACATTGAAATAAGGAAAACTAAAAGAAGAATATAAGTAATGAGTAAGTGAAACTAGGCTAATTTTAACCTCGATTAATGCGGGCAAAGACGTGAGTTCCAGCTTGTTTAATAAATATTAGACTCAAATCACTTTGTATAAAGATTGGTAGCCAGATATGACTCTTTCTAACACATATCCCTAATGAGTTCTACTGTTGAACTAATGGTCCCCTTTAACCTTTTGACCACCAAGCTATACAAAGCATCCTTTCTTGCCTGACGCCAACCAAACATTGTATCGAAATAGGGAATATGTATATTTTTTTCATAACTTTAATCTATTTTCTCGTTAATACATTGCCGACAATAAAATTGAAATGTGAGCAAGCTCGGCTGTTTATAAACGCGGCCATTTTACCTTTCAATCTGTTACGCCCACGATCAAATCAAAACTGCCGTAAAGGAAAGTTGACTAATCATTGATATAAAAAATCTGAAACCTGATGTCACGAATTAGTTTTGCCAATCGTTTTAAAGCGAACGTTTTGGTCTTTTCAATTGACCATGCATTTGTATCACATTATATTAATTAAAAATATTTGATTTTATACACGAGGATGCCTCGTGTATTATTAAACATAAACGCTTTAAACGCGCAACTTGTATCGAACAGGGTTCTGTACATCAGAGGCTTCGGCAAAGTTACCACGATACTTATACTAACATTCGTACGCTAATAACACTAACTTTTGCGGTGTACTTTGCATCCTGCTTGAAGCCTTACAACATTAAAAGATTTAAAAAATAATTATAAAATAACCTGTATTCAAATCTCATGCATTTTTCTACTGTCATAGCCATTAGATCGGTGTCATCGAGGCAGGAAACAAACCTACCGTTTGTAAAGTCGGTGTTCATTAAAATATTTACGTCACATTCTACAATATTTTAAATTAGTAATAACATAAGCTCTCCTGTCAGGCCTGACAAATGAACTTTTTAAGCTTTCTGAGACACAGCCGAGTTACTTTGAAAAATTTCTAAATAAAAAGCTCGAATAATTTACAAGAGAAAGAGAATTTTATACAGAGCAGAAAAAGTTCACAGTGAAATGAAATGGAAACGAAAATACCTTTTTGTCATGACTTTGTAAAATAGAAACTGGCATCGCGCCCGATATGGTGTCAGTATCGCCACGTTTAGTACTCAATAGATTAACTGCTTTGTTGATTTATTTATTTTTTATTTACAAGGAAGACCAAAAGCCGAAGCCAATTACTGGTCCTCACGGATAGAAACAAAATATTTTACTAATTAACGCAAACATGACATCAACGAAACGTTACACAAAGAAAAAATAGAAAATACATAACAAAATTTCTAAAATTGAGTATGTATACATCCGAACGAAGACAATAATCAGAATATTGTAAATTATTTCAACAAATGAAGCTAATTATCAAAGAAGTCGCTACTAAGCTGCCGCCTCGCCGAGTTCACGCTTGTGCAAAACAAGTCTAACGTACTATTATGTCTACATATGTTATTAAAGTGTTTACTTGCTCTGTAGAAGTAAAGTAAGTAAGTAAGAATTTTGACTATAATTGGTATTAACTACTGAGGTACTGATTTGGCACTATATACTCACTATACCTATATATTAATGTAGAACTAAATGCGAACAAAGTAAACGCTTTGAAAAATTGTTTATGGACAATGTTAATCGACCGAGCTAAGCGAGGTTTTTATTCTTAGTTGACTTGGGTGGTTCATATTTAAATAATTATATTTGCTATTTTGGTATATGGACGAAAATAGATTGACGAAGCAGATTTATAAGGCGAGTGTGAATAGCAAATTGGTAAGGGTCGATCTAGGCGAACGTATCACGACCAGGTCGAAAATGTTTTAAAGAAAGGCCAGGCCAAAAGCAACCGCAGCTAACGAGCATGTATGAAAAGACTCATGAATGTAGGAGAAGAGAAAGATGTGTGTCAGGATCGAAGCTGGTGGAGAGATGTGGTTTCTGCCTACCCCAAAGGGAAAGAGGCGTGACTATATGCATATATCGCTATATGCATATTCGGATTAGATTCTTTAGAATATAGACGTAAATTCCTTCTAGTTGTTCACTACTATCATATACTCCGCAATAAGGTTGATAATCCGACCGTGTTGACTTCTCTCGGTTTGTTTGTCCCTAGTAACTTCACTGCTAACGCACCTACTCGGAGACTATTGTCAATTTTAAACCGTTTCACACACGAGTTCCGGCAAATTGACATATTCTACGATAATTTGAATACTGTGGCAAATAAGCTAAATTTGTATTATACATGTTATTTAAAAGAGTTAGTGCTTTGGTGTATACTGTAAGCTTTCTATTATGTTTAATAAATAAATAAATAAATAAAATATGTATGTATATGCTATTTTTGGCTTTGGGCTACAGCTTTACATATTTTCTGAGAATTCGAAGTTATTCACTTGTATATTTTAGACGCGAAATGCCTTAGACAGACAGTGGAACAAAGTGCTGAACCAAAAAGTCAACTCAAAAACTTGGCTACGCTCAATTAAATACATATACTATTACACAATCTACAACGCAAGCAATCCGGAATCCGACAGACACGCACCTTTCCGAATCATTAGCTACGTCAGGAACCGTGCATCCGGATCCGCCTCCCGAAGATCTTCGGATCTCGGTTCTTCGGATCCCATCCTGAAATCACGGAATCCTGATTATCTTCCGGCCCATCTGGCTCGTACCCTCATTTACATTTTCAGTTTTATCCGCCATAATAATAAATTAGTTTTTCTTTGGCACCATTTCCATATTTTGGCAATAACAACGTCTGGCGAAAGAATATCTATCTAGTTGTTCGTATTTGGTTTGACTTTCTTTTGTGATTTTTATTTTAATTAAATGGAGTTATGTCGGTTTATTAGGGTTGTCCCTAAATAAAAACATAATGTTATGTTATACACTCAATACACACTCAGTAATTAAAAAATAGAAGCAGTAGTAGTGTTTTTTTTTTTTTTATTTGTGACAGGCTAGTGTTTGACCTCTATCTCACCTGATGGTTAGTGACGATGTGATCGAAGCTGGTAAACACACTAGACCTGGAATACGCAGGTACAAAATAATTACTGTAACATCCACTATGTACACAGTTATATACAATAAAATTATTCTTATTCTATAGTGTAGTGAAGTGATGCGACCGAGTATAGGCTTCAAGTTTAGAGCGGTAATAATTTATTAAGGTAGTTAAGTTTCTAGGTCGAATGGAAGTTGAAAAGACTTGTTAACAAATTTCGCCAAAAAGTTAGGATTTCCCATTAGAAAAATAAGTTATCTAACAGTATAAAAAACCTAGTAAAATACTGGTTATCTAACATGGATATCTACGAGGAATAAAATTGCCCATTAGAAAACCAAGTTATCCAACAGTAAATATGTTTCCTCTTAGAATACTGGTTATCTAATATAGTTATTTAAGTGGAATAAGGGGATATTTAATTCTACGCAAACATGCTGCATCATCTGTCGCCCCATCAGAAGAGTTGGTGGTATCAAACACCATGCAAATCTCAATGGTAACTTTGAAAAAGAAAGCTAAATTTATGTGTATTAAGTAGGTGTGTTTTTTAATAATTATTAATTATTTTTGTTAAATATGTTATGTACGAATACGCCGCTAGATATATGAGTAAAATTAAAAAGTTATTTTTTTTTTAATTTTAATTTGATTCAAAGTGCGGTGTTTTCACTTGGAGCAATGTCCTCCAAATAAATAAATAAACGCTTTCACACTTACAGCCTCACACTATGTTCGATGACTTGTGTCGTGGGTGCCGGAAAAATTCATATATCACACACACAATCACAACAAATATAACATGAAGGTTTATTTTGGCGATGTATTAAAATGTCTGTCTATGTACCACGTTTACCAAATAGTTTAACTTGTCCCTTATTGTAAACCTAATTTATCTAATTTTAACTATGATTTTAGTGAAAAAAGATAGAAGACAGGCAACGAATTTTTGACGTTTAAATTATCTATTCCCTCACGTTTTACATTTCGTAGTAATGTCAAATAAATAATATATTATTAATGAATAACGAGTTAATTATACATTTTCTAGGTTAGTGGTTTTTAGTATAACTTTTTTTTATATAAAAGCAACTTAAAGTTCGGTCTTTTAGCTAGATAAAAATCAAAATAATATTATTTTTCGGGAGTCTTACTAAATCTTTATCCTAATAATAGTCTATATTATTTATTATTTAATAATAAATAAGGGGCAGTTTACCAATATCTAGACAGGCGCTATCCTCCAGATTAAATAATAATTTAAACGCAAGCAAAGATTAAATAAACAGACTTCACCGCTTTATCTTCGGAACCTTGAACAGAATAAATGAATTAAATATGCATTATATAACTCAAAAACTACTAGTCAGATCTTGATCAAACTTAAATATGAAAACCTCATGGAAAACCAGCTTCCAATTAAAAAAGAATCATCAAACTCGGTTTACCTAAAAAGAAAAATACATAATTCATAAAAATATATGATCGGGTAATAAATCCAAATTACATATAGAATAATCCTTATTATCTTCTTATCATATTAATCCCGAATATTGACAGTCTATTCGCCCCAAGCCATACGATAAATACGATCATTGACCCGCAATGACATTCAGAATGTGTTCATAGCTTCGGGTATGCGATGAGCCCATCTTATGTCCATTTATCAGAGGAGACGCAAGAATAAGGCTTAGGACACACACTGACATGTGCAACATGCCTTATACTATAGTATCATCTTGAAGAAGCCTTCCGAATGAAGCCGAAATAATAATTAAATGCAAACAAAGCTTTAAAAAAACCGACTCCATCGCTTTATCTTCGGAACTTTGATCAGATTAGATGTACTAAACACGCATCATTGAAGATATTTCAAGAATTACTGATCAGATCTTGATCAAATTGAAATGGGACCAATTGAAAGGGACCAACAAAGCAACATCTTTGAAACAAAAAAAATTATAATTTTGGTTCACGTGGAACGAAGTTATGAGGTAACAAACATAAAAAAAAAATACAGTCGACTTGAGTACCTCCCCCTTTTTTGTGAAGTCGGTAGAAAAATAGATCTACACATCAACAACGCGTAAGATTATTCTCGTTTTAATTTTAATTTAATAGTTCAACATGTACGTGAGCTTTCATCAAATGAATTTTATTGTGTTCACAATAAACCAAATATGCAAAGTTAATGAAACTTAAAAAATATGTTACAATATTTTCCATTACTAAACCGACCCAGTAGGCACAGTGGGCAAGTCTCTGTCCTTTGTACCGTGGGTCCTATGTTCGATTCTCGGCAGGAGCACAGTTTTACTTCCCAAAGGCCATTAATTGTGCCACTGGTTCTGGGTGTAACTGTATGTGTGTGATATGTTTTCGGCACCCATGATACAAGTTTTTGAACTAACTAACTTTGAGCTGCCCGTTTGTTAAGTTGGGGGCGCGTTCGCCTTCTAAGCAGGGTTCGATTCCCGGCAGGAACACAAGTTTTCTCCCCAAGGAAAAGTTCTGTTTCTGGTTGTGATTAAGTGTGTGATGTGAATGTTTCCGGCACCCACGACACAAGTCATCGAATTTAATGTGCGGCTGTGAGTGTGAAAGCGTTTACGTTATGTTACTGTGGGTTTGTGTGAAAGTGTTTTGTGTCGTGGGTGCCGAATAAAATCACATCACACACTCAATCACACCCAGCACTACTTAGATACAACAATTTCCCTTCCGAGAAAATTTGAGTAAGCTCACTAGGGATTGAACCCAAAAAAAGTATATTCAGTTCGTTTAGTTTTGTAGTATTTCGTCATGCATGCTCTTTCGGTAGCACAAAGTAAACCGTGTATGACGGGGTTTATTACCCGTCATATTAGATTTGCACCCCCGGGTTTCGAACCCAAGACCCCGGTAATCTTCTCGAAACGCCCCCGGGAAGTCACTTAGCTACGGCCGAGATTTATTAGATGACACTCGAGATCAAAAGGACCGCCACACCGACGTTCAATTTAGTTATCATCTTGGCTTTTGAGATGTCGGAGTAATTTGGTTGATAATATATGATACTATTGGTTGCTTCATTGCCCTTCAGTTTACTCTAGACGTCATCTCAATTTTAAACATGTTATTAATAATTAAACGCAAGCAAAGCTTATAAAAACCAACTTATCTTCTGAACCTTGATCAGATTTTACATATTAAACGCGCATTATTGACAATAACTCAAAAACTAGTGATCAGATCTTGACCAAATTTAAATAAAACTTCATGGGAAGTACCAGTTTTCAAATAAAAAAATAATCATCAAAATCGGCGCACTAATTAAGAAGTTATAAGGTAACTTTTGAGTCGGTTAAAAACGAGAACATCGTTAATGTAGTCTACAGAATACGCATTATTGAGAATAACTCAAAAACTACTCATTAGATCTTGATCAAATTTAAATGGGACCAATTGGAAAGCAATATCCACAAAAAAAAAAAAAATTCAAAATCGATTCACGTGGAAGGAAGTTATGAGGTAAAACAAATAAAAAAAAAAATACAGTCGACTTGAGTACCTCCTCCTTTTTTGTGAAGTCAGTAAAAACAAACGCTTTCACAGACAGAGCCCCACATTAATTCCGTAGACTTGTTACTCGGGTGACGGAATCATTCACATCACACACAACCACCCCTATAACCAAAAACCAAAATTCGCTTCGGTAGAAAACTTGCGTTTTCAATAATTCGTGTTTAATACATTAAATCTGGTTCCAAAGATAAGTCGGTTTTTATAAGCTTTGCTTGCGTTTAATTATTATTAACATGTTTAAAATTAAGATGACGTCTAGAGTAAACTGAAGGGCAACGAAGCAACCAATAGTATCATATAATATCAACCAAATTACTCCGACGAATTTTTGTACGGAAAAAATTTTGTCCGATTTCGGCTTTCGTTTTCTGGCAGACGATTCCTGGCATGATACACATACACTCCACCAAGTATTGCTACCCCTTTTTGTTACAGGTTGTATATTCCTTATTTCAGCGATGCATTTTACAAGGCTAAAGCTGCCTATTATTCTTCATAGTCATAGTTTTCAACTCCTAACTTGTTATAAAAAGTTCTCAACATCTTTCCAGTTTTGCATACAAAAGGGACAAAGTTCGTTGACTGCAGCTGTAGCATAAACAGCACCTCTCCCCTACTTTAGAACTTGTTAATAATCAAAGGATAACTTGGAAGTTATTAAGTTTCTCGCAAGTTAGTAGGTAAGCAGTGCGATAACTTTGTATATTATATATTTGATGATGAAATACGGGAATTAGGCTAAAACATAACGATAAATTATAATTTTAATGGCCTCCACATTCATTGTGCGAACCGCAAAAGAATGGAACTCCTTACCTGAGTCGGTGTTTCCAGATGAGTACAATATGGGAGTCTTCAAGACGCGAGTGAATAGGTATCTTCTAGGCAAATCTTCTTGCTCCATCGTCGACCATATTGTCGCTTACCATCAGGTGAGATAGTGGTCAAAAGTTTGCCTATCATGCCCGTGCCGAAGTGTGCCGAATTGCCCGTTGGCTTAGTTGGGTGGCGTTCGCCTTCTATGCAGGGGTATCGGGTTCGATTCCCGGCGGGAACACAAGTTTTCTCTCCATGGAAAATTTGTGTTTCTGGTTCTGGTTGTGATTGTGTGTGTGAATGTTTCCGGTCGTCGAACTTAGTGTGGGGCTGTGAGTGTGAATGCGTTTTGCGTTTTTATTGCGTTTATCATGAATTAAAAAAAATAACACAGAGGCTACTTTTTAACTTTATTAACGCGGGCAAAGCCGCGGTTTATTCATAACGGAGATACGTGGTAACAAACATTCTCACACACACACACTTTCGCATTTATAATAGTAGTAGTATTAGTAAGACGGATATGGCGGATAGTTACCCGGCGTAACTAAAAATTCAAACTAAGCGTACAAATTTCGAATTTCCCTCTCTAGACAATCGTCATCATCATAAGTTGTGATAAAATCCAATGGTAAGTGCGGAGGCAGCGCAATGACGTTACAAATGACTGACACGTATACTCGGTCTCCGTTGTTACTCGGTCCTATCTCCAAGGAGAATAACGCCCGTACACTACGTGACTTCGCGCCTTAACAACCACTGTCCCTATCTCACTGTTAACAATATCCTGTGGCACCATAACAAAGAAACTGTGTTTAAAATATTCATGCCGTGTACTTAAGGCCGGCCGAAATTGGGCCGCGGCTTGAGTGGGTGTTTGTCACTTTATGAAGGTGGAAATTTATACTGGAGGAATTATTACAGCTATTACGTGTCATGGGTTATTTTACAAGTTGTAAGTTACTTTGGTATGATAATGAGTCCACAACTTCCGAATCAGATGATGTCAATTTGCTTTTTGAAATCGGCTCACGTGGAGAGGACTTATGAGGTAACACACATTAAAAAAAAATACAGTCAACTTGAGTACCTCCTCCTTTTTTGGGAAGTCGGTGAATTAAGCAAAATGATGGAGCACGCTAACCTGGAAGATGCATATTTACTAGTGAGTCGTGACTTATTGTATTTGTCAGGAAATTTAAACACAGACCCAGGCAAAGCGTATGATTTCTTTGTTATACACATAATAAATGTGCTTTAATTATTTTTTTTCACTTTGTCCGCATTTGAGAATAAATCTGCATTCTATCTGGATGTCCGATGATAAAATGGAGATGGGGGGATTAGACACATTTTACAACTAAAGAAATCCTGAACGGCATGATTTTAAAATAATGATAAGCAGAATATCTCTAACATTCTAAAACTGAAGTTATTTTCAGATTCTTACAAAAACTTACTACCAACGAGCCAAATGTACTATTGTATAAATTTGTACTATTTTATAAATTTTGTTTCTGTACACAAAATATGTTAATATATATTTCTATAAAAATAATAAGACGTCCTCCTCTGCTCTAATATTGTTGTGCCCGACAGGGTCTCTAATGAACTGTAAACTTTTAAAACCGTGTGCTGACTATTAGAGATTGCAATAAACATTTGAATTTGAATTTGAAAATAAGTATATAACTTCAAGTGTCAAGCTCACTAAGAAGGAATAATATAAACCGGGTCCAAATCTCTTTTACTATTGTTTACATGACATACTTAAACAAATAAACGCATTCACATTCACAGCTACACACTGAGTTCATAGACTCATGTATGCTGGCAATATTACATAACACACACAACCACACCCAGAACCAGAAGCACAAATGTCCTCCTGAAAATTGTGTTCTCGGGACTCGAACCCTGAACTCACGACAGAATTGACCTAGAAAAAAGTTCTGAGGTAAATTATATAGAATAATTAAACGCAAGTAAAGCTAAAAAAAAACGACTTCACCGTTTACATTTAATCTGAACAAGGTTACAAAAATAAAGATCAGCGCAACCTTGATGAGATTAAATGTATTAAACACGTATTAACAAAAACTACTGATTATTATGAAAACTATCGCGATTGTTATTCATTTTACGCCGTCGCCCGCGATAGCAGCACCGCCACCGGCGAGTGCGCGTGAGTTGCGCGCGGCCAGGCGTCGGGATCGGCCGCTTTGTTGACTCCCAGATGAAGAGCGTCGTATACGCTCGAAACTGGTCGGAGTATTTCGACAATAGATAACGCGATTAACAGCCGGTTAGTACCATAAAAACTACTGATTAGATCTTGATCAAATTGAAATGGGAAAGCAACAGCTTTCAAACAAAAAAATTTCAAAATCAGTTCACGTGGAACGAAGATATGATGTTAACACACATAAAAAAATACAATGGGATTGAGTACCTCCTCCATTTTGTGAAGTCGATAGAAAATACAGTCGAATTGAGAACCTCATCCTTCTTTTAAGTCGGTTTAAAAGTGATACCTAGTACATACTGTGTAAAATTAGCGTTAAAAACTTCCTTAAAGGCTCTCACTCCAGATAGATATTTATAAAGAAAGCGGCCGAGGAGCGTCCTGTTCCATCTCATTCATCATTTACAGAAGCTAATTTAATTAATGTCAGATTAAATTAGTCTGTGTTCTTTACAGAATGTTCCTTATATATATTACTCTATTTGTTCTTTTATTAGATGGAGATGGCAAGGCTGTGTTCTTTAAGGAATGTTCCTTATATATATTACTCTATTTGTTCTTTTATTAGATGGAGATGGCAAGGCTGTGTTCTTTAAGGAATGTTCCTTATATATATTACTCTATTTGTTCTTTTATTAGAGATTTTATTAGAGACTAGCTTTTGCCCGCGGCTTCGCTCGCGTTAAGAAGTATTATTTTAAAATTGACAAACTTTCATCCCCTATTTTATCCCCTTGGGGGTAGAATTAATCAAAATCCTTTCTTAGCGGATGCCTACGTCATAACATCTACCTGCATGCCAAATTTCAGCCCGATGCGTCCAGTAGTTTGGGCTGTGCGTTGATAGATCACTATGTCAGTCAGTCAGTCAGTCACCTTTGAGTTATATATATTTATAAAAGAAAGAAGATGGCAAACAGCGTCTTTGCTCTTCGTTCTTAAGCGAAAATTCTCTCATATACGATATTTACTTCGTAAAATCACATGAACCATTTAGAATTTACTAAGCAACCTGTCCGATTTCACACGGGTGCAATTTCTGGTACATTTATCAAAAACTTTACTTTATTCAAACTATGTTGAAACAAGTTCAACATCAAGTTGAAAGTCTGCCGCCAAGCCAAATACGGTGTTCCGGCAGTTATCCTTGAGAGCCTGCGTATTCCAGGTCTAGTGTGTTTAGCAGCTTCGATCACATCGTCACTTACCATCAGGTGAGATAGTGGTCAAACACTAGCCTGTAACAAATAAAAAAAAAAAAAATGTTTAGACAATTATGTACGAACATAACAAAAAAAAAGTGTGAGTACTTATTTAAGCACATAAGAAGTTAATCTTCTTTAGCGTAACAAAACAAAAATTACAAAAAAAATTATGTCGTCTACCAGTACTTTTTTTGTGAAAAAAAGATATTAAATTACTACCTTGAATATAGAAATCAGTTCTCACGAAAACATGAGAGACTTTATGGTGCCCCTTTTAGGTGTCGGTGTGCGCGCACATCGTAAAATTCAATATTTTTTTTCAAATGTACTAAAAGAAGTATAATTACAAAAGTTGCCAAATCGTTCGAGCCGTTCTAAAGCAATCTTTCATACACGCGACAATTCATTACTATTTACATAGGCGTTTAATAGCACACATGTGAACGTAAAGTACTCTCAGTAAATTACTACAAACACAATTAATTAGAGTTACATGTTTCGTTCACCATTTGTGTACTTACTTTAGTTTGATTCTGGAAACTAATTTAAACTCTGTTCGCTGCAGCGTGATATCGATAAATTGAGAATATAATTTATGATACAGTACAGTTTTACTTCAGCGTAGGTTTACTTGGCAACAATTCATCAAAATAATTGATGTTATGAATTATTACTATTATGAATATCAGATATAATTTAATATATTCTACATGTACTTTACTGATGCAAATGGAATTACCAACAAAGTTGACGTGCTCAGAGATAGTGCTACTTAATAGAAGGGGGTGATGCAAAACTTATTACTAATTAGTAATTACAAACCAAAAAGCCCTATATCATGCATGTACAAAGAATTTAATGATGAAGGCGATGATAAAGGCGAGTGTGAATGGACAAGTTGGTAAGGGTCAATATAGGCGAACGTATCACGACAGAAGACGAAGACGTTTTAACAAAAGGCCAGGTCAAAAGTACCGGCAATCAACGAGCATGTATGAAAAGAGAGAATCAAGACTCATGAATGTAGGAGAAGAGAAAGATGTGTGTCAGAATCGTAGCAGGTGGAGAGATGTGGTCTCTGTCTACCCCGATGGGAAAGAGGCATGACTATATGTATGTATGTACAAAGTATTTGCTTTAACGCTACATAGATGGATTTCTACAAGAATAGAAGAAAACCAGCCAATAGAGCAGGCCGGTTTCAAAGGTTACTTCTCTACAATTGACATTTCCACACTTTAAAAGCAATAGTAGAGAAGTATAAAGAGTATAACAAAACATTATATATCTGATTATTCCAAAGAATTTGACTCTATTAATCACGTCGCTATATGGCAAGCTATAAATGAAAAAGGAATCATCTCTGGTTACATACAGCTCATCATGGCAATTAAAAATAGCGAGGCTAATGCAATTAGACTCACCCGGCCCGACAATCCGGATTAAACGAGGGGTAAAACAAGGTGACCCACTGTCACCGAAATTATTCATCACGGTGCTAGAAAAAGCATTTAGAAAGCTGCATTGGTAAGAGATGTGCATAAAAATGAACGGTAAATATCATCGTTAACGGTTTGAGGATAATATAGCAATTTTCTCCGATAATGCAAAACAAATGAATACATAATAGAATCCTTATGTAAAGAGAGTATAATAGTTGGTCTTGAAATTAACCAAGAAATGAAAATAAAGTCGTAATGGAGAGTATACCTTTCTGAATTAACTCGACTCCCTTACAATATTTAACTGCATATAATTAGGTTATCTCATTTTTTTAAATCGTGCTCAGTAAAGGAAGTCTCATCAGTGAGACAAAATGTCAAACATTGATATTTCAAAAGATAATTTAGGACTGTTAAACATAATAATATACCACACATAAAATTTGTAAAAAAATCTATTAAAAAACAGGTAAGTATTTAATACTCTTAATTCCTGAATAGATGCTCAGTGCGACCTCTCTCGTCAAATGTTAGTTCAATGAGTCCGTAGCACGTAGCACTCGTAGCAGTCACTTCTATTTTAGTTATTATTGTAGCAGCTGCCTACGAGGTGCCATAGTTTACTTGACAGTTGCTACTAATCTGTTTGTGCTAAAGCTTACTACCAAAAATATATTTTTTAAATTTTGAGACTAGTTGCCGATTCCAAACCATCTATTGCAAGATTGATCGATAATTATGTAACACTTATATTAATAAAGTACGTAAGTGGAACATATTATCGTGATTTTCGTTTTTAAACTTTCTTCTCGTTACATTTACAAATACCTACATAAAATTATTGCTTGCGCTTTGGTAAAAAATAATCTGCTCAGTGACGTGTTCACGACTGCAGTCACTTTACTGTACATGGAATTTATTTTTAGTGTGTATAATACTACTGTCAATAAAACTATTTAAATAACTATTTTCATGATCCGAATGAAATATTTTTATTTTTTTTTTGTTTTTTTTTATGCTAGATAGGCCACAAAAAAATATAACTTAAAAACATGCATATTTTGTTTGATTCAAAAGTACAACTTGCAAAGTGAGTAGTATGCGGAAATGTTGTTGATGACATGAAAGTTAGGTAAAACTTTCGCTGGGCTCGCTGAATAACGCTTGAGGCGAAAAGTTTGTGCGCCGTTGAAGTTTTTGTTTATCTCTTTTACATTGAAAATATTCTGCAGTATAGATAACATATTTTATCCAGAATGTTCTTATTGATATAATAACTAGTAAATATATCTCTTTCATACTTCAGAGTATTTTTTTACTACTACAGTATATACAGTAGGACTCTTTTGCACCATTGCCAGACATTCAACCACTAGCAGTAGTGTGCAAACATAACTGTATTTCCGATTGAAGAGTTAAATGTTTCCAATTTAAAATAACAGGGCAAAAACAATGAAACAAAAATAAATGAATTCATACACTAAAAGAGAGAGGAAACATTAACATCATACACACAATCACACCTGGAACCAGAAGCAACCATTTCTTTTAGAACAAAATTCACACAACAAAATTTCCTTTAGATTAAAATTCACTAGCGAAAAAACAGGACATATTGGTAATTATCTTCAATCTACGGGCCAATTGCCTATATTTCCTAAAACTATATACAGCAAAGAACTAAGTTACCTACAAAACATCGAGCTTATAGGTAACTCAAGTGCTCAAGCCCACTACCAGTGGTTCTTCTCATCATGCTGGCGGCATTATTATTATTATTATTGGTAATACAATAACATAACATAAACGCTTTCACACTCACAGCCCTACACCAAGTTTGATGACTTGTGTCGTGAGTGCCGGAAACATTCATATCTCATACACAATCACAACCAGAAGTAGAAACACAAATTTTCCTGGAAAAGAAAACTTTTGTTCTTGCCGGCAATCGAACCCGATACCCCTGTTAAGAAAGCAAAAGCTCACCCAACTTAGCCGACGCGACGGGCAGCTCATGATAGTAGGTATTTTGAACTGTCTTCAAAATCAAGTCAAAATCGTTTATTCACACGGCCCCATGGTGAGAGATTCGTCTTGTTTCAGTGTTATCCACGGCTCACAAGATAACCAACCTGGAGGTCCCTCAGTACGGCGACCCGCGCTCTCCCATCGCGCTGGCCTGCCACTTCCTCAGCGAGAAGGATGACCCGCCGCTGCACTCTATCAAGTGGTACCGGGGGAACGATGAGATCTTCAGATTTAGTCCTGGACAGCAAGTGAGACAGCATCTAGAAATAGAGTTTTAAAATTAAATTAAAACAGCAATTGGTGTGACTTCAATGGGACTTCAAGTCGTGAATGATGCCTGCGTATTCCAGGTCTAGTGTGTTTACCAGCTTCGATCACATCGTCACTTACCATCAGGTGAGATAGTGGTCAAACATTAGCCTGTCACAAATAAAAAAAAAAAAAAAATTAATTTTCTAGGCAAACTTGCTCCAACGTCGACTACATCGTCGTTTACCATCAGGTGAGATGGTGGTCAAAAGTTTGCTTATCTGAAATAAAAAAGACTAAAGCGTTTTTGATGTCAAGACTGATATCAAATTGTCGATTAATGATAAAATATACCGAAATCACTGCTTTATCTTCGGAACCCTTGATCAGATCAAATTAATTAAATACACATTGAGGATAATTCAAAACGTACTGGTCAGATCTTGATCAAATTTAAATGGGAATTTCACGGGAAGCACCTTTCAAATTAAAAAAAATATTAAAATCGTATTACTTAGAAAGAAGTTGTGAGGTAACACACGTACAAAAAATACAGTCGAAGAACCTCCTCTTTTTTTGTGAAGTCGGTTAAAAATAGGCTTCCTAGTTCCGAATGAAACCGAAACTATTGTCGGTTTAGAGTCTCATGCTGAGTCCTTTCCAAGTGACATCTAATTCTAAACATTACAAATAATTTAGGACATCTATAATAGTTTGATCGCATTTTGTGCGTTCTACAAAATAAACAAAATATAGATGAAAGATCATGAATGCGATGTAGGCGGTTCGATGCGGTGCGATCTGTGCGTTTTATTACTTTCTATGGGTATTATCAATCGGACAACGTGTAAGTCACGTCAAATCCCGTTTTACCTACTTAAAAGTTTAAAATGAGCATAAGTTTTAATACAAATATAGTTATAACAGTGAGATGTGTGGTAAGGTCCCTACCTATCCCTAGAAGGAAGGGCAGATGGAAATTTTTGTTACTTTTTTCTCTATATGATGTTTTTTGTATCTGTTCTATTATCTACCTTCGATTTCAGCAATATGCGATAATGTGGTGACGGTGATAAGTATAATCCTTGAATGGCTGTAATCTAAAATATTACTATAGACGACGATATATCTGAGGATAAAATGTTAGGATTTTCCTTAGATCAGTCAATTTTACTGGAATTGTGTGTATGATGTTAATATTTCCGCCGCCCACAAGTCATCGAACTTAGTGTGAAGCTGTTAGTGTGAAAGTATTTAAGTCAATGGAATTATTGTACTGTTATAATTGTTCTGCGTTTCCTGGTGCAAAGGCTGGACATTGATATCCAGCGTGGAAATGCTGGCAGCGTCATGTTTCAGTTCAAGCGCACCTTTGCACCGGGTACAGTCAGGGATGGGTTTTTTTTCTTTTAATTTTGGCTTCGCAATCTTGTGCATTTAGCCAGTGTCAAGTTATAATATATTTCAAGTGTATTTCATACCAAAAGTCCTAGTGGTAAGTCACAGTCAAAGTCAAGTAAAAGAGTCAAGGTTCAGTCATAGATAAATCATGCCCTAGTAAAGTGGTAGAAACTTTACTAAAACTTCTATTGGAATTTTGGTCTAAGGAGTAAAGGCGAAAACCACGTTTTTCAACTTGGTATCATTTGCGTATCATTTAGTAGTATTTGGTATCATGCACGTTTACTAAGTATTAACGGTTAATAATCTACCATTTTTACATATTAACACTCCAAAAATATCAGGTTTTGGAAAATTATACAAAATCAACAACGCCATTTTTTTAACTTTCGCGTCAGAACTCCGATGGGTTATTAACGAACATTTTTGACTGTATCTACGCTTAGTTTTAATCCTAAATTATAATTGTACAATTTATTCATAAACATTAGTTTACACGTCTTTATTGTACAGTCACGAATGATACAATTATTATTGTTTGAATAATTTCTATCGCAGATTCTCTTTGATATTTGCGACAAAGCAAATAGTTCAAGGTAAGTCATCAAGCTAAGCAAAGTAAGCTAAGGTTGCTTTATACAAGCAAAACCAAGGTTAAGCATAAATGACCAAAGCTTTAGAATGCCTCAACGTCAAAGTTTAACCTTTCATTCAAGCCGTGAAAAGCAGTTTCCCGGTGGCATACGTTGTACGTTCTATTCAATGTCGCCAGATAAGGCAGGTACCAGATATTCGTAGTTTGTGTTGGCTATGGACGTAGGTGCTTTCTATGGTGAATACAAAGGAATATGGACTATAGCCTGAGCCCTAAAACTTCGCCCGTGGTTCTGATAAAGGCGATGAATCAGGATTTATTTATGAATCTGAGAGAATGAAAAAGATTGCCGCGTAATGCATAAAAAAATGCATAGGTTATTTATTCCCTTACTATGTCAGCCTAAGTGCTGCCTTGGCGACTGCGATCTAACTCTAGATATCATTTCCAGCCAGATGAGAGCGGTTGCCTGTGGACATCTTAAGAATGTGTGAAAAGTGTTCAACGGACACGTTGTTTAAGTTTTCAAACTCTCTCTCTCAAACTCAAACTCAAACGTTTATTTGCCAGAATACATGTCAAAAAGGTCTTATAAATAATATTATGTAGGTACAATGTATTCAGCCTGCATGCAGACGTTATATGTACAATGTATTCAGTCTGCATACACATATGATATACGTTATTTTTGTAAATATATTTTCGACAAGTAGGTTGATATAATAGTGAGGTGAATTTCGCACGCTTTTGTTTTTATAAATTTCACTTCGATTTTTAAAATATGCTGGGTACGTTTTAGTAAAAATACAAATATCTCTAATATAGATGCAAGCCAGAGGAAGCTCGTTACATTTTTTGATTAGTGGCCTACAACTATCCCTAAGCCATCACGAAGTTCACTCGTGTAAAAGCGTATTTTTTTATACGAATCTCCAATTATCCGTATAACAGTAAGTGTGTGGGGTTGTTGGCATCTAGATAGTTTTTGAAGCAGTGTTTTTTGATTATAACTTCTCTATTTATTACGATGCACTGGTCCCGAAGAACTATTCGAACTGATTCCGGCAACGCGGTTTATCCATCGCTTACCTCACTGTCGCATAAAAGTTCATCCCCATGTAACTGTGTCATAAAAATCACATACTAATGAACTTAGGCGATATTTTCTATCGACACAAAAAAGGAGGAGGTACTCAATTCGACTGCATTTTTTTTAAGTGTGTTACTTGATAATTTCTTTCCACGTGAACCGATTTTGATTTTTTTATTTGTTTGAAAGCTGTTGCTTTCCCTCTGGTCCCATTAAAATTTGATAAATATCTGATCAAAGTTCCGAAGATAAAGCGGTGAAGCGGCCTGAAACAAAAATGACCTTTGTAATTTGCCGAAGTTAAATCTCTCGTAACTCATATCTGATGTCAGGCCACCCACATTGTAGCCCAGGGCTATCATATATCTCGTTTATGGCCCTATTCTAAATGTCTTCTATCTTATAACCATGTCATCGGAGCCTTTAGATAAATTTATGATACGGGCAAAGTGTAAAGTCAACGTTTACTCGTATTACAACACAAGTACTCAGTGTGGGGCTGTGAGTGTGAAAGCGTATACGTTTATGTTTATTTTATTAAGATATTAATTAGTTACATTTTTAGCTGACTTTAAAAAAGGAGGAGATTGTCAATTCGACTGTATGTTTTTTTTTGTTTGTTACGCGATTACACAGCCGGACCAAATTGGAAAATTCTTTTTTTATTTATAAGTTTATGGTGTCGAGTTTTCCCATTAAAAAATTTACAAGTTCTAAGAGTTCGCAAGATAAAGCGATGTAGTCGGCTTTTTTAATCTTCACTTGCTTGAAGGGCTCCAGGATATTGCAGAACGCCACGTGCCCTTCTATCCACCTTGCTATATAGCTCTTTCCGGAGACACTGACATTTGTGTATCTGTTCCGTCACAGCCGCGAGAATGATGTTGAAGGTTTGGGCCTTCTTCAACATCCCTGCGGCGCCACAACAATAGGAGACCACACCCCACTACTTTTCTCTTCGGGTAGATTTGAGTGATGGTTCGAGCCTCAACTCAAACCCCCCACGTACCTAAAGGAACCTTTTAATCACCTCTTACGACAAGCATGTATGACAGGGGATACCGCAGCAATATTCTGATGCCCGGGCTACTGGGCTAGCCCATTACCACTCTAGATAATTTGTGCGTGGCAAAACAATAACTGCTGCGTTTTTTTTTTATTTTTATTTTTGACAGACTAGTGTTTGACCACTATCTCACCTGATGGTAAGTGACGATGTGATCGAAGCTGGTAAACACACTAGACCTGGAATACGCAGGCTCTCAAGGATAACTGCCGGAACACCGTATTTGGCTTGGCGGCAGACTTTCAACATGATGGTGGTAAGCTACTTTGGTAGCAAGCCAGGCGAGCAACTCACAAAATGCTCTACCACCTCTCAAATGTCACCTGATTAGCACCATAGTTGCGAGCATAGTCGGCTATAAAAGTTTTGTTGCTCGATGATAAACAGATACACGTGCTAGGCAAAAAAGGTGTACTGATAAATGTAAAATATACATATATATGTATATGAATAGTAGTTTCCTGCCGAGTTTCTTGCCAGGCTCTTCTTGAGATGGCTGTAATTTTGCGAATCTGGCAGTAGAATCATTAACTTTCATGAGTGCCTCTTTGGGGCCCATGTGAATAAACGATTTTGATTTTGATTTTGAATAATATAAAATTGTGTTACGATTTAATTTAGACTCATCTAAAGGATTTTATTCCATGCAGCTAAGTGATAGTTAACCCTGTATAAAACCAAGCCAAGCAGAGAAATAAAAATGATTAGGGATGTATAATAGGTGCAATACAATACAAAACTCTTTATTGACACCAAAAGATAAATACAATTTACAGAGAAACCTATGAAGATAGGTACAATGGGCGGTCCTATCGCTTTTTGAGCCCATTGTACCTATTATACTATATTGTACCATCTCTTCCAAACAACCTTTGGATGGAAATATAAACGAAAAGACAATGTAGGGATGGTGGTGCGATAAACTGAACGAAATAGATTAAAAAAGACGTAAAGCTATTGCATAGCATTTTTTATCAACTTATGCAATTATAATTATTTATTTATTTTATTTATGCAGTATTTTTTTTCATGCCACCTAGAGGTGAGTTGCTGAACTAAAGATACAAGCGTGATATTTAAAAAAAGTCATTAAAAGTTCTGCTATTCATCGATAGATGGCAAAACTAAAAAGTATCACCGCTGTGCCGGTCGGAGTGAGGGGTGTTAGGTTATTTTCGTTACGAAATTTCTGGATTCGGTCTCCACGCTCAAGGCCCGCGATAGAAGCTATGCAATAGCTTAAAAATAATAGAAATACATTGTTTAAACTACATAAACAATACATACCAATAATAATATCAGAATATACTTATTATTATTATTATTTAATACTTTATTGCACAGTAAAAAGTGTACAAAAGGAGGACTTAATGCTAAAAGCATTCTCTACCAGTCATCCAGCGGTGGAAAATGAAATGACATGAGGCGTGCATCAATCAGGGATAAAGAAAAAATATGTAAATGAAATTTATATCGAATTGTAATGTACATATATATAAAATACTTAAGATTATACATACTAATAAAAATTATATAACATAAATATCTAAAAATTTAATATATAAGAAAACTAATATAAAATAAATAAATATTTGCATAAAAGTACCTATAATACATATTATTTAACATATATATTTAGTCAAAACATTAAAATCTGTATTCTTAACTTCAATCAGAAAGTACACAAACTCTGCTTTATAAACATAACATCATTAAAACAATTCTGTTGACCGTAACGTAAATTTTTGGCCTTCGTAGAATCTGTTTTGAATACAAGCCAAACTTCAACTTAATTATTGTGTTCATAAGTAACTTCATCAGGATTAGGATGCTTTTCCATCAGAGATGACGAGTAGCTAAGCAATGAACGAGGCAGAAGCGAAGATGTGAAACGATGAGTTCTTCCTCACGGGTCATAGTATCAAAATTTCACACCTATTTGATTATAAGATCAGTTGCAACCAAAATAAATTATATGTTATTGTTCTCAACTGATCTTAAGATCCATTGGAACTCCAGTAAATTATATGTTATTGTTCTCAACTGATCTAAAGATCCATTGGAACTCCAGTAAATTATATGTTATTGTTCTCAACTGATTTTAGGATCCATTGGAATTCAAGTAAATTATATGTTATTGATTTCAACTAATCTTAAGATCCATTGGATTTCCAGTAAATTATATGTTATTGTTCTCAACTGATCTTAAGATCCATTGGAATTCCAGTAAATTATATGTAAGTGTTTTTAACTAATCTGAAGATTTTTAGTAAATTATATGTTATTGTTCTCTATGTTATGTTATATTCGGCTTAAAACACGAAAATTTTGACTTACTTTGTAGTCAACTAGTTTCGGACAAATTAGTTGTCCTTCATCAGGATGAGTCAGACGCGCGATACGCAGAGGCGTGCGGCTCGGGCCTCGGCGCGTGACTGAGCGCCCGAGCCGAGGCCCGAGCCGCACGCCTCTGCGTATCGCGCGTCTGACTCATCCTGATGAAGGACAACTAATTTGTCCGAAACTAGTTGACTACAAAGTAAGTCAAAATTTTCGTGTTTTAAGCCGAATATAACATAACATAATGTGTAATACTCACGATAGTTTTAACATTAAAAAAGTTATTGTTCTCAACTGATTTTAAGATCCATTGGAACTCCAGTTAATTATATTATTATGTTTTTGTTTTTAACTGATCTTAAAATCCGTTGTACCTTCCAGTTATACCTTCTTTCGAATTATGGGAATTATGTTGTTGTTTTTTTACTTATTTTTTCGCGATTCTTCACTTCTTTTTTATGTATAGACAATCATTTGATTACTATCTATGATTTGTCTATTTCCATCCAAACTGAGTAGTAGGTATAACCATAGTATATATTTCTACTATGGTATAACGAAGTGGGTAATTATGTGCGAGGTAGCCGAACGAGGAAGATTCCTTACTCGCACGAAGTGCACAAACCGCTTAGCAAAGTTATGCTATGACAAGTGGCAAAATATTTTTACTTTAAACATTCCTAACTGTATTTAGAAAAAGGCTGCACCGATTTTCGCCAAACATAGCTAAGAACAATCTCGATTAATTCGTCTTTCAACATAACTAAATCAAAATAGTTCTGGCCATGATCTACAACCTACTAGTTCAGGTTTAACTGAAAATCAGTGTCGAGTTCTCTGCTCGGCAAAAAGCTGAGTTAAACCTTTTTGGCATACAAAAATTCACAATAATGATTAAAAAAAAATTTATTTTTAATGTTAGTTTAAAGTTAATTGTTATTTTTCATTTTTTATAGTGCCAAATAAATGTATTTTATTTCTATCTTTCTTTCTTACAATGCCAAGAACAGACCCAGATACACCAATAAAATTTCTAACACCTCACTTTTTGCAGCGAGGTAAAAATCGAACCAATCTATTAGCGAATATCATACACATCCTTAGCTATACATTATAAAAGATTTTTAGTGGAAAAGCAGCTTTATTACCATTTATTAGATATTATTATAGTCTAAAAAGTAAATGAAAACTATTTCGCTAGTTAATTCTGTTTTGCATAAGCCCTTTATCACCACATGTTGCTTGCCTTCATGGCGGGAAATGACTGCAGAGGCTTATAGTTTTAATCGTTTAAGGCGTATGTGCTTATGGTATATGAGCCCAGATGAGATATTTAGGGGGTACAATTGACGCACTTTTTGACCTATACTGCAAAACGTGCCAAGGTGGGCTCAGGCCGATCAAATGTTTGAACCTAATAATAATATGTCTACAAATTGGTTTGATCCTTTAATCTTATGAGAGAGGGGGGAATTGCAGTGGGCTCACGGTCTAATAGTTATTTAGGTGGTAGATATACTTATTGTATATCAATATGGGGTTACTAGCAGTGCCCCGCGGGTTCACCCGCGTCAATTAAGTTAAAAGTAGCTTGTGTTATTCCCGAACCTAAACTATCTACATTCTAAATTTCATCAAAATCGGATTAGTATGGTAACAAACATTCACACATAAACTTTCACATTTATAATATAACTAGGATTTTTAAAATACCAGAAAGCTCTCAATCCCTGATTACAGAAAGTCGAGGATTTTTACCGTTGTTTTTTTAAAGAATTTCACTCTCACAGCCCCACACTTAGTTCGATGACTGGCGCCGCGGGTGCAGGAAACATTCACATCACACACACTATCACAATCAGAATTAGAAACACAAATTTCCTTTGGGGAGAAAATTTTAGTTTACACCGGGAATTAGAACCCGATAGCCCTGCTTAAAAGGCGCACCCAATTAAACCAATGGCCTGTTTAAGTTTACTAGAAAAAATCTGACACCTAAAAGAGCAATAAATAAGCAATGAATAATCATTATAATATTATTAAAATACGGCTATCACTCAATCATTTGATCGATATTGTCGACCTAGGTTTCGAGCATGTACGATGCTCTTCTTCGGGATGAGTTTACGCCGCGAGATCGAAATCGAATATCTAATTCCCATAATAAAAAAGTATGTATATTTTTTTACAGTTTACTTTATTTTGTAATATTTTATTGTTTCTTACTTTTATAAAAATATAGTAAAAAAAAACTTTGCATAAGAAAAAAAACAATTACTATTTTTTCATTTTTAAAATTTATAACATGAACTTCTTTTGTTCAGCCTCACGTTCGAACGTTCAACACTTCCACCGGCGGCGACGTGGCAGGTGGCTGCGACGAAGTCAGCTGCTCCATCACCATGAAGCTGCCTCAGACGTACAACACCAAAGTCGCCTTCACTTGCGAAGTATCTGAAGAAGGTCCCAGATTCGCAGTCTCTAAGCAGACGAAAAGTTTAACAGTAGCTGGTAAGTGGAATAGCTTTATGTTAAGCAAAGAACTGCCCGTTGGCTTAGTTGGGTAGGCGTTCGCCTTCTAAGCAGGGGTATCGGGTTCGATTCCCCTTATAAATTAATTTGATTAACATATTTTATATGTTGTCATAAGTTTTTTGGTCAATCATTAGGGAACCCTAAAATTAACTTTCAGAACTTTGTTCATTAGGGTTCCGTACCCAAAGGGTAAAAACGGGACCCTATTACTGATACTTCGCTGTCCGTCCGTCCCTCCGTCTGTCACCAGGCTGTATCTCAAGCACGGTGATAGCTAGACAGTTGAAATTTTCATAGATGATGTATTTCTATTGCTGCTATAACAACAAATACAAAAAATAAAATAAAATAAATATTTAAGGGGCGCTCCCTTACAACAAACTTGATTTTTTTATAGATAATGGTACGGAAACCTTCGTGCGCGAGTCCGACTCGCACTTGGCCGGTTTTATTTTGTGAGTAATTTTGCTCATTCCCAATTTTAGCCAAAAATAGAAAACATAATTGCAAACAAAACAGAGCGCTTTTACAAACCGTTTTGCAACGCTCTCGTAAATGCATTTTTCTCCGCAAGGTTTTCCTCAAAAAGGCTTAATTTAATATTACGTTTTGTGAGAAGTACTTGGAAATAGACAATTGTATTGTTTTAATTTTTTTACAACCAAGAGACAAAATATATTTAAGAATGGGATTTTATTAATAAGCGCATAATGGTATAATCTCATTTTTTAATTCATAAACATTCACTATCTCATCTAATGGTAAGTGATGATGTGGCCGATGGTGAAAATGCTAGACTTAACATGACCAGGTCTCAAGGAGAGCTGTATCGTTATAAACTTTCATGTGTGCCTCTTTGAGGCCCATGTGAATAAATGATTTTGATTTTTGATAATAATTTTGAGTTAACTTTTTAAGTTACTTCTAGGCAAGCATGTCACACCTTCGGCCGCATCATCACTTTCCACCAGGTGATATAGTGGTCAAATACTTGCCTATT
Organism: Lomographa bimaculata; assembly: GCA_948107665.1. NCBI lineage: Eukaryota > Metazoa > Arthropoda > Insecta > Lepidoptera > Geometridae > Lomographa > Lomographa bimaculata. The sequence goes on from OX403595.1 coordinate 18,074,374, forward strand.
CAACATAAAAAAAAAGAGTTGCTGTAACATTAATTTTAATGATGATGAATTAGGATATTAAGTAATTTTTGTGTTCATATTAGATGTAAACTATGTCCAATTCGTTCTGCTATTGTATAAGATGTTTACTTAAACACAATCTTTCAGGTTTCTGATGTGATTGTGCGTGTGCTACGTACACGGTACCTCTGTGACGACCGAAAGTACGGCTTTATTTACCACCAACAAATTTGGGCGTAGTTTCGGTAGATTTTGCTAAATAACATTTTTAAATATTTTTTTAGATGTGAATACCTATGTCAAACATTCAAACACTTTTGCATTGAAACATTTTATTCGAGGGCTTTGAAAATCTAATCCGCAACCTTTTTGTGTGACGAAAAGAAGTGGGGGGTAAACACACTTTTTGACAAGCAACACAAATTTTCTCCCTAAAGGACTTTTGTGATTCTTGCTCTGGATGTGATTGTGTATTGAAGTGAATGTTTCCTGCACCCATTGAACTTAGTTTGCGACACAAGTCATTGAACTTAGTTTGGGGCTGTGAGTGTGAAAGCGTTTGACCTAAGTTTAAATTTTTCATGTAATCCCTTAGTAGTCGCGTTGGTCATGAAAAATTGAAATCTACCGTCACTCGACTAGCGTTGCGTATGACGTGACCTAAATATGTCTCGTACACGGCGTGTCGGTTCGGAAGTAGCACGTTGTCATGCTATTTGGCTACGAACATTTCATTCGTATGCATAAAGCTCTTCATTGTTTTACCCGAGTAGCATTTAGTCATATATGTAAGAGTAGGTAAAATCTATAGCTTTTCATTACTCAGGTTATGATCACAAAAGAAATGAAATTCTAATAGTGGTGTTGTTTGTTATAGTTTAAACTTAAGCAACATCTTAGACACTTTTGAAGTGAAACTTATTTTGGGAGAGTCTTTGAAATTTTTATCCGCAACCTTTTTGTGTGACGAAAACTGGTAGGGGTAAACATTGTGATGAATAAATAACATGTTTCCCTGTAATACTAAACTTTTACTTCTATAGTGTGTCTTTACGAGACAACTAATTTTTTGGAGTGAAATTTCTTATAGGAGGTATTTAAATTCTGGCCGAATTGTGTGAGGAAAAGTGGTGGAGGTAATTACTGATATATATATATATAAATATGTTTTTTTTGATGCTGTATAGACAAACATTTGACCGCCATCTCACCTGATGGAAAGTGATGATGCGGCCGAAGATGTTTTCCTATAATACAAAAGTTTTACTCTATGGTGTCTTTTCAACACACTTTTTATAACGCTTTATTGTCACACCTTACATAAATCACTTACAATTTTTTTTAAATTTATATTAAAGTGTACAATCGGCGGTCTTATAGCAAAAAGCGATCTCTTCCTGGCAATCTTTGGGTGGAGAAGATTGTTATAATTTGGTGAAACGGGGGTGTAAATACAAGTTTATGAGAAAATATTATTTTAATATAACTTAATAAGCAAAAGTTTGACCTTGGAAAGTGACGATGTAAATACCTCTTCACTTTTCTTTTGAACATACCCAAGTTATTAGTTTACCTTTCGGAAAATACAGAAGACGATAAAGCAATCCATTCTTTAGCTGTTCTATAAATGAACGAAGACGCGAAACGTTTCGTGCGAATGAACGGTATTTCAACCATAAATGGGTTCCGCGACGGCGTTCGTCTGGATTTGTGATAGAAAAAACGTGATGCGGGAACATGGTTGTGCAGTTCCTGTGCACATTCACTCCGTACAAATGTTGCTAATCAACGCCATGCAAGAACAGTATCCTTATACGTTTGATCTATTTCAAATATTGTGTGATATAGCCCTATTTTGCTATACAGCGTGGTAATGCAGCAAGCATTTTGGGAACTTTGCCGAACATTCTTACACACGAAAATCGAAGAATTTAAAAAAGAAAATGTCATAGGTTGAGTTAAGAATACGCATAGGATGAATTAAGAATAAAAAAAATATAAATTGCTATCGGTTAAGTTAAGAATACAAATCGGTTGAGTTAAGAAAAAAATAGCCGTAGGATGAGACGTCATAGGATGAGTACGGAACAACCCTAAAGATCATTTATGATGTCTATTAATATACAAAAAAAATACTGAATTTTATGATTATTATTTTGTAGGTATTATTATCATATTCCAATGTACATAACAACCTACTCGTTCATATAAATTAAATATATTCTTGTTTATATAAACATATGTACAAAGGCAAGCTTAACCCTGCACAGAGTTTCGTTGCAGCATACCCTTGGTCTTATTGTAAAAAAAAATAAAAATGTGTGTACAATAAAGAATAAAAGAAGAATACTTTTCCCGCAGTGATTCTTAGTGAAGACCCACTGATAACAGGCGTGCCGGGAACCGTGCAGTTGGGTGAAGAAGTGGTGATCAACTGCACGACTGCGCCGGCAATGCCGCCTGCAAACATCATGTGGTACATCGATGGGAAACCAGAGAAGGTGAGATAAATACAAGCCGAAGCTGCTTAGGCAAGCTTATCTTCTTGATTACATCTTCAGCTATCTAGCATATATAATTAAACGCAAGCAAAGCTTAAAAAAACCGACTTCACCGCTTTATATTCGGAACTTTGATCAGATTTAACGTAATAAACACACATTATTGACAATAACTCAAAAACTAGTAATCAAATCTTGATCAAATTCTATGGGAATACATGGAAAGCACCTGCATTCAAATAAAAAAATAATCATCAAAATCGGCCCTCAACGAAAGAAGTTATGAGGTAACTGTTGAAGTCGGTTAAAAACTAGGACATCGTCAATGTAGTCCACAGAATACGCATTATTGACGATATTTCAAGAACTACTGATTAGATCTTGATCAAATCTAAATGGGACAAATTGGAAAGCAACATCTTTCAAACTAAAACCAAATTTTTGAAATCGGTTCACGTGGAAAGGAGTTATGAGGTAACACATATTAAAAAAAATACAGTCGACTTGAGTACCTCCTCCTTTTTCATGAAGTCGGTAAAAAACATTAGTCTCCGCTATTTTTTTATTTTTTGTAAAAAATGTTTATAATATTTTTTGGCAAGACCTAGATAATATAATATTTGAAGTTCTCTATAGTAATAATTTACGATAAAATTATCGGAAGAACGTAATTTACGGGCATTTTGTAATAACAAAGTTTGTGTGGGTATCGCTGGAATTTAATATTAATTATTGATTTATTAGTTTATGAGTTTCTAAGCATATTTGTGCGTCCCATAAAGTAAATTGGAACTTTTAATGTTTCGACGAGACAGACCGCTACTACTTCTATGTAAGTGAAAAGCATTTGGGTGTTCTCACGATATAAACTGTCAAATGTTTTTTGAGATCTTCCCAAATATTTGAGTTCCAAGTCGAAATATTTGGATCTTCTACACTTAAACTAAACGTGGTGGAGATTGATCCACAAACGTAGTGTAGAGGCTATTTTACTGTATTCATTTATATAGTTTTTATTTAGTTTGTGAAAGTATTTTTGAAAGTTCAACATTTAATATCTTATTTACATAAACGTTATTTAATTAGAAATATTAATTAATAAAAAGTGATAAAATTTAAACGCAAGCAAAGCTTAAAAACCCCAAATACACCGCATTCTCTCCAGAACCCTTGATCAGATCTTGTTAATTTTAATATGGGACCAACTATAGACACCACATCCTTTCAAATAAAAAAGAATTTCTCGAATCGTTTCAGGCGTCTTGGAGTATTCGGGGAACAAACATAAAAAAAAGATTCTGACGAATTGAGAACATCCTCCTTTTTATGTCGGTTAAAAATGCGTGGGAAATAAATGTCAATGATTGGTCAACTTTTTTTGATGAAAAATTTAGGTGTATTGACCGCCTTGACTGTCACTGGATTGTGGACACAGAAAGAACGTCAAAATGGCCATATTTGAAATTGCTTTTATTTTTAATTATTTATTTAAGATATGAAAATTGATGTCTTTTAATGAAATTTTATTTTGGGCAATATATTAACGTAGATAAACAAACGAATATATTATCATGAAAGATATATCTATATTATATTGGACCGTAACCTAACCTTTTTCAATGCTAATGTTTTCAAATGTCACTATACTGATATATTTTTTATACAGATGGACCCGGTTCTGGTAAACAACACGCAAGTCTCGTCAGCGAACGAGAAGGGTCTCAGAAGCAGCTGGCGGGCGCTCCGCATCAAAGTGCCAGCCGCCAAGGACTACATAGAGCTCCACTGCGAGGCCACGCAGCCAACATGGCCGCCCTATGTGAGGTTATCAAATTCCACCATCGTGGTGGCGCGGTCGCCGCATTTATCTATGTTTACGGCATCAGGTGAGACGGCAGTTTTTTTTTAGTTTCAGCTCCGCATCATAGAAAATAATATACTCTACCCGAGAAGAATGCCAACTTAATAGAAATTGCAGTGAACCACTTTTTACGTTTATAGCACAATACGCCATCTATGTTTTGACCATCAAATAAAAAAAAGCGGGAATTTTTCAATTTGGAATATTCTTTATACAAGGGTTTATATGAACGTGACTCTAAACGTTAATATTTTTATATCCCACCACGTGCTTTTAAATCCTTGTAAATCTTGACTAGTATTCACGAGAATTAAGTACTAACAGTTAAATTACTACTTTTTCAGCCAGTGTTAAGTAATGAAATATTATTTGCTAGTTAGTTATGTATTTCATAAAACCAGTGTTTGTCACCAGTCAAGTCATGCCTTAGTAAAGTGGTACAAGCTTTACTAGAACTTATATTGGTAGTAACGGATTTGTTTAGCCAATAGCGTGGGTTTTGCTATTTTGAATATCCGATGCGTTTTTATTCATTAAATCTCCCATTTAAATGTCGATTTTGAGGTTCTTTTGTGACGTCCATGGCTACATAAAAGTGAACCAATCATTGACCTAAAAAATCTGGGAAATGATGTAACGAATTGGTCTAGCCAAAAGCACGCTGCGTTTAGATATTTTAAATTTCCGATTCATTATTATCATTAAATTTCTAATTAAAGCGCATTTTAATAAGAAAATAATTTTATAAGAGTAATTTTATATACTAAGGATTTATACGATTTCAATCGCGGGTGTTTTCTCGAATGTTACGAGGCTAGTTTTGAGAACAGTCGGTGCTCCTTCATCAGTCGAGTAAGCGGGTACCGTCCCGTCCGGCGCGCGCCTCAGCGTATCGGGCGTGTCTACGCGCGTACACAAACATAATTTTTATTCCCGAATTCCCGCGGGATACGGGACTTACGCGGGCAAACCCGAAAATCGGGTTATTTACACCATTTATAACTCAAGAATGGCTGGACTGATTTGAATAACTATTAAAATATTTACACGAAAGAGGTAATAATTTAGTATTACGTTTTTAGCATGGTATTAAAGTACCAGGCAACCATAAACGTGGAAGAGGTAAACACTTTTCTAAGTGGCATTGTAACGCGTGCCGAGAACAGCTAAAGTAATTTAAAAGTTAGGCACAACACAAACAGTAACAGTAAACAGTTCATATATTGGAATCAAAAATGCACGCCTCATTCAACCTTGTGAATAACATTGAACGACCTTTGATATCGCCCCAACGGCGACGCTTTCAATGGAAACGCGCACTAATAGAAAGTCATATTTAGAATATTTCTGAGTTTTCTGAACACAAAGTAATACTATTTGTTTGGTAAACGAAATGTAACAGAATTTAGTCAAAGGGAATTTTGGATAAGTTATTCTGAAAAGCTTTCGCTAAGCTACAGATCAGTGGGCTTATAATTCTATACAATATTAAAGATAATATTTTTTTAGGTGAGCTGCTAAAGTAATTATCATATAATGTATTAAAGTTAAGTGAAGACTTATTGCTTCAAGTGTACTGAAATAATTATAATTTACTTACAAAAAAAACTTGGGCCGAATGTGGAGCTGAAAAGTGGGACGAAACAAGAATTTTTGAAATAAAATGTATTATGGGCCAAATACAGCATACAATGCGGGACGAAAGCAGATTTTTTTATATGGGCCGAACTTCCTCGGGACGAATACGCCATAAATCAATAGTCCATATCAAATGAAGTAACTAACTTACTTATAGCATTTGTTTTTTTAATTACTGATAGAATCTGTTATTATTTTGCTTTAGGAATTCGTTTTCAAACGACTTCAAAAAAGGAAGTTCTCAATTCGACCGTATGTTTTTTTTGTATGTATCTTACAAAATAGCAATTTGGTAGGACGTCAAAGTTTCTGTTTTTAGCCTTATTTTGTCCCAAGGTCTATCTTAAAAACAGATACACATTTAAAGCTAATAATACAGAAATTAAACAATTACAGTGAGGAAAAAAGTTATAAGCAATCAACCTCAAACGTTTTTCTACATTAGGAAAAATGAATGCGCAAATTCTCAGTTCGACTAGTTTAAAATGAGATTGAGAGGTGTAGGTACGAATAATTTGCCTGTTTCTACTAGTCTACGTCGCAGTAAAAAGAAGGTTTAATATTATGGCACCGTATCTCTGTATACGATCAAATATTTGAAAACAGAATTACGTAGTTGTAGCAATGATTCACCCCAATACGTAAACAACTTTAAATTACTACACTTTAAATTTAAATTAAACTGCGTAGTCCAAACTGTTTTCATATAAAACCTTAACATTCGTAATTCAAATAATGTGATATGTGAATTCTGTTGTTTGACTTTCATATGTTTTTTGGTTCTTGATTTAAATCAAACGTCACCGAGGAGACCTTAACTGTAGAGTATATTTTGGCGCGTAAGTGAAAAAATGGCGTTGACGAGTTTGTATTATTTTTCCAAAACCTGTAATTCGGGCCTTAACGTGTAAAATTGGTAGATTAATGAGGCAAATCATACAAAGTTGAAAAACGTGAGTTTCTCCTTCATACCAAAACTCCAATATAAGTTCTAGATTCAGGGCAAGGGTGCTCTATCGTCGACCGCATCGTCACTTAACATCAGGTTAGATAGTGGTCAAATGTTTATCTATAATAGATGAAAAAAGATTGGCGAGCCAAAATAAAAAAATAAATATCATTGTAGTAATTCACGAGTTTCAGTGTAATTTTAATTACAGTAGAAATAGCTTGGTAAAAAATATAGCTTCCAAGAAATTTATTTAGGCGATGCGACAATATCGACATATCTGCATAATATTGTCTGTATTAATTTAATACTTCTGAGGTTATGTTCAAAATCAAAATCTTTTATTCACATGGGCCTCAAAGAGGCACTCATGAAAGTTAATGACTTTACTACCAGATTCGCAATATTACAGCCATTTCGAGAAGAACCTGGCAAGAAACTCGGCGCCGCGTTTTTTAAACATTCTTAAAAGACTAAAACAATAATTATATTAACCTAGGTATATTATGTAGTCGCCAACATTAGTAATGTCAACTTGCCTTTAATAGTTTCAGTTTTCAGTAGAGGGTACATGTTTATCCAGATAAATATGTACTCTCGCAACTTTGTCACCTAAGTTTGTGCCTCTTTTTGTTAAGTACCCTTACTTACTACTGGGATTCTGGTCTGACTTTGCTAGGTTGGAATTGTATTTTGGTTTTATTATAAAAACTAATGAGTAGTTCAAAGGCTTGATGTGGTTGGTTCGGTTTTAAGTCCATGAAACGAGTCGTTGTCCGTAGGTAACATTAATACAACTATCTATAGCCGACATGCGTTGCAAAAAGAATTTTATCTCCTTCACGGTTATGGTTGCCTAGTACTTGACCAAATCCGAGTGACGTATTCCTGTCCTTGAAGAAAAGATTTTTTATTATTTTCTGCTTTAATCGAAACCATTCTTGAATCAACCTAAACACTCAAAAAATCATCAAAGTCGGTCCAGCCGCTTAAAAGAAGTTCAGTCAGATACACATATACGTAACAATTATATCTATACATATATATTGAAGTAGCTGTCATTTTATTAACAGACTGCGTGAAGCAAAGAATGAAAATGTGTTTATGTATGTATGTTTGTATATGAACTGCCAGTTGGCTTAGTTGAGAGCGCATTTGCCTTTTATCGGGAATACAACTCATCGAACTTGATGTGGGCTGTGAGTGTGAAAGAGTTTATGTTTAAAAATAATCTTTGAAATTTATTTCGATCCCTGGCGGGATTTGCCCGAAGAAAATGTGTGTTTCTGGTTCTGGTTGTGATTGTGTGTGTGATGTGAATGTTTCATTCGGCACCCACGACACAAGTAATCGAACTTAGTGTGGGGCTGTGATTGTGAACGCGCTTATGTTTATTTTTAATTGGCGATTTTTTGTGTAATGCATTAACGTTAACAATCGAGTAAATTTATAAATATATATATTCCCTATTGCTTAAATACCAAGGAAACATCTAGGTAGACGCTTCGCCAGTAACTGACTCCCAATAATAATCTAGAACATTCCACGTCCATAACTGCGGATCATGATGACGACCATATTGATTCATTGAGTCAAGCATCTCTGTAATTAATTAAGGAGTCGGAGTGTAAATCAGTTCTGTTTCACTACAGAACGATAGAACGCATTTGGATGTGAAATAAATATAGTATTTGTTAAACTTTCGCGAACTTCAATCATGTTTACGTGTGAAAAACGGGTCTTTTCGCGCTTTTATTTTCAAAATAGCATTATTTTTACTAACCTCGACGTTTCGGCAGGGTTGCACCGGCCGTAGTCTCTCGTGACCTCAAAATAAAAGCGCGAAAAGACCCGGTTTCCTCACGTAAACATAAATATAGTATGTACGTTTGTGCAGGTAATTCATTAAATTATAATCCGCGCGTGATGAGAATGGGATGCGACTTTTTGGAACTGAGACGCGCGTGGTCCGCCGGCCAGCCGTAGCGTCGGCAAACTCGCGTCGAAGCTCGTTTATTATGCTAGTTGTGTTTTCTGTGCGCGTGTATTTCTGCTCGAGTTTTATTTTAAATGCGATATTTATCTCACTAGCCGTGCCACGCGGCTTCGCCCGCTATTTTCAAGTTAAAAAGTAGCCCATGTGTTAATTCTAGGTATAAGCTATGTACATTCCAAATTTCATCTAAATCCGTTCAACCGTTAAAACGTGAAGAGGGAACAAACATACTTACACACAAACTTTCGGATTTATAATATTAGTAGGATTGTGTGATTGTTTTAGTGATTAATTAATAATGAGTGGATAATGGGGTAAATCTTTGAATAGTCAATCATGCCAAATTGTTTTGGCAGATGATATATAGATATTTCTAGAATATATTCTTTTCTATGGATATTTCGATCAAGAATAAAGTCGGTGTTCTAACGACACTGTAATTTTGGCTATAGATAACGAAACTAGTGATTCAGGAAACATATCGTCAAGAGATCTTTTTTGGTTTGCTTAAAAATACAACAAAAGAAACCGAACGAATTGTCGCTGTCACAAATCTGATATCCGAAAGAACTTTTTTGCAAACGCTACTTAAGACGTATAATTTTCAATTTACTTTGACAAGTTTCCATCCCAATCTCATCGCCAATTATAACATAGCACAGACGCTTTCACACTTAGTGTTAAATTAGTGTAAAGACATTAACTTTTCAGATTCTTCTTCTTCTTCTTCTTTATATTTTGGCTTTTTATCATTGGGTGAGTTACTATCGTGGTAGTTGGAAACATTCACATCACACTCACAATCACACCAAGAACCAGAAACACAAATTTACCCGAATTTCTAGGGCATAACTTGACTAAGATCGGACCTTGACTCTTTTACTTGACTTGTGACTAGGATTTTTAATATGAAATATACTTTTTTTTTTATGAAATATACTTGATATACATTATTACTTGACACTGGCAACATACGCGAGATTGCGAAGCCAAAATTAATAGAAAAAAAAAATCAACATATGTAAAGCAGTACAGCTTTAAAAAGTAAAACCTATCCCGGTGTTCTACCGTTGACATTTTGGAGAGCCTGTTTTGCCATCCAACAACAAGACAAACTGTCAAACGTCATCCATATAATTATGGTTGTCATACCTCCAGTTCGCTTTAAGCGCTTCGCTTCGATGTTTATCATCAGTACTACGAAGGAGTGGAACTCATTGCCCGCGCATTTGTTCCCCAACGGTATAAGCTGCGCGTCTTCAAGTCACGAGTTTTTTTTTACTCAAACATTGTTGTTTTGACGAATAAGTGAGTGAGAGGCTTTATAGGTATTAATGCTAGTATCTCAAGTTAAGCTTCGCATTTTTAGAAGAAAAAAATTGGGTTTTCTCGTCAGATTACCTCAATGTCAAAGGAGACGCGTGCCGAATTTTAAGCCGGGAAGCTTTATCGGAATATCTTTGGAGTTTATTTTCGATGAGTGATTGTGAGTGATATTTTAACAGATTTATATTATCAAATGTACGCAATATCAAAATGTTAGTTTATACTTTCAAAATATAAATAATCCATCTTAGTTTATAGGCAATTTAAAGGGCAAATATACGTCAATGCGAGCCCGTTTTTAGCCACACCAAATTATCCCCTCTTACTATCGCATATAAAGGCGCATATTGCATAACACATATTATTATTAAGGCGGTTACGCAAGGTCAGACATGGCGATCTTTGATTTTTAATGTTTTTTTTTATGGCAAATTTCGCGAAAATGCGCATCAAAAAATAATAAACCAAAGTGAAAAAGACATGTAAATTTTAGAAGTCTGTCCCATATTTTAAACTAACGTTTACACTCTCGTAGCTCCGCACTAAGTACAAAGGCTTGAATCGTGAGTGCCCAAAAAACACATTACACAACAAGAAAATAACATCACATTAATATTATTAATCCAAAAGTTTGTGTGTAATATTATGTTTGTTTTCTTCACGCTACAACGACTGAACGGCTTTGAATGTTCATAGCTTTTACCTAGGATTAACATGTCAACTACTTTTTAACGTGATTAATTCGGACGAAGTCGCAGGGCACGGCTAGTTGAAAATAGTTTATTTTTATCTTTCGCGAACTTCAATCATGTTTATATGAGAAAACTGGGTCTTTTTATAACGTCGAGGTTATTCAAAATAATGCTATTTTGAGAATAAAAGCGCGAAAATACCCGGTTTTCTCATATAAACATAGTTGAAAATATATTTCTATAATTTATCTGTCTTCAAACTTAAAGCTGCCAATAGTAAAAGACCCGATTCCAAAAACATTCAAACTGGAAATCTCTAGAAATTGGTAAACTTCTACAATTACCCAATGCCTGACAGCCCTATCAGCGACAGCTTTAATTGGCTGAACTGGAGTCGAAGTCAAATAGTTTGGCGAAGACTCGCTCGAGATTAAGAGTCGGGGGTTCTTTGGTAGATTACACAAATCTGAAGTAAGCAGCTTACGGGTTACACTCGGCTGAACCCTAGTTTTGGAGCTCGTGTCTGAGACCCGTGCATGTCGTAAATGCACGATGAATGTTGATTAGTTTAGCCGAAGTTTAAACAAACAAATCTTTATTTTATCTAATAATTATGCGCACTTGAGTAGTAAAACGCATTAAACATAAACGCTTTCACACCCACAGCCCCACACTAAGTTCGATGACTTGTGTCGTGGGTGCATTCACACTACACACACAATCACAAACAGAACCAGAAACACAAATGTTCCTTGGGGAGAAAACTTGTGTTCCCGCCGGGAATCGAACCCGATACCCCTGCTTAGAAGGCGAATGCTCACCTAAGTCATTCAATATGTAGTAGTCAATATGATTCAAGATCGAATCAGGAATGAGGAGATCCGTAGACGAACGAAAGTCACCGACATAGCCCGGCGGGTTAGCAAGTTGAAGTGGCAATGGGCAGGGCACATAGTACGTAGAACGGATGGCCGATGGGGCCGAAAAGTTCTAGAATGGAGGCCACGGACTGGCAAGCGCAGTGTCGGAAGACCGCCCACAAGGTGGACGGACGACATAGAGAAGGTCGCAGGAAGACGCTGGATGCAGGCCGCTAACAACCGTTCATTTTGGAGATCTTTGGGGGAGGCCTATATCCAGCAGTGGACTTCTTGCGGCTGAGATGATGATGATGAATATGATTCAAGTATGATTTAGTTTAGTTTTGTTTAGTGTGGTTTTAGCTTATTTGTTTCTGTCTATTTTATGTACATTTATCATATAATTGTATTGTTCATAGATAAAAAGGGTACACTTGGGCTGTGATAAGAAAATTTTATTTAAAATAACAAAAAATTAATAAAATTATAAACTCGACTTTAAAATAGTCAACGTATAAGCAATGCAATCGATAGATCGAAATTGAATACATCGATTGCTAATTTATTATTCCTAATCGATACTAATATTATAAAAAGGTAAAGTTTGTGATTTTGTGTGGTTGTAGGGGGTAATCTCTGGATCCACTAAACCGATTTTGAAAAATATTTTATCAAATGAAAGCCACGTTATTTGTGAGTGCCATAGGCTATGTTTTTATTTACCCGGGTGGTTCAACTAGTTAAATATAAACATAAATATAACTGTGACTCAAGGTTTGGTTAAAAATATATTAACGACTCATAATTTAGCCCGAAAAATTCGTCATATTGATTTTTTTTTAACAATTTTTCACCTGATTTGGTTCCTAGTTTTTGAGAAGAATCTAACTGTATTAACTTTTTAAATCCATCCATCCCTTTGAAAGATACTAGGTAATATAAAACATGCATACAAGCTACGCGCGGAAAACATAACCTTTCCTAGATAGTCGGGTAAAAAAGTGTATGAACACTAGAGCTGTGGTAAGATATAAAATAAAAACATGTAAAATTGAACACTGTTTAGCAATTTTAACGTTAAAGAAAATAACTAGGTATATACTTATTCTTCTGTAACAAAGTTTCTAGATCCCCAAATTTAATACGGAGCCGCAGGGTTCCATTTTATTAATAAAAACGTAAAAGGGCCTTTCTAACAAAACTCATATTGGAACTCCTATGTCATACGTATGACGTTTTTGGCCCACATAGCATTTATCAAACCTCAGAGTGTCCTTTCCAAGACGCAAGCTTTCCTTACCCATGTCGATCCTCGTTTCCGGGTGACAAAAGCATTCCATAGGTTCAAAGACATGGCAACTGACATCGCTGACTATATTGCATTGTGAGGATCTATTTTCATTGAAAAGAGCAAATGAAAAGTATGGAATTACTTTTTGTATGCAATTTAGTATTGTAGTATTGAATGAGTTTATAAATGGATAACGGAAAACCTCGCCTAATGCTCAACTATTTGTCTTAAGTCTTACCTGTTCTACTGTAGGAACATATTTGAACTTTAAACTGTTTATTTATTTGGTTGAGCAGTTAGCTATCTATCAATTATTATTATTATTATTATTTTATATTATTTCATGACCATTCATGCATAGTCCTTCAGTCGAAATATTAAACAAATATTAACAATTTATATTCTTCATAATAAAAGTCTTAGTCACATGTCACAGTCAAAGTCAAGTAGTCAGTCATAGTCAAGTCATGCCCTAGTAAAGTGGTAGAAACTTTACTAGAACTTCTATTGGAGTTTTGGAGCGAAGGCGAAAATCACGTTTTTCAACTTTGTATGACTTGCCTACACTTATGCACATTTACTTAGTATTAACGGTTAATAATCCACCATTATTACACATTAACACTCAAAGAATCACAGGTTTTGGAAAATTACACAAAATCAACAACGCCATTTTTTTACCTTCGCGGCAAAACTCCGTCTATCAATTAAGTCATTAAATATTGCCAGTATATTATTTTCAATTATATAGAATACTCGCAACCCGAACCAGTTACACATGGGAGTAATTTTTAATAATTAAGTGAATAATTAAACTCAAGCAAGCTTAAAAAAACCGACTTCACTGCTTTATCTTCGGAACCTTGATCAGATTTAATGTATTTAACATATAGTCGATTTGCGTGTATTAAACACGCATTATTGTCTATAACTCAAAACTACTGATCAATCTTGATCAAATTTTCAATGGGACCACATGAAAAAGCAACAGCTTTCAAATAAAAATATTCATCAAAATCGGCTCACAACAAAAGAAGCAATGAGGTAACTTTTGAAGTCGGGTAAACGAGAACAAAATAGGCATTATTGATATTTCAAGAACTACTGATCAGATCTTGATCAAATTTATATGGGACTAATTAGAAAGCAACATCTTTCAAACTACGTTAGGCTAGCATTTGACCACAATCTCACCTGATGGAAAGTGATGATGCGCCGAAGAATATATTTACATCTATAATACAAAAAAGACCTAAATTACCTACAAGGCATCGAGCTTATATGTAACTCAAGTGCTCCAACCCACTACCAGTGGGTAGCGTTTCCATTATGCTGGCGGCATTGCCTCTCTGGATTGCAATGCTAATAATACGTTGACCCAAATAAGTACTGGCATTCTGATCAAGCGTCGCCTCAACCAGGCACTCCGCCCGGTCCCCATGGTGGCTCTACACCAAACGGCTCGAATATGTAACCACTATAAACATATTTTTTCCGTTTGCACTGCTCTGCCGAAGTTGCCGCGGCGCCTACCCCATTCTGTTTCAGGAAGATGTGATGGAGCTATTCACTTTTGTTATGTCACTGTATTTGATTGTATGTTTTGTTCACAGGTTCAAGCCCGCCGTTGGAGTGGGACGGACTGATATCGGCCGTGTGCCTGGTGGTACATATATTTTCTAAAATCAGTGCCTTGAGTGAAATAGCAACTATGTTATGCTAAGTTAGTATTAAGGTATGACGTAACATTGAAGGTTTTTCCAAACTAAACTTAACACATTTGCATCGATTTTAATTTCAAATTAATCCTGCTTTAATTCGTCTTTTTACTAAAATGTTTGTTTCTGCAGCTACATTATTTTTCTTAACTGTCACGAAACACACAAGCAATAGTCCTATGAAAATTAAAAAAAACGTAAACGCTGTCACACTCACAGTCCCACTCTAAGTTCAATGACTTCTGTCGTGGGTGTCGGAAACATTTGCATTTCACATCAGAACCAGAAACACAAATTCCCTTGGGTAGAAAACTTCTCAAAAGCTCTCGCCGGGAACCAAACCCGATAACACCTGCTTAGAAGGTGGCCGCGCAACTAACTAAGCCATTGGGCAGTTCGTCACTTTTGTTGTTTGTTATTATTGGCGTCATATTTACAATACTATATTGTTGCAGGTCAAAAAACCTCCACGTTTCGTCATTATAGATAGATTATTATTATAAATATTATCAAATTTGTCACAATATCTTTACCCAAAGAGATAATTGTGCTTGCTTATAAAAAAGCAGATGCCTTTATTGTGTTCTATTTTTATTTTACTAATTTATAGATATTTTAAACAGACCCAAAAGAGTTCGGTCTAAAATTTATGTTATTTTATTTTATTAGGGTATATTTAAATTATTTCTTTGTGGTAAAGCTGTGAATGTTTCTAACCAAGAATTTTATAGAAATTTGTAAAATAATAGGTAGGCTACTAAATTCTTGACATGGCAAAATTAATAAATAATTAATTATTGTGCCGTACCAAGTACAATTAAAATTATTGGTTTGAAACTTTGAATTTGCCTTTTAGCTATAATCTGATACCTAAACTTTTGTACATGAGTACCTACACTATTTTTACCACAGATAATTATAAGTAGTCCCCCCATCTCGTGTGTCAATGTTTTTTTTATGCGTTACATCAGAACTTTGTTCTAGGTGAAACGTTTTTGATGATGATTTTTGTATTTTAAAGATGATGCATTCCATATAGTTCTATTTAAATTTGATCAAGATCTGTCATGCGGTGAAGTCTGTTTTTTAAGCTTTGCTTGCGTTTAAATTATTATCATACAATGTCTAGCAATGTTATGGTACTGCTCCAGGCGGATGCTGCAAAAGAGACCTAACACTACAAAAATGATATGAGTTGCTGCTGGTAGCTCGTTTTAAAAACTGGTAACACTGGTAGGCAAAATAAAAAACCAAACAGTGCGTTACAATAACAACACAGGCCACGTTCCATCCCCACCTCATTAAAAATCCCCCAAATCCCTAAATGATACTGCTGTGCACAGTTTGTATCTCCCTGTGGCAATTTAATATCCCTTTGTGGCATATGACGCCATCCTTTGACCACGTATCCTATGGATTAACCGTCCGTTCGGTTTGTTTGTACGGTAGTTAAAGGGTTCCTAAAAAATGGGCACGTTTTAGAACCTAAACAAAAATTTGTAAATATTCCGAGGTCACGATATTGTTTGAAATGTTACTAATAGATGTGAAAACAGTTCAGCTTACGTTTAAAAGATTTTTTAATGAATGACAAAACGTGTAAGTCGTATTTGATTGTAAGCGTCACGCTTGCCCCTTACAGATCAGTGCTAGACTGAGTTTTGAGCTTATTTCAAAATCATGATAAATCTCCTTAAGCACTGTTACTTCGCTGGAATCACGCCCCTTCAATAGTAAATACGATACAATACAATACAATTACTCTTTATTGACACCTTAAAAGAATTGGTACAAAAAAAAAATACAATTTTACATGAAAGGCTACAATAGGCGGTCTTATCGCTTAAAGCGACCTCTTCCAGACAACCTTTGGATGGACAAGATGCAGATAGTGTCGGGTGTACTATTGACTAATAACTATAACGTTATAACAGATTACAGATTACATAATATAATTAAATACAAATAACGACGTATTACATTAACACTCTTACATATATAAATATTAAATACCATAACACATAAACATACATAAATACTAAAATTTTCATATTAGGTAATATAGTAATATATTTGTTCTTTTTTGTATCATTCGATTCCACTAACTACAGACTAGGAGTCCGAAGTATTTTTTAAACATCTAAGAAGTTTTTAATGTTTACATCCTCTCCTCATCCTCCTCCCCTTAAACGCAAGCAAAACTTAAAAAAACTGACTTCAACGCTTATATTTTGGTTTTGGCTGAATCGATTTCGATAACATTTATATCAAAATCGATTCATAATTTGGCGGAGATATCGCGATACAAAAAAAAAATACAGTCGAATTGAGGACCTCCATTTTTGAAGTCTGTTGAAAATATATGAATATGATATATGAATGAAATGTGTCTTCATTTTAAACAGATTATAGCAATGTAAGGGCAAATTCAACAATAAAGTAAGTTATAAATAAACGTAATTGTAGCTATGAATCATTCTATAAATAGCAAGCACTGAATTTTGATGTTTTACGTCACTATAAATATAAAATATGTGAAATAAAGTTATATATTTACACGTTGGAGAACTGATGCTGTTAAAATATAACATGTTTTATGAAATAATTTAAAAAATGGTTATTCTAAAATGTTATTGTTTTATAATGTTTAATATTCTTTGGGCTTTGTTTATTTACTTTGTAATAGGTATACATAGGAAATTATATATCAAATGATTTTCACTGTTTTGCAATGTAATTTTTTTTTATTGATTGGGTAATTTCGGTGCCAAATTATTCTAAAAATGTGTATATTGTATATATATAAATGAGATGCTAGGCTAGATACAAATTATATGAAATAGCAGTATCACACAAGTAGGTATTGTTTGTTATACCATTTTGTTTTTGATGCATATTTTTATGAATATGTTTTTTATAAACATGTTATTATATATAATGTTTTGTTAAACGTTATTCAACGATGAGAATTCTACGATATTTATCATATTTTGTAACCTTTCTCCAATATAACAAAAAAAAAATCTGTCTTCATATTCACTAAAACTTATGTTTCCTTACGTGTTTACCATCCCCGACCACACCGTCACTTACCATCAGATGAGATAGTGCTAAATTGCCAGCCTAAAAAAGATAAAAAGAAATTGTAACATTATTTTATTGCCATAGATATACAATTTATACGCGTCTTATATAAACATCATTGTGTTTTTTTCCACTCTAGGTTCTGGAAATGTTAAATGATGGAAAAGGAAAGAAAAACTGTACTGTCATCTCTTTCTTTCTCATTAAGATTTCAGTATGAAATTATAAAGTTGAAAGAGCACGAGACACTTAAAAGTTATTCTTACAAAATGTAACTGTGGCCGGTTTCAAAAATGCCCGAAAACCAGAAAAGTCGCGACTTCCAAAGTTGTTGTTTGCTATTTTTTGTACTATAATAATTATGGTTTCAGATCGTTAAGAAACATGTTTTTTCGTTAAGATTTCGTACAAGCATTTTACGTTAAGGATAAGTTAAATAAAACAAGAATTAACAATTGTGCGCTTACTTACCTATCATAATACCGTAAACTATGTGTTCAAATCGTAAGAGTTTAAAAATTACTAAAAAGAAATCGTAATTTATTATTAAAATTTAAACATATGAAGGTTTCATTTAAATTTAATCATGCTTAGCAAAGATGTGAATTAAGACGTATGTAAATAGAGGAAAAATTGTAAAAATAAAAAACTTGAGAGGTGTCAAGGGACACCCGGATGGAACGAAGTTCAATTTCCGTCTAGCCCCCTTTCGCAACGCGCGATATGGAACTTTCGTTCCAAAATTAAAAGAAACATGCAAAAATCAACATCACGCGGTGTTCCCAGGCAGTCACCCATCCAAGTACTGACCGCGCCCGACGTTGCTTAACTTTGGTGATCGGACGAGAACGTGGTATGGCTTACAACTATTAGCAAAAAGTGTCGTAACAACTTTTGGTCTTAATTTTTTCCGTCTAGCCCCCTTTCGCAACGCGCGATAAGGAACATTCGTTCCAAAAAAAAAACTCATATAATTTTATCTGGGAGACTTCAAGTCTCGAGTGAATCGCGGGTATCTTGTAGGCAAGCATGTCACATCTTCGGGGACATCATCACTTCCCATCAAGTTAGATACAGGTCAAATGCTTGCATATTCCGAATAAAAAAAAAGTTGTTTATCTATATTTTCATTATTATAACTGAATCGCAGCGATATAATATTGATTTTTCTATAAATTACAATTTAATACCGTATTATCTGATGCCACCATTTGATTAAAGCCTAGAATATGGTTGAATAGCCGATTTACCTTTTAGACTGCGACAGTTATATAAATGTGCACAATACACAACACAGTGCATGCAACCGATTTTTCACATCTAAAGTGGAAACGTTACATACCAAAGAGTTTGTTGACCGCGTAGTTTGTATAATGTTTAATAATTACTTTATTTATTACGTTTCTCGCGTCTATGCTTAGATCTTTTCATTATTATTTTGAAAGCACTTTTTAAATTTTTTTTATTCTAAATCATTTTAACCGCGCACGTAACTATCACGGTATATTGACCGTAGGTTGTTAAGGCTTCGCCATATAGAACGCACCTGTTTCGTGCGGAAACGCGGGCGCGGTTGCCTCCAGTACAGGCGCGTCCGTGTCCCCGCACGCCAATCTTTTAAAACTAAATTCGTCATATGTGGCGTAGCCTTTAGTTCAATCATTCCACCATCGCATTATAACCTGTATATTGAAGGTGAATTCACATTGTGAGTGCACAAGGCCACGGCGAGGTATTAACTAAAATGTACGTTACTTAAAATTCGCGTCACATGTCACATAACAATAACATCCGAGTTTCATCTCACTCAACATGAATGTTGATTTATGTGTAAATATATAATAAAATAATATGTATTCCAAAATTCGGTGAATAAATGTATTTTTATTGATAATTCGTGCAGTGACTGTTTAATTGATCGTCCACAATGTAAAAAATTGGTCAATTTTGAGAACTATCAAAATTTTCTGTGATACAAGTGTTTGTTAGTTTAAAGGGTTAAGTATTGTAATTGTCATTGAGTGTTGGATTCTTGATGGCGATAATAAACGTGTATGATGGAAATAAATGTTTTATTTATTGTAAGCTAATTAAACTAACTTTTTGAAGGATCGACCAACAAACATGGACCTCGGGTCTCAAACAAACTGCATTAAAGTGCACCGTTCAAAACCAAACAACAAACGATAGATACATATACCTATATGATTAAAACCAACAAAAACAGTTTAATATATTACAAATAATAATTATACATATTAATGTCGATACTGACGACCCAGTTGGCGCAGTGAACAGGTCTCCGCCCTCTGCGCCGTGGGTCCTGGGTTCGATTCCCGGCAGGGGCACAAATTCCTTCCCAAGGGATTTTTGTGCTTCTGGTTCTAGGTGTAATGTGTGTGTGATGTGAATGTTTCCGGCACCTACGATACAAGTCTTTGAACTTAGTGTGGGGCTGTGAGTGTGAATGCGTAAAAAATATGTAAACAGATTGTCGTTTGTGTTTGGTTTTTGTCGCCTGTTCTGTGGCCACTTTTAAAGACGAAATTCATGTTTTGGTTGATCGATGTTTTATAGATGTGATGGCGCCCGGCGAGTATGCACGCCTTCTAATCGGGTGTCGCAATCCTGCAGGCAGGCTTTAAAGCAGTTTACAATGAAGGTAACAGGTGGTATTTGAGCTCGCCTGGCTAGCAACCCTATACCAGAATATTATAATACCCTATACAGTTGTGGTTCCCATCTTAAAGTGGCATTTGTGCCAAAATAAAAACCGGCCAAGTGCGAGTCGGAGCGCACGAAGGGTTCCGTAACATTATCTATAAAAACGGCAAAAACATCACGTTTATTGTATGGGAGCCCCTCAAATATTTGTTTTATTTGAATTTAATTATTTATTGTTATAGCGAATATGTAATTTAATATTCTGTGAAAATTTCAAGCGTCTACCTGCCGTTATTAATATCGAGCAAAGACGAGTAGAAAAATCACGTTTGTTGTATGGGAGCCCCCTTGAATATTTATTTTATTGTGTGTTTTAAGTGTTTATTGTTATAGCGACCACAGAAATACATCATCTGTAAAAATTTCAGCTGTCTAACTAAAACAGTTCATGAGATACAGCCTGGTGACAGACTGACAACAGACGGACGGACAGCGGAGTCTTAGTAATAGGGTCTCGTTTTACCCTTTGGGTAAGGTACCCTAAAAATTATGTTTCTGTATTCTTGGGAATCAGTCATTCTTACTTTTGCGTATTTATCATCCTCAATCACATTATTACTTACTATAAGACGAAATAGTGGTCAAATTATTATCAGAGATTTTAAAAAACTGTGTATTATATTCACCGAACGTCTGCAACAAATCACTGTGACAATGCATCGCACAATCGATATATAAATAAATAA
The DNA here is from genome assembly GCA_948107665.1 of Lomographa bimaculata. NCBI lineage: Eukaryota > Metazoa > Arthropoda > Insecta > Lepidoptera > Geometridae > Lomographa > Lomographa bimaculata. The sequence continues at coordinate 18,095,700 of OX403595.1, forward strand.
TAGTCATATATATAAAACATGTTTTTAGTATTAATGCAGGATCTGTTCCTTTCTAAAACCAAAAACGAGTACCAATGGTATTTGTTTACTATCGTGATTTACTTACCCTTCTACAACTTCTACCTCATGTTGCATGTGCATGACAAGGTACATAATGATCTCAGTATGTAACTAATTATGTTATGTAATTTTAAGAACCCATGTACATTGTGGAAGCAATAAATAATTGAGTATTGAGAACTTTCTATTCCTAACGAATACCAATCATAAACGAATCCCAAAACAAGTTAAATGGTATGAGATGCAGTCGGTAATGAAAATGCTTTAGCAATGAATGCAAATTTGAAGGCTCCATTCATTTATGTTTCAAAAATTCGACTAAAGTTAGTATGATTCTTCTTTTTTTTTCTTCAGTAACACATCAATCAGAGCTAAGATTTTTCTCATAGGATTGCCATCCTGCGGGGACCAAAAAATACTGACTGACTGACCAAAAAATAATTTAAGTACAGGCGCTCAGTAATCCAGCACTCGAATTTTTTGCCTAAGCCGGATTGCTGCAACTGCCATATTATTAGATTTGTAGAGAAAATAAATTTCGTATGTTTTTTTTTGCCTAGGCAAGCATTTGACCACAATTTCACCTGATGGAAAATTACGATGTGGCCGAAGTTGTAGCATGCTCTCTATGTGGTTGGTAACATGTACCTTTAATTACAAAGATCCACTGCACTTTTTATTCTATACGTATCTTCAATGGTTCCATTAATATTTTTTTTATCTGTATATTGGTAATCAGCTCTCAGCAGCACTAAACAACCATTTCTCTTTTTAAATATCAATCCTCCTGTGTTTTCCGAAGAATTGGAAGGCAAATTATTCGACAAATTGTTTCTATGACTGTACCAAAAATTATGTTTTGGTATTCGTTGGGTATAGATTTTGTATTTCAATTTTAAATGGCTTAACAAGATTTTTTTTAAATGGCTTTCATGACGTATCAGTGTATTTATACTTTATAACTAGCTGTAAGTTTCCCTACAATAAATAAAATAAAATAAATAAAAAAAAAATTCATTTAAATATTTAGAATTTTTTATTCTAAATGTCTTATTTTATTGTTATAAACAAATACCATTGCTATTCGTTTTTGGTATTAGAAAGGATATATATATAAGGATAAGGATATAGTATTGTCATGTTCAATGGGCCCCAAACCAGACCTAGCCTGTATCTTTGGCGCCCAAAAACAATTCAAACAAACAACAATCACGGACACATAGATAACATGATAAACGTATGCAAAACCGCGGAACTTGTCTAGTTTAATATACATTGCAAGTTACCAAACAGTTCTAGATATGTTCAACATTTTGAATATAGATAGACAGGCACATTGAATCAAACACGCACACTCTCTAACTTTGCTACTGTAACATTGTCCATCCTGTGCAAGTATACAAACTTTGAGGCAGTGACAAGGTATTTTAATTGAAATACGTAAGCAAGTGACGGCCCAGTTGGCGCAGTGGACAGGTCTCCGCCCTCTGCGCCGTGGGTCCTGGGTTCGATTCCCGGCAGGAGCACAAATTCCTTCTCAAGGGATATTTGTGCTTCTGGTTCTGGGTGTAATGTGTGTGTGATGTGAATGTTTCCGGCACTCACGATACAAGTCTTTGAGCTTAGTGTGGGGCTGTGAGTGTGAATGTGTTTGTTTGTTTGTTTGTAAAGTATTTTCCAAAACAAATCTCCTGCAAGATACAAAACCACTTGTAACAAAAGCTTAGAGCTCTCCACAAAAGCCAGTTCCATTGTTATCCACATTTTAATACTTTTAACCAGCTTTATACTTCCTGAACCTTAATAAAAATGATAAAAATATTTTTAGTCGTAAACTTTTCAGCACAATAACGAAACCAACCACGTTGCGAAGAAAGGGACCGAAGCAATTCACGGATCGCGAGATTCGAATGAGAAGGTTTTTGCTTTTACTGCGACAATAGTAGAAATAAGTTGTGTTGTTTTGGCCGGATAGTATGTTTGTAACCAAATGAAACTATACGTTGTAAAGTTAGACCGCCGCAAGTCAAGTAACAGCAGCTAAAAGCGATGTGAACGAATCTATACTTCAAAAACTCCACATGACTTTCCACTTTATGCTGAGAACGTCAGCTTAGTTTTTTCAGACTTATTATGCGATTTTAAAAGCATAACCTCGAATAATTTAAATGCAGGCAAAGCTTAAAAAACCGACTTCACCGCTTTATCTTCGTAACCCTCGATCAATTTAAATGAATTAAATACGCTTCATTGACGTTAGCTCAAAAATTATTGGTCAGACTTTGATCAAATTTAAATGGAACCACATGGGAAGCTTTTATATAAAAAAAGAGTTATCAAAATAGAGTCACCTAGAAAGTAGTTATGATATGTATGTGGCATTGAGCCATGGGTGAGTTTTTCTTTGTCGTTGTTATTTATTTATTTCAGAAGAGTGTTTGGGCATTTATTGAGAAGAATGGGTACATTTACATTAATGTTAAATTAATTACACTGGGTCCGTGGGGACCGGGAGCTCATTCTATTTTCAAAATTCTATCAGAGCGCACGGTTGAAGCGACGCGTGATCAAAATGCTGGCACTTATTTGGCTCAACGTATTAGCATTGCGATTCAGAGAAGCAATGCCGCCAGCATGAGAACGCTATCCACTGGTAGTGGGCTTGAGCACTTGAGTTACCTATAAGCTCGATGTCTTGTAGGTAACTTAGTTCTTTGCTGTACATAGTTTTAGTTTAGTTTTAGGAATTATAGGCAATTGACCCGTAGTTAGGCATGAAAAAAAAAAATAATCTCCTATGAAAAAAAACAACCATAAAATTAATATTTTACATGAAATACGCGTCAATGTAACTTTGAATTGTAAAACGTGATTTAGAAAAGAGAGCACTAAATAGCTTTCAGTATCGGTACAAAACTGACCGGATGTTAACCGGAAATATGGCATCTCTATTCGTTTCATGTCCTTTAATGGTTGTCTTGTACGCCTCACATTGTCTCGTTATTGTATCAAAAGCCTATTTTTACGAGAAGACAAAATCTTTCAATTCACGTATTCTGGGATATTTCTATATCATAGTTCACCATATATCCGTTATATTTTAATTATAACATGGATTTTATGCCTCTCTTGTCTGGTGATATAATTAAATTGAATTGGTTTAATAATACATCGTTACTGTATTTATTTAGCTTTGATAGGCTAGCGTTTGACTACTATCTCACCTGATGGAAAGAGATGATGCGGCCGAAGTTGTAGCATGCCTGCCTAGAAGATAACTATTCACTCTTGACTTTAAGACTGCCAGATTGTACCGCTCAGGAAACAAAGACGCGGGCAATGAGCACTCCCTCGCAGTACGGATGGTAAACGTAGCAGCGAAACGCTTCGAGCGAGCTGGAGGTATGTCAACCATGAATGGATGACGTAGTTTGTCTTGATGTTAGATGGTAAAACGGGCTTGGGAGAATTAACTCGTATAATTCCTGCGCACACTCTCCGAAATGCAAACGATAGAAAACCGATAGGCTCACTACCTTACGTCGATGACTGAGACTCAACAGTTTTGTCTCAACCAGTTTATTATCACCAATAAGTCTTTTGGCTCGGAGGTCAATGGACACCTAGGTTACATGCTATGACTGGTTCTCAACGGTAGAACAGAAGTAGTGAACGAATACCTAAGTGAATAGTTATTTCTAAGCAAGCGTGTTCCACCTTAGACTACATCATCACGTTCCACCAGGTGTAATTGTAGTCAAACGTTTGCTAAGTTAATTATTTTTAAAAAGTAGTTAAGGCTAAGGGACTTGATATACAAAGCGCCCCAGGCGCGCGCCCCAGGGGCTGTGAAGATTAAATGTATGGCGCTTATGGGACTCTAGTATAACATAATTAAACGCAAGCAAAGCTTAAAAAACCGACTTCAACGCACCAGCTTTCAAATAAAAAAAAACATCAAAATCGGACAATCAACAAAAGAAGTTATGAGGTAACTTTTGAAGTCGGGTAAACGAGAACATCTTCAAAGTAGTCCATAAAATAGACATTATTGACGATATTCAATCAGATCAGATCCTGATCAAATTTAAATGGGACCAATAAGACAGCAACGTCTTTAAAAAAAAATGTTTGAAATCGGCTCACGTGGAGAGAAGATATGAGGAAACACACATAAAAATAAAAAAATACAGTCGACTTGAGTACCTCCTCCTTTTTTGGGAAGTCGTTAAAAATATACTAAGCGGACAGAGCGCGCGTATTTATATGTGGCAGCAGCAGCGGCCGGGGCGCGCGTACAGAGCGCGCGCCCATTATGACGACCCAGTTGGCGCAGTAAACAGTTCTCCGCCCTCTACGCCGTGTGTCCTGGGTTCGATTCCAGGCAGGAGCACAAGTTCTTTCCCAAGGGATATTTGTGCTTCTGGTTCTGGGTGTAATGTGTGTGTGATGTGAATGTTTCCGGCACCTACGATTCAAGTCTTTAAACTTAGTGAGGGCCTGTGAGGGAAAAAATAAAAATTATGGCGCCCTGACGCTTTTTATTTCAAGTCCCTAACATGATTCTAAATGAATTTGGGGACAGCTTTTTCGACTTTTTACGACTGTAGTGTGACTGATTTTCTAATTGGGAGTCGTCGTTGTTTTGTTATATTTTTCTCTCGTTCTTTTCTTTCTTCAAATACCAGAGAGTAACCTTTAGATACATAGATTGAACATACTTTACAGCCTTAATTTTTTTGTTGGGAACACGAAATCTTATTCACGGCCGCACCCTAAATGTCAAGCTGACCTTTTCAAACATGGACGTAAAATGTTTCAGCAACCGCAAGCAATTTATAAATTTCAAGTTGCCTATTCAGACGTGACTCATTTATTTTTGCAATATTAACTGGTAGTTCGCCTCAAATTGAGATCTCGCGCCCCACATTTTGCAATATACAAAGTCTTTAGAGATTAATTGAATTAAATGGTATAATTTTTGTATTCTTGTACAAAATATTCCAGATAACATAGTTACGTAACTTTTAGTTTTCAATGTGTGGTCGTTTTTAAAATAGATCCCGGTACAAAATATACTGAAAAACAGGACTTCGAGTTGTTGTCGTACCAAACTGTTATTTACTTTTCTTACTTGCAGAGTTCTTTTTTTTTTATTAAAAATACCCGCACGTGGGTAGGAATAAAAATGAAGTTATTCACTGGTAAGATTTAGAAACGGAATGCCTCTTACATACAAACGGATGGACGGACGAAAAGAAAAAGTGCTTAACCACGCAAATCAACTAAGAGATCTCGTTTCGCTATAGATTGATATTATTTCTTTACTATTTTTCTTTAATAGCAGGTCTATAGTTTCTAATATCTCTGATTGAAAGAGAATTCCGAGTTCACCCAGCCCCGGTTAAAGAAATAACGGTCGTCTAACCGGGAGACAGCAATTAAATGTTGATTAGCTGTCAAAATCATAACATCATTGCGATGGAAAATAGCAATGACTCAGTGGCGGATTTCCACAATTGCCGCCAGTAGGGTATATCATTTTGCCACTCTTACCAACCTCTACAATTCAATTACGTAGTTCACAATCATATTAATTGCAATGTTTACGTCAATGAAATATTATGATTCCCAAATCATAATGTTGCAATTTCAATAAAAGGTTAGTGTAATAGGATGATAGTGTATATTACACCATCTTTTGCCCGTAATTAGTATGAATGCAAACTAGTAAAAAAAAATTGGTCCCAAATTTGCCGCCCCTAAAATCTGCCGCCCTAGGCTCCAGCCTACTCAGCCTGCTGGTAAATCCATCACTGCAATGACTCATGGTCCAAAGTACACTTGGCCTAGAACGTAGTGAGTACTCATCACTACTACTACATATCTCTATGTTTCTACATACTCCTACAGGTATGTAGATATGTTTGAAGGGACATTATTAGGAGCTGTTTATATGAGAGTAGCGAACCATGGCTGACCAATAGAGTGTTAGCTAGCAAAGCGATACCGTGTTCAGATATACAAAAACTATTTTTTTTAATTCAATATAGGCAAAATGTTTGTCCACTATTGTACCTGATGGAAAGTGGACGAAGATGGAAAAAGTTTGCCTAGAAGATATGTAATTACTTGCGACTTTAAGACTCCCATATTGTACTTAATAGAAGACGTCAAAACATTGACTCTGGTAAGAAGTTCCATTGCGTTGCTGTTGGGACAAACAATGCGGAAGCAAAATACTTTCTCCGTGTTTGTGGAATATTTGTGTACTATATAGCGGTGGCGCTTAGCAGTTAGTATAAATAATTATAATTGAAACGCAAGCAAAGTTTAAAAAAACCGACTTCATCGCTTATATTTTGGTTTTGGCTTAACTGATTTCGATAAAATTTATATGGGACCACAACTCAAGTATAATCAATAAAACAAAAAAATATCATAATAGATTCATAATTGGCGGAATTATAGCGTAACATATAAAAAAAAGACGAATTGAAAACTGCCTTTTTTTTAAATTAGTTGAAAAATTAGAAATCTTTATAAAGCTGTAGTATAAAAAAACCTTTGTCGTCACAGACTAAAATGCTTAACAATTCAGAACATAATATAAGAAATTAGGTGAAGGTTATCCTAGAAAGAGTTTATTACGCTCGGCGTATTAAATAACGGACGACACAAGTTGAAAAGCTTTAACAATTTTAGTGAATTCTTTGCTAGGAACTTGAAGAAATAAAAATAAAATAGATTTTGAACGAAGAATCCAGAAGCTTTTTCTTCCTGGTAAGTAGTTTATTAAGAAAACATTAGTAAGTATATAAAACGTCGGTTTATAGTTTCAGGAACATTACACACACACACACACATTTTTATTTGAATTTTATTGCTATATTTCATGTTTATTATTGATTATTGAATTTGTCAGGCTGGACAGAATTAAAGTAGCTAACTATAAGGGTCAACAATAAAATTTTGAAAATACCCCGGACATTCAATTTTCAAAAACGCTTGCATCGATTTTATCCAAACTTAGCTAAGAACACCGACTAAGACACCTTTTAGTTAAAAAAAAAACTAAATCAAAATCGGTCTAGCCGTTTGGGAAATACAATGCCCCAGACAGACACATAGACAGATGTCCCTTGGGAAGCAAAATTCTGCTCCTGCTTTTATATACGATCGCAAACCTATACGGTTCGATCCCGGTACAAGAAACCACGTCGAACGTCCCTTACTGTAATATAAATAAAGTATTTGGGCAAGTAATATCAATAAAAATGAAATATGGCGCCTGTAACAATAGAAATCAATACATCTTACGCGCACAATGCCATCTTTATGGCGAACACTTGTCTCTATTGAGTTTGATGTCTATTGGTAATAACGACTGGCTTTGTTGATCTTGTGAAACATAAATACGATAGTTTTAATGAGCTTTATATCTTTACTTCTATAATTAATTTGGATACACGGAGAAAAGAAATTGGGGCAATTACCAGAAAGTTTTAGGAGATACATTTTCTAGTCAAAATTAAATAACGTTATTTTTACAATGTTTATAATAAGCTTATCACATTAAAACACTTTTCTTTTATGTAACAACTGGCCGTGCCTCTCGCCCGCTATTATCAAGTTAAAATGTAGTCTATGTGTTAATCCTAGATATTATCTATGTACATTCCAAATTTCATCCAAATCCGTTTTGCCATTAAAGCGTGAAGAGGAAACAAATATACTTACACACTTACACAAACTTACGAATTTATAATATTAGTACGATAAGTTTAGTTCAACAATTTTTCTAGTTTGAAAGATGTTGCTTTCCAATTGGTCCCATTTAAATTTGATCAAGATCTGATCAGTAGTTCTTGAGATATTGTCAATAATGCGTAGGTATTCTGTGGACTAATTTGACAATGTTCTCGTTTTTGACCGACTTCAAAAGTTACCTTATAACTTCTTTCGTTGTGAACCGATTTTAATGATTATTTTTTTATTTGAAAGCTGGTGCTTTTCATGTGGTCCCGTTGATATTTGATCAAGATCTGATATCTAGTTTTTGAGTTATCATCAATAATGCGTGTGCAATACATTGAATCTGATCAAGGTTCCGAAGACAAAGCGGTGAAGTCGGTTTTTTTAAGCTTTGCTTGCGTTTAATTATTTTGAGGCGCTTTTTCACAAAGTTTAAACCATGAATAATCAATGATTGCCACGCGTGACCTTGCATGAACGCCACGAAATAATTTTCCCAATATGTAACCCTTATGTGCAAAACTGTACGGGGAAAAATTGTCTATGGTTAAAAAAGGTGCTTGCATTGATATTTGCCCCTTAAACTGATAGCAAGCCTCTCTTCAGGTCCGAGGCCAAAATTGATTTGACTACTTAACTGTTAACCCCTCTACACCCGAACTTTGAAAGCAACAAAAGCTAAGATCCTCTCTTAAGGCTTTTGGACTACCCTTTATTGGGAAACAGGAATATTGTGCCGGAAATGGGTCTCCGGGGGCTTCCTCTAACAAACTCTACACTAAAGGAGGTCTTAATTGACTTAGGTGGCGTGTGGAAGCGAATTAAGTTATAGATAGGTAGCCTCCGTCGGTATAGGGAATTACATTCAGCGTAGGACCGACGAATTTATCAGTTTGTGGTGCAAACGGCATTGTATTCGGGTAATCAGTAAATGTGTCTTCTGACCACACCTCGACGTAAAGCTTAATGTTTATTTGAGGAAAGGTCATGTACAAAATATTGACAAACCCACAGCGTAAACTTACTTTTTTAAGTACTATATGTATATTTTTTGTAAGTAAGATCAATTATGCGTTCATATAAGAACTTTATAAAAGCATTGAAAATTGAAGGGGTTGCTAACCAACTATAAATTATTATATAGATCCAATTAAAAATAGATGATTTTTAAATACCTATTCATTAATACTTTACTTGAAGCAATTCGTCGACTTTTTCTTTCAAGTCTGATGGTCGCCATATTGAATTTTGATTACTGTCAAGTCTTTAGTGACGTTGGTAAGATTGAGGGAGAGTTTTGCCGCGAAAGTGAAAAAATTGGCGTTGTTGATTTTGTAAAATTTTCCAAAACCTGTGATTCTTCGAATGTTAATGTGTAATAACTAATAATGGTGGATTATTAACCGTTAATACTTAGTGAACGTGCATAAGTGTAGGCAAATCATACAAAGTTGAAAAACGTGATTTTCACCTTCGCTCCAAAACTCCAATAGAAGTTCTAGTAAAGTTTCTACCACTTTACTAGGGCATGACTTGACTACGACTGGATCTTGACTCCTTTACTTGAATTTGACTGTGACTTGTGACTAGGACCTATAATATGAAATACACTTGAAATATATTATCACTTGACACTGGCTAAATGCACAAGATTGCGAAGCCAAAACTAAGGAAAAAAAAAAAGATTGAGGGACGTGATATACAAAGTAATACAATAATAAATAATATTTAATGAGTATACTGCCGTCATAAGGAAATAAGTTACTTGTAAAAAAACTTTTTTTAAGGCAAGCTTTTAGAAGGCCGCATATTGGATTTAAAGTGACGTCACTTTATTTTTCGAGTTATTCTCAGCAAGCCCTTTCATTTGATACCCATATTGTAGGAGTGCATTAAAAATTACTTGTCCGCCATTTGGTGTGTTCCGCCATGTTGGACTTAGAATGACGTCACACAGCTAACCATGCATTGTCATCCAAACTAAACGTAAATACAAAATTTCAGCTCAATCGGTTGAAGATATCTGCTTCAAAATTGAGTAGCGAGATTCCACCCGAACAAACATACATACATATATGTGAGCTAAATAAAAGCTTGTAAAAAGACGTATCTGAATGTTTTTCAAAATTGAGTTATACCTCCTATACATTATCGGAATCAAGAATAATAGACGCATCTACTAACATTTTATTTATTTTAAAATATTCAAACGCAACCTAATAAATCTTATTTTTATATCAGAAGAATCTGCTACTAGTCATAACATATACTAAATAAGAAAGACCTTTCTGATTTTTATAACTAGTCGTTCGCGCCGAAGTGAGACCTCGCGCCTACATTTTACCTCATAGAGAAAACCTTTGGAGGTTACTTGCTTATAACTTTTTTACTATAAAATAATTGTTTGATTTCTGTGTTTGTTGTTCAAGTACAAGATATAACGGGTATTATACTTAAGTTTCAGCGTTTAGTGTGAAGCCGTTTTTGAGATAGACCGCGGGCCAATATTGGCCTAAAACAGTAACTTTTTCTACCAATTTGTTGGCCTATCGTTACCAAATCGTTATTTTCCAACATAGATTTTTTTTAAACTAGTTTTGTACTTGTCAAGCCCTTTTCAACGATACCCCAAAAGGGTAAATAAAAAAAAAAAAATATTTTGCTCCCCACTTACATGTATAGGAGCCTTAATATTTTCATTTATATAATTTTAAATGTCATCTCTGGATTTGGGTCGTAGTTTAACATATTCAATGAGAATTCAATTGGTTTAAACGATGCCTCTGACAGATGGAAAGACGGACGGACGGACAAAGTGCTGAACGACCCAAGTCAACTTAAAGGTCGCGCTTCGCTCGATTAACAAAATTTTGTCAAAAAATTCAGTCACGTCTTTTTCCTTATAACGACTGTATAGGGCGGGCGCACATATACGCGCGGCTCTGACGCTTTGTATATAAAGTTCCTAAGTGTCTTATTACAAGTCTCTGCAATCTACGGGCCAATCGCCTTTATTAATATATTGCTTAAGAAATCAATTTCCAAAAACTTATCTATAACTATATATAATTTTTTAAATGATAAATAGGCAAGCATTTGACTACTATCTCACCTGATGATGGCAAGTGATACACCAAAGACCTAAGTTATCAACCCAAGTGCTCAAGCCCACTACTAGTGCGTAGCGTTCCCATCCGGTTACACGCTAGGGACATTATATAATACTTAATTAATTCGTTGTTATATCACAAAGAACATTAACGAATTACGTTTTTGAGAGTTTGAAAAATGAAAATAATTAGTACCTAACTGGTGCAGAAAATAAATGCGTTAATTATTTTAATGGCCAAAATAATAATATAAAATAAAATTATCTTGTTAGTATATCATTATAAAACCCAACTCGTTATTTCTGATCTGAATACAAAGCACGTTACAAAATACACGCTCCATAAGTCTCTAGGGTACACAAAAATTACTTTTGATTTATGTGATGCTAGATTCCACTGCGTTACAGGGTACAATTCGTTTTTCTCTACGAAACCGTCCCTAGATGGAAATAAATTTTACCGAAACAAGTATGTTTTATCATGTCTAGAGCTACTATATAAATAAACAGTTATATAGTTTTATCGGAAACTTATGTCTTTTATTTTCTTCCTCTCTTTACGGGCCAATTTCCTATATTTCCAAAAAACTAGACTAAAACTATATAGATCTATACAGCAAAGACCTAAGTTACCTACAAGACATCGAGCTTATAGGTAACTCAAGTGCTCAAGGCCACTACCAGCATGTAGCGTTCCCATCATGCTGGCGGTATGTCATGTATATAAATAGATCGTAGACTTATTGTGTCTGTGTATTTGTATTATATTTTAATAAAAATTTTGAAGCTTCAAAAAGATGTAGGTTCTTATTTTGACTGTTTTTTATGTGTGTTACCTCAGAACTTTGTTCTAGGTGAACTGATGTTGCTATTTTTTTTATTTGAAAATTGGTGCTTTCCATGTAGTCCCATTTAAATTTGACCAAGATTATTGAGGATAACTCAAAAATGATTTGTCAGAGGTTTTAAATTATTTTAATAATGCGTATTTAATTCATTTATTCTGATCAAGGGTTCCAAAAATAAAGCGATGAAGTCGGTTTTTTTAAGCTTTATTAAGTTATATTTAATAATCTTAATGGTATTGGTTAACTTTTTTGGGTCTAAGATAAGATTCTAGAGATAGCTAGAGATCCTCTTTGCCTGAGTCGATGTTTCCTGATGAGTACAATATCTTCTGTCACGAGTGAATAGGTATCTTCTAGGCGAGCTTGCTCCATCTTCGACCACATCGTCGCTTACCATCTAGTGAGATTGTGGTCAAAAGTTTAACTAAATTGAATAAAAAAATTTGGCGCATTCAACAACATCCCATACGTTACAGTCGGTTTATTGGTTAGGACGCAGTAAGGGAACAAACGGATATATATATATAAATACTGAACTATTTGTTGGCTTATTTGGGTACGGTTCACCGTTCACCGTTTAACCAGCGAGTATCGTGTTCGATTACTGATGGAAAAACAAGTTTTATCCTCAAAGGAAATATGTGTTTCTGGTGCTGGACGTGATTAAGTATGTGATGTGAATGCTTCCGTCACACACAACTCAAGTCATCGAACTTAGTGTGGGCTGCGAGTGTGGAACCATTTATAATTATTGTAATACTGTGCTAATACAATAAATATCCTCAAGTTTCGCCTTACTTGGGTAAAAATCTCGATACCTTTGTCACTGTTATACATTTATACAATCCTTTTGTGTTGATTTGGATGTCCCGCGAGAGTCCATTTCAGGTGAAATAAGTTAATTAAGAGCCCGTGGTTATGAAATTATGGACTCCTTGGGACCTGTTGCGGCTAGAGTAATACGTCCGAGTGTGATGAGGACGATTGAAGGTTGGAATCGAAGGGAGAAAATGTATTTCGGCAGCTGTACGTTTGTAAATAGTTTCAAAGGTTTTTACAACTTTGATAATCTAGCGTTTGACCATTATGTCACGTGATGGTTATGTGATGATGTGGTCAAAGATGGTAAACACTCTAGTCCTAGAATGCGCAAACATAATTTTTGTTCATTTTAGCGACAATAACTCTTTTTTTTCCTTTATTTACGAATTAAAATATTTACAATAGGTACAAACAAACGGTAATAGCATTTTAAAAACCACTAAGGTTTGTAGGGATAATGCTATCATTTTCAGTCTACATCAAAGTGAAAACTGGGTAAGTGCATTTATTAATCATGAAGTATGTCTAGATTAGATAAAAAGTAATGTTTTAATTTTGCTTTAATGTTTTTTGGCGTAATTATGGGGAGTATTCTACTTGAGGGTAGTGAACTACGACTGTGTTTAGGATAATTGAAACTCAAGCAAAGCTTAAAGAACCGAATTCATCGCTTATATTTCGGTTTTGGCTCGACTGATTTCAATTTTTTTTTATGAGCCACCCCTAAAGTACTCTACCAAACAAAAAAAATAAATCATCAAAATCGATTACTAATTGGCGGAGATATCGCGTAACATACATACAAAAAAAACATACATTCGAATTGAGAACTTCCTTTTTTGAAGTCTGTTGGAAAGGGTAGCTAGGTGATCGCGAGAGTGTCCGCATAAACCTTCATTTAATACGTAGAAGACAAAACCAAAAGACCAAAGAAAAAGCTGTAGATTCAGAAAAACCTGAAATACATTAAACAACTGAGCACGATAGCGTCTCCAGACACGCGACTAGTAAAATACGAATTCAGTAAATAATTGAAACAGAAACGAGCTCCAGCAATAAAACTGAATAGAACATGGCTTGAGCCATCACGGCGAAACAACGAAACAAGAGCTGACAGACACTGAGTACTATTTTATATAGACTTGTCTTATCGGAGTCTTAAATTTCACTGTTTACTTTAAATTTTACTAAATATTTACTTATTTCGCTCCACGAATAACAATAGGAAATATCCATGACATTTACAATGTATATGTGAGAAAACCGGGTCTTTTCGCGCTTTTATTTTCAAAATAGCATTATTTTGACTAACCTCGACGTTTCGGCAGGGTTGCACCGGCCGTGGTCACGAGAGACTGAGGTGGCGGGTGTCGTCATCGTGGAATCCGGTTCTGATAAAGTGTTCGCGACGCGATTTATCGTCGAACGTATCCGAGGATATTGTTAGTGTTGTGTGTCGGTCCAGGGACTTAGAAAAACAAGTGCGGGTAGTTGTAAATACTGCTCGCTAATCAAGACGATGACACCCGCCACCTCAGTCTCTCGTGACCACGGCCGGTGCAACCCTGCCGAAACGTCGAGGTTAGTCAAAATAATGCTATTTTGAAAATAAAAGCGCGAAAAGACCCGGTTTTCTCACATAAACATGATTGAAGTTCGCGAAAGTTTAAAAAAATCTATTTACAATGTAGATTTTGTTCTTAGAATCTTTATAGATAAATGATTACACTTTTTGCACAGGCAAGCATTTGACCACTATCTCACCTGATGGAAAGTGTTGTGGTCGAAGATGGAGCATGCTTGCCTAGAAGATACCTGTTCACTCGAGATTTTAAGACTCCTAGATTGTACTTATCGGGAAACAGACTCGGGCAAAGAATTCCATTCCTTAGCAGTACGTATAATAAATGTGGAGGCAAAACGCTTCGTACGCACCCTTGGAATATCAACAATAAACCGATGACTGATAATGACACTTATTATTTCAATGCTTTTTAATTGGGGATTTTAATTAATAAAATGTAGTAAATGCATAGGAATTGATAAATTGCAAAACGCAATTAATGGCCAGACTAAATCATGACGTCATTGCCTGCATTTTTGATGTAACTGTATATGTAGGTAGCTTCACATTTGATATTGAGTTGTAAGTAAATTTGATATTTCTTACCAAATTGAGGGTAGTATGTAAGTTAAGCTGCCACTTGCAGTTAGACCGCGCACCAGTCTGCGATCTACCGCGATGCATAGAGGTCCATGCAGCCCTAGGTCGTCTCAAATCTCAAAGTTATATAAATTGTGAATACCTTCTAATATTTTAAACTTCTATCAAATAAACAATTTATGTGAATCGGTATTAGCGGGCCCGCCGCGCGAGGACTACCAGGCGTTTTGGTTAGTCACTTTGCATTTATTGAGCACTTGCTTCTCTTTTTGGTGGGATTGTTGTTTGTTGTTTTGACATGACACTCGACTCGTACGTTTTAAGTTTAACGTTTAAAGTTTTTGTCCGGGAAGTTCTTTACCAGCAATAATTACACTAATCTTATAAACCAATAAGTTTATGTATGTGTGTAAGCGAGTGACTATGTATTACGAGCTATTTCTAAAACTATTATTTAAGTTAAAGATAAAATGTTTATAAGTTTAATCAATAGTTTACGTTTTTGCAGATTTTTTTTCATTGCCCTTATCCCCTCACCAGGCTCTGCTAAAAACCACGTGGTTAAAAAAATGCTTTTTAGATACTTATATAAAAAATGTATCAGTATAATTCAGTTAAATAGGCTCTATATTCAAATAATCCGTTTCACCATTACGGGACAGATATATCGAATGTTTCGTGGAATACATTGCTACCTGTCGACCTCTACGTCGGAATTAGTTTCGCAATATGTGATGACCGAACTTAATACGACAAGGAAGAGGATATAACACATTTCAGTAGCATCAACAAAAACATCTACGAATAGTGTAGAACTTAGTAACCTACCAGTAGTGACTGTCTATATATTGTAAGAAACACGTGTCGTGAATTATGGAATGAATATTATGATAAAAGATCTCTGGGAAAAGGCATCTGGTACAAAGAAATTCAACCATGCCGTGCATTGACAACAGTAAGTATCCAATTATTTGGAATTGTTTATGCTACTTCCTATCTGATGCGTAAAGTGAACTCACCTTTATGTGCCTGTATGTGCATATCATATTTTAAATAATGCAAAGAGACGTATACAGCTCATATACAGCTCTATTGCCCGACAGAGGGGTATCAAGGTACAAGTTTTCTCCCCAAGGAAAATTTGTGTTTCCGGTTCTGGTTGTGATTGTGTGTGTGATGTGAATGTTTCCGGCACCCATTACACAGGTCAGTGTAGTGTGGGGATGTGAGTGTGAAAGCGTTTATATTTATATATTTACTCTAAGCGACATGATCGCTTTTCGCTAAGAGAACATTTTCTGCCTTAGAGCATTATATAAAGCTAAGTTAGCTTTTTAAGCTGTATTCTATATAAATTATTAAAAGAAAATAGTGTAGGTTTTTTTGAGACCCTTATTATGGAGTACTCTAGTGCTTTATAATATCTATTAGTCAAGCGCTTCAGAACGATTTCAATCTTCGATTTTGTACCACGTTCTTTCTGGCATTGTAATCGCGAGACTTTCAAAAAAAATTAATTTAATTTCAGACTAGTAATTGAACCGATTATTCTGTTATGATTTATAGAAATCACTTTATATAGGCCCGTTCATTCGCCGTCCAAGTAATTAAGGCCGTTATTACCGTATTGAGAGCCATCGATCGATAGTTCCATTAGTCAATATATTTTATCGTCGGTGAAATACGCGCAGCTGGGCGGAACGACATCGATGCGTTATTTCCGCCCAAGTTCATCAGAAAATAACCATTATTTAAACAGCTGTTCTTTTAACAAGTTGTCTTGTAAACACTTAACGCTTAAAAATACGAAGGGTATATACATCTTTTTTGATCGACTAAAAGTCGATTGTTTACTTTTTAACATTATGGTAGAAAATTAATTCATTATAACACTACATCACACTTAATATTATATAGACGTTTGTTACTTCTTCAAGCTCAACCGGCTGGACTAGTTTTGATGAAATTTGGTATGAAAGTAGATGAAACATCTGGAAAAACACATAGGCTACTTTTTATCGCGGTATTGTCCCGAAAACGTCTCTATGGCTGTCAGAAAGTTAAGACATCATTGGCATCAAAACGCGTGCAATAACGTCATAATTCAGTTAACCAATAGCGCGAGTTTGCTTTGTTTGATTTCTCATGCGTTTTTATCACATTGAAAACATTACAACACCATAAATCTCTATTGGCATTAAAACATAAATACAGCTTACAGATAAACTTATAAAGATATGTACAATGGGTATCACGGGTACAACGGTGTTATCGCTAAGAGCGATAGCGTCAGTTGAAAAATAAATAAACACATTGCTTAAACTACAATTAACATTACTTCTGTCTTTTATCAAGCAATAGTTTTCCAACCGCTAAGCATTAGCCAGATATTTTGGTTCTAGAGTGTTTACAACCCTTGACCACATCATGATTTACAAACAGGTTAGTTGTGAAAAATAATAGTGAGACTACCGTTTTACGTTAATGTTATGAAACTTACAGTAACTTTTTTGACAATGTCATTGATTCTAACTTTCTTTACTTGACGCATTCAATCACTGTTCAACGACGTAACGACGGCGTAACGGTGGCGCCGTAAAACGCGCACAGGTGGGCCTAACGACTGGTGCCGTTGGGCGTTGACTTGTTGCAATCGACTTGTCACTTTATTCAATGTAAGGTAGGAAGTGAAGTGCTGGGGTGAAGGTATAGAGAGTGTTGTATTCGATGGTGTTGAATTTTTGTCCTTGGCATAAAATTATCAATTTAAAATGTCATTAATGTTTTTTAATCAAAATTGGCCTATTAAAGAAAAAAAATATTTAAAAGAAAATGACGCTTTGGTGTCATCTCTCTTGTAAGAAAGAGAGGTTTGCATGAGTTTTGTCATCGTTTTTAAAATCATGTTGACGCGTAAACTTAATAACGTGTATGTAATACTGTTACTGACTATTAGAGATTGCAATAAACATTTGAATTTGAATTTATGTTGAGGGCAAAGATCAGCCCATTGCGTCAACTAGGTCATCAAGTCAAAACTGCGAGAAATCGCATGAAACATCAAACAAACAGAGCTTACACAGGCGTTCAGTACTAGATTGCTTTGTACCTAAGCGTCCGTTTAGTCGAGTACAATATCCTAAGCAAGGTATCAGCATGCATATTTGAACGTGCGAGTTGAGCCAAGGATATCTCGTGTATCGTCGTAGCACGGGAGCTACGAGTTATTTTGCCGTAGTATGCTACGATCACTCGTAGCTACGATGTACACTCGCAACGACGTTAGATCTACGGGATTTCGTAGCAGTAACGCTATGTAGTTTTACCGTACAAATGATGCTTAACTATTCGATATTTTTCAAAATATAGCTTCCGAATTCCAACAAAAGTTTTGCTTAAGAAGTTTAGATGATAATATTAAGATATATCTATTCAAAGTTAGATAAATGCCACATAAAACCCAAATCCAGATTTCGATCTGTATCTATTCCAGTCACGCGCTGCCCGAACAGAGCAAATCTGAGAATGCAAAATTACGAACCGAAAACGAGAAAAATTGCCACTATCTCTCGACCTACTAGAGGATCGTATATTAACGATTCAGCAGCTTTAAATAGAATCGAAAACGTGCCAACTTCCTCTCAACGTCGGCGGCGGCGCTAGGTGTCATATTATATTAATGTGGGACTTCTATTACGGAAATTTCTCTATCTAAAAGCGATATCAAGTTGCTGTCAAGGAGATCAAATCACAGACTTGGTCAGGTTTAATGGTTTACTGATATTACATTTTGGTTTCAGTAATAATTGGGGTGGCGTTTCGTAGAAGTCTGTCTCGACGTTGTTTCAGGCTATTAGAATTGCGGTTTCGGTTTTATAAATTAATTTATATTACATAGAAATTAGGCTATAATAAAATAAGTGATTTTTGTGTTACAAATTTTATTAAATAATTTTATTCTGGCCATGTTTATATAAAATAAGTCCCGAATCACAAAAATATTAAAACACAATGAAAAATTGGATGCAAATAAAAATGTATTTACAATGAGAAATGTGTTAATGAACATATTCTTGGATATTTTAAATCTAGCATAATAAGTTAAATTTAAGTTACTTATTAGCCTAATCTTGGCTAGATTGTAACAATAATAATAATTAAACGCAAGCAAATCTTAAAAAAACGACTTCACCGCTTTATCTTCGGAACCTTGATCAGTTTTAATGTATTATTATTGTCGATAACTCAAAAACAAGAGATAAGATCTTGATCAAATTTATATGGGACCAATTGGAAAGCAACATCTTTGAAACTGAAAAAAAAATTCGAAATCGGTTCACGTGGAAAGAAGTTGTGAGGTAACATACATACAATATATATATATATATATAGTCGACTTGAGTACCTCCTCTTTTTTTGGGAAGTCGGTAAAAAGTAGGAAACACGATATAATTAAAAAGTAAAAAAAAAAAATTCAATAACAAGACAAATTCTATATAATATTAGGCTATATATATATACATTAACATAAACACTTTCACACTCACCGCCCCACACTAAGTTCGAGGATTTGTGTCGTGAGTGCTGGAAACAATTACAACACAAAATTACACCCAGAACCAGAAACACAAATATACCTTGTAGAAACTACTAGTTTTTTCACCGGGAATCGAACCCGATATCGCTTTTTAACATGCGGACTGAAGTTCAGAATAAGTCCACTACATAGATGGTTAGGTCTGTTAGCAGTAAATTTTAATATGTATAGCAGTTTCGCAAACCATTTTGCATGGGTCCAGAGTGATGCATCGCTTATGTCTAACCCTTAAACTTACAGGTAAAGTGGAATATTTATGTTTGAATTAAGTTTAAAGTGCCTTCTAACTGCATTTTTGATGTTATATAGAGTTCAAGTAAACAAGGATTTTGCACCAAATTAAATATTTTAATGTTTTTTATTTCTACGCCTAGCGATAAGTGACGATGTGGTCGAGGATGGTAATCATGTTAGGCTAAAATACATAAACGCTTGCACACTTACAGCCCCACATTAAGTTCGATGACTTGTGTCGTGGGTGCCGGAAACATTCACATTACACACACAATCACAACCAGAACCAGAAACAATTCCATGGGTGAGAAAACTTGTGTTTCCGCCGGGAACCGAACCATCGGGTTCGGTTCAGCAGAGTATCGACTCTGCTTAGAAGGCGAACGCCACCCAACTCGGCCAATGGACAGTTCAAGTTTAGTAGATATATTTTTTTCGGTGGAAGGAGGTGAGCTACTCTATATTTAGGAGGGTAGCCAGCCAGCCGAGCACGTGGAAATGTTTAACCACTAAGAATTTCACTTGAAAGCTCGATGAAGATTCAAATTCGCGATCACCAGATTGGAAGGCGTGCTAACTACGACAATAGTGCCTCTTTGGAGTCATGTGAATAAACAATTATGAATATGCAGTTTTCACTGACATAACCGTAAACATAAATGCATTCAAACTTAGAGCAATAACTTGAAACATTCACATCACGCAAACACACCCTAGAACCAGAAACTCAAATTTCCTTTGGGGAGAAAACTTGTGTTCCCACAGGGAATCGAATCTGATACCTGTTACTTAAAAGGTGAACGCGTACCCAACTAAACCAGCAGATAGTTTTATTGTGTTAATATTTTGGCGTAAGCGTATTGTTTTGTTTTACTTCGACATTTCAGTAGAGTTGTATAATCCGTGGTCACAATATTTAATTACTTATTTAACAAATACAATATCATTTGAACCACAATCTGATCACTTCTACAGCTCTACGTTTTAGAGGTAACTCCCAAGACCACCGGAGGCTACCTATCTATAACTTAAGTCGCTTCCACACGGCACATAAGTCAATTAAGACCTCCTTTAGCGTAGTTTGTTAGAGTAAGCCCCCGGAGACCCATTCCTGGCACAATATTCCTGTTTCCCAATAAAGGGCAAAAGGGTAAAGCATTGAGAGGATTCTTGGCTTTTGTTGCTTTCAAAGTTTGAGTCAGAAAGGGGTTAGCTAAGTAGTGAAACCTGTTCTTGACTCTGGGCTTGAAAAGTGAATCGCTATGAGTTTGTAAGATTTGTGTGTATGTCTGTCTATGATGTAGTCCCGAAATTAATCATTTACATTTAGTAGCTGTTCATCAGCGACGGCCCAGTTGGCGCAGTGGGCATATCTCTGATTGTTGCGTTCGGTACCCGGCAGGAGCAGCATAATTTATATTTCCAAGAAACATTTGTGCTTCTCGTTCTGGGTGTGGTATTTGTTTTAATTTATGTTACGATTTATCCTTAAGGGTAAAACAATTATGCACAAACAAACAAAAAATGCACTCACAACCCCACACTAAGCTCAAATACTTGTATTGTGGGTGCCGGAAACAAATACATCACACACACGCATTAACACCCAGAACCAGAAACACTAATTTCCCTTAGGAGAAAACTGGTGTTCCCGTCGAGAATCGAACCCGATATCTCTGCTTAGAAGGCGAACGTGCTCTCAACCAACGGGCAATAAAGCGTAATGACGTGGATATAGAAAACCTGATCAACGTTTAATAGAAAATGAGACGTGTTCCAGGATACGAGGATTTGCGATAAATCCCTCTTGGGGCTTGTGGAGACGTAATTACTGAAAGACGATTAGATACTATATTTATTTAATATATGTTTTAGCTACGCCCTACGGATTTGGTATTATATCATAAAAACAACTTTCGTCCTATACTGTGGATAATATATTCGTTTTAAATCTACAAACTCTGAATGAAATAAATACATTCGTGTCGAATATCGAAGCCGAGGTTTCCTCTTAACAATTATTATTATTTTGCCAATCTGTTCGCCTTTATAATAATTAATATCCGGATGACCGAGTTTTGCTCGGTTTTTTGGTTATGGTAGAATGTGTTTGAATTTGTAGCCTCAGAGAGCTCCATCTAGTGTCGAGTAGAAACAGTTTTTTACATCGGTCATGGCGTAATAGATGGCGCTGATAGTTTCTTAAACCCGGTTTTTCAAATGCAGTTTGAGAACCGAGTATTTCTCGGACCTGGAACGTTGATAAATCGATTCCTTGGGCCGAAAAACCCCTAATCTGTAACTTTAATGAATATCGTTGGAGCCGTTTCCGAGGTCCTGATTACACATATAATATATACAAGAATTGCTCGTTTAAAGATATTAGAAAGATTATGTCTTTTATAACACAAATTATGAGTTACCAAAATTAACAAGTCAGCGTGCTTTGAGCATAAAAGTTGCATGAGACTCTTGAATTTTTTTCTCTTTTTGTTCTTACTTTATATTGCATGCTAATTTTAGACAAATTATGTACTTAATATTATAATTTCCTGTCATTTACTTTTTGCTGTACCCATACAGGGTCTGTAATGATTCTTATTTATGTATGACTTCTTAATTACTTACAGAATGCAATAAAAAAATTAATTTGAATTTGAAATCGGTTTCACCGCACCACACTTTTGATTGTTTTTAGCCACCGACGCAAATAGTGTGGTTAACGTGTGTATCTGTCTGTGGAATCATAGCTCCCAATTGGATGAAGTAATTTTGTTTTAGAGTTGTTTATTTGAAAGATGACTAGATTGAAAATGTTTTTGCTTTATTTGGTGCAATTCGGAGCAGATCGTTGCCAGGTAGATCGCCAATTGTAATGCAAGCAGCTCTAGATGTTGATAAAAATATGCAATGAGTTTTTAAAATAACTTTTCATGTAAATGAAGAACAGAATTACAGTTGATTACGATATATTGTAAACAGATGAAAACAATTTGGCCCAAGCTAAAACAGAGACGCTTCGCTCGCGATACGCGCTCGCTCGGTCAATAACAGGTAAGCTCTGATACAGCCAGATTATATTTATCTGCTCTTATATTCGTGGTCTTTTATTAACTTTAAGCAAATAATGACTATATTTTTCATTTTAATTTTCAAAAATATTTTCATTTCATATGTGTTTTTTTTTATTCGTGATACGCAAACTTTTGACCACCTTCTCACCTTATGGTAAGCGACGATGTGGTCGACGATTGCCTAAAAAATACCTATTCACTCGCTACTTGAAGACTTCCATATTGTACTCATCATGAAACACCGACTCAGGTAAGGAGTTCCATTCCTTTGCGGTTCGCACAACGAATGTGGAGGCAAAACGCTTCGTTCGCATTTGTGGAATGTCCACCATATAGCGGTGTCACTTAGCAGTTTGTCTGCTTGTCCGATGATAGAATGGGGATGGGAAAATCTAGATCGTGCAGTTCCTTAGTACACTCACCGAAATGTATCCGATAAAAAACCGAGAGACTGGCTACCATGCGGCGATGACCCAAGCTCTGAAGCTTTGAATTAGTCAGCTGCTCGCTACCAATGAGTCTCTCGGCTCTACGCTCAATGGTGTCAAGAGCCTCAAGCTGGTACTTAGCTGAACAGTTCCAAAGATGATAACAGTACTCCATACATGAACGGACTTGTGCTTGATACAAATTGAGCAACGATTTTCGAATCTTTTATTCATGACCTTAGCACATGAACCAACCGCAAGACTAATAGAGACAAAAAAATATGCTATTAAAATCTCACACATCCCTGTTGTTGTCAACCAATTAAAACTAAAAATAGCAAATAGGTCGTTCCGCGTCAACTACATTGTTTCCATTTTTCCCGGATTCCCGGAATCCCAGCTATTAAACGATAAAACGATATTAAGCCGGCGCTCGATCACAGTTAAACTGCGCTTTTATGGCCGCTACCGCAAATCTGCTGGAGGAGACAATAGATGGTTACTTCCAATTGTAGGAGGGTACCTAACGAGTGAACTTCGTGATGCAAACTTCAGCAAGACTTTTGAGCTGCCCACAATTTTTAGAGCAACCGCCTACATCCGTGGGAAGTACGTTTCGAATGCTTTCAGTTTCTAAAGACTTTGTCAGTCATGATGCATGTAGTTCGAACAGAACGGCGTGTGGGACGCGGGCGCGAGCATGGGTCGCCCGCGTCCCGCCATTCAAGCCAGGTGTCCTGTGTGACGAAAGCATGTTTCTAATTTTCTACATCTATGTTTTTCTCCGAATTTGAAATTCGCGGAAACAACTGCTCTAATTATCTTTAATGAAGTTAACAAAAAGTGATCAAAACTAAAAAATAAGTCAAAACCAGACGCGCACGCAAGGCAATCATTTGTCCAAAATTTCACATTGTGGAAAGTAATGATGCGGCCGAAGATGTAGCATGCTTGCCTAGTAAGTACCTTTTCACGGCACTCTTGACTCAAATTATTATCGAACATATTATTGTGGGGCTGTGAGTGTAAATGATTTTGTTTTATGTAAATGTAGCTCATCTTCTAAACCTAAAATTCTTCAAAATCAATCTAGCTATTGGCAGAGATATAGTTTTAAACACACTCACACACACACACACACACACGAATAAACTTTGGGATTATAAATAATATAAATGTAATTGAGTATATAAACCTAAATTGGTCAAGAATTTGTTTATTAATGTCAGAAAGAGGTCCACGGGCCTATATTAAACGGGGCATCGCAGGGTCATATTTCGGGGAAACTACTGCATGATATATCGGCTGTAATAAACATTTTATTTATATTAGTTACACTATCCACCCAACGAAAACAACATTCATACACAATTTCCCTAGCAAATTCACAAGACCCATCCCATGTTATCTTGCCATTCTATCTGGACCCACTCTCCTCTGTCGTAAGTTTATAGCAATGAATTTGGATAGCAGCCAGTGGAGTGTAGCCCTAAATGGCTTTAGACGCCGACGAAGATTGATAGTCAGGATGCCGAATTAAAATCGCAATGGGATAAAAAAATACATTTATTTTCAGGATACGCTGGGGAAGTTTTTTTAAGTATTTGTTAGATAAATAACGATGTAATGTTTTTATCAATTATGTCGGTTAGTTATCGTACGATAAAATGTATTTTTACCGACTTCCCAAAAAAGGAGGAGGTAATCAAGTCAAATATTTTTTTTTTTTTTTTACTTCTAGAGTACTTCTTACAAAGTGCCCTATTATAATTACAATCTAGCCAAACTATGGCTAATCAGTAATTTAACTTTAACTTAAACTGCTACATTGCTTAACTAAGAATGTGTCCATTAACACTTTTCTTATTGTCTCTATTTAATCAAGTCAAATGTATTTTTTTTTTTTTATTTGTGTTACTTCATTACTTCTCTCCACGTGAGCTGATTTCAAAATTTTTTTTTTTAGTTTGAAATATGTTACTTTCTTATTGGTCCCATTTAAATTTGTTCAAGATCTGTACAGTAGTTCTTGAAATATCGTCAATAATGTCTATTTTGTGACGAATACTGCGTACTTTGACGATGTTCTGGTTTACCCGACTTCAAAAGTTACCTCGCAACTTCTTTCGTTTTCGATGATTCTTTTTATTTGAAAGCTGGTGGATCAAGGTTCCGATGATAAAGCGGTGAAGTCGGTTTTTTTAAGCTTTTCTTGCGTTTAATTATAAAAAAGAAAGTTATCCAATCGTATCGATTCGGTAACCGAAAATTTCTCAATCAGGCTGGTTCGATAATCATGAAGAATTTTACTGTCGTTGAGCGGAGATATCGGGGTTAAAATCGCAAAAAAAACACATTATACTTAAGACATCGCGTATTTTTTGATATGGCTGAACCATATTTGACGACCCAGTTGGCGCAGTTGACAGGTGTCCGCCCTCTGCGCCGTAGGTCCTGGGTTCGATTCCCGGCAGGAGCACAAATTCCTTCCCAAGGGATATTTGTGCTTCTGGTTCTGGGTGTAATGTGTGTGTGTGTGATGTGAATGTTTCCGGCACCCACGATACAAGTCTTTGAACTTAGTGTGAAAGCCTTAAAAAAAAAATATATGCGATGTATTAAGCTCAAAGAGCCACTTGTTTTAATATTTTAAAACTAAACACATTTTATTTAATTCTTTTGGTTTATGCTTGTTACCTATTCATTACACTAGTAGTTTGCCTCGAACAAACCCTCACAATTACATTTTGCCTTATAGAAAAATATTATTGAGGTTATTTGCCTATACCTAACTTTTGCACCTAACTGTTAAAGTATAGGATATATTGTACGTAAGTTATCGTTATAAATATGAAGTCATTTTTTTTTATGAACCACGGGACGAACTAGGTCTAGAACAGTGACTTTAGTATCCTATCCATTGCTCATATATCCCATATCTTTTAATTTTAAATTATCAGATCTCTTTTTACTACTGATTCAAGCTTTTCCATTGGTAATTCAGTTACAATCTTGTTAGTACATCATGAATATGCATTGAATATGTAATTTTTAGGCAGTCATTTTTGAAAATGCATCGCTGCAATATTATATTTCCAAATCGACATTATCACTCGTACGAAACCTCTGAAACTTACCGTTGTGGCGTCATCTTGCTATCGTGGATCGTACGGCGTGACAGTATAACATACTGCTTTAATATGTTGGTGTCAAAGCACTGACATTCACTCTGTGGTTGGGGTTTGTGGCTTCATATAGTGGAAATACGTTTTAGATCGCTTTGTAATACAAGATCTGCACTAGTAGTATGCTAAGTAGAAACTAGAATAACGCTGAGTTGGAGCCGACTTGCCACAGTTACGAGTACATTATAATTGTGCACCTTTTTAACCGACTTAAAAAACTTTGATGATTTATTTTTTTTGGTAGAGTATACTTAAGAGGTGGTCCCAGATTTTTTTTATCGAAATCGATCAAGCCAAAACCGAAATATAAGCGATGGAAACGGTTTGTTAAGCTTTGCTTGCGTTTCAATTATTAGGTATTGAAAAATCACGATTAAAAATGAGGGTTAGGAGGGTGAAAAATACTTAACGACTTAGGATGGGTTAGGATGGTGTACACCTCCTATCTCTGGTTTAAGATGTTTTATTTTCTCAAAAAGAATAACATTCACTTAAGTGAGAAAATGAAGGTATTTAGACAGTATTTTGGCGTCTTATAGGTGCATTTTAACATTATTTATACAATCTGATCTAATGAGGGTAGGTATGTTAAAAAAAAGTGTTCACTAATTATAAGAATTATAAGATAAAATCCATATGACCGAGCTTTGCTCGGTTTTTTGTTTTTGGTAGAATGTGTTTGAATTTGTAGCCTCAAAAATCTCCATTTAGTGTTGAGTAGAAACAGTTTTTTACATCGGTCATGGCGTAATAGATGGCGCTGATAGTTTCTTAAACCCGGTTTTTCAAATGCAGTTTGGGAACCGAGCATTTCTCGGACCTGGAACATTGATAAATCGATTCCTTGGGCCGAAAAACCCCTAATCTGTAACTTTCATGAAAAACGTTGGAGCCGTTTCCGAGATCCTGATTACACACACATATATATATATAAGAATTGCTCGTTTAAAGATATTAGATTCGTTCGACCATACTTTGTTGACACACAGAACAAGTGTCACATCTATCAAACATATATAATAATACAAATATATAATAAACATACATAACAGATAGAAACGGCTAGGGCTAGACCGATATTAATGTTTTATTTATATATAAATATATATATATATATATATATATATATATATATATATATATATAACATTAATATCGGTATAGCCTAGCTGTTTCGGAGGAGTGCGACTATAAACACCGAGACACGAGATTTTTATGTATCAGAAGAAGATAATCAATAACACCCGGTTATTCTTTGTCTGTCCTTTGAGACACACAATACCTATTTGTATCCAATTCCATTAATGAAGCAAACCTCAAATAAACCGCGTGATTGAGTCCATTTGATACGGTTGTTGGCGTTCAACCTGACTTAGTAATTAACTAGGTGACACGTAATGGTCGGCTTCCGCAACCAATGTATAAAAGATTAACTTGGGCGACGAGCCAACAGACTTTATAGGATGCCTAGTAATCCTATGAGAGCATAGATTGGTTCATGAAATAGCCTTTCTGGTATGGCGCATGATTACTTAACATAAGTTTCGTTTGATCTCAAAATGAAGATAGCTTCGTCTATATTTCCTTTTTTTATGTGGGTGGAAATCTTTTAAAAATACTCATTAGTTTGGGGAGCATCCGGGTTATGTGAGATTTCCACTCAATAAAACCCCCTCGATGGCCAACCTCAGATGATATTGGAGGGCTCCAGGGTCTCGCTAAACGCCACTGATACCTTCTATCCACCTTGCTTTTTAACTTTTCCCGGAAACACTGACATTTGTGCCTCCGTTCCGTCACAACGAGAATGCTGTTGAAGGTTTGGGCCTTCTTCAACATCCCGGCATCCCCACAACAGTAGGAGACCACACCCTACTGCTGTCCTCCTCGGGCACGTATGAGTGGTGGTTCGAGCCCCAACTTCAATCCCCTCGTGACTAAAGGATCCCTTTTAATCGCCTCTTACGACAGTCAGGGTATACCGTAGCAATATTATAATGCCCTGGCTATTGGGCTAGCTTCGTCTATTTACTCGAAGCCTTATTTATTTAGTCTAAGCTTCACTCGTATATACGCAACATAAAAATATAATAATATTTTTTAGGTATTTCTATGTTTCTTAAATATAATTAACAATATCGTGGAGGAAATCTGTGTGTAAAAATCAATCTCTTTGTGTAAAGCGTGATCTTGCGTAGCCATAATTCTAATTGATTTATATATAGCATATAGCAGCTTAATTTGACTCTAGGCTTTTATGCGTTGCTAGCAACGCACGGGTGTATTTTACAAAAGAAAAAGACGATAATGTCGCAAAATTTTATCTGCAGCGGGGGCTTTCAATCAAATTTATTTGCATAAGACATGCGGATGAAGCGTTTTGCTTCCTCATTTATTCTGCGAACCACTAAAGAAGTAGAAGACCCACAGAATCAGTGTTTTTTCTGACAAGTCCAAATTGGAAGTCTACAAGGCGCGATTAAATAGACCTCTTTTTGGTTAATGTGCTGTAATATCGACTGCATCATCATTTAACATCAGGTGAGATAATGTTTAAGTGTTTGGCTATCAAAAATTAAAAACACCTCTATGTAATTATGTAGAGCTTTTCTTTAAAGTGAGAAGGTACCTAGTGGAAATTTCCACTACTAGTTTTGTTTGTTCGTGCAATCTACGATATGGGCGAATTTCTCAGAGAATTCTTTAAAAAAACAGGCCATGCTTTCGCTTTACATCTTTGATAATATTATGCATGTTCCCAAAAATATTGTTAAATATGAATTAAGAAACGACGCACACAATCTTAAAACTTAGCATAAACATACAGAGCGCGCATTTAAATTTAGTAAAATTAATAAATTTTTAATGGCAAATGGGATTAGATTTTACAATAACATTCCTAAAATTATGACTTAATTACCACTGGGAAAGTTTAAATCAGTATTAAAGCGGGCATTAATTAAGAAAGCTTATTATAAAACGATTGACTACATTAATGACAAGGATGCATGGAGGAAAACTGAACAAGCGCATTCTAGCGTCTATAGAATATATGTAGATATACCTAGGCTAATGTCATTCATGTATTAGTGCTTAAGAATGATCTAAAAAAAAAATTTATAAAAAAATGCGCCACCGAGTTTCTTGCCAAGTTCTTCTCGAGATGGTAGTAATTTTGCAAATCGGGCTGTAGTGTCATTAACATTCATGAGTGCCTGCTTGGGGCCCATGCGAATAAACGATTTTGATTTTGACTTGAAACTAGGTTAAAGGGCGGATCCGATTCGAGATGCTGAGAAGCCGTTTTATATCTCCAATGAAACGAAGAAGTTTCTTTACTAGTTAGGTGTATAAGATACAGGCTGTCAGACGAGCCTGGTGTATTCTCCTAGACGCTCTGTGCACTTAGTCTTCATATTCTAAAGATTTTATAGCTTCTGCAAAAGCGTTATATAAAAACATTTTTTAAATTGAAAAGTACTAGGTAGGTACATCTCTTCGAGATTTTCTCGAGATTGGCTTCCTTATATTTTTAATAATTGACCTAGCGAAGTACTATTTCAAAATTGACTAGTGCGTTTTATATAGTCCGTCCGTATGTCCGTCAGTCCATCTATCAGAGGCATTTAGTCTAAACCATAAAAGTGATCAACTTAAATTCTCAGAGAATAAGTAAAGCCTAAAAAAATGGCCCAAAGCAAAAAATGCCAATTAAAATTACATAAATTAAAATATTTAGGGGCACTCATACACAAAGTTGGAGAACTCTACTTTGAAAGTTCTTTTTAACAATACCTCACTATTGTTGAACAGAATTTGAGAAGTAGAGTAAGAAACCGTTATTAAAAAAAACTATGGCGGAAAATAACAATGAAAGAATTTATATTTTAACCAATATTTGACTCAGTTGGCACGGTGGGCACTTGCCCAAAACGAGTCGAATAAGTATCTTCCTTTTTGCACCGTGGGTCCTGGTTTCGATTCCCGGCAGGAGTACAATGTAAGTATGTTTGAATATTTATTTTAATGTATTAGCATCTCTTTTAAGCTGTCAATAAAAAGTTATTGTATTGTATAAATTACGCGTTGTATGTTAGTGTAAGAAAATTAATTACTTAAATTATATAATATAGGTAAAAAAAAAGACGTGTGGCACTCGGGGACTGCCGCGGTAAAGCTATTGCACAGCATTTTTTATTTTTCAGTTTCATTTTTCTTCACAAAAAGTTTTCGGTCGAAATAACCATATAGGTCTTGACGTTTACTTTAAAAACGTAAACGTCAAGACCTATACGCTTATTTCGAAGTCAAAGTTAGAAGACTCAGTAGCCGATTGGTATTGGATACTGAAACGCATGCATCGGTACGGAGTTCGCATCTGAACGTTACCGAAAACTTTTTGTGAAGTCGCTTGAGTGGAGGGCGTTAGGTTTTTTCGTTACGGAATTTCTGGATTAGGTCTCCACGCTCAAGGCCCGCGATAGAAGCTATGCAATAGCTTAATAAAATGTAACATAAATGTATGTTAGTAGAAGTCAATATTGAACAAACGTAATAAGCCTCAAGCATGTAGCCAACGTCTACTCAACAATAGTCGAAACTCTTACCCGGGGCAATTTGAAACTTAAATTATATCTTCGCTTCCAACTCGTGTCGGTAGCTTCTTAGTTACAAAGTTTAAAGGAGTTCCGCTTTGGTTTGTTGCTATTTTACTTTGGAAAATGTCAGTATCAAATTATTTTAAACACACTGAGAAAAATGTCTCGTTGCTGTTATATGTATCAAGATTTTTTTTAAACGCACAACATACAATTTTTTAAATACGCAACGTAATATTTTATATATAAAGTTATTTTTAAACAGATGGAGAAAAAAGTCAGGTAAAAAAAGTGATAAGTTTTTTCTGATAATAAAATAAAATAAAGCAAAATTAATAACTATAAGGATACTTAAATTTTTTTGCTTAAATTTTTTTTTTAAATAAACAAATGAAACTCTGTTAATCATTATGAAAATTCCAAAACTCTACAAAACTAACATGGTTTCAAAAATAAATTAATGAAACTCTGTTTATCATTATGATAGTTCCAAATTCCACCACAACTCTAGTATATCACTTCCCAATTCAAAGCCTTCATAATTTTAAATTTAAGACCAATTCAAACAAGCTTCGCCTCCCTCGTATCTCCAGTTTTATCTAAATTGCCCAATAAAAATCCCCTTTCTAATAAGGAGCCGTCTGTTTCTAAAGGTGAAAAGGCTATAAAAAATAGTTTAACCAATTCACCGTTTTCGCTGGTTTAGCCAGAGGTCCGACAGCGGATAATTTCGTAATTAAAACATCTAGAGCAACCTCTTTCAAAGGTAAAGTTCGCGCCACTTAGAAGGCCATTCCGTACTGTGTAAAATTTGTGCCCTCGGTTTTTACAGCTTTGAAGAGGGTCGCCGAGCAAAAATTAATAGTCGAACACAATGACACTTAATTTACAAAGTTTTAATTTTAGTTGAATTTTTTTCTATTGAGATTGCGATGTTATTCGGTAGCGGTGTTATAATTTCAAGACAAGGTGGAAAAGATTTTTATGGGTATAATTTAACGCCACCAAAAAATCTAAACGGTTACCAAAATGGATAAATGGTCACCATATCACATATCCTAAAATAAAATTTCCTGTGACAGAACCGAATCGGATAACAGTAGGTTAAGGTTTTTTTTTAATAATTAATACAAAAATATTTATAATTTAAAGCCGATTTTTATTACAAGACTATATTATTTTAATTAATTAAATTCATTTTTCATCAACCCACATTCATAACAGTCATAAGTACATATTGTTATTTATTCGTGTTCAACCAACAATTACTACATTAATTATGTGTTTATATGAAACTTGTTAGAATTATTTAATTCTAAAAGCAATAGCAATTAAAGGCGAGTTAATTCCACCATGCCTATTTTACCATCTAACAACCAGACAAACTGTCAAATGTCATCCATTTATGGTTGACATACCAGTTCGCTCGAAGCGTTTTGCTTCTACGTTCATTATCCGTACAGCGAAGGAATGTAATTCATTGCCTGCGTCATTGTTCCCCGAGGGGTATAATCTGGGAGTCTTCAAATCAAGAGTGAATAGGTATCTTCTAGGCAAGCATGTCACATCGTCGGCGCCGCGTTATCTAACCGTCAACTTCTACCGTCTGTAAGTAGTCTGAAAATAGTCGAGTACAAAGTTGGCATTTTCTACGTGATTCAAGCCGTAAACAACAAATTATGATTAGTGTATATAACATAAATTATGATTATAAATTATGTTTAATACTCACGATAGTTTAATTTTTTTATTTAATCATGTTTATACACCCTTAGCAGTATATTATTTTGGACTTTTTTATATTAAGGCCCGATCCTGTACTACACAATATTCTCATAAATAAACATAATTTAATCAAAATTTCATTTAATTTATATCATTGTGGTTAAAAGTCCAGTTACAAAATATTTATATATATATATGTGTAAATTCATAGTAAAGCGATATAAAGCTCAATAGCTACACCACTATCATATAGTCTACTAGCCATGTCCCGCGGCTTCGTCTTCGTTTATCATGTTAAAAAGTAGTTTATAGGTATGTTAACACTAGGTGTAAGCATTGTATATTGTAAATGTCATCCAAATCCGTTCAGTGGTTAAAGCTTGAATTGAAAACAAGAGTTGGTACATACAATACAATACAAATACTCTTTATTGAAAAACCAATACAAAAAAAATCTTAAAAACTAACTAAATAAATAAATCTTATAGAGGTTTCACAATAGGCGGTCTTATCGCATAAAGCAATCTCTTCCAGACATGGATATACATTTTATAATAAACTGCATCTGGCGGAGATGTACACTAAAAGTAAGAAATAAATAGAGAATAGAACTATTAATATACATACTACGTAGGTATGTGGTACCTACTTTGTATGTTTGTTTTTTCTCAAGCTTTCGGGTTTATTATATCAAAAATGATGTTTGGTAGTTAAATTTAATAGTTCGTTCAAAAATTTTCGCATAACTTGAGACCCTTGAGTCCTTAACCCACGAAAACTAAACCCTACATAAGTACTCAATAATTAATTAACGTATATCGAAACTTTCCCAACATCCGGATAACTGAACAAAGCTAAATATTTAAACTTTAACTTTGAACTAAAATTTGATCACTTTTCTTCCTATTTCATGCTATATTTTGAACAAGATAAAGTTTAATTTTGCGTGCAAGTAATTTTTGGAGATGCTAAGTGCTTATAATTTTATTTTGGACCAAGGTATGAGGTTGCTTTTATTCGTAATGTTTTTATCAGCGCTGCGGACCCCCCGAAGTGTTAGGGTAATGTTTAGAAAACGGCGCCTAGAGCATTGTTTGTGTTATAAAATGAGAGGAAGCAGACATAGCTAGTTTTTTAAGATGTTTTGTAGGTAACTTAGTTCTTTGCTGTATATAGTTTTAGTTTAGTTTCAGGATATATAGGCAATTGGCCCGTAGATAGCCACCCTAGTAATTATATTATTCTTGATTACAAAAAAAAAATAGATGTTAAGTAAAACCTAACGTATTTCTAAAGTAGCGATGTCTGCGTACGAAGGCAGTAATTCATTTTTTTTAACAGCAATTACTTACACGTTTATGTCGCTTGGCAATCGTCAAACTTATTTCTTCAACGGTTAAAAACCCTCATTCGTTACTCTGAGATTATAAGATAGTAAATATCTCTATGCCCATCAAAATAATATGTATATTTTTTATTACCATACAACAATAACTCTTTATAAAAACAAAATATGAATACATCTTATAGAGAAACTTATAAAGATTGGTACAACGTGCTGTCTTATCGTCAAGAGGGATCTTTTCAGACTACCTTTGGATGGAAATATTAATGTAAAATTAATGTATTGATAGTGGTGTGATAATTTGTATGAAATACGTTAGTAAATAAATATGTACTAAGACATTATTTAACTACACAATCATTACTTATAAATTAAAATAGTTTTCTACTAATCAATCTACCTAATCAAATAAACTTACATAAAATAAATAATTGATCTCTGTGGTTTGATTCCAATAGGTTTTCGGTATTTATTTATTTATGAACGCCAACATAACATACACTATTTGGTGGCGCGAGTAAAATCGCTGGCGTGTAAATCGCCCACCATTTACATATTAATATTTTTAATGATAGCGGTAAATTATTTTGAACATTGGCAAAAATCAGTAGGGATACACGAATCAATTTACAGTGTTTATTTAAGCCCACGTACCTTAGACTGCTTCGAAACCGCCTCCGGAGCTCCCCAAGAAAGGAACTACAGCAAACTGTATGTATGCCTAAGCGCACACACACAACTCCACGTCGCGCCGGCCGGCGAGTTTGAATCCGAAAACATCCGAAAATATACGAGGCAGTGAACACTAAATCACTTCACAGATGAAGCGGTCGATCACAAGATACACGATTAAGTTTTTATTTTAAGTCCTGGTTAATTAGATGATAATTATTTAATTAGTTTTCTACGTCACAAAATTCAATAGCGGAGCGTTTTTTGTCAACCACACGGAGGGGTGACACACACGAATGATGTCGCGAGCGCAAAATGTCACTCGATACAACTGCAAGTAGCGCCATCTCTGGGAATTTCCTTGAACGATCTCTAACAGTGGTCAGCAGAGAGCCTAATACACTGCAAATGTACACAAATATCCAAAGATTCTTGCCAATATGAATATTAGGTATATAAAGTGAAGTATTTATTCACAGATGTATAATTTACATTTATTTTTTATATTATAAAAGGCAAAGACGCCTCACCACTATTACAATCAACATATTTTAAAATATCGTTGTGTAACAAGTTAAGTGTCATTATAATTATAGGTAAGGACTACATTCAATACGTTTTGCGAGATTACATATGAAATAAATAGATAATAACATCTGCTATTTTATAAACAATCAAGTGTAGCCATTTGGAGTAGAAACGCTGGGTCCATGGGGACCAGGTGCACTTGAAATTTATAAAGATTTGGCTGGGAGACTGAAAGAGACGACACGTGACCAAAATGCCGGTTTGTATTTTGCACAGCAATTAAGTCTCGCTGTACAACGAGGTAACGCAGCCAGCATTTTGGGCACACTGCCGACCAATTACTTTTTGTATTAGGTAAGTAGTTACTTATTGTAGATATTTCACTGTTCAATAAAAAATAAGTTACAGTAAGTATATGTATGAACCAAATTTCAGCCTTCTAAAACTTAATTAAAAGCTTTTACAATTAAATCTATTAATGCAAACATTGATAGACATGACATTAGGTTTTTCTACAGAAACGCTTCCAAGCTCTCCAATATAACTATAAATTGTCGGAGCGAACACCTGATATCGACCGTATAATTTTCAAATTATGTCAGATAGGTGAACTATCCGAACAGAAGTTAGTCGTAGTTAGTCGTAGTTATCTCAAGTCGAGACCGGACGGTAAATCGGTTGGTCTGTCGCAGACTGGCGCTATTAGCTTGATATTACAAGTTATACTGTCCGTTCGTTAGAACACGTCGACATTGACAGTGATTTTCAGTTTCTATTAGTTAGAAAAGTTTTCAAAAGTTTCAAAATTCATTGCCTTCTTTAAATTAAATTATTAATAAAGCGAGCATCGGGTTGGATCCCCGATGGGAACACAATGGCCGTGATGTAAATGTTTCTGACATACACTAGTTTTCGAACTTATTTTAGGGCTGTGTGTGTGAAAGCTTTAATATTTTTATTATTTATACTGATTGACAAAGTTAAGCAATATTCAGTCAGACCACTGCTTCGTTGAGTGACCGTTTAGTGGGATTTTCAACTGAGTGTCACCGTGCTTCGGAGGGCACGTTAAGCTGTCGATCCCGGTTGTTAGTAGTAAGTCAACAGTAGTAAAGCCATGTCGGATGCCTTCAGGCGGCCTGAAAAATCCTGACCCTAGTCTGCTGCCCACTAGTCTATACGAGAAGCAAGCAAGCATTATCGATCAAACGTTCGATAAACTTTCAAAAGTTAAAACATTATTAATCGAAGCATTTTGCAGCTCAAGTATCATAGGTTTGTATCCTACCTCGATGTTTTTTACCGACTTCCAAAAAAAGGAGGAGGTACTCAAGTCGACTGTATTTTTTTATTTTTTACGTGTGCTACCTCATAACTTCTCTCTAAAATTTATTTTTCATTTGAAAGATGTTGCTTTCTAATTGATCCTATTTAAATTTGATCAAGATGTGATCAGTAGTTCTTGAAATATCGTCAATAATGCCTATTTTGTGGACTACTTTGACGATGTTCTCGTTTAACCGCCTCCAAAAGTTACCTCATAACTACTTTCGTTGTGAGCCGATTTTGATGACTATTTTTTATTTGAAAGCTGGTGCTTTTCATGTGGTCCAATTGAAATTTGATTAAGATCTGATTTCTAGTTTCTGAGTTATAGTCAATAATGTGTGTTTAATACATTAAATCTGATCAAGGTTCCTAAGATAAAGCGGTGAAATCGGATTTTTAAGCTTTGCTTGCGTTAAATTATTTCTTATTTTGACCGATGTTAAAATATTAGACAACACATTTTAACTATATAAGGTTTGTCGAACGTTTTATATTATTAAAAATAAAGAGCTTCGTTCAATGTCTGCACTGAACATTTATTAAACCGACAAAGCTGATGTTACTGGAAATGCTGAAATTCCTTAAAGCCGCGTAAAAAATGTTTAAGGAGATTCCAAAGACTGGGATTTGAGAGTAAGTCACAGCTCTTAACTTACAGAGCTTTTTAAATTTTACTTATACCTAAAGCCATTAAAATGTTTACTAACGTTACTACGGGCCAATTGCCTATATTTCCTAAAACTAAACTAAAACGATGTACAGCAAAGAACTAAGTTAAATACAAGACATCGAGCTTATAGGTAACTCAAGTGCTCAAGCCCACTACCAGTGCGTAGCGTTCCCATCATGCTGGCGGCATTGCCTCTCTGAATTGCAATGCTAATACGTTGAGCCAAATAAGTGCCAGCATTTTGATCACGCGTCGCTTCAACTAGGCGCTCTGATAGAATTTTGAAAATAGAATGAGCTCCCGGTCCCCACGGAACCAGTGTCTCAACACCAAACGGCTCAAATATGTAACCACTGCCAAGGTTTCCACGTTACTTAGTTGTAATAATACACAGCGTAGGATTCGGGAGCTAAGGGGCTCAAGCCTTTCCAAAATCATCTGAGTTCAAATTTACCTAAAAGAAATGTACCCTCGGCTGGGTCAAGCCAAACAACAATCCTGAATTCACCCACTTATGTCGTGGGTGCCGGAAACATTCAGATCATATGGACCGTCACAACCAAAATCAGAAACTCAAATTTTCCTTGTGAATAAAACTTGTGTTTCCATCGGGGGTCGAACCCGATACCCCTGCTTAGAAACGAACGCGCACCCAACTGAGCCAACGGGTAGTTCAATAATAAACTAAGATTAGTTATTTTTCAACAGCTCTGAAAGTACAGTTTATTTTTCGCTGGAATAAGCTACACAGTGTTACTAGTTCAGCTTGGAATTGTTTTTGGCACAATCCCAAAGCTAACTGATGAAGTGGGACATAATATGTAACAAAATGAAGCAGTTAACGAAAACTTCGCCAGCGAATATACATATATAAAAATCAATATACAAACTTGCTTGAAGAGACATTAAGCTTTTCATTTACAGAAAAATAATTAGGGTTATATCACGAGACTTAATCCCACTCAAGAAGACGTCTTCTTTTGATCTTGTGTGATGTAAATAAAAAGGTTTAAGCGCGATTTAGTTGAGTTATATTATAACCTTAACGATGTGTTGCAAAAGTTACAAGAAGAATAACTATAAAGATGATATATTATCATTGATCAAGCGAAACGAGATCTCTTAGTTCACTTGGATGGTTCAGCACTCTGTCCGTCCGTCCGTCTGTCATAGGCATCTAGCATCAAATCCATGCAAACGAGCAAATTCAAATTCTCAGAGAACATGTAAATCTATGGTTTAAAGCCAGATATGGCAATTAAAATGATCTATGGTTTAAAGCCAGATATGGCAATTAAAATTAAAATGATAAAAATTTAAATAATAAGGTGGCACCCATCTATATAAAAGGGAGCACAATATTGGAACGAAAGTTCCTTATCGCGCGTTGCGAAAGGGGGCTAGACGGAAAAAAATGAGATCAATAGTTGTAACGACCCTTTTGCTATAGTTGTAAGTCATACCACGTTCTCGTCCGATCACCGAAGTTAAGCAACGTCGGGCGCGGTCAGTACTTTTTTTATTTTTATTTCTAGATAGGCAAGATAGTGAGCGCCTGGGAACATCGCGTGATGTTGGTTTTTGCATGTTTCTTTTAATTTTGGAACGAAAGTTCCTTATCGCGCGTTGCGAAAGGGGGCTAGACGGAAATTGAACTTCGTTCCATCCGGGTGTCTCTTGACACCTCTCAAGTTTTTTTTTATTTTCATTCTACTCATGAGACTTCTAACGATAAAAAGAACTTGCATGTAGAGTACCCTTTTTTTATAAAAATCGATGTTGTAAAATAAAAATTTGGTAGACCACCAAATTTACTGTTTTTAGACCTATTTTGTCCCAGGGTTAAACAAAAGTTATATAAAGCAAACGTTTTAGGCAAAATGTAGACGCGAGATCTCAATTTGGCTCGAAAAACTAATATTTAGTGTTAATCTCAATCATGTTGTATGGATATTCAAGCAGCATGCAAGCATCCCGTGAAAGTAAGTCATACTGGTGCGAACATTAGTACTTAGTACCTGGATAACCGAGCTTTGCTCTTTTTTTGGTAAATGACGTTTTCTAATAATTGATACGCAAGCAAAGCTTAAAAAAACCGACTTCATCGCTTATATTTCAGTTTTGGCAGAACCGATTTCAATTAAATGTATATGAGACCACCTCAATAGATCGATTTATCGCCCCAAAAAACCCCTGCAAACAAAATGTCATGAAAATCGTTGGGGGCGTTTCCGAGATTCAGATGATATATATATAATCTGAATCTCGGAATATATATATACATTTTACACAAGAATTGCTCGTTTAAAGGTATTAGATAGAATAGTATCGTGGGAGCTCCGCCGAAGCCTCTTCACTCACCGAACCCTTTTGCGAAAAGTAGCTCCAATTTTTTAAGTAACTGTACAGTATTCTAAAATAATATTTGTTATTTTTTTATGGCTTCTAAAAATATTTCTATAAACTAATTTGGTCTTCACTTGTAAGACCAAAATAAATTTCAAGAATCTAGAATTTTAGTTATTAGTTTCTGAGAGCATTTTAATCGAATTAAATAAACTAAAAGGTTAAAAAGTTTACTTTAGTTTTTTTAACGTCTCACATCTTTTTCTTAAAATGATAATATTTTCGTAGCACTTAAGAACCAGTCAAACACTGCCAAGTCTATTCATTCTTCTGTTACTTACCGTCCAAAGGTTGTCTAGAAGAGATCGTTTTAAGCGATAAGACCGCCCATTGTACTATCACGATGATTTTAATATTTTATTTGTCATTGTTTAAATTTTTTGGTATACAATAAAGTGTTTTGTATTGTACCACGGTCTAGAAATCTTAAGAATATTGTAATGCAATTATTTTTAAATTAAAAAGAACCTTCAATCGATACTCATCATAATAATATGTCACATGTAATATTTACATTTTAATGTTAGTAAATTATATATATTAGCATATTTGTCAAATTGTTCTTATGTTATTAATTGTGATGAATAAATAATCTTTAATCTTTAATACAATGCTACAGCACGAAGCGGTTCCAGTCTCTTGTTATTCCACTTCTCTACTTCCAAAGGGAGGCACCTGGGACTATGAGTCTTAACCACTTAACAGCATTTTCGATTTAGTCTAATTGAATAAACATAAAAAATCCATAGGTATATTTACCCGTAACTTTATTTTGAGATTTGTATCAAACAAAGAAAGTACACTTGTAAACCGCTACACAACGCATCTCAATAAAAAATCTCTTCATCTTGCAGTTGGCTAAAAAACAGCAGTTCTTCAAAAAACTTCTCAAGTAATCACATCATCCCGAAGAGATTCTAATTCGGCGACAGTCGGATGCAGAATTATTCATTCCGAATACGTTCTATTTGCCGCCAGGCACTGATTAACGGTAGCTAATTGAGTAACGAACTCCCCGACTTGCTAAATAGTCGTCGACTAGATAGTAGCCGCGATTTAAGGTACAGGCGGCAGCGGATGTATTTTGTTTCCTGCGGAACGGCAGAACTTTTTTTTCGAATTCGCCTGTCACCTTAAAAGCTGTTTATTATATATGAGAAAGTAGCTGTATGACAGCTATTATTTAACTTTTTATTTGCTTTAGAAATTTAATGAACATTATTTGTCAGATTATGGTTGAAGTGTTGGAATATAGTTTTTTTTCCACATAATCTACCGTTTCCGGTGTACAAATATTGTTGCCTCGCACTTTTAATGATAACAATGATTTAAATATTGAAACAAAATATTAGGGTAATTTCAATTGGAACAAATATTAAATGTCAGGCTTTATGCTATAGTACTTATTTCCTACTTTATTGGGGTTAGGCGGAAACTTCGCAATAAAAAAATTTCGAACAATCTCGATTGTATCGGAACTGTCTAATACTAGAAAATTACTAGTAATATAGGCTACTTATAACGCGGGCGAAGCCGCGGGGCACCTTTCGGAGAGTGTGCCAAAGAACTGCACGATCTAGT
Organism: Lomographa bimaculata; assembly: GCA_948107665.1. Taxonomy (NCBI): domain Eukaryota; kingdom Metazoa; phylum Arthropoda; class Insecta; order Lepidoptera; family Geometridae; genus Lomographa; species Lomographa bimaculata. The sequence goes on from OX403595.1 coordinate 18,136,830, forward strand.
TCCCCAATGCCCGTTCTATCATCGGACAAGCAGACAATCTGATAAGTGACACCGCTATATGGTGGACATTCCACAAATGCGCACGAAGCGGTTTGCCTCCACTTTCATTGTGAACGAATCGCAAAGGAATGGAACTCCTTATCTGAGTAGGCGTTTCCTGATGAGTACAATATGGGAGTCTTCAAGTCGCGAGTGAATAGGTTTCTCTAGGCAAGCTTGCTCCATCGTCGACCACATCGTCGCTTACCATCAGGTGAAATGGTGATCAAAAGTTTGCCTATCATGAATTTTAAATGATGAGTTCTTTTAACTTGGGGCATACCAGAACCGCACTATCCGCGAGTCTGTGCAAATTCGTTATCATCGCTATTCTTGCTAAATAATATATTCAAGAGCTAATTGTGATTATGATTCTAAACTGCGAAGTGAAATCCGATTATATTAATCAATTTGTGTATCATTAACAAAATAAGCTTTAAAATTGTTATAGAAATCTGTATAATCTGTATTCTTAGAGTGTAAAAAAAAAACATTCATTTATTTAACGCACATACAATCACAAATATTAAACAATTACATATTCTATGAGAATTTAAAGTCATTCGCTTATGTGGTTTAGACGCTAGATGCCTCTGACAGACGGACGGACGAACAAAGTGCTGAACGACCTAGGTCAACTTAGAGATCTCGCTTCGATCAAAGGTAGGCAATTGGCCCGTAGTAGCGTATAATTTTCATTAAAATGCATCTGCATTGCCAAAATTTTGTAAAACAATTAATTAATCCGCAATTGTGTTGTAACCCTACATCATGTGAAATTAATCTCCACTTTGGCCTTTCATTCCCATTCGCGAATGCATCAATTCGAATCCGCGCATCGACTTTCAGTCCATTCGGTTTTCCATGTCATTGACTCGACCCAAGCCACTGGAGGACTATTACTGTTGTTTTATTACCAGCTGTTTGGATTATTGTGATACATTGCTTCAGGAATAAATCTAGAATAAGCAGTACTAATAATGTGGAATATGTTTTTTTAAGTGAAATTCGTCTTTCTTTGAAAATATTGCGGTGCGAACCGCATTTTTACCGACTCCCCAAAATAGGAGGAGGTACTCAAGTTGACTGTATATATTTTTTTATGTGTGTTTGCTCATAACTTCTTTCCACGTGAACCGATTTCGAATATTTTTTTTAGTTTAAAAGATGTCGCTTTCCAATTGGTTCCATTTAAATTTAATCAAGATCTGATCAGTGGTTCTTGAAACATTGTCAATAATGCGTATTCTGTGGACTACTTTGGCGATGTTCTCGTTTTTAGCCGACTTCAAAAGTTACCTCATAACTTCTTTCGTTGTAAGCCGATTTTGATAATAATTTTTTTATTTGAAAGCTAGTCATGTGGTCCCATTGAAATTTGATCAAGATTTGATCAGTAGTTCTTGAAATATCGTCAATAATGCGTGTTTAGTACATCTAATCTGATCAAAGTTTCGAAGATAAAGCGTTGAAGTCGGATTTTTTAAGCTTTGCTTGTTTGTTTTTTTTTTAATTATTGTAGATGAAAAGTGGTGGGGGTAAACACTGTGATGAATAATTGAAATGTTTCCCTGTAATACGAAAGTTTTATTTCTATCGTGTGTCTTTACTATAGTTTACTTTTTACGTCAATACACTTACGAACATCTAGGCAGATGGCAATGCGGCATCCTCTAATGGTAAAAATATGGACCATTCGCACTAAGCGTTTCGCTTCCACTTTCATTATGAGAACTGCAAAACAATGGAACGCCCTGCCGTCTACTGTTTCCCGGTAAGTATAATATGGGGTTGTTCGAGGAATAAGAATAAGAATAAGAAAATTTTATTGTTATAACTGTGTACAAAAGCAGATGTTAAATATACAATTTGACTCAACAGTTTGTCCTCTTCGGACGTACAATAGTTGTAACTTAAGTTACTAATTAGAAAGATTATCGTAAAAATAATAAAAAACTTATCATTATTACAAAATGTGTAACTGAAATTTACAGATATATACAAAATTCAGTTTCAGTTATTCAGCATCATAGTAATCTTTAAGGTTATAGTGAGCTTTACTTATAAGCCATTGTTTGAGCGTTGATTTAAATGGTTTACCATTAAGGGCTTTAATGTGTGTAGGTAAGTGGTTATACACCTTAATTGCATTAACGAAAGTACTTTTATAGAACATTGTGTTATTTATCTGAGGGATACAAATATTGAATTTATGCTTATTTTGTAAGGTATTGATGCGACTAGATTGTATTGTAAAAAAATATTCAGTATTGTTTTTTACAAAGTTACAAATTTCGAGTACATATATTCCCGTTAGTGTCAGAAATTTCTTACTTCTAAATGTATCGCGGAGAGAATCTGTGTCTTTTAAATGATAAATATCTGAGGCAGCGTTTTTGCAGAATGAATGTTGTCTGGACGTCAACAGAGTTGCCCCAGAAGATAATGCCATTTTTTTTTTTTTTTTTTGGGGGGAAAATGCCTGGCATTTCCTTTCCTTCCCAGGGATGAAGGAAAGGGGTATGTGGGGCTCGAACCCACTAAAAACCCCCCCGTGAGCAGTCCCTCGCCGAGGTGGGGCAAGATAGGGTCGCGCTAGCAGTCACTATCTTGCCCCGGCGGTAAGCCCGGATGCAAACTTCTCCGGGCCACTGCGCCCATGGAGGGGTGACCTTGCTCACCAAGGCCACCCCTCAGACGTGTGGGGCCGTGCAAGTCAGTGGAGAGGTGCCCTGACTCTCCACCAGTGACCCCACTACAGAGGAGGAGAGAGGAGGCGTGCGAATTGCCTCCTCCTTCCCCCCGTCCGTCTGCGCCGGAGCGGGTCAGATCGAGGATCAACCTCTCTGGCCCGCTCCGCGGCCTCCTTCTGCTTCATCACTGCTTCGCAGAAGGAGACCACCGCCTGCCACGATCTCTCGCTGCCGAGCATGGCGTTTACCACGCTCGACAGGGAGAGATCTCCGCCTATCAGCGCTGAGAGCGTGTGCCGCTGTGGGCCCCATGCGGCACACACCTCCAGCGTGTGGAGCGCCGTGTCCTCCGGCGCTCCACATTCGTGGCAGGCCGGAGTCGGCTCCCGTCTCGCGATTTGGTGCAGGTACTTTCCGAAACATCCGTGTCCGGAAAGCACCTGCACCAATCGGAAAGTCAGCGACCCATACCGCCGCTTCACCCACCTCCGAAGGACCGGGCGGATGGCTGTCACGCTATAAGAGCGTAAACAAAAAAGTTATAAGTTAATAGGTACTTAAGAAATAATAAAAAAACGAATTTAAAAAAATCAATAATGAAACAAGTATTTATTTTTTAATTTGGAGGGTCGTAGGTATTTGCTTGGGTAGCACTCGCACACTCGGTTTCGTTCCAGAATACCAAACTTTCCTGCGCGATCTCCCGGCCTTGTAGGGGCAGCATCCGCGCGTCCTGGTTTCAGGTATAAGTGGTATTTTTGGCAAAGAAGGTTGAACCGCAAGGGCCGGTTATGTCTTCTGGGTCTACTCAGTCAGCTTCTTAAATCCCAAATGTGTTCCTGGAAACCAAGGATGCATTAGGACGCTGCACGGGCGGAGCAGGAAGAAAACGCTAGGCTAGTGAGGTAAAACTAGAAAACAAATTAGCGTTTGCTAGGCGGGAAGAAATCAAGGTGGTCGAGAAACAATAAGAAGGCAGGTTCGGCTACAATTGCTAGGCTCCATAGTTTAGTCACATTCATCGCAAAACATTGATATCTATAGACAGACTTCTTTCTTCCAACATAAGTACGTTCTACGGTTATATTTTCAATACAACTAAAGCAAATTAAATAAAGTACAAAAGTGTTATTCAAAACAAGGCATATTATTAGATGATCTGTGCACAACTTACCCAAAGTTGGGAACACTTAACACCGAGTTCACTAGGAGAACTTTAAAAACATTTATTTTCTTTAAATTTAATAATTAAGGTATGTAGATTTGAAACGGTAATAGCAATGCGTCTCGCCTCGGTAGCTGTGGTCGAGGAATGAGTCAGGTAAGCGGGCGCGGGGCGGTCGTTAAAATGGATGCCGCTGCCGGCCGCCGCGGCCGCTAGGCTCGGCGGATCGGCTCGCGCGTATGTAAACAAACAGAATTGTTGCATACATAAAAAGTCAGCTGTTTGTAAATTTGTATGTAAATATTTATTTTGTATATTTTTTCTATCTTATATTTATAAATACATGTAAATAGGTTAAATTATATTAAAATCACACTTATTTTATAAATTCGAAAGTTTGTATATGTATAAGGAAACGCTACGTTACATTACCCCCTCCGTAGAAAAGAATTTTACCTTCGTCAAATTCGTTGACTCAACAACCCACTGAGCAGAGTAAAAAAACGAAATATAAATTAAACTACCTAACAAATAAAGAAAATCTAATTTCAAGCTGGCATCTTGCTTATTTTCAGGTCTTTAATATGCCATACGCCTATTTCGCGGCCATTCATATCTTCAAGGATATAGACTAAAGGTGATCGTTTAGCTTTTACACGACATTTCTGAAACTTTGGGGCCAGTTTTTTTGTAAAATAAGCATTTTTGTCACTTTGAAAGTAACAACGCTTCCACACAATGTCTCCAATGTCAAACTCCGCATCTTTACGACGTAAGTTGTAACGTCGAGTATTTTTGACATGCGCGTGATAAAGTGATGTCTGGACTTTGTTAAATATTCCAGATAATTGACCCAAGTTCTCAGCATAAGGATCGCGTGGTAAAAATACTAAACTAGTTAGATCGCAGTTTTCCAAATAATGCGACCCACAGGTCACTAGTTCTCTGCCGTGTACTAAGAAAGCAGGCGTATAACCAGTGCTTTCGTTCACTGAATTATTAACAGCGAACTGAATTTGAGGTAAGTTTAAATCCCATGTTCTGTGGTCATCATTAACGAAAGTAGATATGGCAGTTATTATTGTCTTGTTGTACCTTTCAACTGTATTTATTTGAGGTGTATACTTCGGAGTAAAGTTTACATTGGGGATCTTATATTTTTTGAAAAGGCTGTCCAATTCTCGACTTATAAACTGGCTCCCATTATCCAAGATAATAGTTTGAGGAATCCCGTGGACAAGGAATACATATTGTTCCAAATTCTTGCAAACTAGATCTGAAGTAGCCCTTCGGAGAGGGAACAGAAGACAATACTTCGAAAAGCAGCATGTGACGACAAATATGTACTGATTTTGTTTTCTTGAATTTGGTAAAGGACCGACCAGATCAATTGAGAGGGCTTGGAATGGACGAGAAATATCCTTAGGTCTACCCATTTTTCCTAGAATACCATGAGTAGGTTGTTTATACGCTAGGCATACGTCACAGCGGGAAACAAACTTAACAACGTCTGAGTAAATTCCAGGCCAATAAAATTGAAGTGTCAAGCGCTTATATGTCTTGAACACGCCAAAATGACCTGCAATAGGCTCTGAGTGAGATTGTGCAAGAATTTCCTCTCGTTTTTCTTCATGAATCACCACTTTCCACTCAAACTCAGTAGTAAGATTATTACCGCTTTTCATATACCGGTATAAAATACCAGCATCCACCTTATAGTTAGGATAACTAATAGGAGATTCTTGACAACCTTGGTATATTTTTAAATACCACTCGTCCTTGGTGCTAGGAACAGAACAAACAGGTTTTTCGTGCCCAATGACGTTAACTGCTACACTTCGGGACAGGGCGTCCGGTACAACATTATCCTTGCCACGGCGATGTCTCATTTCGAAATTGAAAGAAGATAAGCGAACACCCCATCTAGCAAGACGACCTGTTGGATTCGATAGTGACATAAACCATTTTAGTGATGAGTGATCAGTGTAAACTACGAAAGTTTTGTCAGTTTCTAAATAGCACCGCCAATGCTCTAGAGCAGTAAGCACAGCAAGGGCTTCTCTTTCGGTTGTGCTGTAGTTTCTTTCGGGTTTAGTTAGAGACCTACTCATATACGCTATAGGGTGTTCGACGCCATCGATAGTTTGAGCAAGCATAGCACCAATCCCAAAGTTGCTAGCATCTGTGTGCACCTCAAACGGGTGATTAAAATCAGGGCAAGCGAGAACAGGCGCTTGAACTAACTTTGATTTAAGTTCTAGGAATGCTTTGTCAGCCTCGGGAGTCCACAGAAAAGGTGGAGCGTTTTTTTTACAAGAAGTAAGCTGATTAAGAGGACCTGCAACCGTACTAAATTGAGGAATAAAACGCCTATACCAAGAAGCGGTACCTAAAAAGCGTTTCATTTCTTTGCGATTAGTTGGAGTGGGAAAACTAAGAATAGCTTCCACCTTTTCAGGGTCAGTCCGTAAGCCATGAGCATCCACAATATAGCCGAGGTAACGAAGTTTACTCCTAAAAAATTGGCATTTATCGAGATTAACTGTGAGGTTTGATGAACGTAATTTCTCAAGCACCTGTTGAAGTAAGGCTACGTGTTCATCAAAAGTCTGGCTAATAATAATAATATCGTCAAGATAAGCAAATACTTTCAGTTCAAATTCTGGCCCAAACAACAGATCAACCAGCCTTTGTAGCGTTGCTGGGGCATTTGTAAGACCAAATGCAGTTACTTTGAACATAAAAGTTCCACGCCCTGGAACGTAGAAAGCGGTCTTTTCTCTGTCGGCTTCGTCTATTAATGTCTGCCAAAAAGCTTTGGATAAATCGACGCTCGAAAGATATCTAGCGTCTTTCAGATTGTCTAATATTTCTGACACATATGGTAAACTATATGCGTCTTTTTTGGTAATAGAGTTAAGCTTACGACTGTCCAAACAAAAACGGGGGTTACCATCCTTCTTTCCAACCACTAGTACTGGGGAAGACCAAGGGCTTTCACAGGGCTCTATAACGTCAAGAGCAAGCATCTCGTCAACCTGATCAGTGATAATACGTTGTTTTTCAGGCGACATGCGATAATAGCGTTGTCTAATTGGTTCTGCATCGCCCGTATCAATGCGATGCTTGATCAGATGAGTTCTGCCTAAACCTTGTTCTTCAAATGAGATTTCTTTGAATTGCTCAACTACTTCATCAGCTGTAATTTTTTGTGAGATGTTCAAATTTTCGTAATCACGTAAATGAATATTGTGTGAGTCCGATATTTCACACAGCCCAGGATCATTCACAAATAAGTTTTCCTTGTCTGATAAATACTTTGGACAGAGGCCAAATTTGTTCCAAAAATCGATTCCTAAAATAAGAGTGGTCTCGATCGCCGGAATGGCGTGCGCCTTAATTACAGAAAACCTATCCTCAAATGACACAGGTAGGAGAATATAACCAAGGGACGTTATTTTCTGTCCACCTGCCGCAGTAACAGTGATCGTCTCTTCAGTACACAAAGTATAGCCGTACTGTAACAACCGTTCGTGAGAGTTTTTGCCTATAATAGACACGGCAGAGCCAGAATCTAGCAAGCCATATATGAATAAGTCATTATTTACTTGGATCTTGATAAAAGGACGAGGGTCATCGTTAGGTTTAATATTGAAAATTGTAGAAACAGGTTTTTTAGAAAAGAAATTTCTAATTGTTGCGAGCCAATTATTCCAATCCAAGCTATCAGTATAATTGACTGTTGGCTTCGCACAATTTTCAATATCTAGTTTTTTTGATTGCAAACAGGGCAATCTGGCGTACGAACATCTTTTTTCCCGCACTTAAAGCAAAAAATTGAGCGTTCAGCGGTACACTCTTTCATGGAATGTGTATCAACGCGGCATCTATGACAATATAGTTTTTTAGCAATTCCGGCTGTTTCTATTTCGGAAACTTTAAAGGCCTGGGTTTGGAAAGGTTCGTAGCATTTTGTTGGATTACTCTGATTGCCGCGGCTATAAAACCCACCTTGTGGAATAGAATTTTTCTTTTTTGTAGATTGATAGCTGAATTCAGGGGCTAAGGTGGTAGAATTAACAGGGGGAGGTTCTTTGAAGTTCTGTGAACGCACAGTGATGCGTTCATAATTTTTGCATATTAATCGAAGATCCTCAATGGTTTTTATGTTGGGACTGGCTGCTATGATAGTTGAATATGAAGGACGTATATTATGTAAGATGATTTCTAACTTAAAGTCTTCGTCCAGGGGTTTGCTCAGGCGTGAAAACATCCCTTCCATAATGGCCAAGTAGATAGTTATAGTTTCATCATCTCCCTGCGTTCGCTGACGTATTTCAGATGACATTCTATAATCATAGTCTGGTATATCAAAATCGTCCCTCAAGCAAGTAATAAGTGTTTTCCAACCCTCTATTTTATTTTTTATTCCTCTGTACCATTGAAGGACGTCCCCAGTAAATATATCGATTGCAGAAACAAACATTTTTTCTTCAGAAATGTTCTTTGAAACGCGAAACTCTTCAATTTTTTGAATGAATGCACGGACACATGTTTTCCCGTCATATTTCAATTTAGCAAGTTCACCTAACAGACCTCGATCACAAGAGACGGCAATATTTAAACCTGATAAATTTGGTTTATCTAATAATTCCTCCTCTGAGGTAGACGCTTTAGGCTCCTTCACCTTGGGCTTAGATAACCCTAAAAGAATTTCACTACATGCATCATATGATTTCTTTAATTTGCTCAGTAAGGTCATTTCATCAGTCGTTTCGGGCTTTTCAATCCTTTGCAATCTAAAATATAGGTGATTAAGCAGTGATTTTACTTTACTGACGAGTGATTCATCAAAATTAGTTTTAAGAGAATCAAGATTAACCTTAACTTTTTCTAATGTTTCCTTAGAACCTCTTACATCCTCGGAAAAGTCATAAACCGAGTCCACGATTTCATCTGACGGATACATTTGTGTCAATTTAGTAACTTGACGTCGCAAGCCTGCCACATTATCAGACGGCGATTCTCCTCTAATAGCTACCTCGTACACTAATTCCGATTTTTGTAGTAATAAAAACTTAATAGGCATAGACATTTTGCTTTACATAAAATGATACCCAAAGTAAGTTGTGCACGAATCGAAGAAAAATAGCAATAAAACAATAAAGAAACTAAGAAAAAAAAGGTAGAAAAATCAATCAGCCAAAGCAGACACCGCCCTGTTACAAAGAATCAAATTTACAAACTACTCAAATACATATTTTTTCAAATCAACTCACCTGAAAAAAAAAACCAACACCAAACAAAACTACTAAAGTGCTAAGCAAAACCGAGTGTTGAAGCTTACCTAAAACCGCGTTATGGGCGCCATTTGTCACGCTATAAGAGCGTAAACAAAAAAGTTATAAGTTAATAGGTACTTAAGAAATAATAAAAAAACGAATTTAAAAAAATCAATAATGAAACAAGTATTTATTTTTTAATTTGGAGGGTCGTAGGTATTTGCTTGGGTAGCACTCGCACACTCGGTTTCGTTCCAGAATACCAAACTTTCCTGCGCGATCTCCCGGCCTTGTAGGGGCAGCATCCGCGCGTCCTGGTTTCAGGTATAAGTGGTATTTTTGGCAAAGAAGGTTGAACCGCAAGGGCCGGTTATGTCTTCTGGGTCTACTCAGTCAGCTTCTTAAATCCCAAATGTGTTCCTGGAAACCAAGGATGCATTAGGACGCTGCACGGGCGGAGCAGGAAGAAAACGCTAGGCTAGTGAGGTAAAACTAGAAAACAAATTAGCGTTTGCTAGGCGGGAAGAAATCAAGGTGGTCGAGAAACAATAAGAAGGCAGGTTCGGCTACAATTGCTAGGCTCCATAGTTTAGTCACATTCATCGCAAAACATTGATATCTATAGACAGACTTCTTTCTTCCAACATAAGTACGTTCTACGGTTATATTTTCAATACAACTAAAGCAAATTAAATAAAGTACAAAAGTGTTATTCAAAACAAGGCATATTATTAGATGATCTGTGCACAACTTACCCAAAGTTGGGAACACTTAACACCGAGTTCACTAGGAGAACTTTAAAAACATTTATTTTCTTTAAATTTAATAATTAAGGTATGTAGATTTGAAACGGTAATAGCAATGCGTCTCGCCTCGGTAGCTGTGGTCGAGGAATGAGTCAGGTAAGCGGGCGCGGGGCGGTCGTTAAAATGGATGCCGCTGCCGGCCGCCGCGGCCGCTAGGCTCGGCGGATCGGCTCGCGCGTATGTAAACAAACAGAATTGTTGCATACATAAAAAGTCAGCTGTTTGTAAATTTGTATGTAAATATTTATTTTGTATATTTTTTCTATCTTATATTTATAAATACATGTAAATAGGTTAAATTATATTAAAATCACACTTATTTTATAAATTCGAAAGTTTGTATATGTATAAGGAAACGCTACGTTACATGGCCTCCACCGTCCACTGCCCAGGTACCGGTGGAGCCAGGTCCTCCGTCCACCGCCGCAACAGGGCAGCCCGCGCCATTCGACGCATGCGGGTGACCTCTTCCCACGCTGGGGTCTCTCCGCGGGACCTCCTCGCCGCCACGAAGTGGTATACTTCGGCGAGAATCTCCGCTTGGAGCTCCCAGGGGGGGTCACCCGCAAGCACGCATCCCGCCGTCCAAGAGACCGTCCGGTAGCCGCGTATCGCCCTCGTCGCGATGACCCGCTGCGGACGACGCAGCAGGGTCTTGTTCCCGCGGTTGAGGGCGTCCGCCCAGACCGGTGCCCCGTACAGGGCCATACTCCGGATCACTCCGGAGTAAAGCCGACGGCAGACCGCACCCGGGCCGCCCACGTTAGGCAGCAGTCTCCCTAAGGCAGCCGCAGCCCCCACAACTCTCGGGGCCAGCTGGGTGAAGTGGACCCCGAAAGCCCACCTTCCGTCCAGGATGAGACCCAGATATTTCATCTGGGTCCCTACCGGAATCAGGACCCCGTCCAGCTCCATCCGCGTTCCTGGAGGGGGTCCCCCCCGAGGCCCATGGAACAATAGGGCCTCGGTCTTGGAAAGAGCGACCTCCAGACCCAGGGAGCGTATGCGGCCAACCACAAGATTTGTGCCCACCGTGGACAACCGCACTACCTCCCTTAGGTCCCTCCCTCTGGCTACGACTAGGGTGTCATCCGCGTAGCACGCGACCCGCATGTTTGCGGGGAGCGTGCCACGAAGCACCCAGTCGTAGCCTATGTTCCACAAGAGCGGACCCAGCACCGACCCCTGTGGGACCCCGCAGGCGACGCGACGGCGCCTCATACCGTCCCGTCCTACCACAAGGATCTCGCGATCCTGGAGGTAGTCAGCCAACAGCCTCCGCAGATACAGAGGCACTCCATGATAGTGGAGCGCCTCCAGTATTGTTCCATGCGGGAGGCTGTTGAAGGCGTTGGCTATATCAAGCGAAACAGCCAACGCCTTGTCCCCCTCCCTGACCGCGTCCTGCGTCCACCCCTTGAGCCAGAGCAGGGCGTCTATTGTAGAGCGCCCCGCTCTGAATCCGTACTGGGCCTCGGACAATCCAGGCCCAGTACCCTCTAGGTGCTGGATGACACGGGACTTAAGTAAGGATAAACGTGGCCAAAGTAAGCGTTTGTTGCGATGGATTTAGAAGCTATACCACTAAGGACCCATAAAACATAACAATATTTTGAGATATTATTGTTCAATTTACTAATGTGGGATTTCCAATTTAAATGTGTATCTAGTATTATACCTAAAAAATTCGTTTGATTTATTTTCTGAACAAAGTTATCATTATTGTGTACATTCAGCTGTAAGGTCAGCATTTTATGATTTTTAAATTGTATTAATTTTGTTTTTTCAATATTTACCTGAAGTTTAATTACCTTTAGCCAATTTGTTACTGTTTGTAATGTACTATTAATTTCATTTTCAAAGTCGTTGTTACGTTGTGGTATAAAAATAGTGGCGTCATCAGCAAACATAACGCAGAGATTATTGGTGATAAGAGGAAGCTCGTTTATATATACGGGGAGGAGGAGAGGAGAGAGTAACAGGTATTATGTATAAGGTATTATGTATAAGTTCAGGTGTATACCCTGACGCTCTCAAGACCTCAGTCATCAAACCATTGTTTAAAAAGAACAGCAGGGAACAAATGGCAAACTATAGACCCATTGCCCTTATCCCTATTTTTTCAAAAATCTTTGAGAAATATGTCTATTTGCAGTTATACGCGTACATTGAAAAGAAGTTTATTCTATGTGACGAACAAAAGGGTTTTCGAGCAAACAAGACAATAAATATGGCAATATATGACTTTTTGCATACCGTCTACAGTAGTATGGATAGCAGAACTGCCGTATGCGCCATCTTTTGTGACATGACGCAGGCGTTTGACTATGTTGATCACAATATACTTTCTCAAAAATTAGAGGCCTACGGAATTAGAGGCAATGTCCTAAATCTATTGCGCTCTTATTTATGTAATAGAAGACAGTATACTGAAATCTCTAGAATAAACATTGAATCCAAAAAAGAAGAAGCATATTTTTCTGAAGAACGCTCACCTTTATACGGGGTACCCCAAGGTAGTGTACTGGGACCTCTCCTATTCATACTATATATTAATGACATACCCACAGCCACACACCAACGTATGACACTTTTTGCTGATGATAGTACATTAACTGTAACCGGTAATAATATACAACGCTACGAATCTGACATTAATAATGCTTTGACATCTATAATATCCTGGTTAGACATAAATAATTTGAAAATAAATCTCGACAAGACAAATATAATAAATTTTAAACAACGATCTCAGAATACTCCAAATTTAAAGGTTCGATATCAGTGTAAAGAACTGGATGAAGTCACCTCCACGAAATTTCTGGGACTTACCATAGACCAGAAATTGAATTGGAAGACACACATTAAAAATGTATGCAAGAGGTTGAGTACAACGGCATATGCTATATTGAAACTGTCGTCAGAACTTAGCTCCGATGCGATGCTAACTGCCTATCACGGACTAGTTGCATCTGTCCTGCGTTATGGTATTATTTTTTGGGGCAATTCTACAGATAAAGAGTTAGTCTTCAAGGCCCAAAAAAGATGCATACGTGCTATGTTTAACTTAAAATCTACAGATAGTTGCAAACCATTTTTTAAAAAGTATCACATACTTACACTTCCTTCGCTGTATATATTAGAAATAACCTCATTTGTCAAATCCAACCCTCTGTTATTTCCACGACTGGAAGACACTGTCATCCGTAACAGACGAGACAACAGCAAACTCAGACTGCACTCTGCTAAAACTACATTTATGCATAAAAGCGTGTTTTGCATGGCTCCAGCAATTTATAATAAGGTGCCAAGATGTATTAAAGACCTCAATCTAAATATATTCAAAAAGAAGATGAGAAATTTACTAACAGACAAATGCTACTACCAAATATATGATTTTATAAATGACTCCACATTGTGACATTAATTATATAAATACTTACTTATATAATCATTATTAATTTATTTTTATATTTTTTACAATAACATTTATATAGAATTTATTATATTATGACATTTATGAATATTATCTTGATAAATTAATTTCTTTGCTAACAAAATTTAGTAATTAATTAATTATGTGTGTTATTATTAATATGTTTCATTTTTGTATTCGGTCATTATGGCCAACACCATATTTGTACGCCTACTCTTGGGCAAAACATGTATCGACACCAACTAAATTGTATAACAACCTGCATGTAAGCATTCCACTTACATGCAAACGCATGTTTTACAAATAAATTATCTTTATCTTTATCTTTATCTTTATCTTTATTAACTGAGCAAGCATGCTCTATCTTCGACTACATCGTCGCTTTCCGTCAGGTGGTCAAACGCTGGCTTAATCTCGTATAAAAAAAATATTCATTAAAACATTACATCTCATATGAAATCGCTGTCGTTTTGACGTTCTTTCTGTGACGTTAGAGTCCACAACCTGGCTGTCAGGAAAAAAATAACAGGTAAATTACATCAAAAACGCAGAAACTGACGTCACGAATCACTGTAGCCAATAGCTTGTGTTGTTATATTTCAAATTTCCTATGCATTTTTATCACTTTTCAACCGACTTCAAAAAAGGAAGTTCTCAATTCAACTGTAATTTTTTTTGTATGTATTTTACGCGATATACCCGCCAAGTATGAATCGAATTTGATTTTTTTTTTGTTTGGTAGAGTATATACTTCAGAGGTGGCCCCATATAAATTTTATCAAAATTGGTCAAACCAAAACTGAAATATTAGCGATGAAGTCGGTTTTTTTAAGCTTTGCTCGAGTTTCAATTATTGTTAGTTAAAATTACAACATAATAATATATTTTTGATAATAAAAGTAACTAGATTTCAATGTAACTTCATTAATAGATTTGATGAGCGTGCAATAAATGAATTTTAATTTTAAATAAAATAAACGATTTGACACTCACAATCCCATACTGATATCGATGACTTGTATCATAGGTACTGAACACATTCACATCACCCACACAATTATATCCAGAACTGGAAACACAAATTTGCCTTGGGGAGAAAACTTTCCCACCTAGAATCGAACTTAGCTGAAAGGTTAGAAGGCGAACACACACCTCACTAAGCCAACGATCAGATTCAAAATTATTAAAATTCCTAATTAAAACCGTTTAAATAAAAGAAAAGGTTAAAGGTGTGTATGTAATAAAATTCTATAGCTAAGTACCTACTACGTCTTACAATTTACTACGGCCCCTTAAATACTATGAATATTATTTTTTTTTTTATTTGTGACAGGCTAGTGTTTGACCACTATCTCACCTGATGGTAAGTGACGATGTGATCGAAGATGGTAAACACACTAGACCTGGAATACGCAGGCTCTCAAGGATAACTGCCGGAACACCGTATTTGGCTTGGCGGCAGACTTTCAACATTCATTCATTGGTAGCAAGCCAGGCGAGCAACTCACAAAATGCTCTACCACCTCTCAAATGTCACCTGATTAGCACCACCCGGGGACCACGTGTAGGGAGTCAGACTTAAGGGGTATCCTCCTACGGACGTGGGTGACTCAGCCCCCAAATATTCCCCATTGTTAAAATATGGAGACAAATGTTCCTTTTTATATGAAGATGCCATAGGAGGATAAAATGTATACCTATGTAAAATTTAAAAGAGACAAATAATATTCTATATAATATCTCGTATGCGCCTCTATTAGAGACTTTTAAATTTCTTTTACCCAAAATATATATTTTTTAAATATTAATCTAAACAGTAAAAAACCTTTTCCTATTACTCTGTGCGAACGATATGAAAACAGATAGACGCGTCAAATAGCTTTATTTTTTTAGAGTGACCTAAAAATATAAGCCATGTCCGGGCATTGTAGGTGCACACTTGCACAGTTGTGAATACAAAGTTTTATGGACAATGTATAGGAACGCTCTAGTTTTTCGGTTCACTGAAAATTATCCGTTCGGCGCCGAACAAATAAGTAAAATGTTCAAAAATTCTGTTCGATTGCCAGCAAACAATTTATTTTATAAAGGACTTATGTCTACAGAGAGAAAGGATTTTTTGTGTAAAATAATACTGGTATTATATGGAATCGCTAATAGAGATAGGTATAGTAAAATGTTGTGTACTAACTACACTAACATATAATTATTTGTTGAAACAACACTTTTCCCTCACAGCTTTCAAACTAATAAACTTATTGTAACGTAGTAGGGTCTAGATTCGTTCTCAACTCTGTAGGTGTCATTGGCTACGTATTTTAAAAAAAACAATAAGTTACTTGTTAAAAACTTTTTAAAAGACAAGCTTTTAAAAGTCCGCCATATTGGATTTAAAGTGACGTCACTTTATTTTTCGAGTTATTCTCAGCAAGTCCTTTCATTTAATACCCATATTGTAGGAGTGCATTAAAAAATACTTGTCCGCCATTTTGGGTGTTCCGCCATGTTGGATTTAGAACAACGTCACACACCTGACCATGCTTTGTCATCCAAAATAAACTTGAATACAAAATTTCAGCTCAATCGGTTCAAGATATCTGCTTCAAAATTGAGTTGCAAGATTCCACCCGAACAAACATAGATACATTGCAAGTAAAATAAAATCTTGTAATAAAAAACAAAATAGCTTTTACTCCATAAAGTAGTGTTAACCAAAAAAAATTAAATGAACAAATACCATCAAAATGGGTATCAAAAGAAAGAACTCTAAAATAACAATTCAAAATTTATGACACATGACTGTGCCTACCACAGTAATAAAGTTATTTTTGGTTTCGAAATGATTTTAAGTTATTGAAAACTCGTTTCCATTGTTTGGGTACTTAGTAGGGTTTTACTTTTTAGACTTTCATCTGACATGAAACAACAACTATTCCACAATCGGGGGTACATTTGAGCGATTATCTGTGAAATCAGGCGATGTCTAATCGCCATTGCCGACGGCGAGTGACTGTAGCCAACTGTTGCCCATTATAGATTTACATAACAATTGCACGCCGCAGACTGCATTAGGCGAGGTAGGAGTCAAGGGCGGGCTTGTACACTTCATTTATACAGCTCAATATTTTTAAGCTATTGGATAGCTTCTATCAAGGGCTTTGAGCGTGGAGACCGAATCCAGGAATTCCGTAACGAAAATAACCTAACACCCCCCACTCCGACCGGCACAGCGGTGATACTTTTTAGTTTTGCCTTCTATCGATGAATAGCAGAACTTTTAATGACTTTTTTGAAATATCACGCTTGTCTCTTTAGTTCAGAAACTCGCCTCTAAATAGCAGGAAAAAAAATACTGCATAAATAAAATAAATAAATAATTATAATTCCATAAGTTGATAAAAAATGCTATGCAAAAGCTTTACCGCGGCAGTCCCCGAGTGCCACACGTCTTTTTTTAACTCAATTCTTTATTTCACTTGACAACCCAGTTGGAACAGTGGACACGACTCCGCCCTCTGCGCCGTGGGTCCTAGATTTGAGGCCAGGTAAGAGCAAGCTTTCCTTCCCAGGGGATATTTGTGCTTCTGGATCCGGTTGTAATGTGTATGTGAATGTTTCCGGCTCCCACGACACACGTCTTTGAACTTAGCGTGGGGCTGTGAATGTAAATGCGTTTGTCTGTTTATTGATTCCATAATGTACAAGGGTTCTTAAAATTACATAATAACCGAGATCATTATGGACTCTGTCGGGCACATGGAACATGAGGTAGAGAGATGTTATGATGTTTGAGAGAGAGGTTATAGAGGGTTTTATAGACAGGAAGATAAATCAACTATATTCCATCAAGTATTATTCTATAAAATAACAACATTTGGATGATTTTATGTGTTTGATAACAAGCTTTTATTTTTTTTCACTTGTCCTGGTGTTTATCTGTCTGTTATCAAATCTGTAGATACATTTCCGGTTCGCAATTGAGCTGAAATGCATGCGTATGTAAATTGGATGACCACACAATATTATTATGACAAGTCGAGAGTGAAAAGGAAGCGTGCTCCATCGTCGACTGCATCGTTACGCAACAACGGGTGAAATAGTAGTAAAATATTTGCCTATTTTAGACAAAAAATATAGTTAATAATAACATTTGTATTGTATTACTGTTTACTAACCGACTAGTACTAGCGGATTTTCGATTAGTTTCGGGGATGTACGATGCCCATCAACTGGGATGTGGCCGATCGCAAGGTAAGTTTCACCCCAGTTAGTAGTCCGTTTAGTAAACAATAATAATGAATAACACTCGCGATAGTTTTCAAACTCAATTTGTATTGTAATTTATTCTAAAGTATGAAATTCCCTTTTTGTTTGTTGGTCTAGAATTTCAATACGTATGAATAAATTATAAACTTTCCATCCTTATAGATGATTGAGAAACCAAAGGCTATATTAATTGATAAAAAAGGGTCATTGACCATATTAAGTGTCTGCCCTCTGCGCCGTGGGTCCTGAGTTGGATTCCCATCAAGAGCACACTTTTCCTTCCCAAAAGAAATTTGTGCTTCTGGTTCTGGGTGTGATTGTGTGTGTATTTACATATCTGTAAATGTTTCCGGCACCCACAACACAAGTCTATGAACTTAATGTAGGGCTGATAGTGTGAATGCGTTGTTTGTTGTTTTTTATATATTTAAATGCTATTAACATGTTTTTTTAGTTAGTCTGGCCTACGGGAAAATTGTCTTTATTTCCTCAAACTAAATTAAAGCTAAGCTACCTACAAGTACTAAATTAAAGCTAACAACTACACCGCAAAAACCTCATTTACCTACAAGCTCACTTTAAACCACCGAGCTTATAAGTGGCCTCTTGGTAACTCAAGTGCTCAAGCCCACTACTAGTTAATAGATATACAATAAAAATGATACTGATGGCATTGATTCTCTGAACTGTGATGCTAATCGAGTCAAATAATTATCAGCATTTACGAAATTTGAATAAAGATTTTCAGCTCTTTCAGAAGTGCTTAATAGGGAATATAAGGCTAGACGGATTTGTGACGTCAGTTCACTCATTTTCGATGTCTAGAATTGGTCAACTTTCCATTACGGAAGCCGTAAATGTCACAGAAAGAACGTCAAGGTGGACGCGGCTTAAAATTGCTCCAACCTGTTCGCATTTTCAAATATTTATTTTAATATGAAATCTAATATGTTTTTAAATAAAAATGTATTTCTGGGTATGAATAAAGGTATATTAAAAAAAAATGCATTCAAATTCAAAATTTTTTATTCAGACCAACAAAGGATACATAAAATATTGTTAGTATAAATTATAAAATTTAAATTAATCTCTGAATCTAAATTAAATGATAATTGACTAATAAAATAATATATAAGTATCTACAATAATGTAATCATAAAGTAACTCTTTTCCACGCAATCTCCATTGCTTACGAAAACTCTCATACACACATACACACACACATACACACACATACACACACACATACACACACATACACACACACATACACACACACTTACACACACAAATACACACCCACAAACTACCACACTATCACAAGTAAATTGTACATATAATTAAATCGTAATTCCATGTAGCTATATTATATGAAATGTCATGTCGTAATTTCAACAATGTGTACTAAAATCATCTCTAAATGTCATCTAATAATCGGAGAGCTACGGCACCCAAAACACAGTTTTATTACTAGTTCGGGCGTCAAAAGTCTCACCTTATCACAATATGAACATAAACAATTATAAGACCTTGAAAAAATGAAATTAAATGAATATAATATATAGATATAAATGTAACAAAAAAATATAATGAAATTAATATAGAATGTAATATTAGGTATCTGTAAGTTACATGTTATAAGATGTCAATAAAGTGATTTGATTTGATTGATTGAATGACTTAGTATGACGTATATTGTTATAGTGGTATATAAATGATTTTGGTTTTGACCTGTACGAAACAAGCCTGAGTGTGCATTCTGCATAATGCCGACCATTGCTCCAATGGTTCGCTGGTTGCTTTTGGGATAAACAGGGTGCAATTTCGCGTAGAGGTTAAACTTTTAACTTAGTGAACTTTAAATTACGCTTTATGTTTTGTTTGCTATCAGGAGCAGCAAGCTGAATTTGGAAAAATAAGGTTAACTCAATCAAAAATTGGATCTATTAGTTAGTGTTGATTACAAACATTCACTTAATGAAGTCGGGGTTTGTGTGTGATATGTAAACGTTTCCGGCATCTAAGTTACTTTAAAAATATTGAAAGATATTTTTTTGGTTTTGTAAACCAAAAGAAACGAACCCAGACCCCATGGCTCAAAGGGCAGAGACTTTCTACGCCAACGTTAATAACACCCGAGGATGCATAATATTAACAAAACTTTTTTTTTATAACTGACTTTTGTTCACAATTACACCTGATGGAAAGTGACGATGTAGTCTAAGATGGAGCACGCTTGCTTAGTAAATACCTATTCACTTCGCTTTTAAACACACATAAATTGTACCTTTCGGGAAATACAGATGACGGCAAAGTGTTCCATTCTTTTGCTGTTTTATAAATGAACAAATTCGTTTGTTGTATCGTGCGAATGAACGTTATTTCAACCATAAATGGTTGGCGCGACGCCGTCCGTCTGGATATATGATGGAATAATTAAACGCAAGCAAAGCTTAAAAAAACCGACTTCACCGCTTTATCATCGGAACCTTGATCAGATTTAATGTATAAACACGCATTATTGACTATAACTCAGAAACTAGAGAACAAACCTTGATCAAATTTCAACGGGGCTACATAAAAAGCACCAGCTTTCAAATAAAAAAAGAATTATCAAAATCGGCTCACAACGAAAGAAGTTATGAGGTAACTTTTAAAGTCAAAGTACGCATTATTCGTCACAAAATAGGCATTATTGACGATATTTCAAGAACTACTATCAGATCTTGATCAAATTTAAATAGGACCTATATTAGAAAGCAAAAAAAAAAACAGTCGACTTTAGTACCTCCTCCTTTTTTGTGAAGTCGGTAAAAAACGGTGAAGCGGGAACAAGGTTGCGCTGTTCATACACATTCACCGATTGTTACCGACTTATTTTTATAAAATACTGACAACTAAACATACTGCTAGTGTTTATTGTGTGCACAACCATATCCCACGATGACATTTGAAACGGTAGCTTGCCCGGAAACACAAAATCTATATGTATATGGACACTACATATACGAACGTTGACAATATGCTCAGGGCGGAGGCGGAAGGATCCTATATGACAACCACACACTTAGCAGGTCGCAAACATGGGCTTCCAATCAACACGGTGTGACACATTGCGGGCGGTGATTCTTGGTTTGGTGCACGAGTTATGAGATGAAGCTGAAGCGATTTATTCCCTGAAGTCATTTGTTGCCATATATATGAAAGTATTGTATCTAATTTCAACCGACTTCAAAAAAAGAGGTAGTCAATTCGACTGTATTTTTTTTTGTATATATGTTACGCGATATCTCCGCCAATTATGAATCGATGTTTGTTTTTTGTTTGGTAAATTATAATTTTATTGAAATCGATCAAGCCGAAACCAATATATAAGCGGTGAAGTTGTTTTCTTGCTTGCGTTTAATTATATGTAAAAACGCTTAAACGCTTTCACACTCACAGCCCCACACTAAGTTCGATGACTTGTGTCGTGGGTGCCGGAAACATTCACATCACACACACAATCACAACCAGAACCAGAAACACAAATTTTCCTTGGGGAGAAAACTTGTGTTCCCGCCGGGAATCGAACCCGATACCCCTGCTTAGAAGGCGAACGCTCACCTAACTTAGCCAACGGGCAGTGTTATAATAACATGGTTGGATTCTAGATTCTAGATGAAAATATAAAGTCATAAGGACAAATTAAAGTAAGCACAATATTACAATAAAATATAAAAATATTTATTTCAGGCTAAGACCCATACTTATACAATTTGTAGTTTCAACACTAATATTAATAAATAATTTACAACGCCATTCCTCATGATATTAAAGCAATGCCTACCTATACATTAATAACTGTTTAAAATTTATTAATAAATGATAAAGGTGTTATTATTCGATAACGGAATTCTTTAAATCATAATAATAATCATTATGACATAGTACAATAGAATTTTAATTTAATATTGTATAATTTTTTATATATTATTAAAGCAAAAGTTTACAACCATTACATTCGTATTCGCATTACAAAATAATCTTCCAAATTGAGCAACAGAATCCAATATTTAGTTATATTCAATTAAAATTAAAATATTTAATAAATATGTTCATGTATATATATCTATATAGAAAATATATTTATGTATATATGAGTACTATGAGTAGTTAAATGTATGTATAAATATATATATATATATATTTTGGTGGGTAATTTTTTTGGTATATATTAAATTAGACTATTTTTTTATAATACTATATACAAATTAAAGTTTTAATTGTAAAATAATACAACCTTTTACCGTAGATGTGCACTACCATATCAAAATATCCTCGATACACCCAGGTTAACTGGAAGAAAATGCTTTGTAGCATTAAGTTCGCCTATGTACCTACAATACTGTTTGTGCAATAAAGAATTTTCTATCTATCTATCTATATATTAATAACTAGCTGACCCGCCCGGCGTTGCCCGGGTAAACAAAAGCTTACTTATAAACGCTTTCTCACTCACAGCCCCTCTGTAAAAGTACTATAAGTTGTGTCGTGGGGCCGTAAACAATTAACACCACACACACAACATTCACGTCATACCCAGAACCAGAAACATAAACTGCCCGTGGGGAAAAAACTTTTGTTATTGTGTTCCCACCGAGATTCGAACCCGCTGCTTTAAAGACGAACGCGCACTCATCTACGCCAGTGGGTAGTTCAAAGTTCAAAGATTCCCTACCCTGCGTCGCCCGGTTAAAAAATCTACTCATAAACACTTCCACATTCAAAGCCCCACACTAAGTTCAGTGACTTGTAGCGTGGGGCCGTAAACATCCAAGATTCACAACATATTAAAAACCAGGAACACAAATTTCCCGTAGTGAAAAAATTTTTGTTACCACCGCGAATCGATCCCGCTGCTTTGAAGGCAAACGCGTACCCATTTACGCGAGTAGATAGTTCAAAAGATGACCCGCCCGGCGTCGCCCGGTTAAAAAATATACAAATAAACACACTTCCACATTCACAGCCCCACACTAAGTTCAATGACTTGTATCGGGGGGCCGTAAACATCCAAGATTCACAAAGTATTCACAACATACTCAAAACCAGGAACACAAATTTCTCGTGGAGAGAAATTTTCTAGGTAAATTACCACCGGTAATCGAACCCGCTGCTTTGAAGGCGAACGCGCACCCATCTACGCCAGCGAGCAATTCAAAGTTCAGGAACGACCCGCCCGGCGTCGGCCGGGTAGTAAATATTAAAAAAACATACCCATAAACGCTTTCACATTCACAACCCCACACTAAGTTCAATGACTTGTATCAAGGGGCTGTAAACATCCAAGATTCACACAACATTCACAACATACTCAAAACCAGAAACACAAATTCCCGTGGGAAAACACCTGTGTTCCCACCGGGCATCAAACCCGGTGCTTTAAAGGCAAACGCCCACCTAACTACGCTAGCGGGCAGTTCAAAGTTCAATGATAAGTTATAACCGACTAAACAAAAAAAAACAGTCGAATTTATATCCCCCTTCTTATGTTAGTCGGTTCAAAACATAGACGTATGCCGGATTACGCAGTAACTGTTCCATTATGTGATCCACCGTTTTCACCCTCAAATAAACTTTACGATTTCTCCTAGACTATAAAAATTATGTGCAGTAAAGAGCAAATTGCATCTACCTGAACTAAGTAAGCCGATTAAATAGGTTTTTTTGATAAAGATTAATATTAAATACTTAAAAAAAGCCAACGAAATAGAAGCCGCTATTTTTTAATGTGCAGGAATTCGTAGTACGTTTCTGTACATTTCTGACCCGTCCCGTTCACGGGCGGGCTCCCGTGAAATTAATTTCACGATTTCTCATAGACTATTTATCCAAATCATATGCAGTAAAAAGCAAAATGTATCTACATGAACTACGTAAGACGATGAAATAGTTTATTTTGATAAGGATTAATACTGAATGTCTCAAAAAGCCAACTAAACAGAGGCCGCTTTTTTTTCAGATTTTTAACAAAGAAAAGTATTTTTTCTGAGCTATACATACATGTTAGATATATGCTGTCGCGGACTTTTTTGTAAAACTCATGAAGGCCAACATTTTTGCCATACATTGTATTCAACTATGTCTTACCGTTTAGTCAGCGTACGCCGATAAAGCGGAAAGTTAGCAAATTCTTCTCCGACTTGTCTTACGAATATTAATATTTCGAACTGATAACTAACTTCTATCCCGACAAAACATAGCCTATGACACTCAGTGATAGTGTAGCTATCTATTGGTGAAAGAATTTTCAGAAT
Source organism: Lomographa bimaculata (assembly GCA_948107665.1). Taxonomy (NCBI): domain Eukaryota; kingdom Metazoa; phylum Arthropoda; class Insecta; order Lepidoptera; family Geometridae; genus Lomographa; species Lomographa bimaculata. Next base: position 18,160,816 of record OX403595.1, read on the forward strand.
CGGATCAGTAGTTTCAGAGATTACCTTTTACATACAAACAAACAAACAAACAAACAAACAAACAAACAAACAAACTTTACCTCTTTATAATATTAGTATAGATGTGATTAAAATGTTTAAAATTTGCACGCCGCACACCAAAATGTATTTAGTACTGTACTAACCATTTCCACCTTACTAACCTTCATTTGAAGTAAATAAATGATTATTATTATGTATTAAGTACAATTTTGTAACATTTTTAGAATACGGCTTTCACTTTAGTATTCGATCGAACTTATGTCGAATATTTCGTCCAAAAAAAAATATGTGAGTGAAAATATTTTTATACTACTATCATGTCTGATTCTCACAAAAACTTTTGTAGCAAAAAACAATACAAATTTCCTGATAGCCTGTATATAAAGTTTTCTTGCTTTATTACACGTGTATTTGAGTGTATGTTTATGTACTTATAGTTTATTTAATTAGAGTGTCAGTATTATCATGTGAATCGGTTAAAAGTTAAATATTGAAGATTTAAATTAAAATTTGACTTCCTGATGCTCCCTTAAGTTTCATAGTTGCTGGCTATTCCGTGCCGTCGTGAGCTTTGCGTTTCATTTAGCTCCAAATCTATGGAATTCGCTTCTGGAATGATTGCTTGCCGCCATTTCTGCTTTAGGCGACCAAATTTGCGATTTCCTTGGGGGCTTCAGTCAGTCGGTATGTGACATAGCTTTTTGATGGGATAGAGGTGGGTAAGTTAAGGTTATATTTGTGTTATTATTTTCAAGGTTAAGTGGACACTTACGAGGTGTTCAGACACTTACTCAAAGTCACCTTGTAAATCATAAAATACATGTTCATCAGCTTATCTATGACACTATCATATTCCACACTAACATTATATATGCGAAATGTGTAAGTATGTTTGTTTTCTCTCCACGCTGTAACAGCAGAACGAATTTAGACGTAATTTAAAATGTACATAGCTTATAAGTAGTAAGAGTAACACTTTTTAACATGATTAACGTAGGCTAAGCCGCGGGGCACAACTAGTATGATTATAAAGTGCCCTTGGTCTTTAAAGTTCAATTAAAATTTTACGTAACGTTAAGAGGTAAGCTGCTTATTTAACTTGAAATCTACTTGTTTTGCTACAAAGCTTATCTAAAGCTAAAATTCAGCTAGTTTTGTCACAGTTTCAGTACGCAGGTACCTTGTTGCATTCAAATTTCAAGTTTTACACAGTCAGTGGTATTAAACAAACATAGTTATACCCTAATAATGAAAGTTTGTAACCACTGCCAGATCCGGTATTTAAGTTTCTTTAATTTTCTAGGAGACATATATAAGCATGTTTCCTGATTGCATTACAATAAAAAGCTTGTATTTGGCTAATGAGTAATTTTAACTTAACTTAGTTTGCCCGAGTCATCAATAACTAAGAATGTGTCCATTGGTACTTTTTTATTGTTTCTATTAATGCTGTATTTGTAGACGCTTTTTAAAAAAATGTAGGAGGTTCTCAAATCAACAGTTTTTTTTTGGTATATTTTTATTATTCAAAGACAAGAAGAAAAGAGAAAGGATCGGTTTGGTTTTATTTCATGCTACTTAGGCTGGCAAGCGTTTGACTACAATTTTATTTTTTTATAGGGTTTGGTGTCAAATCAATCCGGTTTCGGTGCCGGAGTTCCGAAATAAACGCTGAAGATGTTTTTTGAAGCTTTGCTTGCGTTTAACTTATTACGTTTAATTTTGGCTTCACAATTTCAGTGCATTTAAATTTGGTGTTTCACTTTGACCGTAAAGTTTGACTCTTACAACTTGAGCCTGTTCCGCATATTGGCTATATTAGAAGCCGAACCCAAGGACCGTTAATTACTGAAATTGGTCGTGACGCGATGAAATGGCTGCTTCTGATTATAGCCTGAAACATGAGGTCCATTACAATATTAGGTTAGTATGATTAGAGAAGTTTAATTGCTTACCAAGCACTTGTAGGGAAAATAATGCCGTAGATATTAGTTTGGAGACGCCAACGCATCCAATATGATCTTAATTTGGGTAGAAACTGTTGCCATTGTGCTCATTCTATTATAATAATAATAATAATAAAAAAAAAATAAAAAAAAAAAATTACCGCTGACACAAAACGTCTTTAAATAGTTCAATTTTATAAAATTTATTTTTACACATATTTTACATTCCTTATTTTGGAAAACAGTTTATAAAACATCCCCAACTGAATTATATATTAAAAATCAATAAAATAATGTGATAAATACAACTACATAGCAAATAGATGAATTATACTCCATGACATTGATGTCATTAAATGTCATGTAGCTAAATAACAAGAATATTTCGGGATAAATATCAATAATTAGATAAGAATTGAACTATGATTACAAGACGGAAAGCAGCGGAGACGATACTAGCACGTATACCACCATTACCGCCTGTCCAGTCCTCTTCGAGTTCTTCGTCGGGGGAGGAATATAGAACTCCTCCTGAAGAAGCCTCGTCGAGTGATTCGGATGGGCCGCCGTCGCCGCGATCGCCACTACCACCTGCGCGACGTCGTGGGCGACCACCGCTGCCGGCACGCTTGGGGCTAGCAGCGCAATCTGCGCTGCAAACAGCTCCCGCTACCGGTGGTCAAGTGCGACGCATGCGATGGACACCGTTAATGAACGAACATTGCATGCAAGCATATTTTGGTGCTACAGAAGGGGGTACTAGCCTGACTGCGTATCGTGATAGGATGTTGTCTCTATTTCAGGCTCTTGAACCAACTATCGCCGTTTCGTCGCAACGACTATCCGATCAAGTACGTGCTATCCAACGGCTCAAGCTGCTGGATGTGACTGTGCTAGATCGGCTACGCCTGGAAGCGCTTCCTGTTCGCGCGACTTCCACATCGAGACGAGACCTGCTTGTTCAGGCGCCGCCAAATACTGGGTCGGTGTTGACGGCATCACAGGTTGGTCCCGTATTTGACGTGGAAGATGACGCGGATATAAGCGTAAGTACCCAGGCAAAAGAGCAATTGAGGGGGGCTTTGGATGACGCGATTTTGCGATATCGCTTCACACCTGACTCTAGGCCGCGCCTTCCACGCATGCCCACGAATAAACGCAACTTAGCGCTAATGGGAGCCCTGAACACTTTGCTTGCACCATATTTAGGTGCTAGCGAAGATTTAACTGATACTCACTCGATTCTTTACTGTGGGGCCATCGCAGCGTGTCACGCGGCTCGTGTTAAGTTCCCACACGCTGACCGAGCACCGCGAACGGTTAGATGTGCCCCCGCGTGGCAAGTGCGAATCGAGCGACGTATTAGTACGTTTAGGACTCTCATTGCAAAGTTAATTTGCTTCAGTAGAGGGAATAATCGTCCCCGAGTCATGCGTTTCGTGAGCCAGGCATTTGCTGGGACCGGTATAAGGCCGCAACAATATATGGCTTGTGTCACGGAACGCATAGATTTTCTGAAGCAGAAAGTTTATGCGTGGGCAAGCCGAATTTGTCGCTACAGGGAGCGTGTGTGAATCGCCTCTTTCAAAGTGACCAAAGGAAGTTGTACTGAAGTTGGCAAGGAACCGATCAATGTGTGACCGATAGACAGTTGCCGAATGCTAATTCCGTGATTAATTTTTGGCGTGGCATTTGGTCTGTACCTGTCGAGCACACGGAGGGTGGTTGGATGAGAGTTGTTGAACGGGAATGTGAGTCTATTGAATCCATGAGGGCTATCTCTATTAGCCCTGAAGACGTTAGTTGTGCCATCCGTACGGCTCAGAATTGGAAAAGTCCTGGCCCGGATGGATTGCACAACTTCTGGATAAAATGGATTCGATGCTCGCATGACTGTTTATCGACGCAATTCCAACAAGCCCTTGAGGTTGGTTCCCTTCCTTCTTTTATGACAACTGGTATCACCTTCCTGCTCCATAAATCTGGTAGTACCGCGGAAGCGAAAAACTATAGACCCATCACGTGCTTGCCTACGCTGTACAAGCTCCTTACATCCATTCTCAGAACTAAAATCAATTCGCATATTATGGCGAACAATATTTTGGCTCCCGCTCAGAATGGATGTAGGGTTGGATCTCGTGGTACTAAGGAGCTCCTCCTCGTAAACTCGACCATTTGCCAACAAGTTCAGCGGAACAAGGGAGATCTCTCGACTGCTTGGATTTACTACAAGAAGGCCTACGATTCAGTGCCTCATAGCTGGCTTAGGAGAATTTTAGAGTTGTATAAAATTGATGCAACTCTTAAGTCTTTTTTGATCATGTGTATGGGACGGTGGACCACAGTCCTTCGTCAACCAGGTGATGGAGACAACAGCCCTTCTGTTTCGCAGGATTTTATAAGAATAGAGCGAGGGATCTTCCAGGGCTGCAGTCTTAGTCCCCTTTGGTTTTGTCTTGCTCTGAATCCTCTCAGCACATTGTTGAAGGATTCTGGACGAGGTTACCGATTGCGGAGAGAAGGAGATATTATTTCTCATCTTTTGTACATGGATGACCTTAAGCTGTATGCACCGGGTACCCAAGATTTGGTGGACCTACTGAAAATCACTGAGAGTTTCAGTAGTGACATTAAAATGGACTTTGGTGTAGATAAGTGTGCGGTCTTGCATGTGCAACGGGGGAAAGTTGTAAATTCTGCGAGTTTACAACTTTCTGAAACGATGACTCTTCGTTCTCTCTCCGAAGTCGAAACCTATAAATACCTTGGTATGTCAGAGTCTTTGGGTATTAAGGATGGCGACATAAAGCAGGCGGTGAAAGAACGCTTCTTTTGTCGCTTAACAAAGGTACTGAAAAGTGTTTTGTCAGGTGGCAATAAGGCTCGCGCTTTCAACGCTTGGGTAATGCCTTTGCTAATATACTCCTTCGGCATATTAAAGTGGACTCAGACAGAACTGGATGCATTGGATCGAAGGGTCCGATCAATGCTCACTTCACATCGTATACTTCACCCGCGTTCGTCTGTGATGAGATTGTATATCCCTCGGAAGTGTGGGGGTCGTGGCTTTTTAAATGCTAAGAACCTACACAACCGAGAGGTATGCCAACTCAGGGATTATTTCCGGAACACCGAAAACGGGCTGTATAGAGATGTTGTAGCAGTTGATCGGAACTTTACCCCGCTCTCCTTGGCAAACGAGAACTAGCGTAAACCAGTGGTGTTGAGTACAGAAGATCGCAAAGATATATGGAAGAGCAAGGAACTACACGGAAGGTTCTATCGGGCCTTGACAGGGTCTGATGTGGATCTGCTCGGTTCGGTGAACTGGCTGCGATTTGGTGACCTCTTTGGGGAAACTGAAGGCTTTGTTTGTGCAATTGCTGACGAGGTTATCAAGACGAATAACTACCGGAAATATATCATCAAGGACGGTACGGTCGACATTTGTCGGGCATGCCGTCGTCCTGGTGAGTCACTCAGGCATATTATTTCTGGTTGTTCTCATCTTGCTAACGGCGAGTACTTGCACAGACATAACCTTGTAGCTAGGATCATACATCAGCAAATTGCTCTTCAATATGGTCTTGTTGAATCTGAAGTGCCGTACTATAAGTACACACCGATGCCGGTTCTCGAGAATGGTCGTGCTACGCTCTATTGGGACCGATCTGTCATCACGGACAGGACTATTGTCGCCAATAAGCCTGATATCGTTCTGACCGATCGGTCGCAACGGCGGGCAGTGCTCATTGACGTCACTATCCCGCATGATGAAAACCTCGTGAAGGCTGAGAAGGATAAGCTAAGCAAGTATCTTGACTTGGCCTTCGAGGTAACCGCCATGTGGGATGTGGATTCGACGATCATTGTCCCGATAGTTGTCTCGGCGAATGGGCTAATAGCGAAAAGTCTCGATCAACACCTCAAGAGGCTTTCGCTAAATGGTTGGATCAAGAGTCAGATTCAGAAGGCAGTACTCTTGGACACGGCACGTATTGTCAGGAGGTTCCTCACTCAGCAGCACTGACCTACCGGTAGCTTGGGCCCTGCCCCGTTGCTGGTGGCATACTAGGTTTAGGTTTTTTTTTTTTACAGTTTTCTTTATTTTGTAATATTGTATTGTTTATTACTTTTATAAAAATATTGTAAAAAAAAACCTTAGCTTAAGAAAAAATAATAAATAAAGAGAATAATAATAATAATAATTCTTTATTGCAGACACATGATCCATATTTAAAAACGTACATAAGGAGTAAAAAACTATATTAAAAACTAAAATAGAATTAAATAAAAGATGTGTACAAGAAAATCTTTGTATACCTAAGAAAAAAAAAAAAAAAAATTAGGTGGCAATCTCCAGCCATCGTCTGTACGTTGTTGAATGGCAAAGTCGATCCGACAGACTCTTAACGATCTGGTTCTTACTCCTGCCAACTCTGGACATAGATTTCGCTATTCTCTTACGCTGAATTGCGTTAAATGAGTCCACCCGGGCATCCACGTACATTTGAGAAGCACTACAATACCGTTTCAGGCCCATTAGGTGCCTAAATACGTTATTGTATGCCACCCGTATACTGTCATGTGACTTTTTAGTATAGTTAGTCCAGAGTTGGCACGTGTAGAACGTCTGACAGAAAGACCTAAATAAGACCTAATTATGAAATTATTACAATACTTATTTAACATTTTGCACAGTGTGATAGGATACCATCATATCAGGGTTTGTCGTCAGGAATCAAACAATAAACTTGCTTTTGAACACTTATATTCTTCTTTTTATTCGCACACCTTTTCAATTCGAGCTCCCGACTAATACTGACTTGCTTCCTACAGCTCCACCATCCGCTCGATGACATCAACCAATCACAACCCGGGTTCCTATCCGCTACTTTTTAAATTCCGCTCTATGATTGGCTGGCATCATCGGCCGACAGTGGCGACATGAGTAATCCAGACTTACCCACATAAAATAATATTTATCGATATAAAATACCAATTATGATTGCAAATTAACAAACCCTAACAACAGAATATAAATGAGAGAATCTGAAATAAACAAATAAAGTTGTTTAATCGCCTGCTTTATCAACTCAAACAATTTAATAAAAATTGAAATTATAAAAACAAGATGGTCGTTTGTTGTGCGGTCAGCCAATTTTTCACGCAGCAATAGTGCAACGGATCGACGTTATTTTTTGCTTATTTATAGCCTGGAGAAGGCAAGGCCTTTATCCTAATGTATCATCATCATCCACAACTGCTCGTTGTAAAATTTCAATACATAAAAAAAACCAAATTGGTTCAAAAACGGACGGAGTCTTGTGGTAATAATTATAAAATTACACCGAATTTACAACTTTCTCCTATTTTTGAAGTCGTTAAAAATGATTCTAATGAGTTTTGGATCAATAAGGCTGTAGTATCAAGTATGTTATCTCTATTTATTACAATATGTATCAGTAAGTACTAAAGTAATCATATTTTAATCTATCGTACCCTAAACGTAACAAAATCGAGACATTTAACAAGTTGCCAAGAGATATACATACTTACCATGCCTTCGCTTTACATCTTTGAATAATATTATGCATGTTCGCAAAAATATTGGTAAATATAAATTAAGAAGCGACGCACACAATCTTAATACTAGATTTAAGCATAAAATTACAGTGCGCGCATTTAGATTAAGCAAAACGAATAAATCTTTTACGGCAAATGGTGTTAGATTTTACAATAGAATTCCTAAAAGCGTAACTGAATTACTATATAATACCACTGGGAAAATTCAAATCTGTAATAAAACGGGCATTAATTAAGAAAGCTTACTATAAAACGATCGACTATATTAATGACAAGAATGCATGGAGGCAAACTGCACAAGCTCTTTCTAGCGAATACCATAATAACACCTAGGTTAGTAAAATTATGTATTAGAGATTCAGAATGTTTAAAAAAAAATGAATGAAAAAAAATGCGCCGCCGAGTTTCTTGCCAGGTTCATCTCGAGATGGCTGTAATCTTGCAAAGCCAGTCTGATGTAGACAAATTTTAATATCAAAATCAAAATCGTTTATTCACATGGGCCCCAAAGAGGCACTCATGAAAGCTAATGACATTACAAAATGAAAATCACAGCTATCTAGCATGCGTAGCATGTTTTATGTAGCTTGCTAGTCTAGAAGATACCTATTCACTCTAGACTTGAAGTCTCCCAGACTCGTTGTTATTACAGGCAAACCTTGACATTGAATTAAGCATACTTATAATTTTAAAAGTTCCGATTGTAAGATAAGAAAATAGAAGAACTGTTACATATTTTATTTTCTTCCAGAAATCTTCGTAAATTCGATGCAGTAGAAACGTTCACGGCAATATTCCCAATAGCGGGGACGTGCCGCGTGTGCTCTTTGTAAGGGTTCTATATGCAACGGAATACGAATACATGATTCTGCAGGGAGTTTGAATTCAGGCCGAATACGGCACTATAAAACAAGAAAAATAACAGGTAATATGTTTCAGTGAAGTTATGTAAGTGCACTGGGTCCGTGGAGATCAGAGTTCATATTTATAACATGGGATGCGAGCCTCTGGTCACAGAATATCTTTATAATATATATTTTTCTGTACGTGTGTATGTGATTTTGATCAGCTGGACCGATTTTGTTGAAATTGTTTGTGGGTGTGTTCAGTTTTATTCAAGAATGGTTTAGATCCACAATTCGATCTGGTAAATAATGTTTTTTAATTTACGCGACCAAAGCCGCAAGGAACAACTAGTCTTGACATATACATGTTTAATTCTTCTGTATGTGTGTATGTTACTGGACTTTTCTTAACGTCTGCCAGGTCCACTTGTTTGCGACGACCCAGTTGGCGCAGTGGACGGGTGTCCGCCCTCTGCGCCGTGGGTCCTAGGTTCGATTCCCGGGAGGAGCACTAATTCCTTCCCAAGGGATATTTGTGCTTCTGGTTCTGGGTGTAATGTGTGTGTGATGTGAATGTTTCCGGCACCCACGATACAAGTCTTTGAACTTAGTGTGGGGCTGTAAGTGTGAATGCGTTTGCGTTTTTTTTACTAAATATTATGTTGTGATTGGCCGGTAAGGCGAGACTTACGTAATTTACATTAGAAATTTATAAGGCGAGTGTAAATGGCCATGTTGGTAAGGGTCGATCTAGGCCACAGATCAATTTAGGCGGAGATCTCTCCCTACCGAGCGTGGTAGACGCCATGCTCGGCAGCGAGAGATCGTGGCAGGCGGTGGTCTCCTTCTGCGAAGCGGTGATGAAGCAGAAGGAGGCCGCGGAGCGGGCCAGAGAGGTCGATCCTCAATCTGATCCGCTCCGGCGCAGACGAACGGGAGGGAGAAGGAGGCAGTTCGCCCGCCTCCTCTCTCCTCCTTTGTAGTGGGGTCACTAGTGGAGGGCCAGGGGGCTCTCCACCGGCTTGCATGGCCCCACATGTCTGGGGGGTGGCTTTGGTGAGCAAGGTCACCCCTCCATGGGTGCAGTGGCCCGAATCGTATCCGGGCCTACCGCCGGGGCAAGATAGTGACTACTAGCGTGACCCTATCTTGCCCCACCTCGGCGAGGGACTGCTCACGGGGGGGTTTTTCGTGGGTTCGAGCCCCACATTCCCCTTTCCTTCACCCCTGAGAAGGAAAGGAAGTAGACATTTTCCCCCCACAAAAAAAAAAAAAAAGGTGACAGATCAACAGCCAGGATATATAGTATTTGATCTAGGCGAACGTATCTAGACCAGATCGAAAACGTCTTGAAAAAAGGACAGGTCAAAAGTACCCGCAACCAACGAGCATGTATGAAAAGACTCATGAATGTAGGAGAAGCAAAAGATGCGTGTCAGGATCGTAGCAGGTTGAGAGATGTGGTCTCTGCCTACCTCAATGGGAAAGAGGCGTAACTATTATGTATGTATGTATTTACACTGGCTTTTCCCCGCCTTTATCAAGTTAAACTAGCCCGTATTTTAATCACAGGTGTAAGCTATTGTCCGTTCAGCTGATGAAGAAGGAAGAAATACACACACTCACACAAATTATTATTTAGAATGACGGTACCATGTGTGCGCTGCTGTTGCTTGGCTGGATTGAACCAATTGAGCAATCATTAGTAGATTTTACTCGTAATTAAATTATACATATGTGCTTTGAATACATTTAAAGAAAGGCACGTTACAATCGGTTCATTAGTCTTTCTACATTTCCGGAAGAAATGTATATTATAGATAAATACGCGCTCATGAAATTATAAAATTACGAAATCACGTACATATATATAGTGCCAAAATCGTAACTCTCCTTTTTGCTTCGCCGTAGTTGGGTAAAAATATGCAGAATTTCCAAATGTAGGTATCATTGATTGCAGCGTCGTTATTGACTTGATTTCAGTTGGTATTGGGAAGCAAATAAGTACATGGTAATCTCGATGCAGCAATTTCTCTACATGCTGTACCTACCTACTGAATATAGTTTTGGCCTGAATGAAATGGCTGTAGTTACATACGTAAGAGCTTTTTTTTACTAAATATCGAGTTACCACTCTCCAGTAAAGACATCGATTCAAATCAAATCGTTTATTTGCCAGAATAATTCTCTAGATCTTCAAATAAATAGTGATATAATAATATATACCCTATATAATATTATTCATTCTGCATGTGGACGTGCAAATTAAGATGTCTATGCCTACTAAGTATATATATTCTCTATAATAATCTAGTCTATATAATATTTAGATAACAATCTTAAGCTCCTTAACACTACAGAAGCAATGGCTAAGAAGCCAGCTATTCAAAGTTTGTTTTAAATTTAATCGGTCATTTACCCGAAAGATGGCGATTAAATCCAAGTAACTGGATGACCGAGCATTGCTCGGTTTTTTTAGACAGTAAACGACGTTTTCTAAAAATGAAACCCAGCTAGTATTAGCTTATCGCCCCCGAAACCCCCTGCATACTAAATTTCATAAAAATCTTTGGAGCCTTTTCCGAGATTCAGATTATATATATACGTATCTATTACAATAATTGCTAATTTATTAGTTGAGATTAGATTAGATAGGTAAATAACATTAGTAGTATATTATAATCCTATTGTTTGTGATGCATCTGAAGACCAATGATAGCGGAACGGTGAATGCTTTTATGTTTGTTATTGAAAATTTAGGTTTCATATTAGATATGCTCCACCTTCATTGCGCCTGCGACGCGTCTCTTATACAGTACAAATTATTTGCTTTTCTTTGAATATCTCCTCACTCCATGCCCGTTCACACACCACAGACAGCAGAGTAGTAGTAATAAAACGTACATACTTCTGAACACCACAACCAAAGGCTGTACTAAGCTTGAAGACTTATGTCGCAGTTGGCGGAAACATTCACAAAAACAATCACAGATAATTAAGCAATGATTTATTCCTTTAAGTTACCTGTTGCATCCAGCTTGACACCTCGACTGCACCCTCACACTAAGTTCAACTACTTGTTTCGTTAGTGCCACCAACATTAACACAATCACAACCAGAAGCCCAACTCTTAGGGAGAAAACTTGTATTTTTTTAAAGTCTGTTTAGAAGGCCGTTTCTCGTCTCTGCCAGCGGGCAGTTCAAAGTAATTCAACATTATACAAATATTTGAACGCAAGCAAAGCTTAAAAAAACCGACTTTACCGCATTATCTTTGGAACTTTGATCAGATTGGATGTACTAAACAAGCATTTCTGAGTATATTTCAAGAACTACTGATCAGATCTTGATCAAATTTAAATGGGACTTTTCCCTTATAATTGTTCCCTTTGGATAACAACCTTGTTTCGAGTTATTGTTGAACAGCAGCTTAAGACAAGAATAACATAAACGTTACAATTTTCCCAACGTTGTAGTAGCAAAACAATATAATTTCCAGTGCAAACTGCGCTATGTAAATATAACGAGGGATGCTGTTATTGCCGACGCGGTAGGTATCATTGTTTCAGCAGCGGATTCAGGGGGTGGGGGGGCTAAGGGGCTCAAAAATAATTGAGACTCAAGTATAAACATTTTTATTAAAAAATAGCTTTAATTAATAAGCACTTAATAAAGTAAATTTAGAAATTGTAATTCTATATACAGATAATAAATGTAATAATATATTTAACTTGAATTTAAATATCATGCATACCTACTATTCATTAGTAAACACATCAATACATTTATGGTTGACATACCTCCAGCTCGCTCGAAGCGGTTTGCTTCATACGTTCATCATCCGTACAGCAAAGGAGTGGAACTCATTGCCAGCTTCATTGTTCCCCGAGGGTATAATCAGTCTGTAAATCAAGAGTGAATAGGTATCTTCTAAGCAAGCATGTCAAATCTTCGGCCGCATCATTACTTTCTATCAGGTGAGATAGTGGTCAATAGCCGGCCTGTTTAGCATTCAAAAAAATACAATCATATTCCCTGATCTCCATTCTATCATCGGATATCCCGAAAAACTGCTAAGCAACACCGCTATACGGTCGACATTCCACAAATGTGGATAAATAACATTTTCCTTCCACACTCATTAAGTGAACCACGAAGAAATGAAACTCCTTGCCTAAGTCTGCGTTTTCTGATAAAACCAATATAGGTTTTTATATAACATAGCTTAGGTATACTCGGGATTACCTACACATAGACTACTTTTAAACTCAATTAAAGCCGGCAAAACCGCGGGAAATTGCTAGATAATAATAAACATAAAAATTTTACGAGGTTGTGTTTCTTCGCCCTTTTTTTTAACATCAGGCATTTTTTCAAAATTACTATTAAAGTTACATTTCTGAATCGTGTTCATAAGTTTCTTGGCTGCTATTGGCTTTGTTCCAGTAAGCAGTAACTGTATATATGGTACCCTGGTGACTTCAATGCGCTTAGAGCACACAATCACAGGATTTTACCCTTGGGATCAGAAAGACCTGTTATAGTAAAGTTACACAAGCTGACTTTTTCTATTTTTTTTTTTTTTTTTTTTTTATTTGTGACAGGCTAGTGTTTGACCACTATCTCACCTGATGGTAAGTGACGATGTGATCGAAGTTGGTAAACACACTAGACCTGGAATACGCAGGCTCTCAAGTATAACTGCCGGAACACCGTATTTGGCTTGGCGGCAGACTTTCAAGTTGATGGTCTGTAAAGTATCATGGCAGGAAGCGGAATATTTGGTAAACGTTACTACCTTTTATACCTATATCACGCTTGGGTGGTTCAGCACTATCAGTCAGACTACTTTTTGTCATAGACAATTCGCGTCTTAACCATACAGACGGAAAACTTCTAATTCTCAGACAATATGTAAAACTGTAGCCCAAAGTCTAAAATAGTAATAATATAAATGAAAATATTAAAAGACTTATGTGGGAGCAAATTTTATTTTATATAATTTACATCATTTTAACTTCATAAATAAATAACTTTCCATATTAACTTTCATTCCCCATTGCACCCCTGGCAAAAAATATTGATGAAATATTTTTTTTACTTTACTTTTTTTTTGTAAAAAACTTTCGACATAAACTTTTATCTCCATTGGACCACCTTAATGCACTCTTGGCAAAAAAATATTTTTGGTTGAATGGATTTGTGGTAGAATTTCCAAAAATCCATTTTTAGTACACCCGTACTAAGACAAATGTACCCTCCAAATTTCAAGTCTCAACGACCGGCAGTTTAGGCTGTGCGTTGTCTCAATGAGTCAGTCAATGAATCAATATGTCAGGACAAAGATTATTATAGTATTAGATAGTGATAATGTTTGTTGTTTTAAAAATACCGGCACGCATTGAATCCGGTAGTTATTCTTAAAAGTTACATTCTTAGTCTAGCGTATTTGCCAGCTTTGACCACAATTAATCAAACATCAATCATCAATCACAAAAAATGTCAAATGCTACTAAAAACGATACAAATATATTCGTACTGCTCATATTCATAGAGTTCAGATATCTCCCATCATATTTTATTCCTGTCGATCCAGTAAGAGAGTATACCAGTTTGGCCCGCTCCGAATACGGTGCCTGAATACTAATGGGTAGAGATGGAGGATTTACTTTACTTCATACTCTATATAAACATACCTTTATAAGTTTTAACAATAAACTACTACATACACTAGTCGTTCGCGCCAAACTAAGATCTCGCGCCTACATTTTATTAAGTAGAGAAAAACTTGAGCTTATTTGCTTAAAGATTTTTTTTGTATTAATTGATTACTGTATTTGTTTTTCAAGTACAAAAAATAAGGGATATTGTACATAAGTTTCAGCTTTAAATGTAAAGCCGCTTTTGATGAGATAGAGGTCAAATTAAGTCTAAAACAGTACAGTACTTATTCCAGTCAACGGTTGTTATAACTTTATACGCTTTCACACTCACAGCCCTAATATACATACATACCTACACTAAGTTCAAAGACTTGTGTCGTGGAAACATTCATATTACAGACTTTGTGTAATTGTGTGAACCAAAAACACAAACTTCATAAAAATGCGTTACTTTTTTACGGTTCTACTCGGCATTCTAGAACCTGATAAATAAAAACATTTGGCAGAAACTCTACGATATGAAAAAGGACTCCTTTTCAGAACAATCATAACATTTTAAAATAACAGGAACAAATAATTACACGTATAATCTAGTGTCTTCAAGTCTACAATGAATGGGTAATTTTTTCTAGGCAAGCATCTTCGTCCACATCTTTACTTTTCATCAAGTGAAATAGTGGTGAAATGCTTACCTAACTAGAATTAAAAAATATATATTATAATAAAAGGCTTATTTATATGTCTGTGAGTATTATATCTAATATCTTTTAACGAGCAATTCTTGTATATATATATATATGTAATCAGGATCTCGGAAACGGCTCCAACAATTTTCATGAAAGTTACAGATTAGAGGTTTTTTTTAACGTTCCAGGTCCGAGAAATGCTCGATTCTCAAACTACATTTGAAAAACCGGGATTAAGAAACTATCAGCGCCATCTATTACGCCATGACCGATCTAAAAACTGTTTCTACTCGATACTAGATGGAGTTTTCTGAGGCTACAAAATCAAAAACAAAAAACCGTCATCCGGATATTTACACATTATACGTACACGCCTAAAAATAAAATAGATTTTTATATAACACTTACTTGTAATATCCGATTCTCACGAAAACTTTAATAGTAACCTTTGTTTTATTTGATTCGGTTTTTTTTACCACAACACAAGTATTTTTCCCGGATTAGAGTGTGACAAGAGAACGGTATATTATAGTTAAACTAGATTTATATGGCTTAGTGTCTCGGCGGTGAAATTAAAAGATTTTTCACTGTGATAAATTGTTAAGAAAATTGAGATCGCTTTTTTTCTCATTAATGGAAGGCGAATGAACTCGTTTATCATAGAAAAGTAAATATATGAACTATTACACTTACAGTCCTAGACCCTGTTTTTATCATGATCCCAGTAATTAAATACATACACACAATCCGAAAACTGTAAGTTCTTTTCCCGGTATGAGCACATTTTTCCACACCACGGGAAATGAAAATGTATGTTCTGGCTCTGGGTGTAAATATGTGTGTATGATATACATATTACCGGCACCAAGTCTTAGAACTTAGTGTGAGGCTGTAAATGTGAACGCGTTTGTTTGTAAAAGGATTGAGTGCCGGTTAACATTATAACTAGTGGCAATGTGAGCTGAAGACTTTGTATTTTTCGAAGCGTAGATGTATAATGATGACTTAATGATCTCTGAAGAAGACCACGAAAGGTAATCGATCTCAAGGTGGCAATTGAAGTTGGTTTTTAGTTAAGCACACTTATTATTTTGTGAGCTTTACACGTTCTGATAATAATTACTTAGTAAGTACATAAATATTCTTGCTAGTAACAAATTCCGGATAAAACATCGATCCCTAGAGATCTGCTAACTCAAGAACCAAGTAAACAGCGAGCTGTATCGTATGGAAACATAAAATATCCATACTTTCATTAATATAACTTTACCAATCCCTTGTTGGAAACCACCTGAGCAGCACGTTGAAAATTTAATAAACGATGTAGCGACCATAGCTAGGCTGGTCACGGCGGGGCTAGCCGCAAGTAGATAAACCAACAGTTTGGGATAGCGAGGAATAGTAATAGCAATTTCTCGTTTCCAGTCTTGAATAATCATAGCTTTTGTACCTAAGCTACGATCATTGGAGAAGCCGTTTTGGAATCAGAATCAGAATCAAATATTATTTTTTTTTTTTTTATTCTGGATAGGCAAGCATTTGACCGCCATCTCACCTGATGGAAAGTGACGATGCGGCCAAAGATGGAACATGCTTGCCTAGAAGGTACCTATTCACTCTAGACTTGAAGACACCCAGATTATACTGTTCAGGAAACAAAGACGCAGGCAATGAGTTCCACTCCTTCGCTGTACGGATGATGAACGTAGAAGCAAAGCGCTTCGAGCGAACTGGAGGTATGTCAACCATAAATGGATGACGTTTGACAGTTTGTCTTGTTGTTTGATGGTAAAACGGGCATGGAGGAATTATATCATGTAATTCCTGAGCACACTCTCCAAAATGTAGGCGATAGAATACCGATAGGCTTGCTACCTTACGTCGGTGACCAAGACTTTGCAGTTTTGACTCAACAACCAGCCAATGAGTCTTTTGGCTCGCCGGTCAATTGACTCAAGAGCTTCTAGCTGGTACTTTGCGGATCCATCCCAAAGGTGGCCGCAGTACTCCATACATGATCGGACTTGAGCTTGATATAAAATTAGAAGCTGCGCCGGTGTGAAGTACTGCCTGACCTTAGCAAGGATACCCAGCTTTTTAGCAGCCAGTTGAGCTCTGGCTTCGATATAAGTGCCAAAGTTGAGATTCGACGATAAGGTAACGCCAAGTAGCTCAAGCTTGTTAGCTACCGGTATTGGCACATCTTGAAAGGTTGGAGACAAATGAAAAGGTCTCCGTTTGGCGGAGAAGAGACACGCCTGTGTTTTGGACGGATTGAATTTAACCAAATTGGCATCACCCCATTGGGATACGGCCATCAAGTCCGAGTTCAATCGTCCAATCATAGCCTCTCTTTGTGACTGGACTTGTACCTCTCCAGCTCGTGCATTGGATATATATCTTTCGACAACGGTGCTATCGTCTGCGTACCCAAAGATACCGGGCTTAAGCAGATCGTTTATGTGTAGCAAAAAGAGCGTTGCCGAAAGAACCGACCCTTGAGGTACCCCGGCATTAATTGCCATTAGATCGGACGAGAAGCTATCAACGACAACTCGTATCAACCGTTCCCTCAAGAAATCAGAAATCCAAGCACATAAACTGGAAGGTATACCATAAGCTGGAAGCTTGCCAATAAGACTGTCGTGCCATACCCTGTCAAAGGCCTTGGAAATGTCTAGCGATACCGCAAGCGCTTCGCCGTGTTTTTCCAAGGCCTCACTCCATAAGTGAATGGCATACGCAAGAAGGTCTCCTGTTGACCGGTTCTGGCGAAAGCCATATTGCCGGTCACTCAGAAGTTCATTTGCTTCAAGGTAGCCCAGGAGTTTCTTGTTTAGTACACGTTCCATTGTCTTACAGACAATGGACATGACCGAAATAGGTCTATAGTTGGCAGGGTCAGCACGACTTCCCTTTTTGGGCACAGGTTGGACGTTGGCAGACTTCCATGCTTTCGGCACTTGACCAGTCTCCAAAGATAGGCGGAAGAGGCGTGTCAGCGTCGAAGGATTTGCTTGAAAGCTCAGGTTAGTAAGACGAAAATGGTAAGTACAATATACCAGATACGTTTTGCCGAGTCACGGCGTGCAAATTTTAAACATTTTGATTATATTGCTATGCTGTGAGTGTGAAAGCGTTTACGTTTACGTTTTACGTATATTGTTAATATTAAAAAAATATACCATATTAAATTAAAATTATATAGGACAATGTCAAAACGTATTCCATATCAATTTATATTAAATATACTTAAATATCAATCTAATGGTATAATGTCAAGTGATTTCATTTACATTATACTAGACAGGACTCTCGTTACTTGAGTTAAAAAGTAGTCTATGTGTTAATCCTGAGTATTAGCTATCTACATTAGAAATTTCAGCCAAATCTGTTTATCCGCTGCAGCGTGAAGAGAAAAAGTTCATTAAACGATTCTAAAATCATTATTAAATAATGGGGGTGGGGGTAGGAGTGTGAAAAATACTTTACGACCTATGCTCATCCCTACCAAATTTCACACATACAAAAAAAAATCGGTCTAGTCGTTTCGGAGGAGTTCGACCACAAACACGAGATTTTTACGTGAACTTAGACATGAAATGGCTTGACTCTTTTACTTGACTTTGACTGAGACTCCTGACTAAAAAAACATCTTATTTTTATAATTGAGTATTTTATATATAAGTATATTTTATATATAAAATACTCAATTATAAAAATAAGATATTTTTTTACATACAAATAAATAATTATATTCAGGATTAATCAAAATACAGATTTAGCTAAACTACTTACCTAATACAAAAAGTAATTGGTCGGCAGTGTGCCCAAAATGCTGGCTGCGTTACCTCGTTGCACAGCGAGACTTAATTGCTGTGCAAAATACAAACCGGCATTTTGGTCACGTGTCGACTCTTTCAGTCTCTATAAATTTCAAGTGCACCTGGTCCCCATGGACCAAGACATTCTACTCCGAAAGGCACAAATATGTAATTGTAAGATGAGACGGCGCCAAGCTGTCGACGCAAGTTGCGTCCCACACTAAGGGTCGACCCACCTTCCAAGAAATAAGTCTCATTTCATCGGCTCGTTTACCGTCATTGCGCATAAGGCCACTAGGCTCTAAAATTGCTGCGATAGTCGCACTCCCAAATGCCCGACGGATGACGTCATTCAAAGCACAGTGGCGAGCTATACGACCAGCACTTCTGACACAAGAAAGCCCATGGAGGCCTAAGCGATCTACTTTTTCTCCACATGAGTATCGGTGAGGAACAACGCAAGGAGCACCGACGCGCAGTGACATTGCTACACGGAATGTGTTATTGTCAAGCAGTGTCCCTAAATTATTTGAAGGCAGAGCCTGCAACCAAACACCCGATTCCCAACGAGAAACAGCTAGAAGACGAGCACGCTCTGTGGGGCTACTGGATGTTTCTAAATGTTTTTTCCATTCCAACTAACAAAGCGGCCTATCCCACTGTCTCTGAGAAGATGGGTGTTTAGGCAGACTACTGTCAGGTCAGGCTAATTTACAGGCATCGATAGCCTCAGTCAAATACGACACAACAGAAATAACTAAACTTTGTGTCAAAATTGTTGTTGCTAAATTTTGTGTGCTTTTAACTAAGGATAAGAAAGCCGGCAAAGAAACACTTGACATTTTCCGGATACCAAGAATCGAGCTACCGAATTGGTAGGGAAGCCTGACACCACGCACGATCATCCAGAGAAATACTAAAAATGGAAGTGAGTGTATCTCTAACGATGTTATCTAACTTTTGTAGAAGGTTAGGGTGATTCCATAGTTGACAACACCGCAGAGTATACGTAAATTTTGGTACGAATAAACAATATTTGATAATTATGTAGGCCATGTGTGGATTAATTTTCACAAGTCTGTCCGAAACACTTTGGAAATTTTGTATCTTCTCCTCGACAAAATATGGAATAGATTCGTCAAGGATAGGAGAACCTAGGAGGCGCAGAGAACTATTGTTAATAATTTTAATGTTTGGAGCAACAGTATTGAACAAATCGACAATATCGCGTTGTGCGTAACATGACTCAGACAAATATAATTCACATTTTGAAAAATTTAGTTCTAAACCAATAGTTTTAAATTTAGAAATTATATTAGTCAAGTCCTCGAATACGGTTTTAGCATTACCTCCCAGAATTCCATCATCCAAATACCATACATTAAATTTTGACTCTAAACGTTTAATGATGGGATGAATCGCGAGGCTGAAAATAGCCGGCCCAAGAGGATCTCCCTGTTGACAGCCAACTTCAAAAGATATTAGGTTATATTATAAAAATATATTTATCACTTGAAAATGACTAAATAAATATTTAAATAAAAAAATAAAAGATTAAGACACCCATACTTAATTACCTCAGGCACCAAATAATATTTATCTAAGAATTGTCCACATAACAAGCGGTTGTCACCCTAACCGCAAGTAATTAATCCGATGGTCACGGGGTGAAAATTTGACGGCAGGGGTCAGGCACGTGTTCGAGAAGTAAATCTGGGCTTACAGAGGAACAATTTCACACGTAGGCCAACTACAGCCCTGTTTCCGGTTTCCGGTTGCTGGAAAACTTTGTGAAATGTGCTAGAGAGAGATTTGAGAGGGTTAATCTATTTTGTGATGCTCGCCTGGCTAGCCGTTACCAAAATACAGTAAGATTTATGAAACTTCAATAGAAAAAGCTTTGGTTAAGTAATTGATTATTGTAAATAGATTATTATTAAATGAATACTTTGTTTAATAAGTCATTTATTGGCACTTTATTTGACGTGATGAGATTTTAAGTTATGTATTACCTAAAATTTAATCGAGTTAAAAAATACCAAGACAAGTTTTAATGATGACATTTAATATAATGAATTATCGTAATTAAATCACATAACAGAAATGAACTGCCCGTTGGCTAAGTTGGGTGAGCGTTCGCCTTCTAAGCAGGGATATCGGGTTCGATTCCCGGCGGAAACGCAAATTTAAGGAAAGCTTATGTTTCTGGTTCTGGTTGTGATTGTGTGTGTAATGTGAATGTTTCTGGCACCCACGGCACAAGTCATGCAACTTGTGGACTGTGAGGGACTGTGAGTGTGAAAGCGCGTTTATGTTTATGTTAAATGCTTCACTCACAGCCCACCCTGAGTTCGATGATTAGTGACGTGTGTGCCAGAATCATTCACATCACACACATAATCACACCCAGAACTAGAAACACCAATTGCCTTTGAGGAGAAAACTTGTGTCTCCACCGGGAACTAACTAAGCCAACGGGCAGTTTAAATGCATAAACAAAACATTTCATGTGCAAATAACCATTGAGGAGTTCCCTAATTATGACCAGCCCTGATTGCAGCAACTATCCCTTAATACAACTTAAAACCGGCTATCATGTTAATTGCATACACAAATGTCGTGTAAAGATTGGTACTAAACAAATCATACAAACATTGCAAGTTAAATTGAAGCAAATAATATACACTTACACTGCAGGAAAACCAATCTTAAAAAGAAAACGTGAACAAGCCAGTTTTTGGAACTTTGAAAGGCTCTTACTGTTTTTTTACTTCTGCCGGGCAAGTGCGGGTCGGTGGATAGCACGGGTGCTTTTATCACAATATTTTAGTTTAATTTAATTGGTATTTTTTTGAGCAAGTTAATATACCGCATATATATGCGGTATATTAACTTGAAAAATCTTGTCCCATATGGGACAAGATTTTTGAAGTGAAAACTTCTTTAACGGGGTTTGCAATTTTGTAGGATGGGTAAAAAATGCTAAACTCGCGTCAGGACACTTGACCTGAACGGAAATTTGTGAGGCGAAAAATTCCTAAGACGAAGGAGAGGAAGTAATATCTCCCTCTCTTTCTACCGCTTTCTACGGCGAAAATGTATGCCTGCTCCTGCTCTTTACAACGTTAATGTTCAAGTTTTCACTTACCGGCACTCCCGGAGTGCAACCCGTTGTTTTTTTTAATTCAATGAAATTTCAACGATAAATTTAGGGAGTACTAGATTCGGTTCGCTTATTTAAAGTCAGTAGGCACAGGAGATGCATACCCCTTTGAAGCGTCAAAGTGCCTATTTGACGCAGCATGCCCGAATTCCCGCCCAACGCGACCAGTGAGGCCTGTTTGCAACGGTGCAACCATTTGTACGAATTTCAGAGCAATGAATTGCCACATAAGACTTTAATTAGGTATTTAAACCTAGTAATTCGACTGGCAACTTAGTACTCATGTCTGGAACCATTATTTTCCCACTACTCTGGCAATGGTAGGCTTCCAACCGTAAATTCACTTTAAACAAACCTTAATTTCAACTTTACTAGGCAATTACTTTCAACACATTTTTAACCGACTTTAAAAGGAGGTTCCCAATTCGTCGAAACCTTTTTTATGTTACCTCAGAAGTCAATAAATAATTAACTTTGTTCAAAGAGTATACGTTATTATTGGTCCCATATTAATTCGATCAAGATCAATTGAAGAGTCTCGGAGATATTTACGATTGAAGTCGGTTATTAGTTTTTAAACTGGTATATATTCTATATAATATATTCTACCTATAAAGTCATAACTTATTTTAATTTCCGTTGTTAAATCTCATTCACATATTGCTCTGTTATAAAATAACGACAATATTATAATTTTGATCGTAAATTTATCAGCACCCGCTTGATGCTGTAAATAACACCTCAAGTAATTTATGGCTGCAAAGTATTAACATTACACCAAATTTTTACCCTCTGAGTAAATGTAACAAGTATTTTATAAAACGCTTTCACACTCACAGCCCCGCACTAAGCTCGATGACTTGTGTCGTGGGTGCCGGAAATATTCACATCCTACACACAATTACAACCAGAACCAGAAGCACAAATTTTCCTTGGGGTATAAAACTTGTGTTCAAACCGCCGGGAATCGAACCCGATACCCCTGCTTATAAGGCGATCGCTCACCCAAACTAAATCAACGGAAAATTTGCTTTCGGCGTTTCGAACATAATTAATTCTATGATTTTATGTGTATGTCATAAAAATCCTTATATTTTGACTTGTCAAGTTGCTTTTGGCTGGTCTGTCCGACTTCAACCGCATGAACCAATTTTGATTTAAGTTGAGAAAGAGAAAGTTTGAGTTATGAGGAACTTTTTTTATGCCAGGTAAGCATTTGGTTGCTATCCCACCGGAAAGAAAGTGATGATGCGGCTGAAAATATAGCATGCTTTCCTAAACGTTTTACTCTAGACTTGAAGACTTCCAAAACACTACTCGGGGAATAAAGACACGGACAGTGAGTTCCATTCCTTCGCTGTATGGGTAATAAATATAGCAAAACGCTTCAAGCGGACATACGGTAAATTAACCATAAACGGATGCACGATTGCCAATTTGTCTTGTGGTCTAGTGGTAAAAAGGATGTATGTGGTATCAACGGGTGTAATTCGAGTGCTCACCTTCCAAAATGAAAGCGATGGTGCAAAGATACCTTACGTTCGATGACTGAGGCTTTGCCACTTGGAAACTATCTTGTCATCATCAATGGAATCTAGAGCATCAAGAAGATACTTGAGGCTAGACTACAGGATCGAACTTAACTGCTAGAAATAATTTTTTTTCTCCCCAAGGGTAAGTGATGCCGAGTCGTTAAAGTAAGTGACGTAGATTCAAACTTGGTGAGCAAACGCACTGAAATATATGTTTTCAATATACTTCCCCCGTATAGGAGTAATGGCGACTCCAGTGTATTTTTATCAATATAGTTTTATCTACCATTTACGGTTTTGGGCCATCTATAAGAATCTTTGTCCTGACATACTGATTCACTGACTAACTGACTTAGAGTCAACGCACAGACTAAACCGCTGTAGAGACTTGGAATTTGTTAGGTAATCCAGGTGTCAGCTACTTCCATACCAAAATTCATCAAAATTGGTCCAGCCGTTTGAGCGTGAAGAAGTAACACACTCCCAAACTTTCGCCTTTAAATATTAGTGTGATTAAAAAAATCTTGTAGCGTGTAGTTACATTTGTTATCTGAGTTTTTTTTGGTGTCGTTACATTTTTTATTTTACAACAATTGCACTTGTGCTATCGATTTTAAGTGTTGAATTGGGTACGTATACCTAATGTAACTTTGCATTTACTTATATTGTACAGTCATTACCATCGAGGGCAAAGGTTAATGCATAGATAATCAAGTAGGTATTTCATGTCCTAATGTAACCACAACCAAATGCAGCGTTTCAGTTTAGTGGTGCACAAACATGCACAGCTTGCTGAAGCAAATCAACTCGCTTTGAATACGCTCTACACAGAGAATGTCAAAATTTGTTATCAGTTTATCGATTTGGTGTAAAAACAATTGAAATCTATCTCGCTCATATTATAAACGCGAAATGTGTACACAAACAAACGGATCTCGTTTAAGAGGGTAATACCGGAATGTCTCAAAATGTCTCAAAATTGTATGTAAGTGTGTGTGTGTAAGTGTGTAAGTATGTTTGTTCCCTCTTCACGCTTTAACGGCTGAACGGATTTGGATAAAATTTGGATTGTACATAGATTATACGTAGGACTAACACATATGCTACTTTTTTACTTGATAATAGCGGGCGAAGCCGCGGGGCACGGCTAGTAAGATATAAATGTATAATAACTGGCACCCGGTCTGGAGCGATTCTTATATTGATCTCTAACAAATCTCAAAACCACCTATTTCCAAAACTACTGATTTCTTAAATGTCTTTCTTTATATCGCTGCACGATTTCTATCAAAAAACGATTCATCTCAGTATCTTCTCTACCATCAGTCTTGCGAACACCCCATTTAATTACTGGGTTTCGTATACGGGTCCTCGTTAAGTAGCGTGAATTGGTTTAGTATGCTAATTCAGTAACCGTTGTATGCAGGAAAGGAAATATAGATAGATAGATAGATAATACTTTATTGATCCACTTGAGATAAAACAAAGGTAACAATTGTTTGTTACCTTTATTTTTTAAGCTTATACGTAAAGTATCACAACAGGCGGCCTTATCACTAATAGCGATCTCTACCGGGAAATATAGATACTTATATTTATTGATATCAAGAATTGCATGCATATAGTTCTCTATACATAACTTGTATTCTGGTTCTGGGTGTAATGTGTGTGTGATGTGAATGTTTCCGGTACCCACGATATAAGTCTTTGAACTTAGTGTGGGGCTGTAAGAGCGAATGCGTTTGTTTGTTTGTTTGTCTATTATGCATGCAATGCTTGATATCAATAAATATAAAAAAGGGGTCCCTTTTAAAAATATAATAGGTTGTATAATGAAAATAAATAGTAAGTAATAAAGTCATTTAAAGTACTATTCAAAAGTACTAATAAAAAAAAAATACAAAATAATATCTATCTTGTAATGAATATTAAAATATTTACGATGATTTGGTCAATAGTGATAAACGCACTAGGCCCAAAATGACTGGCTCTTAAGGATAGCCTACGCTGTACCACTTAGAGCTTGATGATAGATTTTTTTTACTTGAAGATTACAAACTGTTCCTGTATTTCGTCCAGGGTAGCCAGACAAGCACGAGAAAATGCCCTGCCACCATTGATTCGGAACCAAACGCAACTATAATTGTCAACGTCACACCGCCGTTTGATATTTAAAAGTAGCAGTCAACTGATTGTCAGTCGTCACTCGTGCTGTTGAGACAAGTCATGGACAAGTCGTTTTTCGTCGCCAAAGATAATGTAATCACTCCGTTTAAGTCGTCGCCGTGCGACGTGTCCCGGCTTTTTGTCGATTTTTCACTTTGATATTGTCAAGATTGGAACAATATAACCGTGTGATATAAATATCTTCAGACATCGCCGGCCATTTGTAAAAATAATAATGGGATCAGAAAATCATTCATACGCGTCGCTTACATTGGAAATTTATCGAAAATACCCACAATACATATCAATACAAATCTACAATAAAATCCCAAATCACATAAAAAGTCAACCACTAGACCAGGGGTCGGCAACCTGCGGCTCGCGAGCCACATGCTTCTCTTTGGATGTGAAGCTGCGGCTCTTTTGTTCCATACGCAAATATTATTTATTTTATTAAGAAATATAATACATTTAAAATCGTTCTGAATCGATAAACTAGGATTAGGCACCATTTATTTATATCTCAGCCACTTGTGTTGTAGGTACTCGCTTTTTACCGCACCCCTCCCTCGTGACAAAATTTTTTGTGGCTCTTTAAAAACTTTGAAATTTTGTAAATTGTGATTTTTGGCTCTTCCGACTCAAAAGGTTGACGACCTCTGCACTAGACAACATTTTTGTAACAAAATTACGCGAGTTTTTGATAAAGCAAAGTTAAGCTACACCGTCAACGAATTTATGGAAGACAAAACGTAACAATTTCATTTCAGCATATCTTCTATTTGTTAAACATTATTTAAGAACATCGAGCAAACGGTTACTATGCAATCTCAACCAAACCTTATGATAATATCTGTTACTTAAGTCGTAACTTTAAGCAGTATTGCTTGATTTATTCTTTATTCATCATAGCCTATGATTATTTATTCATCATAATTAATAACATAAAAAAAAAGATTTTTGTTCGCGCCATTTCCTAACGCAAATTGTGTGGCGAGCGGATTGGTGTTTTATCACGTCATGTCCATCGCCACTAAGCCTAGATGAGTTGCGATTGGCTGCAGCCTATGGCGAGAACGCACTCCGTAGCGCATTATTGCTGCTTCGCCGCTCTGTCATTGGACCTTCATCACGATATAACTGTCAAGCCAGCGAGAAGGCTGCCCCCTAGCGATGGCTTGGGGTCACTCCACAAAATTCGTCAAGAAAGACGTCAACTGTTAATTTAATTCAATTTTGCAATATAAAAAGAAAAGAAAACTCCTTGTTTGATTTCATCTCAAACAATTTTATTTATAGATCCAATAAATAAATAATAATAACAATGTCAGATAAGATTGCAACAAGGGAATAAAACAAATAGCACTCAAAAATGTTGTAAACCCCTTGTCGAAGGAAAAGTGCCCAGAATACTGGCTACGTTTCCACGTTGAATAGCGATGCTAATTTTTTTGTGCTAAATAAGAGCCAGCATTCTGGTTACTTGTCGCCTCGACTAAACGTTTGGATAAATATTAAAAAATTTCGTGTGCAATAATTAGCTATTATCAGGTTTATATAATATTAATTAATAAATTAACTAATATGAACTATTTAATACAGGGTCAATATGAATATGTAATTTTTTGTTGAAAAAAATCTATTGTGTATATGTTGCAATAATAAATGAATATACACATACTATAAATATTTTGACTGAGGCAGATAGCACGTGATAGAAGAATTGTTGGTGAACCTTTTATATTCGTTATAAGCCAGTAGGCTTTCGATAGGAAACCTACAATTTATTGCTTATCAGCGTGGCGAACAACGCATATCAAATTTTCATTATAACTTAATAACATTTTGGTTTAATCTTAGCACTACGAATCGCGACTTGAACTACCACTTGTACCAAGTTATTTTTCAGTGTGAATTTTCATTTTCCACTGCGTAAATCTATGTTGATTTAGCCCAGATAACGTACAATATCATTAAGATGTTAACTTTACTGAGTACCCGACCCCATAGTAGTATGCAATACCGTGACCCGATCGGTAAGCACGCATACAACAATGTAGCTATAATATATAAATTACCATCCATGTTCAAAGAGAAATCGGTCAAAGATTGAATCCAACCACATAATCATATTCCATTAGCAACAAACATAGCATAGAAGTCGTTTATAACATAAATTAGTTGCCAAATAGACGGCCAGCGCGGTGCGGTTCGCCTAATTGTTATAAATGAGGCGTAACCGCCGGCGGGTGCTTGTACCTTTAAACTGATAAATTGACGATGTACGGAATATTGGGCAGTGTTTATTGGCATGCCAGCTGATTTATAGCCTTGTTTCTAAACTAAATCTTAGCGTACCTTCTTTATCTTTGGTCTGATTTCGGGTTTTAATTTACCGTTTCAATAATATATTACAAGCCGTGCCCCGCGGCTTCACCCGCGTTTATATATATATAAACAATTTTGAAATTTGAATTATATTTGTAAAATAGAAGACAAAAGCTAGAAAATTTAATTTATGGCTATAGATTTCCTAAAATTATTCAAATCTATACAGCAAATACAACACGTTACAACTTTACAAGGCATCGAATTTATAGGTTACGCAAGTACTCAAGCCTCACCACCAGTAGGTAGCATTCCCATCATGCTGACGGTATAGTAACACTTATTCCAATTGTTTGTACACATTTTTCTGCTTAAATATATGAACTGCTCGTTGGCTTAGTTGGGTGGGTGTTTGCCCTCTGAGCAGGGGTATCGGGCTTGACTCAAAAATTTGTGTTTCTGATTCT
The DNA here is from genome assembly GCA_948107665.1 of Lomographa bimaculata. Taxonomy (NCBI): domain Eukaryota; kingdom Metazoa; phylum Arthropoda; class Insecta; order Lepidoptera; family Geometridae; genus Lomographa; species Lomographa bimaculata. Next base: position 18,189,043 of record OX403595.1, read on the forward strand.
AGTTGTGATTGTGTGTGTGGTGTGAATGTTACTGGCACCCACGACACAAGTCATCGAACTAAGTGTGGTGCTGTGAGAAACCGTTTATTAACCTTTAAATAAAATCTGCCTGTCTGCCAAATAAAGCCAAGGGTTCCTTACCGCTTATAATAAACATAATACCCAAACATAAACAAGCAAAAAAACAACATGATAACCTTTTTAAAAAAACATACAGAAGTTCGGGGTCTAAACCCAAATAACGCATAGCCATAAGTTGTTTATCGGCTCGTTTACCCTTAACCCCTAGGGTGGGTAGTTACCACCCCGTCTACGCCCCACTGGTTTTATGAAGGGTTAGAGAGCTAATAATATCCATTATGTTGGCCTCAACACGTATTAGAGCGTGACCACATTGGGACTGTTCCCTGATTGGAACTGGTGCCTATTGTCATTGTCAAACAGGTATCAATTGTTTTGTCAATTGGTAAGATGAATTAATTGTTAATTGCTGTTGTAATAATATTTGGATAATAATTGGATATAAGACACAATATACGGACGTGTCATAAACAACACATCAGACGAGCGTATTTAAAATCTGCTGATGACTGAGTGAATGCTTTTAGTGAATTGTGAAAGAAAGAGGTTTTCAATTATTTTTGAAGTGAAAACGTCTTTAGCGTGCGCGTCGAGCACATTTTGGGTGAACAAAAATCATGGAACTCGCGTCATTGTCACCACGATTACCATGAGCTATATGTATATATATATATATATATATATATATATTATTTATAGTTTACACTTCTATCAGCAGTCCCCAAAGACTGCCTACATGCTTTTTTTGGATGGCCTCACTAAACATGATTAATCATGTATTGTATTTTGTTAAAAATGGCTTTGAGGCCTATAAGTGACACTTAAGTATGAACATTTTGTATGGGGCCACCAGTAATTGGGCAGATCAACAACCATCCGAATTATTTTTAGTGTACGTTGACCGACTTGGGTTACTCATTTTATTTCGTGTTAATTTTTTATTAGTGTTTGTTACCTTAGAATTTTGTCATTAATAAACTGATTTGAAAAAAGATTTTTCCGTTTAAATGGATGCATTTTCAGATTAGTCCTATAGAAATTTCATTGAAATTGGTTCTGTATTTTGGTTTTAAAATTATAATGCACGCGGTATTCTCAATTAAATACTAAGAGTGTTTTATTTATTAGCGATAGGCAAACGTTGACCACTATTTCATCGGATGGAAAGTGAAGATGTGGTCGATTGTCATGATTACTTAGATGTTAAATGCTCTGGGTTTGAACGACTTTGTTTATTTAGTACTTTTTAATTTAGTACTTTTAGTACTTTAGAAGTATATATATTGGTGCCGATTCTGTTGTCCAGAATTAAACTAAATTAGCCTAAAATTAGTTTTAGTCCTGCTTTAGTCCAAAACCTATTCAGAAAATGCAAGATTAGACTAAAATTAAGTTTGAGAGGACTAAGTTAGTTTAGTTACTCTATTTAGTGAAAATGACCAAATTCTTATTCTGATGTACATGTTTTACGTCAAATTAAGACTAAAAATAGTCATTTTCAACTCAAATTAGTTTGTATGAAAAAGGTCTGGATTATTTTAAATGTGATCTTATACTTGAAAGAATAACACGTGCAATTAATGAATCAAATACTGACCTACAAAGTATATAATGGAGGAATATGTGATTGCGGCTCTTGTGAATACAATTCAATTTGGTTGCTGTCAAAATCAATTTTAGTTCTGTCATTTCAACTTTTAAATTAAATTCAACGTAAAATCAGAATAGCGTTTAGGTATTCTTTGACTAAAATTAGTTTATTTTTAGTTTAGTTTAGGTTAGTTCGGTGCTCAACAGAATTAGCACCACTGTGTATATTCTGCTAAAATACGCTTAAGAGACCGGGGAGTCTGTAAAACGAGTCTATGGCTGTCTCTGTTTAACTGGCTAACAGTGCCCATGCTTGATGCGATAGCACTACCGACCGAACAAATTATGATAGGTGCCGTAATACCAAAACATTATGAATGAAAATGTAATGTTTAGCCATTGTTTTTTGCATTAATAGTACCTTGAAATGATAATCTATGTTCCTGTTGTAATGACAAAAGAAATGTGTTAGTTTTTAATACAAAACGAATAAGTTAAAGATGCGACATTTACGTCGTAATAATGTGTGATAATCAATTGGTTTATATTTCGTTTTAGGTAATTATTTTGGAATAAAAACTATCCAGGAACCTAGATTAATATGTTTTTAATCTGAATATCAGCACAGTATGGTGGTAATATGCTTAAATTATAAATAATTTCGGTATTACGATTGTATGGGCAAATCAACCTCCGCAGGCCCCTTAAGTAAAGTGTAAAAATCCTATACAGCTTGTCTTATTTGTCCTATAATGAGGCTTCGATAACGTTGAACGCTTGGATGCTCACAAAACACCCATCTTTAGATAATGATTGTTTTATCTCAAATTGTTATATACAAACCGTTTGATATTCTTTTCAGAAGGCTTTGTTATATAATTCATGCCTGACTTACTATGAACCCTATTTCCTTGAACCCGTTTTCAAAGTATTTTTCAGGATTTTTTATGGTTGTTTTTTTTGAATAGGTATATTTATGTATCAAACATATATTTTAGTATATTTTAGTATATTTTAGTATCAAACATGTTATATGTTTGATACTAAAATTCTCTACAGGTAAAATTATTGGTATGATGTTTTTTGTTATTTTTTATGTTTTTTTTCTCCTATTCTTTGATTGGCTTTTAAATACGTTTTTTTTTTATTCAGTATAGACAAACGTTTGACCTCTATCTTACCTGATGGTAAGCAATGACGATGGAGCACGCTTGCCTAGAAGATACCTATTCGCTCGCGACTTACGAAAGATCATATCGTTATGGCTGAGAGTGCACTCGTAGCATGTTTGTGGAACTCGGAGTTCTTTTATTAACAAGATGAAAGTCCATGAACTAAAATCTGACCTTTTGTTGCCTACCCGACAAATATGAATCTAACAAATCAAGAGCAGTCCCTCTTATGCCGTATTGGTTTAATTTGCTAATGAGCGCTTTATGGTCCACGCAGTCGAACGCTTTGGAGAGATACAGAATATTCCAATCCATCCCTCCCAAGCCCCAACTGTGACACTAAACACAATACAAAAACATTGAAAACCCAAATACCAATTTCCATCAGTCTGACTTCATAAATAAAGAACAGACATGTACTATGATCTCACATGCATGCCAGACAAAAAAAAATAACTTAAATTTATTATTAAATGATATACCAAAAAAAACGTCTTCGTATTAACGTTTAAGTTCAAAAACAATTGACTGTCTAAGGGGTAGGATTTCCAAATTTCCAAAAATCCATTTTTATTACACATCTACGTACTAAGACAAATATACCCTCCAAACGTCAAGTATCTACGACTAGTAGTTTAGGCTGTGCGTTGTCTCTAAGTCAGTCAGTCAGTGAATCAGTATGTCAAGACAAAGATTCTTATAGTATTACATATTAAAATCAATATCCGGATGACCGAGCTTTGCTCGGTTTTTTGTATTTGGTAGAATGTCTTTGAATTTGTAGCCTCAGAAAGCTCCACCTAGTGTGTGTATTATGAGTAGAAACAGTTTTTTACATCGGTCATGGCGTAATAGATGGCGCTGATAGTTTCTTAAACCCGGTTTTTCAAATGCAGTTTGGGAACCAAGCCTTTCTCGGACCTGGAACGTTGATAAGTCGATTCCTTTGGCCGACTTTCATGAAAATCGTTGGAGCCGTTTCCGAGATCCTGATTACACACACACACATATATTTATATATACAAGAATTGCTCGTTTAAATATATTAGATGTCATTTATTCACCTGTAGATAAGTAATTACCTAATACAATGGTGCTAATTCTGTTGAGCACCAAACTAACCTAAACTAAACTAAAAATAAACTAATTTTAGTCAAAGAATACCTAAACGCTATTCTGATTTTACGTTGAACTTAATTTAAAAGTTGAAATGACAGGACTAAAATTGATTTTGACAGCAACCAAATTGAATTGTATTCACAAGAGCCGCAATCACATATTCCTCCATTATAACTTAGTAGGTCAGTAATTATATTTGCTTCATTAATTGCACGTGTTATTCTTTCAAGTATGAGATCACATTAAAAATAATCCAGACCTTTTTCATACAGACTAATTTGAGTTTAAAATTTCTATTTTTAGTCTTAATTTGACGTAAAACATGTACATCAGAATAAGAATTTGGTCATTTTCACTAAATAGAGTAACTAAACTAACTTAGTCCTGTCAAACTTAGTTTTAGTCTAATCTTGCAGTTTCTGAATAAGTTTTGGACTAAAGCAGGACTAAAACTAATTTTAGGCTAGTTTAGTCTAATTCTGGTCAACAGAATCGGCACCATTAACGTTTTATACGTTTTAATTTGAGTGTAGACATCGTTAACGCTATGTTGTCTAGACCTGGCTTTTTGTTAATTTAACGCATAAACATTATCTTTATATCAGTTAAATACTGAAACGATGTATTTAACACCCACAATACAAAAGTTAAACCGAGCGAAAAAGTGTCATTTGCGGGATACCCGATATCAACCTTAGATAAACAGGCTTTATTTGTCCAAACCAAAATGAACCTTAACGTACATAGTTAGAGATCATCAGGAGCTTGAAAGGGTTTTGATAAGTTGGCAGATGGTCAGCATTGCTTAGACACAGTTAAGTTTAAGTTAGTAAGAAAACTTATTGACCTAAGGAAAACAAAAACAATAGGAGATATTATAACATAAACATAAAAGGTTTCACACTCACAGCCATATACTAAGTTCGATGACTTGTGTCGTGGGTGCCGGTAACATTCACATGACACACTTAATCACAACCAAAACCAGAAACACATATTTTCCCTGGGGAGTTAACTTGTGTTCTTTTTTTTTTTTTTATTTGTGACAGGCTAGTGTTTGACCACTATCTCACCTGATGGTAAGTGACGATGTGATCGAGCTGGTAAACACACTAGACCTGGAATACGCAGGCTATCAAGGATGACTGCCGGAACACCGTATTTGGCTTGGCGGCAGACTTTCAACTTGATGGTGGTAAGCTACTTTGGTAGCAAGCCAGGCGAGCAACTAGAAAAAAAAAAATCACATAGAAATAAATTAGACAAATGGCAGGAAAAAAAAAATTATATTATATTATTTATTCAAATATTTCAAATTGTTACTTGGTAGATATAATTATGAAAGAGATGATAAGAACCACAAAAAAGTTTTTTTACTATAGCAGTTAGGTATTATTTGTAACAGATTTCCATTTTGTTGGAGAAGTACTAGGAGAACATAAACTAACAGGCTGGGACAGAATACGGAATGCATCGAGATCGTAAAATGCACGAGCCACCGTTGGCCCAGCACTCCAAAATTTCCTTAAATTTTAAATTGAATTTTAAATTTTATCGGCGCCATTGCATTTTTATGCTCAGACGTGTGACACATCAGAAGGAAATAGATAGGTATTGTAAATTTAAAAAAGCGTTCTTTGTAGAGCCAGATAAGATATGCTTTTTTACAAAACATACATCATAAATTACATGAAAAATAACAAAAATGTAAAGGTATACAGTTAAAATATTGCAACTTCAAACATAATATACATATGTAACGGTACAACAGCAAAGTCATAAAAGATGGTAAAAGCAGGTGCTTTTAGAAACCTTGATAAATATTTTGTTCGTCTATTTACACTTCATCACTTAGTATTTATATATTACTAGTTGTTCCCCGCAGCTTCGCCCGCGTTAGATTTCGAAATATCATAATTTTTTTCACGACATTTTAATAGTTAGTCTGCTATTCGGGACGGAGATAAATCCAACAAATCAAAGAGCATTAAAATCGGCCCACCCGTTCTTGTTCAGTTGTAAGTGTTCGAACAAACCCGACTTTGTTTCATATATATAAATAATATATAAATTTACATATAATTTTACTGTGTGCTAAAATATTTACACCTGCACAGCTTAAGAGGCCGGGGACTTTGTGAAACGAGTCGCTATATAGGCTGTCTCACTACCGACCGAACAAAATTTGTTAGAAATTATGATAGGTGCCGTAATACCAAAAATTATGAATGAAAATGTAATTTTTAGCCATTGTTTTTTGCATTAATAGTACCTTGAAATGATAAAATATGTTCCTGTTGTAATAACAAAAGAAATGTGTTCGTTTTTGATACAAAACGAATAAATTAAACATGCGACATTTACGTCGTAATAATGTGTGAAAATCAATTGGTTTATATTTCGTTTTAAGTAATTATTTTGGAACAAAAACTATCCAGAAACCTAGATTAATATGTTTTTAATCTGAATAACAGCACAGTATGGTGGTAATATTCTTGAATTATAAATAATTTCGGTATTACGATTGTAAGGGCAAATCAACCACCGTGCACCGGTGGCCCCTTAAATGAACAACAAATAGAAAACCTTATTAAAGTTGTGTTCAATAATATTATTATTATAATCAATATTAATTACCATACTGGGAGTCCTTAGCACCCTAATAATTATAATGAACCAAGTTATATTCTACAAAATATTCATACATAATATGAATGCTGACAATTTATACTTTAACAACAAAGAAATACGAGCTTAATTCAATTGTGTATGCTTTTAGAGTGACATCGCATGAAGATAATGGCTGGGAACGGCGGCACTTACGCAATTAACCACTAAGTACTAATGAAATACATCGTTTGAATTGTACGCAAAATAATGAATAGCGAGGAAATAAACCTAACCTATACACAAAATAATATGACATAATGATAATTTGATAATCGAGATGAATGACATAATATGAATGAATAATTGAATGAATTAATTAAATTTAGCTATGATATTGATATAACGATATGTACCGAAATTGGATGTAATTTATAAATTTGTACGCTTATCTATGCAAAACATGACAATCCGTTAATCATTTGTATAACCAATGTGCATGCTCATATAAAAATCTGTGTGTATATTTTACTCATGTTTCACAAATAAAATATATTTCTCTTTATCTTTAGTAGAGATAAATATTATGCTATTAGTTGACATTCTAGAAACAGTTCTAAAATGTGATTCTACTTTGTGGCACAGCGATATCTTATGCGACTTTAAATCGTACCGACTCTGGTTTGACCTTGCAATATCATCGCCGCATGGTTCCAAGTCTCTCGGTTTTTTATCAGATACATTTCGGAGAGTATGCCAAAGAACTGCACGATCTAGATCTTCCATCCCCGTTCTAACTGCTAAGCGACACCACTATACGGTGGACATTCCACAAATGCGCACGAAGCGTTTCGCCTTCAAATTCATTGTGCGAACAGCAAAGGAATGGAACTCCTTACCTGAGTCGGTGTTTCCTGATGAGTACAATATGGGAGTCTTCAAGTCGCGAGTGAATAGGTATCTTCTATGCAAGCTTGCTCCATCGTCGACCACATCGTCGCTTACCATCAGGTGACGTGGTCAAAAGTTTAACTATAATTAATAAAAAAACAACGACTTCCTCAACTTTATGCAGTATTTGCATTCGTTTTTTGTGAAAGGAAACATCGTGAGGAAACTGGCATGTCCGAGAACATTCCGAGACATAATGCCAACTTGTAGAATCGGGTACTTGTTATTGTGCCTTAATGGCTCGTAGAAGTTATATTTTGCAATGATATTCCGAGCCGATCACTTCACATCAATGTGTATTTTAAATAATATATTTTTTACTTTTCCTAACCAGTTACCGATTGAATAAAATTCACTATCTAGATTTTTTCAGCGAAAATTGTGCCTCTTTTGAATTGATTTTGCATTTTTGATGAACAAGCTATTTATAATGCACTCCTACAATATATGTAGGTATCAAATGAAAGGGCTTGCTGAGAATAACGAAAAATAAAGTGACGTCACTTTAAATTTAATGACTTCTAAAAGCTTGTTTTTTAAAAAGTTTAAAATAATAATAATAATTAACAATACATTACTGCATAATCATAAAAAAAGACAGTTCTGTTAAGTTATGCCATTTCATTTTTTTTAATGTTGTATAGGCAAGCATTTGACCACTATCTCACCTGATGGAAAGTGATGATGCTGCCGAAGGTGTGACATGCTTGCCTAGAAGATACCTATTCCCTCGAGTCTTGAAGACTCCCAGATTATACCGTCCGGGGAACAAAGACGCAGGCAATGAGTTCCACTTCTTCGCTGTACGGATGATGAATGTAGAAGCAAAACGCTTTGAGCGAACTGGAGGTATGTCGACCATAAATGAATGACGATTAATAGTTTGTCTTGTTGTTAGATGGTAAACAGGGCATGGTTATGTTAGTATTTTGGAATATATCCAGCATAACGTTAGTAACATTATTATCACATACAAACAATATTTATATAATTATAAAGCAAATATATCAGTTGACAATTACGTTTATTATTTTATGAGCCAAGTTATATACATAAAATTCAATGCTTGCTCTTATTTGGCTCAACGTATTAGCATTGCAATTCAGAGAGGCAATGCAGCCAGCATGATGGGAACGCTACCTACTGGTAGTGGGCTTATATAGCTCGATAAGCTCGATGTCTTGTAAGTAACTTAGTTCTTTGCTGTATATAGTTTTAGGAAATATGGGCAATTGGCCCGTAGATAGATCGATGGTCAATGTTAATTATATACATTACGATAAAGGTTCAAACGGCGCGGCGCGCTAAGCCGTGCTGGGTCGGACTTTTAGATTATTTTGATTTGCATTTTTTTTTTGCTGGATAAGCAACTATTTCATTTTTAATTTATTTGTGTTTTACTATTGCATTGAGTTTCGGCACTTGGGGAGCACTCTATACAAGTAAGTGAAGTTTATATTGTCAAGTGAAATAGGATGGTAAATAATAAGTGAAATCAGTGTCAAAGAAATAGACGTTACCTACACTCAAAAATTTGCTTGACGTTCTGACTAACTTAATGTTTTCAAAAATGTGAGTTATGTTTTTATTCCTTATGACGGCTGGACAGGGCGCGCGCTCTGTATACGCGCACCCTATACTATACGCGTGCCTTCGGCGCTTTGTATCTCAAGTCCCTAAGAGATTGACACATGAACCCCTTAACAACAGAACATCAAGAAAATTGGCTCCCATTTCTGTCAGTCTCCCGGAATGCCCAAACACCGTATCGTGGGTAAGTTCGCAGCTCGGCTCACAAAACAGTTTCAAGTAGGTACCTAATGACATTACAAACTTCTTGACTAAGGATTTTGGTACAAGATATCGTAGAGAGCGTTTGTGGTAGTTAATTTTTTATTTTATTCCTTAAGGAATTCGATTTGTGTTCCCACCAAGAATCGAAACCAAGATATTTACCATGTATTTCGTTTGTTTTGAGTTTCCGATATTTCGGCACTGTTGCAAGCGCCATGATCACGGAGTAACACATTTATAGTGAAAGTGACCATGGTAGCTTGAAAACTTAAATCGAAACCAATACCCGCTGCAGAAAAGCAGACGCGCAACCAACTATGCCAATGGATAGTTCAAGTTACCACTTTTCGCCAGCCTCCTCTCTCCTCCTCTGTAGTGAAATCACTGATGGAGAGCCAGGGGGCTCTCTACCGGCTTGCACGGCCCACACGTCTGGGGGTGGCCTTGGTGAGCAAGTGGGTGCAGTGGCCCGGTTGGGCCTACCGCAGGGGCAAGATAGTGACTGCTAGCGCGACCCTATCTTGCCTCACTTCGGCGAGAGACTGCTCACGGGGGGTTTTTAGTATGCTCGAGCCCCGCATACTACTTTCCTTCACCCCTGGGAACGAAGGGAAGTGCATGGCATTTTCCCGCTCCAAAAAAAAAAATTTGCCATGACACCATTCAGAGATTGTTTTACCTAAAGGTGGTTTTAACATTACGACTATATTTCGGTAGGCACGAGTACATAATAGCATCATCGATGTTATCTTCAAGGGGAGATCAAGCCTTCAGTAGGATTTTCCTTTTGACTACCCGATCGGAAGATGCGCTTATTACGACTAAACTATCGTCGCTTCAAAATTATTTCTTTTTGATCTTTCTCTCCTTTTGTAAAAAAATGGTCCGAAATATAAAACTTCTACAGCTTTTGTCAGGTTTGATGCATTTTTTTATTGAACCGACAGTCTCGAGACCCTTTCAAACAGAGATAATGTTTTAAAAGGTATCAAAATCGGATCACGTTTGTCGGGATATGCGCAACACAGCGAATATTTTTTATCAGAAAAAAATACAATAACAAATACGTTTGAAAGTTTCGATAGCTAAATAAATTTTATGCTATTTTCAACCTTCAAGCATTCAACCACTGTTACTGCTGAAAGATGACCTGATGAAAAGTGATTTTGCGCAGATTTCTAGATTATATCGTTAAAGAAATAATAACGTGGACAATGAGTTCATATTTTATAGTAAACGTTAAAACAAAACGCTTCCAGCGAATAACTTCTTACCCCTATTATTACCCTTCAGTCCATAATACAGTAATATTTGAAAACTCCTTGAACTAACAACTGCGGAATAATAATAATATGCGAAATATTAGGAAAAAGAAACGTGACGTCGAGTTTCATGCCAGGTTCTTCTAGACGTGGCTGGAAATTCGAGACATGAATAAGAAATGAAATTTAAGGCTTTAGAGTCATTAAATTTCATGTATGCCTCTTTGGGGACCCATAATTATGAATAAATGATTTTGATTTGATTGTTTAAACAGTAAAAACTAGCTATTAAACTATTACTAAAATTTAAATGGTCTGTTTCTGTATAAGATCATAATTTTATTAAAAAATATAAACAGTAAACCTTCAAATCTGAACAGATAGCAAAGTAAGATGTCACACAGGTCAGATCGCGATAAGTTTATATCCGAAACCAAATTATTGTCAAACGAAACCCACAAGCAGCCGTACCCAAGTTTCTCCAAACTATTTAACTAAAAGGCACCTACCCGGTTCGAATACATTCCCTTATAAGAATTATTAAGTGCTTCGCTTCTAAGTATGAAATTCTTCTCGACTTAAGACTGGGAATAATAAGCAATTTTCGAGGAAGTTCTCTACAGATTTTTCACGCGTGACTGTACTAGGAAATATGTAGGGTTGTTGAATTTTGTGTTGTTAGTTTTGGCTTAGACATGCATAAAGTTAGCGAAGAAGTTTTTGCTTAACCTTACCGAAAACAGATGTATACCTACCTTTTTGAACTAACAACAACAGGAAGGCAACTAATTTAAAACTAGGATTAAGATTACTTAATATAACAAGTTTGTATTAAAGATAAGCTTTTAGAAGTCCGCCATATTGGATTTAAAGTGACGTCACTTTATTTTTCGAGTTATTCTTAGCAAGCCCTTTCATTTGATACCCATATTGTAGGAGTGCATTAAAAATTACTTGTCCGCCATTTTGTGTGTTCCGCCATGTTAGACTTAGAATGACGTCACACAGCTAACTATGCATTGTCATCCAAACTAAACGTGAATACAAATTTTCACCTCAATCGGTTGAAGATATCCGCTTCAATATTGAGTTGCAAGATTCCACCCGAACTAACATACTTATATACATACCGAGGTGCAAGCTAAATAAAAGCTATTAAAATAGGTATTCACAGATAACACGACAAGTTAAATTTAAATGCTGTTTGTAATAACACTTTAATTATGTAACATAATTTATGCAATTATTGGTGCTTTCACCGATAATTAATCGAACCCGATACTACTTAGAAGGCGAATTTGCAGCAAACTAAGCCAGAGGGCAGTTCTTAGTTAGTTTACTAATTGGTTGGTACTTGTTTAGGTAAACCTAATAGGTACCTATAAGATGTGTATAGTAATTTAAACGCAAGCAAAGTCTAATAAAGTAACTTCACTTTCCTCCTTTCTTTGTGTTCGGAACCCTTGAAGATCTTAACAATTTTTATATGGGAATAACTTTACATGCATTATTATCATCATACTTTATTTTAATGCAGTTTCAAAAAACCAAATCAGTTGTCATCAAGTACAAAGTTAACTTATTATATTTAGTGTTAATCCCGATAATGTTGTTAGGCTACAAGCAGGATGCACTACCCGAACTTCGCCGAACGCTAGGACGAGAGAGTCAACAGCTCCTGAGGATGCCTCGTGTAGAGGCGAAACACGTGTCGAACAGGGTTCGGCGAGAGCAGAGGCTTCGATGGAGTTCCGACGATAATAATACTAACGTTCGCACCCCAATAACACTAACTTTCGCGGCGTGCGGGCGGGCGGGTGCTGCACCCTGCTTGAATCCTAACAACATTATCGGGATTAAAACTAAATATAATAAATTAACTTTGTCGTTATGGATTTCAAAAAACTAGCGCCTAATTCAATTAATTTTGTCATCAAGTAGTAGCGTACAAACAAACAACATTGGAGTCTTTAAGTCTACAGTGAATACTATCTTCTAGGCAAACATGCTTCATCTTACTTCGTCCGCATTATCACTTTCCATCAGGATAAAGTGATCAAATGTTTGCTTATCCAGCATAGAAAACGGTGTCGTAAAGACATACGATAAAAGTCAAACTATTGTATTACAGAGAAAAAAAAAAGATCTTCTCAGTGTTTGCCTCCACCACTTTACGTCACACAAAAAGGTCGCAGAAATTTCAAAGACCTCCCTTAAAAAGTTTTAAGTTTTAAACATACAGTCGAATAGAGAACCTCATATATTTTTTAACTCGATTAAAAACACTTTTTTATGCATGATAGGCAAGCTAGTGAAGCACTGAACCACTTTCATGATTTCGTCGGCTGGCACTCTTCACAAGCCCGGTGTGTCAGTAGGCAGCTTTTGTTTTTAGCTAGGTTGTTAGGGTGACGGCGCGGCTGGCGGTGACGTGATATCGCGGCTTACGCGCGGTTCGTTAGCCTACGGTCCCATTACACGTGACATAGAATACGAGTTACTAATGGATCACTTAGCTACATATTTGTATTCTTTATTTAAATAATTGTTATGCAGAAAAAAATGAGCAATAAGATCTCATCAGTTTATGAGAACGAGAAAATTTGAGTGTATGAAGAATTAAAGAAACAATATCGGTAGATATTATATCTGAAGCTTTAGAGACTAGAATAAAAGAGATTCAAAGTCAAAGTCAATTTACCAATATTGACATTATTAATGGGCAAACTAGTTATGTTTGACAAAAATAAAAAGTTAATAATTAATATAAAATACCGTTTATTCCCCTACTTATTGGATTTCTCCACTGTCTCCCATGGCTCTACTATTTTCAACCTGATAAAGCCTATTCAATAAATTTACTTGTGGATTTAGTTATTAATGGTAACATTAAACTACTGAATAAAATAATAATACATTACAAAAAGTACTAGGAATGCATAAACTTGAAAACGGTACGTTATATTATATAATACTTAGGTAGGTTAGATTTTAAAGGTATCTGCGCTTTGTCACTTTGCTAGCTCTAAAATTGATATAAAAGACCTATAATTTCCAAAGTCTTTCGAGAGTTCCAAGAGAGTTTCCAAAGTCGAATATCAATTCGAAAAAGTCACCTCCAGTTTGCTTGAAGCATTTCGCTTCCTCATTCATCATTAGTAAATAAATTGAACTTATTGCCCGCGTCTTTGTTTCCAGACCACCATAATCTGAGAATCTTCAAGTCTAGAGAGAACGTTTATCTTCTAAGTAAGTCTGTTACATCTTCAGTCGCATCATCACTTTCGTCAGGTGAGATTGATCTCAAAGTGATGACGTTGACGTAACATACTTAATGAGAAGACTTATAGGAACTAAACCATTTGAACTAGTGTAATGTTAGTTAGTATATATCAGTGTAATATATTATATAGTGAGAGTACTGCAAAAGAACATATTCTGTGATAGAGACGATAAGAAAAGTGATAATGGACACATTCTTAGTCATAGCAATGTAGTCGTTTATGTTAAGGTTAAATTACTCATTAAGAAGCCATATTTAAGCCAGATTGTAATAAAAATAGGAAAATTTGTGAGAGGTACGCTTGAATTTAAAAATAATAATTTAAACGCAAGCAAAGCTTCAAAAACCGACTTCACCGCTTTATTCATCTTATCAAGGGTTCCAAAGATCCCTTGATCAGATAAAATGAATTAAATGGATGGAGAATGGAGGATAACTTAATAACTACTAGTCAAATCTTGATCAGATGGGCCACGTTAGAAGCAACAGTTTTCAAATAAAAAAATAATCATCGAAATCGGTTTCCCCAGAAAGAAGTTATAAGGTAACACACAAAAAACAGTCTAACTAAGAACCTTCTCCATTTTTAAAGTCGTTAAAAAAATAGGCTACTAAGTTTCCCACTTAACTTTCCCAAACGAACGCTACGGTTAATGAAAATCTTTCCTAAGCTGTTTGATATAATGAATCATTTGGGTCTTTGTCGGCCTCCAGCCTCGAGACGTCTAAATCATGGCAGCCCTGAATTCACACCCTCAAATAAATTATCCCATTGTTCCTCATAATTAGTGAAATTAGGCAAAGGTGCTACGTTTTCCATACAAACATGGAATTGGTAAATACGAGTTAAAGCGGCAATTAGTGCGAATTATTTGTGAATCAAAAATCATTGAACACGATATTAAATTAAACGCAAGTTAAGCTAAAAAAACAGACTTCACTGTTTTATCTTCGGAACTTTGATCAGATTAGATGTACTAAACACGATATCTCAAGCATTATTGACGATATCTCAAGAAATACTGATCAGATCTTGATCAAATTTAAATGGGACCAATTGGAAAGCAAACTCTTTACAATAAAAAAAACGAAATCGGTTCACGTGGAACGATGATATGAGGTAACACACATAAAAAAAATACAGTCGACTTGAGTACCTCCTCCTTTTTTGTGAAATCGGTAAAAAAGAAAGCCTGTTTTCAACAAATTCCCGCTGGCATCCTGTGGCACGTAAAGAAAAGTGATTTACCTCTTTCTTCTTTTTAGTTGCACTATCTTATTACCATAGTATAAAACTTAATGAAAGCAAAGGTTTCCGAACTGCTCACTAGCTTGGCTCGATGCACGTCTGCCTTCTAAATGCAGCGGGTATCCGGTTATCGATTCCCTGTGGAAACACAAGTTTTCTCTCTAAGGGAAATTTGTGTTTCTGGTTCTGGGTGTGAATGTGTATCCCACACATTACAATGTTATGGGGTCATGCATTGGGAGAGTAGCGTCATAAGTAAGAAAAAAGTCGGAAAGTGGAAACACAAATTTTCTACCCAAGATAAATTTGTGTTTATAGTTCTGGGTGTGCTTGTTTGTGTGATGTTTATGTTTGCGGCACCCACAATTCCCCCCACTTCGAACATAGTAAGTGGCTGCTTGTGTGTACTGTTTATAGTGTTAATAATTTATTTTTCCACTAGACCAATAGGGCAATGGGCGTTACCCTGGGTTTCCACATTCCACTCGGGGACTCGGCCATAAGAGAATTAGGTTACCCGATTACTGTAAACTTCATTAAGTAGAAAGCTCTCGTAATTGTATAGCCTGAAACCATACTAATCTAGCAAATAATCGTTGTGTTTGTTCGTTTACGACTGTTAACAGCGATATCAGACCGCCATCAATAGATAGAGGCGATAAAAACAGACTGTTTTTGCTGTTCTCGCGGATAACCAGCTGCAAATGGAAGGGACATAATATTTTGCGGTTGGTAAGTGTCACAGAAGGGAGCGGTTGGTTAGTGTCACAGAAGAAAGTGGTCAAGCGCATGCCGGTTTTTTACCGACTATCCAAAAAAGAAGGAGGTACTCAAGTCGACTATATTTTTTTGTTTTTTTTATGTGTATTACCTCATATATTCTCTCTACGTGAGCCGAATTCGAAAATTTGTTTTTACTTTGAAAGATGTTGCTTTCCGATCGGTCCAATGTAAAATAGATCAATATCTGATCAGTATTTTTGAAATATCGTCAATAATGTGTGTTTAATACATCTAATCTGATCAAAGTTCCGAAGATAATGCGGTGAAATCGGTTCTTTTAAGCTTTGCATGCGTTCAAATATTTTTCTAATTAAACTTGTACTACCCGCTCAAACTCTGACCACAATTACCCCGTGACACTGTACCCTTCTCGTTGGAGTAACGCGATTTTAACTTTCGCTTCTCAGGGTAACAGGCAGTTGTTCCTATTAGGGAAGTTGGGCTAAGTTAGGACCTCGGTAATTGTTCTGTACTCGTCCGAAAATCCTCCGATTATTAGTGCTAATGGAAATAGAAAAGTTTCTACGTGTTTGTTTCTGTTGTCTTAATACGTATTCTGGAGTCTCTGCGTGTATAGTTATTTTAGTCTTTGTAGATATGTAAGATAGGTGTCAGATTTGTTTGGCTGTTTAGGCTATTTGTTATCTGGTAATTAATCTGTCTGTGTTAATGATAAAAACAATATGGGAGTCTTTAAGTCGCGAGTTAATAGTAGATATATAGATAGATAAATGATACTTTATTGATCCACTTTATAAGATGAGATAAACAAAGGTAACAATCAAGCTTATACGTAAAGTATCACAACAGGCGGCCTTATCACTAATAGCGATCTCTACCAGGCTAGTCTAATAGTTATCTTGGGCAGTCTAATATCTAGTGTCTAATAGTTATCTTGGGCAGTCTAATAGTAATCTTGATTCTAGTCAAACGTGCTCCATCATCAACCGCATCGTCACTGACCAGCAGATAAAAAAGTGGTCAAATGTTTTCCTATCTTGAATAAAAATAATGTACATAAAAAATATCTAAAAGGTTAAAGACAAAAAAAGCCAAGTTGAGTGCTTGGCCAAATAGAAAATCATAGGACTGAGACTAGTATGGATACAAAACATATACCAAGCTACCATTTTTTATAGCTTGTTTTGTTTATGGCATCAGCAAGCTTATCCTTATAAAAGATCACCTATCCTATCAAATATTACTTGAACTTTTTCTTCACTCTCCATCAGCTAAGATTGTGGTCAAATTCTTGCCTATCTAGCATAAAAAAATCGTACTAAGTACTGTATATTTTGCGACGTTGGCTGAATGTACCAAACCTTATCAATCAGCTAAGATCTTGGAGAACTGTATAAGAACAATGCTGGTGCTATGCGAATAAAACAATAAGAATAAAATAAATTAAGCCACGGTCACACGCACAGCCCTACAATAAGTTCACAGATTCATGTCGAAAACATTTGCCCCTCACACAATTTCGATAGATAAATAACAATAGGAATATGTGATTTAAATACATATACTAATCTTTTTAGCAATGTAATTACACTTAAAACATTTATCTCTTATTTAAACACGTTATAATAATAAAAATATATAACATTGATGGAAAATTTAAATAGCAGAACGCACTTTATTTGCTATTCTGATTTCTGTCGTCATCAGTTAACGCATCTTTGATGTCAATGATTGGTCAACTTTCATTTACGGCAGCCATTTTGTCTTACTCAACGTCACAGAAAGAACTTCAAAATGGCTTTAAAAATATCCTTAATCCTTATTGGACAAAATTGCTGACGTCAAACGCATTTATCGATAGAATGAGATTAAAAAAAAAATTGTAAGGGAAAAACTTATACCTATTAATTTATTTTCATAAAGCCGATTGTTCCTTGTATCGAAATAATGCAGACTCTCTCAGGAAAGCTTTAGAATAGGCATCAAAACGTGTTTCTGCCGGGAACTGTCTATTTTCTCTATTGTCCATTTCCTTTTCACGTACAATGAGGAAATAAAATGACTGCGTGCTTTACTTTAACTGTTCTATAGAGGAAACTTTAGAAGAGCTTGCAATAAGCTCGTTTTATATATTATAAAAACAAGTAAAAAAATAGGTTTATAAACTCTTTAATTCATTATCTCCGGATATAGTGCTCTTTTATTTTTGCTTTCACACTGCCAGCCCCATTCTAAGTTCGATGAGTTGCCTCGTGGATGCCGGATACATTCACATCACATACACAATCGCAACCAGAACCAGAAACCACTTGTGTTTCTGGTTCTGGTTGTGATTGTGTGTGATGTGAATGTTTCCGGCACCCACGACACAAGTCATAGAACTTAGTGTGGGGCAGTGAGTGTGAAAGCGTTTATGTTTTAGAAACACACATTTTCCTTGGGGAGAAAACGTGTGTTTCCATCGGGAATCGAACCCAGTACCCGCTTAACTAAGCCAATGGGCAGTTAAAAAATATGCAAATTTCCTAGCCAGCATGAAAATTAAATGTAAAGTACACTTACTGGCAATTAATAGAGGATTTTTTTTATTGCAAAATAGGCAAACATTTCACCACCATCTCACCTGATAACAAACACATAGTTTGGGTAATATACCGGGATTCAATCGCGCTAAAAAGTTCGGTATTCTCGAGACCATGGCCAATGCAATTTGGTCGCAACGTCAAGGTCAATAAAAATAGTTTATAGCGCGATCAAGTACCATGATATTAACTAAACTAGGGAAAATCTTAAGGGTGACAAGATTTAAAGTCACAAGCTACCTCTGACCCACACTAGCTCTCAGCTCTCTCACTCTATAGGTAATAGCTGTACCCTCGATTTTCAGTTTCAGACATAGATAATCTCCAAATGGGCTCGATGTTTACTAATTCTAAGCTTCTGAGCTTACCCACATGTTTACTTATCTAAATTCAAACACATACGCTACGTAAACTTAGGTACATCTGACTGATGCATGGCTACTCTTTCTAAGTGCTCGAGGAAGCTTCCTACAATTTATGGCTATTTTATTCCGTGTTTTCTCAAAATACTACGCTTACGTTTTTGCTGAACTGGCAGTTTTTAACCCCTGACGCAAAAAAGAGTTATAAGTTTGGGTATAAGTCTGTCTGTATGTCTATCTATGACATCGTAGTTCCTATACGGCTGGACCGATTTTGATCTAAATATTTTCTGTTAGAAGTGGTGACTTAATCGAGAGTCAAACGTCATCCATATATGGTTGACATGCCTCCGGTTTGCTCGAAGCGTTTTGCTTCTACGTTTATCATCCGTACAGCGAGCGAGTGGAACTCATTCCTTGCGTCTGTTTCCCGAACGGTACAATCTGGGTTTCTTCAAGTCTAGATTGAATAAGTATCTTCTAAGCAAGCATGTACACCTTTGGCCGCATCTTCACTTTCCATCAGGAGAGATAGTGATCAAATGCTTGCCTATATAGTATGAAAAAAGTGTTTATAGTTAAGTTTGGTAAAATGTACTGCAGCCGTTTTAGAGATAAAGCGTGGGGGTATTTTCAAAATTTTTATTTTGCCGTTTGTGTAAGGACAGTCTTACATCACTAATAACTAATCATCACAATAACTTTTTAAACTAAATTTAGTTACAGTTAATTTAATTAATTAATGATTATAGTTCTTAATACGTATGATAGGCGCCTAGGTGGTGGGTAGTCACGGTTTCAAATCCTAATTGGGTTTGAGTATCCTGAATCCTGAATTTAACGTCGTAATTAAATCCACAGTGGAAAGGTTTATTTGTAAGCTTACATCATGTAAAACCTAAATCATGCATTGTCATCCAAACGAATCGTGTATGCAAAATTTCATCTCAGTCAGTTTAGTTCTTTACAAAAAAACATCAAATTTCCCGTTCCCTTCAGTGGAATGAATCAACTTTATTCTGTTTCTATAAAAGATATTTTTTACAAAAAATATTAGGTGCAATCCCAATAAACATTCGAACCTCGTTATGAACTCAAGTTTTTTGTAGTAAAAGGGTAAGATTAATTTTAAAAAATATATGAAAGCGCGCACGCTGCCTATGCAGGCAATTCTACAAGGCTACATTTTAGCTGCAGTCCGCCAACTCGATACCAAGTCGCCTTAAAGTAAAAATCATGACTCTCCATTTAGATATACATTGACGGGTAAAAAGAAACCCAATCAGAGAGATATTCAGTCTGATTCGTCTTCCATCTGCCATTTCACCATTCCCCACACAAAGGCACTTAATCTTTTATTTTCTTAGCACTAGAACCATCTTACCCGCATCATCTAAAAGAAAGCTTTCCCACGTGGATCCGAAAACGCTTTCAATACGATAGGGCGGAATTTTTTAAAGCTAATTATTTTGAGTACCAACTTCTGAAAGCCTCTATATATTCGGCTTTCCTACAGCACGTGTTTTAGACACTTCATTTGAACAATTTGACCTATTTTTGTTTGGGATAGGCAAGATTTTGTGAATTTCGAACCACTTCTGGACTTGTGTATTAAAAAGATTTTAGGCAACCGTACTCCATTGTCAACCGCATTGTCACTCTGGTGAGATATTAGTCAAATGTTTGCCTATCATGAATAAAATAATAATATGTACGTAATATGTAAGGTCACGAAGCTTCTAAGCCTTTTTTGATATCAAAGAATTTATTTACATACTTAAATAATTAGTTACATACATGTAAACCTAATCTAAACCGGTTAAATAGAATTTGTTATCACATTAATCACAATAATATTATAAAGACGAAAGTTTGTGAGTGTATTTGTTCTCAAACGGCTGGATCAATGTTGATGAAATTTGGTATGGAGGTAGCTGACACACCGATTAACACATAGGCTTTTGTTTCGGAATTCCCGCGGATACCGGACAACCGCGGGGCGCAGCTAGTTCCTTTTAATTTGATTCATTATCATCATTGTGCGATGATAAGGTGCATAGTAGATAAAGCCTTGGGACATAAGACTTCTGTAGTACATAATAAACCAAAATGTTCCTTAGTAAGGCTATAGACAGAATGTAGGTAGTTTCAAGGCACTCAGCCTTCTCAGCTTTCATTGAAAGCCCGTATCCTTGAGAGAGGGCTCCATTTCCGGTCCATGCGAGCTCCTCGAGCTTTCGTAGAATTCATTAAGTAAAAAGATTAGATAGGTTTTTCCGCTGACTTATATTTCATTAATACATTAAATACTTTTTTAAACACATTTCTATTTGTTATTAGGTCGAATTATAATGATTCAAATACTTTTAAGTAATTTATTTCCGGAGTAATTTATTTATTTTTAATTCCGGACTTGATTCTCGATTGGAACACATATTTTCGGAAATTTGTGTGTTTCTACCGACTTCATAAAAAAAGAGGAGGTACTCAATTCGACTGTATTTTTTTATATATATAAGTGTTACCTCATAACTACTTTCGTGAATCGATTTTTGTTTGAAAGCTGTTGCTTTCCCATTGGTCCCATTTAAAGATCAAGATCTACTGATCAGCTCTTGTTTTTGAGTTATCGTCAATAATGCGTGATTAATACATTGAATCTGATCAAGGTTGCGAAGGTAAAGCGGTGAAGACGGTTTTTTTTTAATATTGCTTGCGTTTAATTATTTTATTATAGTGTGTGTGTGTGTCACGTGATTATTTCCGGCACCCACGATACAAACTTTGAACTTAGCTTATTCTACATTTTCCATTGGGTGAGATAGTGGTCAAATGCTTGCCCATCTAGCATAAAAAAAATTTGAAAGCCTGTGTTTTATTTAAAATTAGTCCAGTAGTTTTTGCGTGATGTTCGTAGGTACTTTAATTATTTTTTTTTGCTTGCTTATATCAAGCATTAAAACGTGTATGACCATTAAAATATCACTAAATATCAGAAAATTGATTAAGCAGCCAAAGAAGTAGCATGTCTTCCTATACCAATTCACTGTAGACTTGAAGAGTCCCAGATAAAATCAGAGAACAAAGACGTGAGAAATGAGATGATTTAAGATGTATTCAAAGTACGTTATAAAATTACATTATAGGAAATGGTAAAGCTGTCTTCGCCTGGAAACATGGAAATGAGGCGTAAAGATTTCTCCATAATAATCATGATATATAATAATTAACTTTTTGCTTTTATCAGGTTTTTAGGTCATTTAGAACAGGCTTCATAATGAAAAAAGTTCTCAAGTCATTAGAAATATTGCTTATGAGTATATATTTGTGCATATTTGGTAACCCAGTTGACGTGGGTAGGTCCCTGCCCTCCGCGCTTTGGGTCCTGGTCTCGATTCCCGGCAGGAGTACATTTTTCGTTCCCAAAGTACATTAATTGTGTTTGGGTGTGATTGTTGATATTTATATTTCCGGCTCCCAGTATACAAGTCCTTGTACTTGGTGTGGGGCTGTGAGTGAGAATTCGTTATTCATTTTCATCTCCTCTGATAAAAATATAGGCTGCGTTTTTAGTTTAGACTCTTTCACATCTCGGTTAGGGACGTGTCATGTGGTTGAGATAAACTTGTGAATGTGACCGGAGTACATACACAGCCCCGCACTAGGTTCGAAAACTTGAGTCGCAGAAATTTCAAATTACAAACTAGAACAGTACTAGATATTTTTCTTGGAAAGACAATCTTTCGAGACCTAGTTGGTTTACCATCCTCGACCACATCATCACTTATCATACAGCACAGCTACTAGTCCGCCATCGCCTTGGCGGTACCACTCAATGCGCGCGAGAAGAGTGATATGTTAGCAAGAGAGGTGAATATTATTCTAGGTAGGCAGCTCTGTGCCGGCTGAAAAGTAACTTTATTGCGTAGTAGTAAGAGTCGCTATTCATTTAAATGTCTATACTGAGTGAACCTTCTGTACGTGTTCTAGTAATGATTCTGTACATGTGTAAGAAAAAGAAAACTACGTTTGCATTTAATAGGACGATGACTGCTACAAAGTAAATTCAGTAGAAGTTCTTACGTAACTTTTTGCCGCTTACTTTGATATATTGAATTTTTCACAAACAACGTATATGTAGTGTTTGAGTAGTGGACTCGAGTTCCTTTGATTGCCGATGATTATGCAAATACTGAAGGACAACATTACGGTGCAAACAACCTGCCATAGCTATCAGTACCTTTAGAGGTACCTATAATGTTATATATTTTTAACCGACTCCAAAAAAGGTGGATGTTCTCAATTCGACTGTTTTTTTTTTAATGTTTTGTTACCTCATATCTTCTTTCGTTGTGAGCCGATTTCGATATTTTTTTTATTTGGAATCTAGTGCTTTCCTTGTAGTCCAATCTACTACTATCTAATCAGTAGTTCTGGAGTTATCGTCAATAATGCGTGTTTAATATGTTAAATCTGATCAAAATTCCGAGGATAAATCAGTGAAGTCGGTTTTTTGTTAAGCTTTGCTTGCGTTTAATTATTTAATTGGTGAGTGCTGGTTATGTACTGGTAGGACTCTTTTACAAAGTCTGCCTGGGGCAGTACCATTGGCAGACATTCAGACGTCAAGTAGTAGTGTGCAGACATTGTTTTATTCCTAATTGAAGGTTGATGTTTCCAGTGAAATTACAGGGCATATAGGGAGTTAACATCTAATATCTTGTACTTATATTATGCAGTTTACGTATTATATTATAATATGTAATAATATGTATTTATATTATAATTGTTATATATAATTATTTATAGTTCAGTAGTTATATTATAATTTACAATTTTAATTTTTAATCTTGCATCTTTCTGAATTTTGTTATGTTAAAACACCGAAGTCCAACTTTGTTGCGTAATTCCTCTCCGTCCAAAGGTTGTCTGGAAGAGATAAGATCGCTATTGTTATACTTATTTTGTAAGTAATTATTTTGTATTCTGTTTTGTCACAAATATTGTGTTCAATAAAGAGTTTATCTATCTATCTATCTATCTTGGGGTGAAAAGCGCAGTGCTGTGCACAATTTGACCTATATATTTTTAAAATTTGGGTTGCACTAAACTATAATAGGCAAACGTGACGCTTACCATCAGGCGACTGATTTGCTCGTCTCTCAATTACATAAAACAAACTAATTTAGACAAGTAGAACGCCAGTCTCAAGAAACAGTGTCATTTTCGTTATTAGGCCCTTTGCATACTTGAGTTAAAAGTGAGAGAGATGTAGGACTGTATTTTAATGTTCCGTATGTAACGTATCTGTTATTACATTTCCTTTGTTGTAACCTTCTTGTTATACACACAAACGTAGGATTTTTTTTAAATATTGATCACTAGCTGTCCCGGCGATCTTCGTTCCGTCTAACTGTCAATGAATGTGCATGTTTAGGAAGCCATACCCAGCATGCGTTACAAAGCCACGTGACTATATTATTACCTCCTTCATGTTTATGTTTGCCTAGTACTTTACTTAATCCGAGTGACGTATGAGAAAATATTTTTTATACATACACCTATAAAAACAAAAAATGTGACGTTCCTAAAAAGTATCATCCTATGTCCGTCTCCTGGTACTAAGCTACCTCCCCACCAATTTTCAGCCAAATCGGTAGCCACCATAAAACTGGCAACTCTACATGACTAGCTCTACATATCTATTTGGGTAGTAGGCATAGATAAATAAGATATATACCTAAGGGTAGTAGGTTCATAAGAGTCGCAGTTGTTGCCAGGCACGAACTTGAGAATTCTTAGAGCCCTATAGTAAGAAAGAAAAATGAAAGATCTTAGCCTAAGGACATTTGGAAGACTTCTGGTTCTGGGCGTGATATGTAAATGTTTCCGGCTCCCACGTTACACGTCTTTGAACTTAGTGTATTGTTAGGGCTATTTGAACGTGAACGCGTTTACGTTTTTTTATCGCTTCGAATATTACTACCCGAAATAATAAAAAAGAAATAGTTATATTGTTACAATGTTTACCTACGTACTACCGTTATTTTTATTTTTGTCATATTTATATTTCTAACAACTAAGAATAAGGTAGTACAATAATAATAATAATAATATGTGCGATACTTTTGCATGAATTTTATTTTACTAAAAAGTGATATTTTAATAAATAAACAAAATCAGTTAGGGGGCAAGTAGCAAAAATACCGTTTATTTAATCAACTTCTAGATTTCGAAGGGTTATTTAATTATTTAATTGTTATTTTCATCTAAATTAAACAAATTTTGGCATAGTGATGCAATGAGCATAATGGATTTTGCGAGATAAATATGGCAGAGAACATGGTCTCAGCCAATTAATAATCTGTCCCAATTTATTAAATGCCCATTTTAGCTTTATTTAGCCAACTATATTAAAAATTATAAGAAATTGTAAAGCTAGACTAAAACGAAGCCAGTTCGCTCGCACTTAGCGCAGCGCGCAGGATGCGTGGTGTTCAGTACGCTCTGTGAAGCAAAACGACTGCTCCATTACACGTCAAGTGCAACTAACTAAACCTTGTCTGAAGAAATTTATCTTATACAACACCAAGGAAATAAAAACCCTACCTTAACAGTGTTAGAGTTGAATTCTCCAACGACAGATCAAAATAGAAAAGATAAAAAGATTCAACATAGCACCATGTTTATCTAGGAGAAATATTGTAATACGGTAAATTAAGTATGTTTGTACGGCCTATAAGATTAGGCCGTTGTTTACATGAAAGGGAATTTACGGATATATCCGTCGTGCCAACTTTTGCCTATTCAGTGTTTATACCTACCTACGTAACTACCCAAATAGTTGTATTTGTAGGATGTTTATTTAGAATGGAAATTACATTTGTCAGACGAAAAACTTAGTCTTGGTCTGCGTCGTTTCTATTTGTTTGTATAATAATAAATACAAGCTGTACTCGGCATGTGCTGCAATGCTATGTAAAGAAGATATTTAAACGCAAGCAAAGCTTAAAAAAACCGACTTCACCGCTTTATCTTCGGAACCTTGATCAGATGTAATGTATTTAACACGCATTATTGACTATAACTCAAAAACTAGAGATCAGATCTTGATCGAATTTCAATGGGACCACATGAAAAGCACCAGCTTTCAAATAAAAAAATCATCAAACGGTCGGGTTAAACGAGAACATCGTGAAAGTAGTCCACAAAATATGCATTATTGACGATATTTCAAGAACTACTGATCAGATCTTGATCAAATTTTAATGGGGCCAATTAGAAAGCAACATCTTTCAAACTAAAAATAAATTTCGAAATCGGCTCAAGTGGAGAGAAGTTATGAGGTAACACACATAAAAAAAAATACAGTCGACTTGAGTACCTCCTCCTTTTTTGGGAAGTCGGTAAAAAATACTTTACCTCTTTTATGTTTATGATTGCCTTGTACTTTATACCAAGCCCTATGTGACCTATTTATTCTTGTCTATATGTTATGTTCAAGGATTTTGTAGCTTTTCAAACCGTAGGTTCGTTTCTTATCTTGATGATTATGTTTTATGTAACGTTAATAAAAATGTTTAACCTCTTTCATATTTATGTTTGCATAGTACCAAGTCCGACAGACGTCAAAATTTGGTAGATTTATTGTATGGGAAAAGATTTAGTGGTCTAAAACCATCTTTGCATTATTGACTTTCAAAACTTAATGTTATACAAAAGAAACGTATAGTATATTAGTAATAATGAGTTTGTTTTGTACAAAGAATATGGTAAGAGTGACTTACACTAGATATTAAGCTATTGCATAGCTTCTATCGCGGGCCTTGAGCGTAGAGACCGAATCCAGAAATTCCGTAACGAAAATAACCTAACACCCCCCACTCCGACCGGCACAGCGGCGGTGATACTTTTTAGTTCTGCCATCTATATCGATAGATGGCAAAAGTTTTACTATTCATCGGAATAGCAGAACTTTTAATGACTTTTTTGAAATATCACGCTTGTCTCTTTAGTTCAGCAACTCGCCTCTAGGTGGAAGAAAAAAAAATACTGCATAAATAAAATAAATAAATAATTATAATTGCATAAGTTAATAAAAAATTCTATGCAATAGCTTTACCGCGGCAGTCCCCGAGTGCCACACGTCTTTTTTTTTTATAATGTTTAGAAAGCTTTCTAGTAATTTTGCTATCCCAATTACCCGTTGGCTAAGTTGGTTGCGCGTTCGCTTTCTAAGCACGAGTATCGAGTTCGATTACGATGAAAACACAAGTTTTATTCCAGTGTAAAGATAACTAATATTTATGCAATGCATAATATACAAACGATGATCAAATCACAACCGTCATTTTGCTTCACCGTAGTCAGGTAAAAAGTAAAAAAATCTACATTCTAGATACGCAGTATTATCCTTGAGTGACAAACCTAATCAGGCGTCCTCAAAGCTGATCTTATTCCCGTCGAATTGTTAATCGAATATAGATGCCAAGTCATTCGTGAGATTGAGGTTCTGCGTCAAATTTTGATAGGAACTTTAAAGCTGCGGAATTTCGGTTTTGATGCCTGAATTATCGGAATTCGGGGAACATTGATTTGAGGAATTCGATGGAAGCGATAGAGTTACTAAAAATCTCGTTTTATTTTTTTAACTCTTGTCAGAGTTAAAAGCTAGCGTTTGACTAAGTTCGGTGACTTGTGTCGTAGGTGCCGGAAACATCACACACACAAAATCACAACCAGAATCAGAAAATCATTTTTTTCTTAGGGATAAAACTTGTGATACTGTCGGGAATCGAACCCGACAGAACTTCCTACTAAGAAGACGAACGTGCACCCAACTAAGACAAAGGGCAGTTCTAAAATTATAAGTCTCATGTTATACATCTCGCCCTTCTCGGAAGTATTAGGTTCTTTGCAGAGCAGTCCTGTTGCTTGGCTCTTTGGTAAAATGTTTATTAACTATAATCCCACTTACCCTGCTGGCACAGGAACACAAAGTAGGTCTTAGCCTACGACACGAGAAAACGTCACCGTTCCTGGTCCTACGCTGTGTCTCTTGTTTGGTGATTTGGAACTCACGCTGGTCTGCCTCAACAACGTCCTTTCACCTATATCTAGGCCAGCTGAGCGGTCGGCGGCCCATCGAAACTCCAAGATACGTCTTCTTGGGAGAACGATCCACTACCATTATCTGCAGGTGGCCAAGCCAGCGAAGCCTGTGCGCTTTTGCTTCACCGATAATATTAAGTTCAGCTACTAGCTCCTCAATCTCCAGGTTTTTATAGGCCTTGTGTAAGGCTGCACTACACTAAAGCTTTGATTGTTTTGGTATACCTAATATAATGTTATATATACGAAATAAGTAATGTAAATCTTTTTCAGACGCTTCGTCTTTCAACTTAGAAAGACAAATGAGCATTTGGTTTCCAAACTAAAGATTTTCCAATAAAAAATCTATATGTGAGGTGAAAAACATGAAATGAATTTTACCCATTTTATTTATATAACATATATATACTTAGCATTGCAATTCAGAGAAGCAATGCCACCAGCATGATGGGAACGCTACTCACTGGTAGTGGTCACTTAAGTTACTTATAAGCTCGATGCCTTCTAGGTAACTTAGGTTTTTGCTGTATAGATGTATTTTAGTTTTGTTTTAGAAAATATAGGTAATTGTATCGTAGATAGAGGAAGTCGTATTGAATTTAACTACTAACATTTCAGGAAGTTTGATATAAAAATATAAATTTCCTTTTCTTTATTTGACAGAATTGTGGTTTATTATATTAGCAGAGTTCTAACTATGATGGAACTAGATACTCAAATTCTGCGAAACTTTGTCATTAAATACTGTATGTTGACGTCGAAGTTGGAACAAAGTCGAAACTAAATTTGCGAACTCGGTTTGTATAATGTTTGCGACTCTTACGACGGAATTTTCATTTTAATATGGAATAACTGGAAACGTGCCGGTCCTAGAATATAGCTGGCTTTGAAGGATAGCTGCTAGAACAACTCTCGTAACTTACAACCCTTGTGTAGATAAATCTGTTTTGTAAGCACTTAGGGCCCTTTTCCTTTCATGCCGCCTGCACTGAGAAAAATGTCTCGTTGCTGTTACTAACTTTCAAGTACTAAATAATAATAGTTGTCACATATAGCAATATGTGACAACTATTATTATTTAGTAACAATCACAAAAACATTTGGTAATAACTAACTTATTTTGTAAAAAGAACTTAGTAATTGTCATTTTGACTAGAAAATGCTATGTTTTTGAGAACTTCAGTAGTCTAGTTGTCCCACTTTTTTAAATCTGTGTGCCCGTGTATCTATTCCGCATACCTACTTATGATAACACACTCCAGGGCATATCAGCCAATCCGCGTGCGGCCTGGATGATTGGAAAATATGTATGAAATTATAGGCTGGAGGCGGCCTGCACGCGAACGGCAATCCACATGACAGGATAATTAAACGCAAGCAAAGCTTTAAAAAAACCGACTTCACCGCTTTATCTTCGGAACTTTGGTCAGATTACATGTACTAAACACATATTATTGAAGATCACTTCTGATCAGTTCTTGATCAAATTTAAATGGAAAGCAACATCATTAAAACAAAAAAAAATTCAAAATCGTTTCACGTGGAATGAAGTTATGTGGTAATAATACAAATTAAAAAAAAATACAATCGACTTGTGTACTCCTACTTTATTGTGAAGTTGGTAGGAAAAGGCCCTTAATGGTGTTTCAATAGCTAATATTGAGTGTCAATCACATTTAAGTTGTAGCGTGTTTACCACCATTGGCCATATCAACACTTACCAAGTACAGGTGACATTGTAGTACAGCGAGTATGTACTAATAGAAACTTATATTATAAATACGAATGTAATTTTGCATGTTCAGTGTCTGCTTAATTGCTTTGTTTGTATCGGTTAAAAATAAAGATGAGATTTCCTACTCAATTTTTTATCGACCGAGAAAAAAACATTTTCTACAGAAAGGTAAAATCATGAAATCAGCATGTCTCTCTTACCAGTACCTTTTTGTGTAAATACTCTATTGTATAGTTTCATACATTCAGGATACTTATATCCATTTTCAACTCGCGTCAACCTCCTCGTTCTCAATTGGACTGTTTTTTATTTTTTTGTATGTTACGCGATTATTCCGCCAATTATGAATCGATTTTAATGATTTCTTTTGTTTGGTAGATTATACTTCAGAGGTGGTCCCATATTTTTTTATCGAAATCGATCAAGCCAAAGCCATAATATAAGCGATGAAGTTTTTTAAGCAGTAAAGCTTAAGCTTTGCTTGCGTTTCAATTATTAAAATAAATGCTCTAAAATTCTCTTAATTCTTTTGCGAGGGACTACTAATCCACAAGCAAGTAACAGTCCAGGATAAAACCTCATTCGTAGTTAACGAACAATTACTTTTTTTAATCTTAGCTCTGTTTGTATAAACATCTCACATTCACCGACTTCGAACATAGAAATTGTACATTCAAATGTGCGCCCCAAGCGGCCAAGTTCAGAACTATTCCGTATTTACATCGGGCATGCAGCGGTTTTGTAGCAAAATTTATCGCACTAGCAGCAGAAATTATATGTAATATTGTCTAACCGATGAAGTTTGTGGCTTTACAACGTTGCTGCTGTTGTTATTACTGTTCGGAGATGAATTATTTGACGGAATATTTTATATGCTGCAAGTTTCTTAGTTGCGGACATAAGAGGTATAGTGTATACAATATCTGCTAAAACTGAACCATATCTTATTTTTCTAATCATTATCACTACTACAGATCTTCTACCTACGGGCCAATTGCCTATATTTCCTTAACTACTACATAATCATTACTACTAAAAATAAGGTAGGATAATATGTGCGATACTTTTGCATGAATTATTTTACTAAAAAGTGATATTTTAATAAATAGAGAAAATCAGTAAGGTAGAGGCAGCGAAAGGACCGAAAATTCTCTGTCCATGAATCTCTGTCATAAATATTTTATATGCTGCAAGTTTTTTAGTTGCGGACATAAGAGGTTTAGTGAATAAAATGGCCACTCTAAAAATCATGATTTAGTCCGAAAGAAATGTGAATTTTCCGAAACAAAGATTTGCACTACATTAAACATAAATTATAAACGCTTTCACACTCACAATTATATTTACCTATTACCAAGTTACTTTTGTACATCAAATGTTTAAGTAAAAGTATAATAAGGACACCCATAAGCTTAAATATACAGCGCTGAAATCACACTACTATTATCAATCCGAAAATTTGTGTGTAAGTATAATTGTTTTCTCTTCGTGTTTTAACTACCGAACGGATTTAGATGAAATTTGGAATGTACACAGCTTCTATGTAAGCTAAGATTAACACATAGGCAACTTTTTGACTTTATAAATGCTGACGAAGCCGCAAAGAGGAGTTTTTGCCGCGAAAGTGAAAAAATGGCGTTGGTGATTTTGTAAAATTTTCCAAAACCTGTGATTCTTCGAGTGTTAATGTGTAATAATGGTGGATTATTAACCGTTAATACTTAGTGAAGGTGCATATCATAGGCAAATCATACAAAGTTGTAAAACGTGATTTTCACCTTCTCTCCAAAACTCCAATAGAAGTTCTAGTAAAGTTTCTACCACTTTGCTAGGGCATGACTTGACTACGACTGGACCTTGACTCTTTTACTTGTCTTTGACTGTGACTTGTGACTAGGACCTATAATATGAAATACACTTGAAATATATTATCACTTGACACTGGGTAAATGCATAAGATTGCGAAGCCAAAACTAAGGAAAATAAAAAAAAAAGCCGCAAAGAACGGCCAGTATCCATATTTTTCAATATTTCTTACAAAAAACATCCTGTAAGAAACGTGCGTGAAATCCCAACACAATTTTTTAACTAAGCTCCTCCCCAACTTCCATCTCTTCCGAAAATTGCTAAGTCCACTTTCACGGCCCGAATTTCATCCTTTTACGAAATCATCACTTATTTATATAAAAAGGCACCAATAACTGAGATCCCGTTACGCGGAGAAAGGGAAAACATGTTATTCATATCAAAACAAAAAGTTGCCGCCGTAAAGTATATTTCGTGGGTATCATCAAACCCAAGAGCTGTAAACATTTCTGGGGTCCCAAAGGTCACATATTGCAGGCACTCTGTACCGTCACCTCGTTTTAAGGGTAGAGTCACGAGGATTGCTTATTTTAGAATGGCTTTAGATAAAAACTTAAAAATAGAGCTCTTAGATACACAATTCAGTTAAGATCTTAGATATTCATTGAAACAGCTATTTTTATTATTTGACGCAGTGGACAGGTCTCTGCCCTCTGCGCCGTGGGTCCTGGGTTCGACTCCCGACAGGAGCACAAATTCCTTCCTAAGGGGTATTTGTGCTTCTGGTTCTGGGTGTAGTGATGTAAACGTTATTAGTAGTAGAAATAGAACTTACCTTTGTAAATGTATATATACCGCCATGGGTAAGTAGTACACAATACTGCAGGGGGTGGTTTGGAATCGAGAAACGAGCAAATTAAAAAAAGACGTGTGGCACTCGTGGGGACTGCCGCGGTAAAGCTATTGCATAGCATTTTTTATTTTTCAGTTTCATTTTTCTTCACAAAAAGTTTTCGGTCACGTTGAGATGCGAACTCCGTACCGATGCATACGATTCAGTATCCAGTACCAATCGGCTACCGAGTCTTCTAACAATAACTTCGAAATAAGCATATAGATCTTGACGTTTACTTTAAAAACGTAAACGTCAAAACCTATAGGCTTATTTCGATGTTATAGTTAGAAGACTCAGTAGCCGATTGGTATTGGATACTGAATCGAATGCATCTGTACGGAGTTCGCAACTCAACGTAACCGAAAACTTTTTGTGAAGTCGTGGGGGGCGTTAGGTTTTTTCGTTACGGAATTTCTGGATTAGGTCTCCACGCTCAAGGCCCGCGATAGAAGCTATGCAATAGCTTAAAAAAAAATTTTTTTTTTATTTTTAATCGTCTGACCTGCAGGCAATTCAGTAGTAGTCAAGTAAAGTATGGCCCTCCGTAGACAGCCGCTACAACAATAGCTTCCATTGTAGGTGAGTGCTACGAGTGCTACGGGGTCATTGAACTAACATGTGACGAGAGGTCACATTTCAGTGTGACCTCTCGGCGGTTCAGGAATTAATTACCTAAAAATAACTAGGACCGACTCAATAAATAACGATTATCAGAGCTGAAACGGAAGCTTTTTTGTGCTAAATAATAATAATAATAATACTTTGCCATTCTCTTAACAAGTTTTACGAACAAAGTAAGATTTCTTTTATATATGGTGCACTTGGTTAGCGTGGTTGATGGTCTAGACTCTCCCAGTGAGAGAAGACCCTTAGTTCTAGCAGTTGGAAAGTAAAAGACTGATAATAATGGTACATATATAGTGTGCAACAAATTATGTTTTGGTCTTTGAACAGCAAAATGTTTTTAAAATCTTAGAAAATTTAATTAAAAATAGTTACAAAAAAATCTTAGGAAAATTGTTAAAAATTTAATTAGCTAGTTTAGAACCTAGAAAGGAATTAACATGGTGTTGATATTGTTAATTCCTTTCTAGGTTCACCATTTCATCGATAAGTCCTTCAGGGAACTTCCATAAAATAAACAATGCTTTCACGCAAAATATTGAGTTTGAGCGACAAACATAACGTTATTGAATTATAATACTTTTATTACACCTTTCGTAAATACACTACTTATTATCACGACAGTCTTTCCATTTAATTATAAAGAAGGAATTCTTTTGAAGGAAATATTTGATCAAGCGTAGCGAACTGACTGTGCTGATTTGGGTGGAAAATAATAATTCATCATATAATTAAACGCAAGCAAAGCTTAAAAAAACCGACTTCACCTCTTTATCTGCAGAAACTTGATCAGATTTAACGTATTAAACACACATTATTGACAATAACTCAAAAACTAGTGATCAGATCTTGAGCAAAATTAAATGGGACCACAAAGAAAGCAGAACAGCTTTCAAACAAACATTTATATGTAGTTAAAGCTAAGTTTAAAAAAACTACATCCCTACTATTTTTACCGACTTCACAAAAAAGGAGGAGGTACTCAAGTTGACTGTATTTTTTTTAATGTGTGTTCCTCATAACTTCGTTATACGTGAACCGATTAAGATTTTTTTTTGATAGATGTCGCTTTTCAATTGCTCCCAATTAAATTTGATCAAGATCTGACTAGTAGTTTTTGAGTTATCCTAAATAATTCGTATTCTGTGGACTACATTGACGATGTTCTCGTTTTTAACCGACTTTAAAAGTTACCTCATACCTTCTTTCGTTGTGAGCCGATTTTGATGATTCTATTTTTATTTGAAAGCTGGTGGATCAAGGTTCCGATGATAAAGCGGTTAAGTCGGTTTTTTTAAGCTTTGCTTGCGTTTAATTATCAATCGGCATAACGAATGGTGCTTTACACAATCGATCCGTTTCAACCGACCTGGCGGCATTATCTTATAAACTTTTAATTTAGTTTTACGGCTGTAATTTTGCGAATCTGGCAGTAGAATCATTAACTTTCATGAGTGCCTCTTTGGGGCCCATGTGAATAAACGATTTCGATTTTTTTTTTCAGTTGCTGCTGAAGTAAGATTATTAATTCTATTATTTCTTGCATAGTAGTTTGCCCCTTGTACCAAGCAAAAACGATGTACTGAAACCAATCTACAAATAGTAAATTTCTAAAGGGGTTTAGTTCAGTTTTTGCTGGATTTTATCAAACATTTAATACCCCACAAAAGTCAAAGTATAACTAAAACTTCATTTAAATTCAGTCACGTAATGCGACTCCCAAAAGTACCGCGACACTCAATTTCTCATCAAGTAACAAACTTACAGGCGTCTTACAAACTAGAATATATTACTGAAACTGAACTAAAGAAGTTGCCAGACTATCGCAAATACAGTAGCTTGAGAGCAGCTGTTCAATTTAATGACAATGTATCATGTATGTGACATGTATATTGAACTAGCCGTGCCCCGCGGCTTCGCCCGCTATTATCAAGTTAAAAAGTAGCCTATGTGTTAATCCTAGGTATAATCTATGTACATTCCAAATTTCATCCAAATCCATTTAGCCGTTAAAGCGTGAAGAAGGAACCAACATACTTACACACTTATACACAAACTTTCGGATTTATAATATGTACATTGAATAATTATATATTTTTAGAGCCATTCTGGGCTGTATATCCTGAATTGATGCAATAACACATTTCAAAAAATAAAAAAATAGTTTTAGAACTGAATTTTTCAAAATGTGAACTTTTTGTTTCAGAAAACTATCCCGAAACCAAGCAAGGCAGAAATTTAATTCGTTAGCCAAATATTCAAATTATTGACAAATATTCCCTTCGGTTATTAGGCTCCCATATTCTCGACGAATAATTGCCTTAATTTTTTGATGAAAAAAAAATAATTTAAGACAGAGTTCAGATTGATAATTATATAAAAATATTTGTCGTCGATTCAGTTTTTGTTTTTTTTTTCAAAATAGAGGGCATATGGGCGGTTGAAAACGTATAAAAAACATATTTCAGACACTTCGAAAAAATTGGCGGAGATATTGCGTAACATACATACAAAAAAAAAATACAGTCGAATTGAGAACCTCCTATTTGAAGTCGGTTGAAAAAACCGACGTCATCGTTTTATTTTCGGAAACCTTGATCAGATAAAATGAATTAAATACGCATTATTGAGGATAACTCAAAAACTTCTAGTCAGATCTTTATCAAATTTAGATAGGACTACTATGAAACACCAGCTTACAAATAAAAAATAATCATCAAAATCGGTTCTCCTAGAAAATAGTTCCGAGGTTAACACACATAAAAATATACAGTCGAATTGAAATCTCCAAATTTTTACCGACTTCACAAAAAAGGAGGAGGTACTCAAGTCGATTGTTGAAAATACTACTATAATTTTTTTTAAGAAGATAAAGCGGTGAAGTATGTTTTTCTAAGCTTTGCTTGCGTTTAATTAATTGAAGACGATACAAAAAATAGCACTTAGGATATTATATCAAGTAAGTTATTGACCGCCTAATAAAAATCATGCTCTGGCTCTGCATCTAGAATAATTTGTAACAGTGAATGTTAAAACTGAATGCAAATACAAAGTTTCAATGTAATGAATGTGTCATACGTTCTCTATAACTTTGAATACAATGCGTGTCTACAAAACTTTATTATGTCTTGTTACTGCGCAATTGTGTTAATTTTTTTACATTTTTTCTTTTTCGTAATATAAAAACCCCGTTAAAAGTTTTTATGATAGATTCCGGATTCTATTGAGTGGGACCTAAAAAAATATCAACGTCTTTTTTCAACCGACTTCAGAAAACGCATTTTTTTACTCAATTCGACTGTGTTTTTTTTTGTATGTATGTTACGCGATATCTTCGCCAATTATTTATGAATCTATTTTGATGTTTTTTTTGTTAAGTAGAGTATGCTTCAGAGATCCCATATAAATTTAATCGAAATCGGTCAAGCCAAAACCGAAATATAAGCAATGAAGTCGTTTTTTTTAAGCTTTGCTTGCGTTTAAATTATTACTTATTTAACGATTATATGACAATGCCAAAAAGAGACAAAGATTGACGCACTAGTCATTTCATTTTGAATGTCTTCATATCTTCTTATGGAGGTGCAATTTATTTATATATATACTACTCGTTCTACATTTTTTTATTTTCGATAGGCAATCATTTGACCCTAATCTCACCATATGGAAAGTGACGATGTGGTCGAAGGCGGAATGTATTTAAAATACCACCCTAGTTTTGGCATTTAGTAGCCGTACCAGTGATTGCCGTTTACACAAAATCTTATATGTACATATATATAAAAAGTAGACCAACTTAAGGAACTGTTAAAAAATTTATGAATCGAACATCATAGGCGAGATTTAGAAGCTGTCATTTTGCGAATCTGGCAGTAGAGTCATAAACTTTCATGAGTGCCTCTTTGGGGCCCATGTGAATAAACGATATTGATTTTAAGATAAAAGCCTATAAACTGCGCTGGCTGGTCATTTAGCGATAATGGGTGCGGATCGTAAGCCCATAAACTGCGCTGGCTGGTCATCTAGATAGCGGATTGTACTCTTACTTGGGAAGACCAAATTGGGCGCAGAACAGTATGCTTGCCAAGGTATCGCTGGATCGACGAAATATAGACAGTTACATGTACTTTAAACCTTTAATTGGCAAGTTGCGCAGAACCCAGACCAATGGGTTTCTCTTATCCCGGATGCTAACTATCTCTTATCCCGGAGGCTAAGGACCAATTTGTGTCCCTGAGCTAAAAATATAAATTAGTATCCTTTGTAGTATGCCAGCATTATTTATAACGAAATTTATATTTTATTTTTTTAATTTTATCTTTGTTTCCCGAACAGTACAATCTGGGTGTCTTCAAGTCTAGAATGAATAGGTATCTTCTAGGCAAGCATGTCACATCTTCGGCCGTATCTTCACTTACTATCAGGTGAGATAGTGGTCAAATGCTTGCCTATCTATCATAAAAAAAAAAACAAATCTATTGAAACTCCGAATCCGTACTTTTTACCGAAGATGTGCACTACCATATCAAAATATCCTCAATACAACCAGGTTAATTGGAAGAAAATGCTTTGTAGCATTAAGTTCGCCTATGTACCTACAATACTGTTGCAATAAAGAATGTTCTATCTATCCGTCTACGACCTGATCAACTACCAAAGAAAAGCTAATCTAACCCATCAAGAAGAATTATTCTCATTTAAATGTCTTAGTATCGTTATTTTCAAACAGATTACCCGAATATTATGTTTCTTTTTAAGGGTCTGGGATGATAGGTCGCCTGGATTAATTGATTCAAACAATAAGGTCAGCCATCGTTAAACCATCTCAAAATGGTAAAATAATGTAAAAATCAAAATAAAGATGAAATGTATTGTATGATAATTTAAACGCAAGCAAAGATTAAAAAAAACCGACTTCATCGCTTTTTTTTGATGATTTTCTCAAAAAGCGCTAAATTAATTTCGATAACATACTACCTTTGAAGTATGTAAGAAAAGTAAATAAGAATCATCAAAATTTATTCATAATTTGCGGAATATATACATACATACAAAAAAACATACAGTCGAATTGAGAACCTCCTCCTTTTTTGAAGTCGGTTAAAAAATAAGCCATTTGCTGAAATTCTTTGATACGCTACGATGTGGCGATCTATTTGCTACGAAGAACTACGAGTGTCTCCGATGCAAGTATCTACAAGTTACTACGTTTTATAGGATGTACCTAATGTTATAGGACCAAAAAATAAGAGAAATATCATTGGTAAAATTAATTACTGATATTCTTAAAAAAATAGGTGATCTAAAATCGTGCGTCTCTGAAACGTATAGATCTTTAATATATCTTGCAACAAGGTTATCTTTAAGTATTAAACACAGCTTTTTCTTGGTGTAAATCTGCTGAATAATATGGTTACATCTCGACAAAAACGAGCGTCACAAATGTTTGTAACTATGTATTTCACAAACTTTGTAAGCCCAGCATATAAATGTGATATTGTTGACGCCAAATTTTCGTAGCAAAGACCCAGTTCTAAGTTCGCAAGGCATGCAACATCTAACGAAGGCGAACTTCTGTTGACACAGCTGATTATGTCTTCTTTACACTGTCAGTTAGAGTTGCCAACATGGTTTGATTTAATTAAGCACAGCTTGCCCTAAGGCTTTGGAGTGTTAATAGACTTCAAGAGATTAAGTTGTATCATCGTTTATAAAAGCTTTTGTACTAGCGTTTTAGATTTAATAAAAGGCACCGAGTGCATTTATAATTTTTCACAGACTCTGAAAGACTAGCGTTTGCCCACTATCACACCTGATGTTACGGTAGGTAGAAAAATATCTAAGCAAATATATAAAATGACTACCTAGTCCTGCATGACACTTTTATGACCAAGTGTATGAACTATTGATACACTAAACCCTACATCTGTTCATACCTACAATGGAACAAATAAGGGCATTTCATTTCATATGAACTTTTTAGTTGCGTATACTTTTGATATCAGAATATATATCTACCTTAATTATTCTTATTCGATTGGTCTTATGCGTGACGATGGTAAAAGACCCAGCATGACTTTAATTCCATGGAAGATGGGACGGCCTTTAGTGTAGGATGCAACTTGTGTCGATACTTTAACTCCGTCACATCTTCTTGTATGAGCACTTAAGTTACCTATCGATATAAGCTCGATGTCTTGTCGATAACTTAGGTCTTTGTTGTATATAGTTTTAGTTTAGTTTAAGGACCGTAGGTACAGATGGTTGAATAATACTATTCTCTGTCACATTGACAAACCACGAGGCTTTAGATAGATAAAAAAGCATTTTTATTCAATGGAAAATGTTTCATTTATTAGAGTTATTTGATTGGAGTCAGTGTAATACCACAAAATATCTATCGTACATGATTTTTGGTACCACATAGCAGATTACTCGCTGCGAGCGAGTTTCTTGACTACTTTAATCAAAATCTAGCTGTGTACGTTTACACACGTTATGTGTCAGGAAAAACGTAGCCTGTGACTTATTCCAAGGTCTAGAGTAGTCTAATAGTCTGGACTACTAATAGTCTGGACTAATCTGGATGACAATTAATGTATATTATACTGCTAGGTAAACTAAAACCAAATTTGTTTTTCCATATTGTTCAATAGTTTTTTATTCGAGGACATACTTTCGGATTGAATTATCTTTAT
Source organism: Lomographa bimaculata (assembly GCA_948107665.1). NCBI lineage: Eukaryota > Metazoa > Arthropoda > Insecta > Lepidoptera > Geometridae > Lomographa > Lomographa bimaculata. Next base: position 18,228,708 of record OX403595.1, read on the forward strand.
CATTAAAGGTGTAAATAGTCGAATCGAAACCAGAACTTCATTACTTAAAAATGGAACATTAAATCAATCTAAAACGTAGAGCTGGCTCTCTACCAAATCGTATTGGATTAATTCGCCAAAAACTATTCAATAAAACGGCGATGCATTTCACAGTCGCCTTAGTAACGTCTTAGAAGATGTTAGAGTTTTTTTTTATTTATTTTTTTAATAAAAAGTTTTACATACAGTTTCAAGTAGGTACAGTACCATTAAACCAAAAGAAGTTTGTGTTGGTACAGTCATTTGCACAGATTCAAACTGTTTAGCAGTTATTAGATTTTAACCTAATTTTTAACTTAAAATTAACATACACAATAATCATTTTGATAGAAATTTTCTTGGCCATCGTCATAAGCACTCCTTCAAGCCGCCGCCGCCCGCCGCGGGACGCAGGTAGATAGATACCTACAGTGGGTATTGTTGTGAGTTCTAAGCCCAGGCACGAGCAGCTAACTGGTCTGCTTGCAAATGTAAACAACTTAGTCATTATAAAGGGTGTTTCAATACTCTTACTTAATTTGATTTTTTTGTTTTTTAATTTCTTAAATATGCAAAGTAATTTCATATTCTTAATTTAAGCTTTAACGTTCTAGTGTTATTGTTAATGTTATTTTTTTTATTATTATTTTATTTAATTATTTAGAATTCTAAAATTTATTTTTAGTTATATTTCGTGTTGTAACTTTGTGTTTTATCAATGTTTGAACTTTTTCATTATGAAATTGTTCAATCAATAGAGCCATTTCAAGTCTATTTTGTATAGGCAATATATTACAAAATGCAAATATATCTGTTTTATTTTCTTTGTGTTCTTGTTTTATTTTATTTGGTACGATATGTCTTAATATTCTCATCTGTAAGCTAGATATTCGTTCAATGTACGTTTTGAAAGTTCGTCCATAGCTGGTAACACCATATGATACAATAGATTCCGCTAAAGCTACATACATATTTAACAATCCTACTAATCCTACTAATATTATAAATCCGAAAGTTTGTGTGTAAGTGTGTAAGTATGTTTGTTCCCTCTTCACGCTTTAACGGCTGAACGGATTTGGATGAAATTTGAAATGTACATAGATTATACCTAGGATTAACACATAGGCTACTTTTAACTTGATAATAGCGGGCTAAGCCGCGGGGCATGGCTAGTACTCTATGTGGCACTTTTGATTTTATCATATGGAATTTAGCCAGTATTGCCCGAAGTTTGTCGCACACTGAGTCTATATGATACGTCCAACTAAATCTATCATCGACAATTATACCTAAGTTAGTGTGGTGTTTGACTTGTTCAATCGATTCACAAGAAAAGATAATTTGATATACTGATAAAAAAAAGGTTTTTACACGATACTTTCAAAGTTTTGTACCCAAATGGTATAAACTAGACCCTAGCAGGCCTGGCTCACTCCACGCAACAGTGGAACGTCGATTGGTCCACTCAATGTCTTGACCACGCTCCAGAAGAGATCTGTACGCAGATAAATATGAATTTCAGACAGAAGCGCAGTTCAAACTGATTTGCACTTTATTACGTTGCTTCAAAAGTCGCTATTTATTTATACGTTTTATGGAGCTAATCTTCTGTACATATACTATTAAGTATTCTGTGACCCTAGATAACACTGATACAACAACAATGTTATTAATACATAATATCTAAGCAGGGGTACCGGGTTCGATTCCCGGCTGGATCACAAGTTTTCTCCCCATGGAAAATTTGTGTTTCTGGTTCTGGTTGTGTTTGTGTGTGTGATGTGAATGGTTCCGGTACCCACGACACAAGTCATCGAACTTCGTGTGGGGCTGTGAGTGTGAAAGCGTTTATGTTATGTTATAATTATAATTATAACAACTTTTTATGCATGAAATTGTTATAATATTATTAATGAAGCATATCGTCCTCCTCTGCTCTAAATTGTTGTGCCCAACAGGGTCTCTAATGTACTGTCATTTATTTCTACCACCTATCTACATTTAGAGAATGCAATAAAGATTTGAATTTGAATTTAACTATGCCTAATACGTCGTCTCATATGTCGTTATCTTTACTAATAGGACTCTGTCTCTTGAACCATATTTTATGCTTTGTTGCTAGTTATTATGATATACACAGACTTTGTCAAAGTGTGTTTACATTCAATTATGCCACGGCTTTACTTGCTTTTCTTACTGATGAGGTATACACCTAACAAAACAGGGAGAAACAGTCAGGCAGAATTACTTATGGATTTATTATTAGTGTGATGCAATGTGATAACTGAAAAGAATAATGCAATTTTTGTATAATATTAATTACAACAACAAATGTTAATCTAAAAATAAATGCTATTATAAACATAAAACAGTTCAGGAATAACATTTTATTGAATTTTGATTATTAGTATAACTATATACCTAAATATAAATGTATATGCAACATACATAGCTATACGGCTTCCAACAAAAAAGTTAAGAACACGCGACTTATGAATATGTAGATTTTAATTGCAATTTTTAACTGGCTCTGTTACAAAGGATCGACAGGGTTATGAAGCAATTTTAGGTTTTTTTCAACTGGCTCGCGAATTTCGTGGCACCGTTTTTCAAATACATTATTCTTTCTTTAATCATCTCATGAACGCATCCAAAGTTTTTGGCTAATTGCAGCTGTTTTTTTTGCGCATTTCATATTCATTTTTGGATCATAAATTTAAGCATAAACGCATGTACACTCACAGCCCAAGTTCGAAGATGATGTACGAATTGTTTTGTGGGCGCCGAAAAATATTACATCACTCCCAGAACCAGAAACAAAAATATTCTTTGGAAAGAAAACTTGTTTCCACTGGGAATCGAACTCGATATCCGCTGCTTAGAAGCCGAACGCACACTACTATACCAACGTGCAGTCTTGCAAGTAGATGTGCGCTCCAGTGTAATAAAAGTGTTTTCACTGTACAAGTACACTATGGAATTGTTAACGAACAATTTGTAGAAATCAATACTTGCGTCTTTGTTCCCCAAATTGTATAGTCTGGAAGTCTTCAATTCTAGAGTAGGTATCTTCTACGCAGGTATGATACACATGCGGCCGTATCATCACTTTGTGGAAGCAAGGCGCTTCATCCACGTTTGTGGAATATCTACCATATAACGGTGTCGCTAATAAGTCTGTCTAGATGTCCGATGATTGGATGGGGATAGGGGAATTAGGTTGTGTAAATCCGAGGCACACATTCCGAAATGTATCCGATTTAATACCGAGAGACTCGCTACCTTTTCTCTATGTTTATCAGTTCACTACGATCCCACAGCTGGAACTTAGAACACGTTACATCACGATGTTTTCTTTCGCCGTTTACTTATTGCAAATTCCGAACATAACTTGAGAAAATCATTGGTCGGCCCATCGGGATTCAAACCAGGTTGTTTAGGATTTAAAATCGTACAAAATACCACTAAACACGGTCTTTAGAAATACCTTAATATAAACTTGATCAAAGTACTTCCAGCTTTAATATAAATATATATATATGCTACGTTCCAGCTACCCTTTCTTACTACCCATATAAAATGCCATGCGAGCAGCCGTATATCATTTTAGATGTCCACAAACCCAATAACCTCGGAGGCGCCGTAAGGGTGCCTTTCATTAAAACTTTGCCCACGGTTTCGGCAAATTTTAACTTTGCCGCATTTTGATTGTTTGACCAAGTTTTGAGAATTGGGCAAATTAGGCACTCGTGTATTGATTATATAATTATGATGTTTTATTACTTTAAAATTGTGTTTCTTTATCACCTTAATTTAAATATTTGCAGAATTACAAGTTTTATAAAATGAAATAAATTGGGGTTTGCAGTGAAAAATAGTTGTAATTTTTTTATAATCAATTTGCATTTGACCGCAATCTCACTTGATAGAAAGCAACGATGTGGTCGACAGTGGAACACGCTTACGTAGAATATAACTGTGCACTCTTGACTTGACTTCGCTATTTTCACATTCACGGCAAAACCTTTATTATATGCTACGAACCGTTATTCTAGACCTTAAACAGTGAGATAACATCACTTCCGGAACGACGTCACGACCTCTTTTGTCTCCCTCACATCCGGCTCCGCCCCACTTGAGCCGGGGGAGGGGGGGGGGTGAGCTTGCCCGAACTGTCAGGCGCGCTCCTCACATTGGCATTTGCTTTCGGCGTGAACACACCTCTTCAAAAGCGGGTAACAGCGTTGCTGTTGGTTATAATTTTTATTAATGTTATAATTTTAACAATTAATTTAACAATTTTATTAGAAAAAATAATAAACTTTTTATTTTTAAAAATATTTAAATGTTAACAATTTAACTTTTATAATATTTAAACGTGACTAATTTGTGCTTTTATTTTGTTATTGTAGCACTCATAATATTTTTTCAAGATTGAAGTAGGTGAGCGGGGTCGCCCGCCTCCGCTAATTTCGCCACTGATATCTTCGTCATCTTCACCGTTGTCGTCGTGTAACCCAGCCCCACACCGTTGAGTCACCGCGGTCATCGAGCAGCAGGCAGAGGGGATGCGGACAGGTTCGATGCGAATTCAAATTTGCTTATTTCACATAACCAAAATGATAAAAGAACCCATGAGGGTAAGTTGCACATTCGTAATTAACTGCAGCTTTAAGATTCCACTAGGATTAGGTTTCTGGAATGAGCCTATTTACAATTCATAAACCAACAATCTTGTTTCAAAAATACAAACAACAAACAAACGCATTCACAAACGCATTCACACTCACAGCCCCACACTAAGTTCAAAGACTTGTATCGCGGGTGCCGGAAACATTCACATCACACACATATTACACCCAGAACCAGAAGCACAAATATCCCTTGGGAAGGATTGTGTGCTCCTGTCGGGAATCGAACCCAGGACCCACGGCGCAGAGGGCGGACACCTGACCACGGCGCCAACTGGTCGACGAAAATATGTGTATTGTCTTTCCTAACTGAATTGTACGATGCGAATCTAATCACCCGAAGCAGTCGCACTTGTATAATAAGAGTCGAATTTCTAAAGTTGGACTCGCGAAGGATCCACGCAATTTAAACTTTTCAATCCACAGGATTTCTTTTCTTTCTTACAAATTATAGTTCATAGGCACGACAAAGATATCGCATTAATTGTATATTTTGTTTGAATTTTAAAGGCTGGACTTGCAAAATATCCAGGCATTAACCTTTTCAATCCACAGCATTTATTTTCTTTCTTACTAAGAGCCAGAGCTTCAAAAAAGCTGTTTACAACTCGAACGTGAGGGTGAGCCCCCTGGCTTTCCACCAGTGGTACTACTACAGAAGAGGAGAGAGGAGGCGGGCGAACTGCCTCATCCTCGGGATCCCGTACGTCTGCGCTGGATCGGGTCAGACTGAAAAGCCCGCTCCGCGGCCTCTCAGTCGGAGACGCAGAAGGAGACCACCGCCTCCGCCTGCCACGATCTCTCGCTGTCGAGCATGTCGTTAACAACTCGAACGCTGTGGGAAAGAGCTTTATTCGTGTCTATGCGGAATAGGCACGATGTTTGCAAAGCGACCGCGGAAGTCCTATTATTGCAACAACAATGAAACTGAGCCGTCACAATTACATACTTTGAAAGCTGGTCGTCAACGAATTTTCATCCAAAGGTAAGAACCAAAAGCTGCCAGAAATAAATCCGATCCGAGACAAAATTACAGTAGCAAAAAATTCCCGATAACTCGATACATATTAGCTTAATATTTATGATATCAATGCAATACAATTACTCTATATTGACATCAAGCTAACAGAAAAACTTATAAATATATGCAGGTCTTATCGCTAAGAGCGATCTGTTATATCTTAGATTGTATTATAATATTTTTATGAGAATTTATTGAAATGTACCTACATTTTAATAATATTACTGAATTGCTTCTTTGGCTATAATACCCTCGCTTTTTAAAATATTTTAACAGTACCCCGGTAGCCGAGCGTGTATTTAGCAATAATCTAAACAATATCAAACTTTACTTGGTATTGAAACCAAACATTTAATTTTTTTTTGTTTCTCGGATCGGACTTATTGTAAGCGATTGAATTGTAATCAAAATATACATAGACCCGGATATTTTGTTTACGTATTTATCGCCGGCGCCCATCTACCGTCAGTTCTAGTGAGTATTGTACGCGTTGGACTAGAAATCGAACCCAGAGCGACTACACTAAACAAGTATCGCCTTGCCTGGACGAACTAAGCTCGACAAGCTATTCAAGTCCTCGTTCGTGTGAGTGATGCAGAAGTCCAGTCTGACGCCAACTAAGGATCGTTTTTCCGAGCGGATTAAGCTGCGGAAGCTATTATGTCCTAACCTCATTCGAGTGAGTGATGAATTATCACAAGTCTAGTCTGACTCCAATTAAAGATCGTTTTTCCTTGACGGACTAAGCTACGGAAGCTATTCAAGTCCTAACCTCGTTCGAGTGTGTCACATTTTTTTATATACAATTGCAGATAATTCTGTAACATTGACTTGCCTTGTGTAACAGTCGGTTGTATTGGCCAATAAATGCATTTAATTTATTTTTTCTGATGCCAACCAGGGATTGTTTTTCCTTGAAGGACTAAGCTGCGGAAGATATTCATGTCTCAACCTCAATCGGGTGGATTGTGAACTATGAGAAGTCTATTCTGATCCCAACCGAAGTCATTTATTATCAATGGAATCCAAGCCTAAACTCCACGTATTTGCCCGGGTATAAGAAGTAAATATGGCTCAAAAATATTCGCTCTAATCTAAAAGCAAATTGGTGGAGTCTGATAATACCTGGTAAGCATATTAAACTTTACGGTTTCGGCCTAGTTAGTAACTGAAGGTATCTGTTTCACTTGCCATTCCTTGCAGTTAATTTGCAGACTACCTAACTGAAATAACGAAGTCTTTTCTTTTAAGTAAGTACTTGGTCTTAATAGATACAAAGAATACAATCAGTTCTTGTTTCATACCTTGTAATGACCGTTGTCTCATGCGTTACAGTAGAACCTATTAGATGGCACTATATGTCTTCTAAGCACCAAAGACGTTACAGCAATCTGATGTACTAGTGGGAGTTTACCGATACTCACATACGTAGTGAAGTTACTATTTATACATTCCATAGTAATTGTATATTCATATATGTATTATTTAGCGTGTTATAGCTTGTGTTATAGCTGTATTTATTTAGTGTGTTACATTACACTGGTTAACAATATGTACACCATTCTGTTATCATTACACAAACTGTCCAGTAAGTGTACTCTTCTGAAACGGCTTAGGTAGAGACATTGTGAATTTTAAAACGCAGATAGATTTTTTCGCTTCAACGAGCACACACTTTCTTTTTCGCTATGTTCATCTCATACGGTTTTGATACTTATTAAAAGCTTCAACTTACTCGGTGGTTTGGCGTCTGGAACTCGAAAGAGCTGATAGCGGAACACTTCTGATGTTTTTTTAATGGTTGATCACATTCTTAATTTCTCCGTCATTTTAGTACAAAGTTTAATTTGGTATTTGGCAATAATGATAATGTTGATCATATATCAATCACATTCACATGCTCCCTTTGCTTAGTTAAGCACTCGTTCATTTGTTGCTTAAATGCATTTAAATTTATTAATATATTTAATTGTTAATTACCAAAAGTAATTACCACAACGACGTTTTCCAATGGAGTGCCAATAAGAGTTTTACCTTAGCCTGTGGGTAATGGTCACGTAGACCAGATATATTACGAAAGGACTACCTATAGATCCCAGTCTTGGCATTTATAATTTTATTGTACTTGAATGGATAAGTGATCAACCATTCTTTAAAACAATACCTCAGATGACACGGGTACTTACATAAGGTACGGTTCTCTTATTGCTTCTCGAATGTAGCAATTTTTCACATTTAATTATCGACCCACAATCAAAGACCAATTTAAACATGTTTATTGACATCCTTTCTTTGGGTCTACCTACTCCACAAGTATAAACCTGCCGTTGCAGTTATTATGGAGATTACAGATCTAATAGAATAAATGTCTTGTTGTAGATATGTCTTGTTTAATGATGTAGACGTAAAAAATGTGTTTTCATCTCGTAGGGTATGCAATAATCTAGTCAGGGGAGAGGTGTACGCGAGGAGAGCGAGCGCGAGTGGCGCGGCGGTCGGGTGCTAGTAGCGGCCGGCGGCATCGCTCGAGTCAGTGTCATCGAGAACCGGACCAAGGCAGACGTATAGAACATTCCCCCGCACGACGCGGGGAGCGTCGTGCCACACGCTAACCGCGTGCTGTTTCTTTAGTGTGTGAGCTAATGTACCGGTTGTATTTTATAAAAGTGCTTCAATATTACGTTCCCCGTGTCTTCAGTGTGAACCCTCGCACCTAAATCTCAATAGTAATAATGATTCAATTTGGGTAAAGATGATTTTAAGAGGCAAGTATTGAACCTCTTCATACTTAGTACTTGGACTACTTCAGTACTTGCAATAACTTGGTGTTTGAATTAAGTGCTTTGATTTTTACAATGGCCTCTCATGGTAAATGTATGACGTATCCCTACGTGTTAGCCTATTCGAATTGAAACACTGTAGCATAAAAATATACAACAATATATATACAAGTGTCATTGCTAAACTGTTATTAGATCAATAAATGATCAAATTCTTTACCTACCTGTCTATGCATGTGATAGCATTGTAACTAATAGTCATTTTAACATTTACGATTGTTAATTCCTTGTCATAACATTATTTTAGTTAAGGTACCATAATAATAAAATGTATTTGTCGTTAGTTACATGTATAATTATTCTAATTTCAAGGTTACTTTCATCCCTCTATTCTGTAGGTACACCTACTTATGAGATAAATATCATAGATTTGCATAACCTAGGTACACATTATAAAGTACCTGATACTATCAATTATATTTTTTCACACATTGGCATACTTTTTAGCTTGCCACCAGGCGATAATAAACACATCTCACTGTTTAAGGTCTAGAATAACGGTTCGTAGCATATAATATGATGTTTTACCTGAAAATAAAACAATTGTTATATGCGAAACCTTATTCTAGACCTATATTTAGAATCCTGCCTGGTGGACTTCTTTATCTTGTCCACCGAAAGTGAGATGCAATGTGAGGAGCGCGCCTGACAGTTCGGGCAAGCTCACCCCCCCCTCCCCCGGCTCAAGTGGGGCGGAGCCGGATGTGAGGGAGACAAAAGAGGTCGTGACGTCGTTCCGGAAGTGATGTTATCTCACTGTTTAAGGTCTAGAATAAGGTTTCGCATATAATAATTGTTTTATTTTCAGGTAAAACATCATAATAAAATAGCAGGAATTACGTATTTTACAAACCACACAATTGAGACACATCTGTCACCAAAGCGTATAATTATCGGGTTCCTATCATATGACGTCATGGAACTAATAAACTAGTGGCTCTGTGAGCTGAAGACTTGCTGAAGACATCGCGTAATTTTCCAAATCTGCATTGATAAAAAAAATATTATATAAATATCGTACTAGCCTACAAAATTTCACAAGAATCGGTTGAGAAATTCGATCTATAGAGGAGAACAACCGGAAATACGGACACGCGAAAGCAATTTTGCCCAAGCTAAAACGGAGACGCTCGCGTTCGCTTGGTCAATAATATGCACAACTTACAAATTCCATGGTTGACGTCAATTTTAATATGAAACCAGAGATTCAATGACTGTTGCGTCGTGAATTTCAACCGTATTTCGACCTAAAAGCGTACCAAGAAGAGTTTGGTAATGGTTATTAAATATCTTCCATACTTATGCGGGTTGATTTAATTGATATTTCATGTTAGGGAACCGATACCACTGAAGGTTGTAATCTATACATACCGACCCAGTCTAATGATGGATTATGGTCAATTATAATTGTGTCTTTTAATGTCATTAATTAATAATAATTTATAAATAATCAATCTAATATCTTTAAACGAGCAATTCTTGTATATATTAGAGCCGTTTCCGAGATTCAGATTATATATATATATATATATATAAGGCTCTAACAATTTTCATGAAATTTAGTATACATGAGAGCTAGATCTCGAAATGGGTTTCGGGGACGATAAATCGATCTAGCTCTCATTTTTAGATAACGTCGTTTTATTCGTGTTTTCAGGCAATAAAAAACTGCTACAATGTCATTAGAATACGAAGATAAAACGACGTTACAAAGTTATAATAGCTCAGAGGGGAAATCGGGCGGTCCCGAAACCAGAAGAGACCGGTTCGAGTCCAGATGATTATTATTTAATATGTTTTTTTTACCAAAAAAAAACTGAGCGAATCTCGGTAATCCAGGTTACTTATTAATGATACAAAGACAGTTTATGTCTTCCACCACAATGATATATGAACATACAAAAAGACTTTCTGAAGTGGCCTTGCCGTCGCATCGACATGTATACATTTCTGGTTGTATACATAATAGCTAGAGTGACAGAGATAGCTGCGAACTTGGTAAATAGTACTCTGACCAAAGAGTTTAGAAGAAACGCAATCAATTAGGCGAAAATAAAAATTAATAAAACGCTTTGATAATAAATTCGGTATTATAATGTACACGAAAGGCGTTGTACTTCTGCATATATGTCACCAGTTATAACAAATATCCAAATTATATGTAAAAGCAGCAATGCAACTGCAAGAGCAATTGCTCTTGAAACTTCTCTAAACTGGAAACCAGACTGAAACATTTCCACGGTTATCATCTCACCGTGAAGTTTAATTTCGCCTAATCACCCACCAACTATTCACTTAAGAGCCGTGAATCAGGAAAACCAACCGTATTTCTTGAACAATAGAGTAAAATGACCTCTGGCAGTGTTGAAGGATACGAATATAAGGTTAAGTACACATGGACTGGAGGCGAGGCTTTTACGAAATTCAGCCGCAACGTCACCTCAGGGACCGAGTTGGTTGCCGGAGAGATACCGCGCCTTATGTTTTATGAAAGTTCAGTAACTTGCATTATCACTAAGATGATATGTGTGTGTTACGCCTTACCTCGAGATAAAATAAGGGTAGGCAACTTTGTTTTAAAAGTTGGTTACTGTTACGATGTCACGAGCTTTTAGTCTTACTGCATTGGAAGTTTACTCTAGGGGAATGTTACAAAGTTATGGTACATGAGTTATGTTTATTTAAATAGGAAAAGTTACTTTCTAGCCAGATTTTCATGCTACAAATATTACTCGTTTATTTATCTGAACTGCCCGTTGGCTTAGTCGGGTGGGCGTTCGCCTTTTAAGCAGGGGTATCGGGTTCGATTCTTAGCGGGAACACAAGTTTTCTACCCAAGGAAAGTTTGTATTTCTGGTTCTGGTTGTGATTGTGTGTGATGTGAATGTTTCCGGCACCCACGACACAAGTCATCAAACTTAGTGTGGGGCTGTGAGTGTGAAACGTTTATTGTTTATTTTTATTTATTTATTAGTACAGCTACATCATACATACTTAAAATTGCATCAAAATTTAATGAATGTACGTGCATATATTGTTCATTTATAACGGTTGTGATTTTGTGTGTGATGTGTGTTTCCATTCCCACGAGAAAATTTTTGAAACTTAGTGTATTATTGCGTTTCATTATAAATTTGAATTACATTCAAAATGTGTAGTAGAATTATTTTTTGAAGCGATAATGGTGCCTCGGTCGTTGTTGACGCGTCTCCCGATCGGGATGTCAGAGTTTTGAATCTTTTTGGTGAAATTACTCAACCTTTGGATAGACTAAGGGGTAATTTTGAATAATTAAGCTCAGAAGAGTAAAATAAAATTAAAATTACTAATTAGTAACATGGTTTTTTAAAGCCAATTTAAATAAAATTTTATCTGAACAAACCAACTGCTTATCACTTCAGCTTTCGTATCACTCAAAGAAATGATAATAACAAAAGCATATTTTATTTGTGTCGTCTGAGTATCAAATAACTTTAAGGACATCTAAAACCTAGCTTATCCCGCAGTAAGGCAGCAAGCATAAATATAAAAAATAACGACGTATGTACAATGTGCTTCGGGCGAGTCCTTAGAAACATTATCCTTTAACGTCGCTGAAATGCGAATAGAGGCGTATCAACATATTTCTATTTATGTTTATTAGTAAGTGCAATATCACTTAGTCTTTAGACGATTGCCTAGAGCCTAGAATATAAACGAAACATAAACGCTTTCACACTCACAGCTCCACACTAAGTTCGATGAGTTGTGTTGTGGGAGCCCGAAACATTCATATCTCACACATACAACAAGAACCAGAAACACAAATTTTCCTTGGGGAGGAAACTTGAGTTCTCGCCGGGATTCGATCTTGATACAATGCTTAAAAAGCGAACGCTTACCAAAATAAGTCAACAAATATGACATAAGAGGATTGACCACTGTTAGTTCCCATCCAAATATTTAGATGGCGCCACAAGACAGCTCGTGGTGACGTTTTTCATTCGCGCGCTGTCAGTGATCTGTGTAAAAAAGTATTGAGTTGAGAAGTTGAGGTTATCAAATAAGTTCGCTAACAAGAGGTTGTATAAAAAGAACAATATAGTAGTAAAAAAATCAGTCTGCGGTTTTATTCTATTGGTCCCTGTCGATTTCTACAACCACCCAATTATAAAACCCCCAAACAAACAAAATGGTGAGCAAATCCATGCCCACTGCATCACGGGTCGGTTTGATAATACAGACACAATCCCTCACAGTAAAAAAAAACAGGTTCAACTGCTATATAACATAATTAAAAAAAAAATGGACATACTGCATTTCACCTCCAGAGGACCGCCTCAAGTATCGAAATACCTAATAGATTCCAGAACAAAATACTTCAAATGGGTAATAATAAAGTCGACGTAAGGTCGCAAGTCTATCGGTATTCACTCGTTTACATATTGGAGAGTGTGCGCAGGAGTTACATGAGTTAATTCCCCCATGCCCTTTTTACCATCTAACAACAATACAAACTGTCAAACGTCATCGTAGTTGAGAAACTATCGGTCTCAAAAGAATCCTTGAATTCTTTGGACACATTGCCAGAAAGGATGGAGATTACCTGCTAAAAAACTTATGCGCACTGGCAAAGTGAGCGGGAAAAGAGCACGAGGTCGAAGCCTAATGCGTTGGTCTGACCAGATTCACACCACGGTAGATACATCTATCTACAATGCAATACATGTCGCCGGGGACAGGGGAAGATGGCGGGACATCATTCGAAGGAGGATCATGAAGGGAGGAGGTCACCTTCATACATGTTGAACACGGCTCAGGAGAAAGAGTCAATTTGAATCCATGTCTACTCTACCAGACTGTGGTCCATGCCCGCAATAAAACACATGCCTTTACATACCACGTAAAATTGTTATATTTTTATACGCTATGTGAAAATTTTATGTCAGAACATCTCGGATGCGATATTGAGGCGTTGCATAAACTTTTAATGCTATTTATCTGAAATTCTTACCTTACGTGGCATTTGATAATCTGCAGTAGGAATCCATATTATTTTAACACAAACATAAATATAAAGCCAATTCAACACAAAATCCAAAATAATATCAAACAGACATAATCTATGACGAGAAAATCTTATGAACGAAATTCATTAATTCGTGGAACTGTCTTAATGGATAAAATAAATCTTCTTCTTCTGCTTAGCGTATGTCCTGGCTTGTTCCGGGGTCCGCTTTTCGACTAAGTTTTCTCAACTTCGCACGGTTGTTGGCATCCTCGGTATTTAGACCGTTGGCTCTCATGACATCTTTCACAACGTCAAGCCATCGTCGTTTGGGCCGGCCCTGGTCTAGCGCCTGACACCACGAGAAAAAATGATATATTAAAATTACACATTGTTAGGATAAGAGATCGACTTAGGATATCGTTGCAAAATAATGTAATAAATAAAAAAAATTGCCACCAAAAAAAGGAGATATAGGGAGTCTGTTCTTAACAAAAAACGCTACGATCATCGTCACACTCACAGCTGCGCACACCAATGGCTTGTATTGTGTGTATATAATTAACATTATTCTCAGAAGCATTAAACATTTTCCATATAGGAGAAAAATGATGTTCCTGCCGGGTAGCAATCCCGGTACCCCGTGGCGTAAATGTCAAGGATTTGCCAACTGCGCCAATTGGCAATATTATATTATGAAACGAGGTTGTATCTGAGACGACTAATCAGATTTGGATAGGATTTAATTTGTTTTTAGATTCTGATTGTAGATTGTATATAGTTTCTTCAGGGTCATGGAATTGAACAGTTTTTTCCCCTTCCGCTTTGGAAAAAGAGCAGTTGGTATTAATGTTATTAAACTGCCCATTTGGTTAGTTAGGTGTACGTCCCCCTTTTAAGCAGCGGGTATTGGGTTTGATTCCCAATGGGAACACAAATTTTCGCCTCAAGAGAAATTCATGTTTCTGGTTCTGGGTGTGATTGATTCCGGCACCCCACGACACATGTCATCGAACATATTGTAGGGCTATGAGGGTGAAAGTGTGTTATGTTATGCATACAAACAAGCTTGTAACATTTATTAGATTTCTTTTTTGATATTGATAGGAATCGTCAATATTCAATATTTACTCTAACGGTATGCCTTGAGATCAAATTGTCAGACATTTGTTAACCAAGTTTCCTTTGAATACAAAGCTCCTTTGTCAAAGCTCTGAAGAGTAATAATTGGCACGATTCACCAACGTTTTCCTAGCAGACATATATTTATACCGTGACAACTCGACAATCTTACAAGTAACCAATTTTATTATAAGAAATATTTGATAAAGAGCGTTGGGAACTTTAGTATGGAAAATTCACCCATGGCGGACAAAGATGAATTTTTAATTTTTACTGACTTAAAAAAAAAGAAGGATGTACGTTTGACTGTATGTATTTCTTTTTTATGTATGTTCACCGATTTCTCCCCCATTTGTGGGGCGATTCTCAAAATTCTTTTTTTGTTTGGTAGAGTCAGAGTCCCATATAAATTTTATCGATTAAGCCAAAACCAAAATATAAGCGGTGAAGTCGAGATTTTAAGCTTTGCTTGCGTTTCTATTATGTAATTCAAGTATTACTTTATTTTTCGCACGCTATCCGTTCGAGCCAAATGTTGCCAATGTCTACAAATTGGAAATCAGCATATTCCAAGGCAAATAACTACTCATCATTTAACAACCATAGGGTATATTAGCTGCGCTGTATGGCCATCTTTTTTTGTTTGGTGTATACTTCAGAAGTGGTCCCATATAAATTTTATCGAAATCGGTCAAGCCAAAACCGAATTATAAGCGATAAAGTCGGTTTTTTTAAGCTTTGCTTGCATTTCAATTATTTTTCTCCCAAGTCATTCATTTCTTTCCTATAACTTGGTTCTTTGTAGTATATAGTTTTAGTTTAGTTTTAGGAAATATAGGCAATTAATATAGGCCCGTAGATAGCTCTACCATTAGATATCCTGTAGTTATTACGTGAAATTTGTACAATTTACAAGTTATTGCACCAATTTATTTTATTATCGTCACGTTTGTAGAACAGGACCCAGAACAAACAATAAAGAAGCCAGTCTAGTGTTAAATTGGGTTTGCGACTTTCCGATAAATGAGATAGATATTCAAATTTTGGTATACGTTTTTTGGATTAGGTTTTTGTTGTTGTCTTCGTTTTGTGATTGGCTTAGGGTCGGTTTATATTTAAACGAATTGTACCTGTATTTAAATTACTCGTAGTATTAAGCTATTGCATAGCTTCTATCGCAAGCCTTGAGCGTGCAGACCTAATCCAGAAATTCCGTAACGAAAAAACCTAACAACCCCCACTCTAGCGACTTCACAAAAACTTTTCGGTTACGTTGAGATGCGAAATCCTTACCGATGCATTCTATTCAGTATCCAATACCAATCGGCTACTGAGTCTTCTAACTATAACTTTTTGTGAAGAAAAATGAAACTGAAAAATAAAAAATGCTATGCAATAGCTTTACCGCGGCAGTCCCCGAGTGCCACACGTCTTTTTTTGTTCTTTACCAGCTGTCCACCGCGGTTTTACCCGTGTAAGTCCCGAACCCGCGGGAATTCCGGGATAAAAAATTGCTTATGTATATACACCCTGTATATTATTATAGTCAGCTACACCAAATTTTATTAAAATCAGTCCAGCCGTTTGAGCATGAAGAAGTACAAACGTACAAACACACATGCACACTTTCACCTTTATAATATTCGTGTGAAGTGTGATAGGCTAACGTTTGACCACTATCTCACCTGATGGTAAGCGACGATGTGGTAGACGATAGAGTACGCTTTCCTAGAATATACCTATTCAATCGCGACTTGAAGAGGGAGTCTTCAAGTCGCTGTATATTGTATTTATCGGGAAATACCGAATCAGGCAGAGAGTTCCATTCCTTTGCGATTCACAGTAAATGTAAAAGTAAAATGCTTTGTCCGCATTTGTGGGATATCTACCATATACCAGTAGCCGTTTATCAGTTTGTCTGCTTGTCCGATGATATAATGGGGATGGGGGAACTAGATCGAGTACTTACTTGGCACCCTCTTTGAAAGGAATCCAATAAAATACTGAGAGAATAGCTACCTTGAAACGATGTCCTAAACTCTGAAGCATTACATCAGGCAACTGCTCACGATCAATGAGCCTTTTGGCTCTTCGTCCTCGTTCAATGGTATCAAAAGACTCAAGCTGGTAATAAGTTAAGGTGAGAACAGTACTCCATACATGAGTATGCAGTCTGCGCAGAATCTAAAATCAGTTGAAAATAAAATCGTTTTTAATAATGTCGATATTTCGAGCATGTTCGATGCTCTTCCACGGGATGAGTCCAATTGAAAATGCTTGGCAAAATTCATTTTGACCATTACTTAGGTTAGATTTATTACCAATTATAATAGATAGACATATATTGTTATTTATAATTAAGAAAAAATGGTCGAATTATTTTATACCTATATTTATTATTGATATTAAATGTAATTTTTATGTTTTTTTAACGGCAATGTATTAACGTAAACAATCAAATAAAGGCTTAAAATCATAATTCATATAACCAATTGTTCATCTTATTTTTTAACTACATATTCTTTAATTAAATAATATTTATGAATGTAATGTCGTGCCTATATAATTAAATAATTTATGTAACATGTTACGACAAGATAAAAGTTAACGAGGAAAGTGACATAAACAATAGCAGGAGTGAATGTTACAGGTATAATAAAAACTTTACGGCTTAACACATTATGAGATGTTGTAAAGGTGAATTTATTACACGTGGTACGAGTGTGGAATTATCTATTTAAAAGATAAATGGGTAAAAGTTCTATTAAAATACACCGACTTCTCCACTGATTCCTCTGTGATATAATATGCTTTATTTTTGAAGGCTCAATAAGAACTAAGTTCACCAGCAATTTTCTCCACTTTGGATAAACAGGCTTAACGCATTCTATTTTGTTTTCAGTATAAGAAATAATTTTGTTGCATATAACTGTGTTAACAAAATGGTAATACAAATTTAGGTATAAAATTATCAACAGTAAATGACCCTTTCTGACGTACAATATTTTATTCAGAAGAACAATTTTGTTCCTAGAGTAAAATTACAAAGTATTTTTTCATTTTACATAATTTGAATAGAAGATAGAATCTATCATATTAGTACGTTTCTATAGTACTTTTTTTTTTTTCTGACTTGCTCTAATCAATCTGACCAGACAATCTATCATCACGTGATCTTTACAAATAAGACAGATATCAATGTATACTTCAATATTTAAAAAAATATGTCTAGGAATAGCCATTAATAAAATGTTATTAACATAAAAATATTACTGTTAGTTTTTAATTCGTATAGTATTATTATCTTTTTTAATTTATTTAATTACAATTTTACATACAGTTTTATAGCAGGTACCGTACCATTAAACCAAAAGAGGTTTGGGTTGGTACAGTCAATTATGTTTATAATACTAGCTTTATCATCTTTACCCAAAGGTAAATCATAAAATAATATTTATAAGCGAAACATAAAAGAATACTGTATAGCAAACTTTTACAAACCATTAGATATATAGTTAGCTCGCTGAAGAAAATGTTAATTCAAAAGCCCCAAAGAATCCCGGCCTTGTAAAGCAACCAGAAACTAACTTTACGACAAAAGATTTACAGACTTTGTACGCCCCGGAATTTTATTTAAATAAAAGTCCGGAGTCCGGAGAAACAAACCGGAGAAAATATATCTGACGTTACCAAACTTTGAGAACAATTTATGCGGCGTGTCTTCGGCGAGCGGAGCCGGGGACAGGAGTTATATTTGAGTGTTGAATGTAATGTATTACAAAAGTTCGGTGTTATATTTCTCCCATAAATTGTTAAAATATGATTTTCTTAACAAAATGGGTTTAAGTCGTTTTGGAGAAAAATCGTATACCATTTTATTTAATCACCACATTGCAGCACAACAAAACTTTTCTGTATTTACCTACGTTTTCTCCCAGGAAAATTTGTGTTTCTGGTTCTAGTTGTGATTGCTTGAGTGTTGTGAATGTTTCCGGTACCCACGACAAAAGTCTCTGAACTTAATGTAGAGATGTGAGTGTGAAAGCGCTAATTTTATTTTTTTTTGTATCGGAGCTATATCGTAGCAGGTATATACAAAATTGAACAAACGAGTTAAGCGGTAATCGTGTTAGTAAAATTGTACACATGACGTGTAAGTAGTAAGACTTACAGATTTCACCTGGGGACTTTTGTCAATTATTTAACTATGCAAACATTACTGAATTTTGTATTAAAAGGCAATGTTTATAAGATATTAAAATATTTAACATAATATAAGATGATCACAGGGTAATGAGAGCAGCGCATTAAATTGGACCAATACTGAATTTCAGATTTAAGTGCATAGTTGTAATTTTTTTTTTGTTGTGTAAACATTTAAAATCTTTTAAGGGCATCAAAATATTTAAAATGTTTACAAGTAAGGGCTTAAATATTAATATTAAAATATGTAAAATAATAATCATCACATGGTAACGAGAGCTGCGCACTGCCGAATTTGACTATTTGTTATTGAACTTTGAAACGATGATTTAAATTTTGGGTGGCACCGACCTGCAATATGGCAACCGTGACTTACGCTCGTCTCAACTCTAAATTGCGTAAAAACGGATTCACTACGTTACATAACATGTAGATAATCAAGACGTAGATCTGACAAAAAATCCACACTTTTCTTTACATGGTGGTCAACATTGATATAGATAGTCCAAGCACGCATGCGCCGTTCCCGGGATAAATGAGTGCCCCGGGAAATCTGTTATTATCACATTAGTGCTGGACCACGGGGAATAGTGCTTCGAAAGAAAAAGTACGATATAATATATCACGTGTTACTTTTATGTGAACAAAATACGGATAAAGATTATTATCACTATTTAAGATAGATTATGTAACACTTCTATACACTGAACTGAACTGACGACCCAGTTGGCGCAGTGGAAAGGTGCCCGCCCTCTGCGTCGTGGGTCCTGGGTTCGATTCCCGGCAGGAGCACAAATTCTTTCTCAAGGGATATTTGTGTTTCTGGTTCTGGGTGTAATGTGTGTGTGATGTGAATGTTTCCCGCACCCACGATACAAGTCTTTGAACTTAGTGTGGGGCTGTGAGTGTGAATGCGTATGTAAAAAAAAAATAAACTGATCATTAGGTCAGTTAGTTGCACATCCGCCTTCTAAGCAGGTGTATCGGGTTCGATTCCCGATGGGAACACGAGTTTACTCCCCAAGGGAAATTTGTTTTGGTTGTGATCGTGTGTGAGACGAGAATATTTCCGGCACCCAGTTTATACAATTAGAAAAAGTTTAATTTTTAAATACCCAACGCCCTATCTGAAAAACAGCTGCACTGATTTTCACCAAACATAGCTAAGAACATTCTCTAACAAAATAAATCACCTTTTTAATCGAAAAAAATATAATAACAGAAACGGTTGAGCAGTTTGGAGCTACGCTGTCACAGATCAAGTTAAACTTAAAACATCCTACTTTTTGCGTTGGAGGTTAAAATTATGTAACGTAGCAAATTAATATTGAAAACTCACTAAAAAAATGTAGTTAGTGGATTCTATTCCCAACAGGATCACAATTTTCTTTTCAAGGGTCATTTGTGGTTCTGGTTCTGGGTATGATTGTGTATGTAATGTGAAGTAGTAATGTTTCCGGCACCCACGATACACGTATTTAAACTTAGTGTTGAGCTGTGAGTCATCATAATCATAATGCGTTTTGAAAAAAAAATTTGATTGGATAACTACGAATAATATTCTTGGAAGTAACAAAACTTTTTAAATGATAGTTTAAAATAAATAAGTAAGTACTATTGAAAAATTATTTTTTCACAATCAACGAAAAAGTTTTTCCTTTTCTTGCCGCTTCCAATTTTATGATCCTTTTACGACTTGTTTTATGAGCGTGACAATAAGTTTTATCAAAGATTTGGAAGTGATAAAAACTGAGAGAAACTTTCAATGTTATTATTTTTTGTGTTTATCGTGTAAAACATAAATCCCAAAATATGCGTATGCGTGTGCATAACAACTGAACCTATTGTCTAAGAGCCACTGAACTTAAATATTTTTTTAGAGGCTTACGAAAAAAAAAATACCGTTGTTTTTTATTTGTAAGATGTGATTTAATGTATTTTGTTAACTTAATATGAAATAATAATTTTAACACCGATATTATCACACTATCATCTCAAGTTTGTGGGTAAAATGTATTTGTTTTTGCTTCACACCGTTACAGTTGAACAGCGTACAGCGAGGGAGTGAACAGTACAATCTGGGTCTCTTCAAGTCTTGAGTGAATAGGTATCTTCTAGGCAAGCATGTCATATCATCGGCCGCAAAAAAAAAAGATTTGGGTGAAATTTGGAATGTGCATAGGTTATTTACCTTGCACATAGGCTGGTTTTAAACCGCTGCACGGTGGTCCCGCCCATAGGTCATAATTCCGTGAATTGTATACTCTAAAATCGCAAATATGTCCAGTTCGATGTCAGACAAATATCTATAGTCCGATAGACGAACTACTGAAAAGCATAAACAGTTTAACTATTTTTTACCGACTTCCCAAAAAAGGAGGAGGCTCAAGTCGACTGTATTTTTTTTTAAATGTTTTACCTCATAACTACGCTCCACGTGAGCCGATTTCGAAAATTTTTGTTTAGTATGAAAGATGTTGCTTTTTGATTAGTTCCATTCAAATTTGATCAAGATCTGATCAGAAGTTCTTGAAATATCGTCAATAATGACTATTTTATGACGAATAATGAGTACTTTGACGATGTACTCGTTTACCCGACTTCAAAAGTTACCTCATAACTTCTTTCGTTGTGAGCCGATTTCGATAGATCTTTTTGAAAAATTTGGTGCTTTTCGTGTGGTCTTATTGAAAATTTGATCAAGGTCTGATCAGTAGTTTTTGAGTTATAGTCAATAATGCGTGTTTAATACATGAAATCTGATCAAGGTTCCGAAGATAAAGCGGTGAAGTCGGTTTTTTAAGCTTTGCTTGCATTTAATAATATTTATTTACCTATCCCAAATTTTTTGACATCTGAAGTTTTTTATTTGCAGTGTGCCAACTTTTTGTTATTAGTGACTCATAAAATTGGTATTTATCAAAAACTAAAATTCTCGACATCTAGTTGTTTCTCGAGCTTAGTATCTTGTCATATAATATGCAAAAAAAATATTGTTAAAAGGTACCCAACCAACTTTGCCAGCAGGCAGGTATGCTTAATCAGCGAAAATTCGGTGTAAATTTACCCAATTCTGCCCCTTACTTTAACAAAAGTAAATCAAAATTACCTAAATAGAAACAACAAAACCTCAACCGAATAAAAACAACCGTATTTTTTCATCATTTGGCAAATTTTTATCATGGGTCGTTGAAATAAATATTTGAGTAGCAGATCCTATCAAAGAAAGTTTATATGTGACGACGTTTTGTAGTAAAGTAACAATTATATTACGTCTTAATGACTACTTATTACTATTTATTTGAACTACCCACTGGCTGAGTTGAGTGCGCATTTGCCTTCTCAGCAGCGGTATCGGGTTCGATTCTCGGCGGGAACACACGCTTTCTCCCCTAGGAAAATGTGTTCTGCTTATGATTGTGTTCTGGCACCCCCGACACAAGTTATCAAACTTAGTGTGGGGCTGAGATTGTGAAACATATATTTATTATTATCACTTTTTGGATTTAGTTATGTTTATTGCTTGTTTTTTTTATAATGTCATACCTATTACGATCTAGCCATGATTAGCATGACTAATAAGAAATTTAATTTTGACTTAAACTGCTAAGTATAGCTTAAGTAAACTAAGAATGTGACCAATTACACTTTTCTTACTGTCTCTATTATAGGCAAGACACTTTTTTCTTGTTTTAAATGTTCGGTATGCAACAAAAAAATCTTTTGTTAAAATTTGCGATAGCCAATTTCCTTAAAATGTAAAAAAAATCAGTAGTGTACCCAGGGTGGCAATCCATTTTGTTATCTTACCCTTAACATCAAGCTACAACAACAACTGCAATAAGTTGAATCGTTTAAGACCTTGTGGTCGTAATGGTTGGGCCGAGAGGTCCCGTGGTGACCTCTGTAAATGTTTTTTTCAATTACTTACGCGCTCCAGATATTGAAGATGAAAATAATATACTTCTTGCGATACGACGACATAATTGAAATGACATGGGATAAGTTTGATGTCTTTAAGTCGCGAGTGAATTTATCGTCTAGGCAAGTTTGCTCCATCGTCGTTCACCATTTGGTGAGATGGTGGTCAAAAGTTTGTCTATCTAGAATTTAAATAATGTAAGATTTGAAGACCCAGTGGGCAAGTCTCTGCCCTC
This sequence comes from Lomographa bimaculata, assembly GCA_948107665.1. Classification (NCBI taxonomy): domain Eukaryota; kingdom Metazoa; phylum Arthropoda; class Insecta; order Lepidoptera; family Geometridae; genus Lomographa; species Lomographa bimaculata. Next base: position 18,251,747 of record OX403595.1, read on the forward strand.
TGCGCCGTGGGTCCTGGGTTCGATCCCTGGCAGAAGTACAATTTTTCTTCCTAAGGGAAATTTGTGCTTCTAGTTCTGGGTGTGTTTACGTGTGATATGTAAATGTTTCGGCACCCACGATATAAGTCTTTGAACTTAGTGTAGGGCTGTGAGTGTGAAAGCGTTTTAAAAAAAAATAGTTGTTGTTTGTGCGTGTTGTTTAAAAAAACCAAGCGAATGTCCAAAAACGACTTCATTGCTCTATTTTCCCCTTGATTAGATCTTGACAATTTTATACGTGCCAATTTGACACCTTACCCTTTCAAATAACAACGAAGTCGAAGTCAATTAAATACGCATTATTAAGGATGACTTGAAAATGGGACCACAAGCTTTCAATTAAAAAATAATCATCAAAATTGTTTCACTTAGAAAAAATTCTGAGATAACACTTTTAAATAATACAGTCGATTTAAAAACCACTTCCTTTTTTGAAGTCAGTTAAAAAAGTGTCCTGTGAAAAATGGTGATTATAATAAAATATTAAGAAGCTTTAATTATAGCTTCCTTATTATTTCCCGGGCTTTGCTTTTTCCTTTTCTTTTTTTCTTTTTAAATTTTGGTTGCAATGTTTCCGGCACCCGCAAGTATTCGAAATTGCGTATTTATTGCTACTCAGTGACTTTCTGTTTCGTGAGAATCACATATCTCCAGCGTACAATGAGATACGGGTTTTTTGTTTAAAAGAAAAACCAACACGTCCTTTAAAAGCTAGATTCTGCAAATATTGTCTATGATAGATAGATAATACTTTATTGATCCACTTTATAAGATGGCATATGTTTATGAACATTAAGTTTTCAAGCTGTAGTAGGCTCGGTAATAAACAAACTACAGCACCAAATCGTTTATACACAGAAACCCAACACTTGTTATTGCTTTTAAATGTCACATAACCGCAAACGTTATCAGCAACTACAAATAAAGGGCTTCTTATGTCCAACCGCAAGCTGTAATCAAGACTTGTGCCTAATTTACCCCAACCCTCAATGACCGGCAATGGCCAAAAATGCCCCAAACAATTTTATCGGACCCATAAAACCCGTAAGGAAGTAATTCTCGGAAACAAAAGGCCTTTGGCTGATTCGATCAGGTCTTTTGGGGTAGATCAATCGGGTGGAGGGAGGGATGATGGCTGAAGTTTTCTGAAAGACTGACGATTGGTGTGGACCGACAGTTTAAGGTTACGCTTATCATCCGAGTAGGAAGCAAAAAGGATGGTTATGTATTTATGTATCTATGTATGTTTCCTCACAGCGTCAAAACTAATAATCTAAGTGTAACATATATACATATATGAGTGTAAACAGTGTGCTCTGTATTTTAACTTACTATATTTTAGTTTGAAGGGCAATGTTTCCAGGGAAATTACAGGCCTAAAGAGATTCAACATTTAATATCTCATATTTTTCCGAGCAGGATTTTGACTCAAGTTCAAAACTCTGGGTGGCACTGAACTGTAAAGGAATGTATAATATGAATATGAATATAAGCGGGATGCTTATATTCATATTCATATTCCTTTATTACTTAATATCAGGCGAGCGACTTATATGGATAAACTTGGATAACCATAAATATATAGCATTAAGTATATTATAATATAGGTACCTTCGATATTCTCCAACATTTAATGTATTAAGTTATGTTTCTTAATAATAGTTGCCAAACTGTAAATGTACTAGCAGGAGTCCTGGTGACCTGTAATACAGGTTGTTATCAACCTACTTCAGGCACCAGTCCCTCTATATCTAAGTCCTAGACTCGGCAAAAACATGTTTAGTTAAGAGAGAGAATAAAAAATTTTGATTGATAAAAAATTTGATATATGTTATGTTTGTTCCCTCTTCAGGCTGTAACGGATGAACGGATTTCGATGAAATTTGAAATGTATGAGGCTTATATCCAGGATTAACACATTGGCTACGTTTTAACTTAATTTACGCGGGCGAAGCCTCGGGGCACGGAGAGTACATATATAAACATAAACACTTTCACACTCACAGCCCGACACTAAGTTCAACGACTTGTGTCGTGGGTGCTGGAAACATTACCACCACACAGACAATCACAACCAGAACCAGAAATACACATAAATATGTTGAATTTATTGTGTAAATATAAATTCCGGTAGTAATTTTAATACCTACTAGTTGATCAAGTTCAAAAATAGCCTACGTGTTAATCCTAGGTATAAGCAATGTACATGCTAAATTTCATCCAAATCCGTTCAACCGTTACAGCGTGAAAAGGGAACCATACTTACACAAAAACCATCGGATTTATAATGTTAAGTACCTACTAGTCGTGCCCCGCGGCTTTTCCCGCTATTATCAAGTTTAAAAGTAGCTTATGTGTTAATCCTAGGTATAAACTATGTACATTCTAAATTTCATCGAAATCCGTTAAGCCGTTAAAGCGTGAAGAGACAATCATACTTACACATTTACACACAATCTTTCGGATTTATAATATTAGTATGATGATAGTATGATTATTATGATTGAAAACATTTTACACTTGTTTTATCAATACCCATTTTTTTATAACATAATCATCAAGATAATTTTACGTAACACAAACATATTGTTATGTTGACATTGACAGTATGGTTGTCAATGCTACGCGATAGGACGCAGAAGACATAAACACGATATAAAATATGTCGCCAATGAGCGTCGCCGAAATGTAGGATTAGGGTGTGGTTGTGTTGGATAGGCGAGAGCGGGATAAGCCGGAAGAGCGTCTGGGTCCGACTATGCCGAAAAACTTCGCGGCTTTGTCCGTGTTCATGATGACCTTAGAGCAGAATAATAAGTACCTACGTGTTAATCCTGAGCGTAATATAGGCAGATTAAGGTCAAAATTAACTACATGCATAAAGTAATTTGATATGCAAACATTTGACTACTATCTCACCTGGGATTAAGTGACGATGAGGTCGAATAAAAATTGAACGTAGACTCTGGCAAGGAGTTCCATTCCATTGTAGTGCGCATAATGAATGTGGAAGCAAAACGCTAAGTGCGCATTTGAGGAATATCCACCAAATACCGGTGTCCCAACGCAATCTGCCTGTTGGTTCTATGATGGAAAGGAGATTGAGGAATTAGATCCTGTTATTACTGACTGACTAAGTCAATAGGCAGTTAGGTGCGCGTCCGCCTTCTAAACAGCGGTTGGGTTCAATATGAAACATACTGAGCCGATCCCACTCGCTGCGTGTCAAAGCGTACTCACATGGGTAGGCCGATTTTTTTTTTTTTTTTTTTTTTTTTTTATTTGTGACAGACTAGTGTTTGACCACTATCTCACCTGATGGTAAGTGACGATGTGATCGAAGCTGGTAAACACACTAGACCTGGAATACGCAGGCTCTCAAGGATAACTGCCGGAACACCGTATTTGGCTTGGCGGCAGACTTTCAACTTGATGGTGGTAAGCTACTTTGGTAGCAAGCCAGGCGAGCACCTCACAAAATGCTCTACCACCTCTCAAATGTCACCTGATTAGCACCACCCGGGGACCACGTGTAGGGACTTAAGGGGGATCCTCCTACGGACGTGGGTGACTCAGCCCCCAAATTTAAGTACATGAATTCTGTGCAGGTTCTTTATCTTACCTTATGGTGACGTCACATCGATGTACGCCTGTCGTATCCATCTCTGCCCATACCTTTACCAGAGCAAGAGTGAAATGTAGCGTAAAAAGAAATTCTCGAGAGGGCCAATGCCGATCCTTATTTATGACTCAGCGTATTATTATGACTTGCCAATTTTCCGGAAAATAAAACCGGTTACGATCCGGTTTCAGTCCGAGCCGGTGCCGGAGTCCCGATTTTACTAGCGTTTCGTATGTTAATTCGCCGATTCTTTTTGTGGCACAACCCTATCTGTGTGAATGTGATTGGATCTGATTTTGGATAGGGGTGATGTCTTATGTTGACATTTGATGCCTGTATTCCTGTAATCTCGGATCACAGGATTGTTATTGTCATATTTACGTTGTGGATATTCTGAGGTTAAAAGCGTTGATAGTGAGTAATATTGTCAAAGAAATAAAGTGTAAGGGAACAACGGCATAGTTTTTTACGGCACGAAAAAAGATTTGCTAAAAAAATATATATAACCACTATTATTCAAACGGCGTAAATATTCCAACCTTGATAGAGGTTATATGTTTGTACCGTTTGGGGTAGAAACTTTGGGTACTTGGGGACCGGAGAGCACACGAAATTTTTAAATTTTTATCCAAACGTTTAGTCGAGGCGACAAGTGACCAGAATGCAGGCTCTTATTTAGCACAAAAAATTAGCATCGCTATTCAACGTGGAAACGTAGCCAGTATTCTGGGCACTTTTCCTTTGGCAAGCGGTTTACAAAATTTTTGAGTACTATTTGTTTTAATCCCCCTTTTCTAATCTTATCTTGTTTTAATTTAGTTTTTAGTTTAATGTAGTGTTCAATAAATAAATTCATTTTAAAATTAAATGAAATATCGCTTGTGTGACACTTTCACTTCACACCGATTTAACTGCATTCTATTATTCCTAGTTTCATATTGTTGTTGTAATTGTATCGGGTAGATAGAAAGATATATAGATAGAAAATTCTTTATTGCACAAACAGTATTGTAGGTACATACGCGAACTTAATGCTAAAAAGCATTTTCTTCCAGTTAACCTGGGTGTATCGAGGATATTTCGATATAGTAATGCACATCTTCGGCAATTCTTTCGGTCCCGTTTTACCTTTTGGGTACGGAACCCTTAAAATGACGAACTAAGCATAATAATAAAAAAAGAACTAACATATACATATACCTATTTATAAACATTAATACCTACATATAAACATACGTAAACAATATTTTTCTTATTAAAATACCAGAAGGCTCTCAGACCCTGAAACACTAAAAAGTGTTCGAGAAAGTAACACTGACTGTAAATAAAATACTATTATATGCTATCTCTTTGTGAATTCGCCAAATTTAGAGAGAATTTCAGAATAAAAAGAACGCACTCCATAATTTCAAATAACAAAATTAATGTATACGCTGAGTATTCTTCTTCTTATGTACAGCTATAAGTTGTTTTCTTATTTAAATGCTTTTTAATCATGAACTTAAGTGAATAAGTTTAAAAAGTCTGGCTAAACTAAGGCATCGGGCAGTGCAATATTTGCATGACCACAAATTGTTGACCACAACATTGCACTGCCCGTTGGCACTTGTTGGTTTAGTTGGGTGCTTGTTCGACTTCTAAGCAGGAGAATCGAGTTCGATTCCCGGCGGCAACACAAGTTTTCTTCCCAATATTAATAGATAAATAGATAAGAAAGTTTGTAAATATGTATAGATGTTTGTTATTATTTCATGCAAAAACTACTGAATAGATTTTAATGAAACTTTACAATAAAATAGCTCGAACATCAGAAGAAAATATTACGATGGGTTATAACATATTTTATAAAGATAATTGTGTAACAAATTAAGTAAAGTTTAAAAATATTGTTTAAAATCAAGCTTTTATCAATTATGAATATAAAAGAAAGGGCTTAAAAGTTATATAACCAGAGAACTTGTCAAGAAGAATGAAACGAGCCTCGAGTTTATCTTGTTTAGTTCAGAAGTTCCTATGGCCATCTTCCATCTCCATCATCAGACCAGCTCCTAGTAATTGGTTTTGTCACCAAAGATAAATAAGTGCACCAAATTTGAGTCCAATCAGACATCGGGAAGTGGATCTAATTTGGCTTGCAACATTTGGTCACAGACCGACAAACAACGGGACGGGTGAAACTAAATAAAAGCTTGTAATAGTATGATATATAATATACACGGAAGACTAAGTTGCGTGCAAAAGCTAGTGATTCTATAATTTAAGCTATCGGCTATGTGGTTCCTGCCTCGCTCGTCCCACTATCTTGTCCCAGATTCCAAAGAATTCCTCGTTCGTCCCACTTGTGTTTTAAAGTCACAACTCGTCCCTCATTCCCGACAAATTCAAAGTACAGTTGACAATAAATTGAAATAATATTTTTTTCTAATCACATAAATATATTAAATACTTCCAGGTATGCACCCGCGATACATGTTTTTAATTTTGATAAATAAATCTATTGCAATTTAGAAAAATCTTTATTATTTAGTATCACAATCAAATTCAAATCACAGTAGGTACTATGGCTAGGTTCCAATCAATGGGTGCACTAAACTTGCATCTGAAGTGCATCTAAAGTGCATCTAAAACTTATAAAGTTGAAGCAAAAGGAATGCCTTATGAGCTGGCGTATGTCCTGGGGTCCGCATAAATACGGCACTTGATGAAGCGTGTCCTTTGCCTCAAAGCAAAATTCCTTGTGAAAATCCTGCAAACTGATCGTGGAAAATATTTTTCAATTGACATTTGAATTTGAAATGAATTGCAACTAGTAGAGGCAAGACTCTTTTGCAGAGTCCGCCTGCGGCAATAACACCATTGCTAGACATTCAACCACCAAGCTGACTATTGAAGTAGTCTGCTAGTACTAAATATAGTAGTGCACACTAGTACACTACTGTATTTCGGATTGAAAAGATTAAAAGATATGAGATTTTGTATCTAATGTTTAGGTGAAGAAAGTGCTTCGGCGAGCAGAATTTTGACCAAAGTTCAAAACTCTGGGTGGCACTGAGCTATGATGGCTAGCTTGACGCTTACCATCAGGCGATAGAATTGTTCGTTTTATTAAAATAAACTAAAATCTTTTATGAATTGTTTTCTGAGCTTTTGACAAGTTGAAATTACTTATGTTTTTTAAATTTTGGCCCCGCAATCTAGTGTATTTAGCCTGTGTCGTGTTAGAAAATATTTAAATTTACAAGTCTTAGTCGCAAGTCACAGTCTCCGGGCCGCAGAATTAAGACGAATACCATAATATTTCACAATCTATTTATTAGTTTGAACGTTGTGACGGAACAAAAGAGCATACATTGTACCTATATATAGAGTCTAGAGTGAATAGGTATCTTCTAGGCAAGCATACTTAATCTTCGGCCGCATCGACACATTCCACCAGGAGATAATAAAATAATATAGATAGATAAATACATAGATAACGCTTTATTGTCATTGGTGTTATGTAGGGACATAAATCACTTACAAAAAATATTAAATTAAATTGTACAATCGGCGTATAACTTTATTTAATTCCACAGTAATTAGATAGAATTAATTAATTTGATATTTGATGATTATAGAATAGAATAGAATAGAATCGTATTTATTGTTCAACTGTGTACAAAGTTCTTAATTATTAACATTTATATGTTTCAACAGTTCTGTTCATTTCGAACATACAATATTTTAGGGACACAATAATTATAATGATTAGATAAGATTACTATTAACATTTTTGTCTTATTAAACATTGTTACAATAGACCTAATTATATAAAACGCATTAAAAATTTTATTATTATTATAACAATATATATTATGTATTTTATCTATGTATGCATATTGTATTAAGATATAAAGCATTACTTGTCAAAGTATTTCCTTAAGTTATAAAAAGCTATATATTACTAAGTAACCATAATAAATCTACTACTCATGTAATTTAATATCCTTCTAATGTGGAACCCCTCTGGGTAAAAGCCTCCTCCAAAGAATTCAATTTTTCCCTATCTTTAGCAGTGGTCATCCAGTCTCTTCCTGCTTTGGATTCAATCTCTTCCTGCCATCCGGTGCCGGGGCGACCTCTATTTCTAACGCCATGCGATCCTTTCCATTTTGTGGGGTTAATTGTCCATCGCTCGTCACCGTATCTCCCAATATGGCCAGCTCATCTCCATTTGAGACTTTGGGAGAAGTGTAGAGCATCCTTTACCGTGGATATTTTCCGATTTTTTATGTTTCTTTCTGTATCTCTCAGCTTTATATAGAAAGGAGGGGAGATAATATAGTGGGAGACTAAGCATTTTGCCACTATCAAGCATAAAAATACATACTTGTAGATAGGTATACATATTAATATGGTGCTAAAATTATAACCCTCCTTTTATTCTGCCGTTGTCGGGCAAAAATATATTAATATTATAAAAACTATCGTCTCGATGTTTCCACTAATTTTACACTCTAAGTAGACGCGTCTGTAATTTCCTTGCCTCGTCACTAAAAATAAAACTCATTTCTTAAGTCTTAATCTTACGCGATAAGTAATTCATCAGTTAGGAATACTTTTACCACTTTTACATACAATAAACAACTTTAAGTCTGTAAGCAACGCTACACCGTAGCTTCCTTACTTTAGGGTCTAAATTTGTCCTTATTGTCGGAAGATATTGCTGACTGTAAGGGGTCAGGCGTGTCCCAATTTTCCACAAGATAAACCACCCGATGGAGTAAACTGGTTAAGTACTTGATGTCTTAATTGAGTATCCTCGCTGGCACCAAAACTCTTAAAGGATTTATTTGTTTGACCCCGAAGAGTTTTTTAATGGATTGTCTGCCGCACTTAGAGTCACAAATTTTAATGAAGAATTATCTTTAACCCTTTAAAAACTGAAGATACGTCATTTGATTTTTTTTAAAGATAGGTTGACAAGCGTTTGACCACCTGATGGAAAGTGAAGATGCGGCCGAAGATGTAGTTTGCTTGCCTAGAAGATACCTATTCACTCTAGACTAAAAGAATCCCAGATAATACTATTCAGGAAACAAAGACGCGGGTAATAACTTCCTCCTATCTCCTTAAGCTTCATGTGAATTATTTTCTTTTTTATAGTAGCAATATTTTTTTCTTTCAAAGCTGTCCAGCTCACAGATTTCGTCGACAATAATATTCGCACACACACATACTTTCGGATTTATAATATTTTGTTGCAATACATTATATTATTTTTATTATTGTTGATGCACTGAGCAGCTTATTAAACTGATACATATATCATTTTAATGCACTTTTTTTTTCAAGTTGTAAAGCAACGAGATGAACAAATTACTTATTCTACTTATAATACACACCGACAATTTTTTTAAATGTAAATGGCACTGTTTCACCATTTTAGCTTCAATAATAGACCAGGTTATCAATCCGTAAGATTTTTTGTTACATACTTCAATTATACTTACCCAGGTATGTTTACTGGGCTTAGTCCCATCGGCCCCGATGGCCAGTCCCGGTACCGGGGTTGATGAAACTACGTTGTAACTGTAAATAATTATGACAAAAATTTGGCCCTAGATCAGAAAGCTGATTGCCGCCGAACGGCGCCATCACGGCTTCGGAATTACGAGGAACCTTTAATATACATAATACATTTTAATTTTTATGGTACAAAATACTTCAATTTCTGGACAGTAATAGTCAAAAAGTATAAAGTATAGCAAAGCTCGATGTAGTATTCCTAATCGATAAACATTCTTGAAGACATATGTCTGTGCTCACTGCTCAAACATATATTCACATATGTGCTCACTGTACAAACATATATGAACTGGCTGTTGGCTGAGTTAGGTGACCGTTCGCCTTTTAAGCAGAGGTATCGGGTTCGATTCCCGGCGGGAACGCAAGTTTTCTTCTCAAGGAAAATTTGTGTTTCTGGTTCTGGTTGTGTGTGATGTGTTTCCGGCATTAGTGTGGTGCTGTGAGTGTGAAAGCGTTAGTGTTTATGTTATGTTTTTATAGCAATCGTATATATACACATCTACGTATGTATATGTTATTGACAGAAGTACATATCAAAGAGGCTCGAGTGAGTTCCATTGAGTAGCATGAGTCAATATACAAAATATATATAACTCGAAGGAGGTTTGAGTGAGATAATAATGCTTATGGTAAACTTTGAAAACATACGGGTAAATATTACTCAACAAAATATGTCTACAACTTTGCCATATGCAGGATTACAATTAACTTTTTCTTTAACATATTACAAATGTTAAAGTAGTTCGCCCCGAACTGTGACCTTTGGGATACATTATGTCTAATCGAGAAAAATTTTTGAATTTAAACGTAGTGAAGCTTGTACCTTTCTTAAATTATGATTGTTATGCTTCCCGCTTACCTACATGTATGGATTCCCTTATTCTTTTCAACCAACTTCAAAAAAAGGAGGTTCTCAATTCGACTGTATGTTTTTTTTGTGTGTATATTACGCGATATCTCTGCCAATTGTAATTCGATTTTGATGTTATTTTTTTTAGTAGAGTATACATCAGAGTCGGTCCCATATACATTTTATCGAAATCGGTCAAGCCAAAACCGTAATATAAACAATGAAGTCGGTATTTTTTAAGCTTTGCTTGCGTTTCAATTATCATTTATATATATTTTTGCTTAAGACGAATAAACGATTTTGATTTGATTTGATGGTTGTGTTAAGTATATTATTATGCCAGTTTTTTTGGTAAAGTGCTTTAACAAGGAATCCCGACAGGTCTGTAGAGTACTATGATTAAAAACGAAGCGTTTTGCTTCCACGTTCATTATGCGCACACAAAGGAGTGGAACTCCTTGCGAGAGTCTTCCCCAAATAAGTACAATTTGGAGTCTTCAAGGCGAGAGTGAATAGGTATTTTCTAGGCAAGCGTGCTCCATCATCGACCGCATCGTCACTTAACATCAGGTGAGATAGTGCTCAAATGTTTGCCTATCATATCTACTTCTCACTAATATTATAAAGGCGAAAGTTTGTGGGTGTTTGTTTGTTTGTTACTTCTTCACGCCCAAAAGGCTGGACAAATTTTGATGAAATTTGGTATGGAGGTAGCTGACACGTTGGATTACTATATATTGGCTATTTTATCCCGGAATTAAACCAAGGGAAAACCAAGGGGTGCAGCTAGTCACAGATAAAAAACTTTACATTCTTAAAGAAAGAAAGAAAGAACAAAAACCACATTTATTTGGCACTATAAAAAAAAATTTTTTTTTTAAATCATTAATGTGAGTTTTTGTATGCCAAAAAGGTTTAACTCAGCATTTTGCCGAGCAGAGAACTCGGCACTGATTTTCGGTTAAACATGGACAAAGCGGGAAGCTTAAAGCATTAAAAAAAAGTAAAAATAAATAGAATCTTAACTTAAAATTTTATAAATACAATATATGATACACACATGATTATACATACATAGTTTCATTACTATATACATGTTTATGTATATAGTAATGAAACTATGTAGAACTATGTACGAGAGCGTTTATGTTTATGTTATGTTTATGTTTATAAACATAACATAAACATAAACGCTCTCGTCTCGACTTGTGTCGTGGGTGGAAACATTCACATCACACACACAATCACAACCAGAACCAGAAAAACAAGTTTTTCTTAAGGAGAAAATTTGTGTTCCGACCGGGAATCGAACCCGATACCCCTGCTAAGAAGGCGAACGCTCGCCCAACTTAGCCAACGGGCAGTTCAAAAAAATTAATAAATACATACACATTATTATAAGCCAATAAGTTCTTAAAAACATGTTAAATTTTGTGCATCTTACTTCTCCGTATATTTGACGTATCGTGCATCCAGAGTGGCCCAGCCACGCTTCGTTACGCCGAGCGATGCGACAAGGGTTTTTGTCCCCTCAAAGGAAGAAAATCTGCACATTTCTCCCTCCATTTTTGTTTTTGCTGTATTTTTCTGTCAACATTCTCGCGTCAGCGTCTTTACGTAATTAGTGGACGGGCTGTCGTAAAGGGGAAAATACTTGTATTTTACGAGAAGATATTTTGCAGGCAAACTTGAGTTTACATTTTCAAGATATTTTTTACTGTGTAATTTATTATTATTGTTTTTTAAAATATCATCTTTTTTCTCCTTTTCACAAGCTTTTATTTAGTTTCAGATGTCCCGTAATTTATCCGTCTGTAATCAAGTCTTGCAAGCTTAATTAGACCCACTTCCCGATGTCCGATTGGACTCAAATTTGGCGTACTTACGTAACTTCGGTGACAGTACATTTGATTTGTCTTGACAAGTACTTTTTTAAAGTATTTAAAATTTTTTTTTTTTTAGACGTACTAAATTTTTCTTGTACACATCTTTTATTTAATTCTATTTTAGTTTTTAATATAGTTTTTACTCCTTATGTACGTTTAAATATGGATCGTGTGTCTGCAATAAATAATAATAATAATCCTACTAATATTATAAATCCCAAAGTTTGTGTGTAAGTGTGTAAGTATGTTTGTTCCCTCTTCACGCTTTAACGGCTGAACGGATTTGGATAAAATTTGGAATGTACATAGATTATACCTAGGATTAACACATAGGCTAATTTTTAGCTTGATAATAGCGGGCAAAGCCGTGGGGCACGGCTAGTTTATAATAATTACTTGTTCAATAAGTGAAGTCGTCACACAAGTGAAGTCACTTTCTTAAGAATGAGGAACCTAAGAGCAAATGAATCACTCACTCGTATCTATGTTGCAAAAATGTTTGCCAAGGCTCTCATACCAGAGGCTCGTTCGTTGATTGACAGGGGTGCCATGTGCAGTGAGGTCGGGTCACGTACTTGAGTGCCAAGGCTACACTACTCGTGTCCTTTTTGTTTAAAAGAAAAAAAACATGTAATCATAAAATGGTGGGTTTTTAATGCTTTCGGTAATGGTTTTTCCGTCTAAAGCTTTCGGTGTTTTGCTCGTTATTCTCATTAGGATTTCAATGTGGTTTCGACTCTCGTCAACAGATTTCTTGCTGAAGTTTAAATACACAAAATTTTCCTGAGTAAGTTTGTTCAGATCCTTAATTTGGCGTTAGCAGTGCCTACTTATGTCAACAAATCGGGGATTCATTTTGTAATTCAGCCGAGATAAATTATAAATGTCTTGGTAAAATTACTATAGCAATTCGAAAATTCCTTTGATCACATTTCTTTTAAAAATCACATATTAACAATTTTTTTTGAACTCAAATCTCTCTTTGAGGTATCGTGGTCGTTAGTCGTTAGTCTTCCTACAAAATAAATAAATAGATAAATTAATAAAAATTAAACAAAAATATCGAAATTATACACTTATTCACTCTAGACTTGAAGACTCTTACATTATAACGATCCAGAATGAAGATGTGGCAATGAGTTCCTTCGCTGTACGGATGTTGAACGTAGAAGCGAAATGCTTCGAACAAACTCGAGGTATGTTTGCCATTAATGGATGACCTTTAAAAGACCTTGAATTTCCCATAACCATCAGACAAACTGTGTCTGATGGGTACGGAAAATTATCACATGTAATTTCTGTTCACACTCCAAAATGTCAACGATAAAATACCGATAGGCTTGCCACTTTAAGTCGGTAACAGAGAATTTGAAATTTTGATTAGACTGTCTTACTTTAGCCAAAGAGTCTTTTGACAAAGATTATTTTGACTCGACGATAAAAAGGTTCAAGACCTTCAGGCTGGTGCTTAGTGGATCCATCCCAGAGGTGGCAGTACTCCATAAACGATCGAATTTGTTTTATTGGATATTAGGGACATAATATACAAATCGCTCGAGGCGCGTGCCCTGTACTGCCGTCATAAGAAAATAAGACATAACTTATTTATTTGTCAAAATTGAGTTAAATACTTCAGAAATAGCATTGCTATTTATTATATGTTATGACTTGTAACAGTTGCGTCTAAATTAAAAGTAAGATTTAGTATTTTGCGTTTGAATATTATAAAATTAAAAAAGAATAGTAGACGCGCCTGTTTTTCCTGATTCCGATAATGTATATAACTAAATATTGTCAAAAATGCAATTATTGTTTTTTTCATAATGACGGCAGTATACAAAACGTCAGCGCAAGGGGAGGAGTCACGCGCCCGTTGCTAGTAAAAGTAGATAGATAGATAAACTCTTTATTGAACACCTTAATTAAGACAAGAAACAAAACAAAATAATTATTTACAAAAAAAAAAGTGTAACAATAGGCGGTCTTATCGCTAAAAGCGATCTCTTCCAGACAACCTTTGGATGGAGCGGAATTACGCAATAGAGTTGGACGTCGGTGTTTAAGAAAACAACATTTTAAAGAGTGCATGAATCTAAGAATAATAAATTATAATATACTTAATAATAAGTAATGATAATTGACAAATAATAAAATAATATATACCTCAATAATGATCTTATATAAATACATATTTAATAATATGTAGTTGTTGTTATAGCCCGCGTGCCTCGAGCACTTTGAATATCAAGGTCCCTTACGCGCCATACATTTTACATTCACAGCGCCCAGGGCGCGTGACTCGAGCGCTTTGTATATCATGTCCCTTAGTAAATGAGGTCTCACATTTATGTGATGAGTGCCACTGGTAGTGGATTTGAACATTTGAGTTACTTAAAGTGTAATTATTGTATAAAAGCTAATTGTAGTATCTGACTGCCGAGTATTTGATTTCCTAATCTCAAGGAATAGAATATATATAAATATAGGTATAATGTTTTAAAATTAATATTAGTTATTAATAAAGGGAATAGCGTGAAAAGCGCAATTTTCTGTTGATAGCACGATTTTTAGAATTTATTATCAGCATAACTCTGAAATCCATTTTACCTGGACTCTAAAGAAGATTCTCGCATTACATTAGGTAAAATTAGGTATCAACGAACACTGCCGTAGAAAACAGAACGTATTCTTAGAAAGTTGTTATTGGAGTGTAATCAAATTTACAAGGATCGACTTAATGATGTTTTTATGTAATGCATCAACACAGACCACAGAGTCTTCAAGTCAAGAGTGAATAAGTATCTTCTAAGTATGTTTCTACATCTTCGGCCGCATCATTTTTTTTTTTTTTTTTTTTTTACGCATTCACACTCACAGCCCCACACTAAGTTCAAAGACTTGTATCGTGGGTGCCGGAAACATTCACATCACACACACATTTACACCCAGAACCAGAAGCACAAATATCCCTTGGGAAGGAATTTGTGCTCCTGCCGGGAATCGAACCCAGGACCCACGGCGCAGAGGGCGGGCACCAGTCCACTGCGCCAACTGGGCCGTCATCATTGCTTTCCATCAGGTGAGATATCTATACATAAGTTGCCTATCAAACATATATAGTTCGTTATGTTTAGTAAATTTAGAAAGAAAAACATTGCTATAGTGAAGCTGGACCCAATCTCGTTATCATAGATTTTCTTTTAGAATATTAAAATATAGGGTGTCAATCTCTCTAACCACTGAGCTACTCAAGTCACGCATCATTCGTGGAAATGTATCCTTACCTTGTTCTATGGAGACGTGTAACGCCTTCTACTGGAATTGTTTAAAACTACTACAGCCCAACTAACATTGCATACAGTGAGCACGTTGCTGTTGATAACGTATGCGTTAATCAATATAATTTATAGTAGGTATAATAACAAAATTTAAGAAATTCTGCCGCGAAAGTGAAAAAATGATTTTGTATTATTTTCCAAACCTGTGATTCCTCTAGTGTAAATGTGTAATAATGATGGATTGTAAGCCTTAATACTTAGTGAGCGTACATGAGTGTAAGCAAATCATACAAAATTAAAAAAAAACGTGATTTTCGCCTTCGCTCCTAAACTCCAATAGAAGTTCAGGTAAATTTACTACCACATTGCTAGGGTATGACTTGACTTTGACTGGACCTTGACTCTTTTACTTGACTTCGACTGTGACTTGTGACTAGGTCTTTTATTATGAAATATACTTGAAATATTTTATTACTTCTTGCTGGCTAAATGCACTAGATTGCGGAGCCAAAATCAAAAGAAAAAAAACATTGTAAATTAATTCGTCCAACCATTTCAGCCAGTAGTTGTACTTGAAACCATGTAACAAAACATCAGGATCTAAGTCGCTGACAAAACCACACGTGTCAGCGGTTCACCACGATCCGAAGATAAAAATCCCGTCCCGGATCCGTCCCGGATAAGGTGTAATAGACAAACCCGATTACAGATTTCCCCGGGCACCGGTTTGCAATGATCCGACGGGGACTTGAAGTTAAATCGATTTAACTGTTTGCTCCAATTCGAGAGATCTGACTGGTGCGGGTGTTTGTTTGGGGCTTATTGTTTTGTGTTTTGTTATCAGTACTATTATTATATTTCTACGGTTCGAGTTAACAAACAACCAAAGACAAAATAACAGCGTACGTGTAGCTTTAAGAGACAACTTTGTTTTTTACCGACTCCAAAAGAAGATCGAATGTATATATTCGCAATTCAAATGTATTGTTTTTTTATGTATGCTAGAATACCTCATAACTAGGTGAATTGATTTTGATATGTCTTTAATTTAATTAAATTAATTTAAATTTGATCAAATTTTGACCAGGAGTTGAGGATAATTCAAGCTATCCTCAATAATGCGTATTTAATTCATTTAATCTGATCTCAACTAAGCCAACGGATCATTTTTATTAATAATAATCTTTATATTATGTTTCTAGTACCCATCCTAGTTTTTTAACGGGATGACAATTGTTATATATTTTTTTAAAGTACATATGTACTTTTATAAAATCATGTAAAATTTAAAAATAATCAATAATTTTCATATTTTTTCACATGCCAATAGTATGGCAAAATAAAAGGACCAACATCAAAAAAAGAAAAAAAATACATCATAAATAACGTCAATATATCGGATACTAGCTGTCACAGCGACCTTCGTTCCGCCTAGCAGTCAATTAATGTGAATGTTTAGGAAGCCATACCCAGCATGCTATACAATGCCACGTGACTATATTATTACCTCCTTCATGTTTATGTTTGCCTAGTACTTTACCAAATCCGAGTGACGTATGAGAAAATGTTTTTTTAACAACTATAAAAAAAAAGTGACGTTCCTAAAAAGAGAATACTATATCCGTCTCCTGGTTCTAACCTACCTCCCCACCAATTTTCAGCCAAATTGGTTCAGCCGTTCTTGAGTTATAAATAGTGTAACTAACACGACTTTCTTTCATATATTTAGATATCACGGATATATCTGATTACTATAATAACATTTGTAATTAAAAATGTTTTAAAAATAGAGTAATCGAGTCATCTGCAAGAATCGTCTTCGGCTGTCTTCACTTGACAATTTTTCACACCAGAAAGGTAGTATACTCAATAAAAATATCCTATATACTCATCACGTATAAAGTAATAATTAATGCAAGCAAAGCTTAAAAAAACTGACCTCACCGCTTTATCTTTGGAACCATGATCAAATTCACGCATTATTGACGATAACCCAAAAACTACTGATCAGATCTTGACCAAATTTAAATGCAACTAATGGGACAGCACAAGCTATCAAACAAAAAAAAATTCAAAATTGGTTCACGTGGAAAGTAAATATGAGGAAACACACATAAAAAAACATACAGTCGAAGTGAGTACCTCATCTTTTATTGTGAAGTCGGTAGAAAATGAATCCAACTGTACCCGCTTTCCGTGCCAGAAATAATAAAAGAGGGACGGACGAAGGATTCGTAACGTCTCAGTTACAGTCCCAAAGTCGTTTTCATAAGAAATGTTTTCGAAAGGAGCTGAGATTGTTCGCTTCCTATAATTTGAAAGACCTTTTATGGCAATATCTAAAGGCTCCTAAGGCTAAATTTGGAAATATCAACGACGCGCATCGCTTCAGATTTGAGCTCTACAAACTCCGGTTAAGGATGTAAGGCTTTTATAACCGGGGGATGGCGACTAAATGCTGTATAGCTGTCTAAGCCACTACCACACTATCGCCAAATTACATATAAGACTTGGGCCCGAACTCTACCAAAATCAGAGAGGAGGTGCATTTTAAACAACTATTCAGTTACTATTGCCGTCATCTGTATTTCCCGAAAGGTAAAATTGGGTTGATTTTTTTATTTATATAGAATTAGCCATGCTAGGCAGAACTTTAGTTTTATCACTATTGTAAAATTGGGTGTGTTCAAAAGTGGATAGGTATTTACTGTGCAATCGTGCTCCATCTTGGACTACATCATCAGGCGTGATTGTTGTCAAACTTTTGTTTAATCAGTTATAAAAAAAAAAAAAATAGCGGCCAGGATGTGCGCATTGGAAAGCGTTAATTTTTTTATGTTCGTACCTACATATAATATAAAAAATCAAACTGATATATAACACCTACATATTATATAAGAAATCAATCATTACCTATATTTTAAATTATTATATAAAATTGTCCAATTAGGTTCGATTCCCGGCAGGAGCACAATTTTCCTTCCCAAGAGAGATCTCTGCTTCTGGTTCTGGGTATGATTGTGTGTAATATGTAAATGTGTCCAGCAACCACAATACAGGTCTTTGAACACAGTCTAGAAACCTGACGGTAATGGTTCGTTACTGTCAGTTAGCATATTTTATTATATTTTTTCATGCAGATGATAAATGTTACGGAATTATACAGTAAATAATTTCTGCTTGAAGACCAAGTTGGCGCAAGTCAGAGGGCAGGAAGGCAGAGAAAGGCAGAGGGCAGACCCTCTGCCTTTGAAAAGGCAAATTTTGCCAAGGAACCTTTAATTTTGTGCTTGTGTGATGTAAATGCTACATATTTTATTATATTTTTTCATGCAGATGATAAATGTTACGGAATTATACAGTAAATAATTTCTGCTTGAAGACCAAGTTGGCGCAAGTCAGAGGGCAGGAAGGCAGAGAAAGGCAGAGGGCAGACCCTCTGCCTTTGAAAAGGCAAATTTTGCCAAGGAACCTTTAATTTTGTGCTTGTGTGATGTAAATGCTACCGGTACTCATGATACAAGCCTTCGAACTTAGTGTGGCCCTGTGAGTATGTGCCTGTGCAGAAATAGTCTGTGGTAACCAACGTAGTAAATTTACTGTAGTAAACTTCTTGCTCGTCCCCTTTCTCGTTACGAAAAAACAAATAACGATATAGTATACCTACTTTTAATTTGCTCAAAATCTCATGCTTAGTTATGCAGTATAATAATTAACTACGAGATATAACTGCGCTATATCTAGAATCATGTTAATACCTCCGGCTAGCAAAGTACATAAATTATTAATTAAATGGCAGCCATTCGCGATGTTCGTACAATGCAAACTGAACTAATGGACTGCTAGCGCCCATGAAACATGCTCGGGACATGCAAGGCAAAGATTAGAAGAACAGATGTATATTATTAATGTTTCGGCAGATATCTTTGAGGGCAGTTATTCTTATACCGTGTTTTCTAGTGTCAACCACATCTTTGCTTATCAGCAGATGTGGTAGTAACATACGCAAAGAATGATAAAAACTATTCAAGCATTCAACGATAACGATAGTTTAAAAACTAAAACCCGACTTACTATAGGATACTATAGTAATACCATACGGCAATATAGTGTTTTAGAACTCTGTCATTTGATACTTATCACGTTGATATTTTTAAAAACGAAAACCCGACTAACTATAGAATGCTATAGTAATACTATACGGCATTATAGTTTTTTTTTTTTTTTTTTTTATTTGTGACAGACTAGTGTTTGACCACTATCTCACCTGATGGTAATTTGGTATAGTGTTTTAGAACTCTGTCATTTGATACTTATCACTTTTTTTGTTGATCAAGTTAAAAAGTAGCCTATGTGTTTATCCTAGGTATAAGCTATGTACATTTCCAATTTCATTTTCTACAACTTTATTAAATTTAATAAAGCTGTAATAATCCCTACTTAATATTATACATGGACAACATTACATTATAATGGACATTATAATGGAAATAATATAATGAACGGTATAATCTGGGAGTCTTCAAGTCAAGAGTGGATGGGTACATTCTAGGCAAGCGTGCTACATCTTCGGCCGCATCATCACTTTCCATCTGATTTCCAGGTGAGATAGTGGTCAAATGCTTGCCTATCGAGTAAAAAAAAATGCGAAAGTAACTGACTGTCTGTTACGCCTTTACTCATAAAAAAACTGAACCGATTTTGATGAAATTTGTTACAGAGATAGACTAGAGCTTCAAGCAAGGGTAAAAATGGCATAGTAGATCATCATATCGAAAATGTGTGATATAAAAAAAGTAAGCTCACTTTTAACGCAGTCGGGTTTTTGATTTTATTTTAATTAAAAGTCAGAAAAGTGCTTAATATCGACGCCACAAGCTCATCGATAACAGACCATAAAACCGTTGAAAAAGTTTATTCGGTAAAAATGGCATAGTAGATCATCATATCGAAAATGTGTGATATAAAAAAAGTAAGCTCACTTTTAACGCAGTCGGGTTTTTGATTTTATTTTAATTAAAAGTCAGAAAAGTGCTTAATATCGACGCCACAAGCTCATCGATAACAGACCATAAAACCGTTGAAAAAGTTTATTCGGTACTAAATTGGATAGATAAATTTATTGGTTAGATAACTAACACTGATCTTTTGCCCAAAGATTAAAAATAGAGCCCTAGTTAAATAACAGCCTTAAAAAAGCTTTTACAGTTAACTATAAATAACCAAACTGTGATAGTAAATATTTACTCGATTAATAAAATTCAAAGCTCTACTTTGTTTTCTTTAGATTATTTCGGATAATACAACTCCTGATACATTTTATAATAAAGCATAACTTTACTTCATCTTCCTTTTACATTTTCAAACATTTATCAAATCGAGATCACAAAGGAGTACGCTTTAAGTTATTTATACTGAGAACGGATCTAAGCGTCAGACGCTAAAAGCGTTACGTTGCCATTTTTTATAAACAGACAGGATAAGAGATATTATCGTCTTAAAGACTTTTTGATAACTAGCCGTGCCCCGCGACTTCGCTAGCGTTGATCAAGTAAAAAAGTAGCCTATGTGTTAATCCTGGGTATATAGGCTAGGTACATTCCCAATTTTATCCAAATCCGTTAAGCCATAAAACGTGAAGAGGGGTACGATATTCGGCTTTTTACCCGACTGCGCGACGCAAATGAGGCCTATTTCATTATGTATGTTTATTCTGTTTGTAGCATTCTAGAGACAAATTACGTCGATTTTGATAATTTTCGTCAATCGATTTGTTTTAATTGTGTGAGTGTCAAGTTACGGTAAACAAAATTTTAAATGGCGACCGCCAGACGCCATGTAGTGAAAAATAAAAAAAATGTATTCGTCGTAAGTATTGTACCAAATGGGTTATCGTTGAAATCATCTTTGTGTTTCCAGACGCGGACGCTCATATCGACAAAATTCACGTGATTAATAGCTGGTTACTACCACAATTATAAGTAATTGCGATAGTTTTTATAATAAAAAAGACGTGTGGCACTCGGGGACTGCCGCGGTAAAGCTATTGCATAGCATTTTTTATTTTTATTTCTGTCCAGTTTCTAAGCATAGATGGCGCCCTCTAGCGACTGAAAATGCGATGCAGTTTCATTTTTCTTCACAAAAAGTTTTTGGTCACGTTGAGATACGAACTCCGTACCGATGCATTCGAGTCAGTATCCACGTTACACACCAATCGGCTACTGAGTCTTCTGAAAAATATAATCATATAGGTCTTAACGTTTACTTATTGAGTGGGGGGTGTTAGATTATTTTCGTTACGGAATTTCTGGATTCGGTCTCCATGCTCAAGGCCCGCGATAGAAGCTATGCAATAGCTTAAAAAATGCTGCGTAGGAAAGTAGCTTAAGCAAACATTGCAATTTGAATAAGCTTGTAAAAATACTTTCCATTCATAGGTATAAATCCAGGGCATCTTCTATTTATAACCTATCATCTAGTTTCACAGCACATAAAAAAGAGTATTTGAAAGTTAAAAGAACGTTACCCCATATTTTAGCGTGAAAAAGTAAAGTCGGCAGTCCTTGAAGCACCAGATTCTTGAGATTCCGGAAACGTTTCACCGAATTACATGGCCGTAAAAACGTCTGAAGTTCTGAAATAGTAGGGGTTATCGTATAAGAATCAGAAACATGGACACACTGGTATATTCTAGGCCTCTAATGCAATCACTATTTATTTAATTAAATATTAAGTAAGCTACTTATAACTAAACTATCTTAACCATTTTGTAAAAACAATATACTACTCAACATATTAAAAAGGGTTGTGCCACTGCGCTCCGCGAAAATGATTTTCAAATATCTATTCAATAGTTGTCGCCATATTTAATTTTGATTGGGTACTGTCATGTCTACTAATTTAATGACATATGAATCATAAAAATGCCGGCCACGCGTTTGGTCACTATAACGCCACAAAGGAACATATATACATAGGCTGATATACACATTACCTTCCTTTGAGTTGCGCAATCGGGTAATAAACTTCAATCACTAACAATAATTATCAAGTTTTCATTGGAAATGTGTACGTAAATTGGGACATGGAAACAATTGATGCCGGTGATGATTCCCGACGCTAGTGAAGCTATTCAGATCCAATCAAATTTAAATGTTAATAAAAGAAAAATCTAATTAAAATACCTTGGCTTAGGTCCATGTTTGCTTTCTAAGCAGGCGTTTGGGTTCGGGTTCGATTCCCAGCGGGAACACAAGTTTTCTCCCCAAAGAATTGTGTTTCTGGCTCTGGCTGTGATCGTATGTATGATGTGAATATATCCGGCACCCACGTCACAAGTCATCGAACTTAGTGTGGGGCTGTGAGTGTGAAAGAGTTTATGTAACTCAAGAACTCGTTTATTTATTAGAACATTTTACTCCAAAACAAAATTCAAAGCATTTTCTTAGATCACGACCACAAACATCTGGCTGTGATCTCTATTTCATTTTTTTTATTTGTGACAGGCTAGTGTTTGACCACTATCTCACCTGATGATAAGTGACGATGTGATCGATGCTGGTAAACACACTAGACCTGGAATACGCAGGCTCTCAAGGATAACTGCCGGAACACCGTATTTGGCTTGGCGGCAGACTTTCAACTTGATGGTAGTAAGCTACTTTGGTAGCAAGCCAGGCGAGCAACTCACAAATTGCTCTACCACCTCTTATCACCACCCGGGGACCACGTGTAGGGAGTCAGACTTAAGGGGTATCCTCCTACGGACGTGGGTGACTCGTTCGTATGATGTAAATATTTCCGGCACCCTCGACACAAATCATCGAACTGAGTGTGGGGCTGTGAGTGTGAAAGCGTTTATTATATTTAAGAACAAGTTTTATTATTCTATTACAAGACAAAATTGAAAGCATTTCCTAAGGTCACGACCACAAACATCGGCATTTACCTGCTCACATAACCGTAACGCTCGGGAAATGTACGAGCAATGAAAACAAAGTATACACCCAGAATTACCGTTAGTTACGTACATTATCCGCGAAACGGGGATTACTAGGCTTGGAGAGAGGTTCTGGTCTTTGTGTAGTTTATTTATGATTCCCAAGTCGATTTGCTTGAAAAAGGAGGTCAAAAGAAGGTTAAAGCTATGTTATCTTTAACTATATTGTTATCATACCAAAAATATAAACAGAGTGTTGCCTTGACAAAACTAAGTTGGCGATTATGTATTATTTTCCGACACTCCAGTCCTGATTCTTCGAGTGTTTAATGTTGTATAATTTTTGATATATTAATTATGTTATCGAAATTATTCCATCACGGGAGAAAGTGGTCAAATGCTTGCCTATAGAAAAAAAAACTTGAAAATATTAATAACTTGACTCCGGGACTACCGATGTAATGTACCTACACTTTGTTAATGAATAAATAAATTTGGAGATAACTCCCTCAAGAAATAATTATGTCACAGAACGTGATTTGATTGTAACGGTGGTAAAGCAACCTGTGTTCTTATTTTAAAACTACCCGTGCCCCGCGGCTTCGCCCGCTATTATCAAGTTAAAAAGTAACCTATGTGTTAATTCTAGGTATAATCTATGTACATTCCAAATTTCATCTAAATCTGTTCAGCCGTTAAAGCGTAAAGAGGGAACAAACATACTTACACACTTACACAAAAACTTTCGGATTTATAATATTACTAGCCGTGCCCCGCGGCTTCGCCCGCTATTATCAAGTTAAAAAGTAGCCTATGTGTTAATCCTAGGTATAATCTATGTACACTCCAAATTTCATCCAAATCCGTTCAGCCGTTTAAGCGTGAAGAGAGAACAAACATACTTACACACTTACACACAAACTTTCGGATTTATAATATTAGTAGGAAGGATAGTAGGATGATGACCCAACCTTTAGTTATCAAAGTATAAATGATCGAGCCAAGCTTGTCTAGTTGTCTTGGGTGGTTCAGCACATTGTCAGTCCGTCCATCTATGAGAAGCATTTAGCATCTTAACTTCCTAACTTCTTACTAACGTCAAAGTTTATCAGAGAATATGTTTCAAAAGCAGAAATGGCAATTAAAATGATAGATAGATAAATAACGCTTTATTGTCACACCTTACATAAATCACTTACAAAACATTTTAAAACTTAAATTAAAGTGTACAATGATATACATTAAAATATTAAATGGACCCTGTTCACGTCAGTGTTAAATGTATTTAATGTTTGTCTGCCCATGTTGGGTATTGTTCAAAAGAGCTTTACAAGTTAAGCCCGAAACCGTTTATAAAAAAATCTTCATTGGAAATAACAATTTGGTTGGATATCAATCATCTTTCTCAATAACGGCTACAGACACAAAGCTGAAACTTACGAACAACATACTTTATAAACTGTACTTGAACAACCAATATTAAATCAAATCAAAATCGTTTATTCACATGATCCCCAAAGAGGCACTCATGAAAGTTAATGACTCTACTGCCAGATTCGCAAGACTACAGTCACCATGAGAAGAACCTGGCAAGAATCTTGGCGGCACATTTTTTTCATTAATATTTTTTTTATAATTCTTAATCTCTAATACATAATTATATTAACCTAGGTTTATCTACATTATGTAGTCGCTAGAAAGCGCTTGTGCAGTTTGCATCCATGCATCCTTGTCATTAATGTAGTCAATCGCTTTATAATAAGCTTTCTGTATTAATCCCCGTTTTGTTACTGATTTGAACTTTCCCAGTAATACTACTTTTGGTAATTCTGTTAGAATTTTAGGTTTTTTTTGTAAAATCTAACCCCATTTGCCATAAAAGATTTGTTCGTTTTGTTTTTTTTTTTATTATTGTTTTTTTTTTTATTTGTGACAGGCTAGTGTTTGACCACTATCTCACCTGATGGTAAGTGACGATGTGATCGAAGCTGGTAAACACACTAGACCTGGAATACGCAGGCTCTCAAGGATAACTGCCGGCACACCGTATCTGGCTTGGCGGCAGACTTTCAACTTGATGGTGGTAAGCTACTTTGGTAGCAAGCCAGGCAAGCAACTCACAAAATGCTCTACCACTTCTTAATCTAAATGCAAATAAAACAACTATGATTAAGAAAAAAAGTTATAAGCATCAAATATTTTTTTAATATATGGTGAAATGCGCATTATATTTATAAATTATATATTGGCGGAGATGTGTTCGGGGCGAACTACTAGTATATTTGAATAAACTAATTGATTTATTGCTTGATCTCTTTTACATCGCAACAAATTGAAAACTAAAATACAATATTATTAAGACAAGTAAAATAGAAGTGTTACCACCTAGCACACGTATTCTGTTACTCCCGGGTGTCTCAGTTTAGTTTCTTAGTGACACAGTTTACACTATAAATTTCCCAGAACTTTGTCTAAAATTACAATGTATGGCTTCCTGCGTCGAATAGCGACAAGGTTCCTGATTCGAAGCTTAAATCACCACGTGAATGGGGCTTATTATCTGTAACAATTTGTCTCTATTGGCAATACTAAACCTGGATGGGTATTTTGGGGATCAGGATTTGCGGATTTGCATACTATTCTAACGTTCTAGCAAATTTAGCCCAATGCAATTTATGCAAACCGACGGCTTTGGTTAGGTTAGGTATAGATACTGACTAGGTTGTACTAAACTATGTACTATAAATATTTATTAACTTTGCATATTATATTTATGTATATTTGTACTGTACACCTCCACCGACCTCAGTTGCTATTACAATTTCCGTCCATCCAAAGGTTTTCTGGAAGAAATCGCTGAAAGCGATAAGACCGCCCATTGTTCTGCCTTATAATATTTATTTCGTAGTTATAAGTTTGTATCTTTTTGATTTTGGTGTACAATAAAGATTTTTGTATTGTATTGTATGTACAAGTACATTCGTAGCGTGAGCGGTTTTTTTGCACAATATATTTGTTTAAACTAAGAAATAAGAACTGGTATCTTCTTGGCAAACGTGCTTCATCGCCGACCGTATCTTCACTTTCCATCAGGAGATATAGTGGTCAAACTTTTGCTTGTCACAAATAAAAAAATTAAAAATAAGATGATATCCAACTAGTTAATGACGTATCGATTTGTAACTTTGCGAATGTGATTATCGTGACAATTAAAAATGTTTCTTCTATCAGGCTGGTCTGATAATAGAGCCAAGAGCTACAGAGTGGAACTCTTGATATTGTAAATTTCTCGAAGTTTGATTAATTAGAAGCTGGATGAAATCAGACGTGTCAGTGTCACGTAATTTGCTTTTTGATAAAAAGAGTTTATTGGACTTTCTTAGATATCTCTATCTATCTACGTAATCCACAAAGCAGGAAAGTTGCCTGCTCTATGATCTCTGAATTTTTATTTCTGGTCGGGTGTGATAGTAATTGTGATGTGAATGTTGCTGACATCCACGCCACAAGTCATCAAAATTAATGTTAGCCTGTTTATAGTGGTTCAAAAATATACTACGATAAATATTTTTATTTAAACCTATAGTCTAGAAGTGTCAGGATGATAGAATATGATAATATGGTAAAGATAATGTACATACAAATTTAATCTAAATCCATCCTTCAAATAGCAGTCCTGTCTTTGTAAATGCGTTTAAAAAAGTTGCAGATATCTTAGGCTTACAGTTGTCTTAACAACAACTTAGTACAGGGTATTTTTATTTCCCCACACTAGCAGTATGACCACGAGTCCTATGTTTTTATAATTTACCGTTAGTCACACAACACAGTGTAACCACAAGTAAAATAAATTACTCGTAGTCACACTGGTGTCACACCGTTTTGCATCGGTGTGACCACGAGTCCGCAGTTCTTTTTTTAAGCCCTGTAATTTCACTAGAACTTTGCACACATTTGCTTGGCAATTGAATGTCTGGCAACGGTTTGGTACTACCCCAAGCGGAGTCTGCAGGCGGTCTGTCCTATCACTACATAATTTGTTTTCTATTACAATAAAATTGAATTTCGTTTATTGCAAGAAAATGTAACAGAAAACTTCTACAATATGTCTCTCAAAACCCAATAAAGCGAGAATGTTAGAGCTGGGATCTAACATTTCTATGAAATGAAATTTTTACGTTGAGATTTATCTTCGATGTAACAAATGAGGGCAACATTATATTATTTGATGTTTATGATGTTATTATCCTTGGTTTTATTTAACTAGTATGTTTTAAAACAAATGTTTTGTTTTTTCATTCAGAATAGGTAAGTATTTGACCTCTATGTCAGTATACTAAGCAGCCGAAGATATTGCCAAGAAGATACCTATTACTCTACTCTCTACTTGAAGACACCCAGATTCTACCGTTCGTGAAACAAAGACATAGGCAATGAGTTCCACGCCCCCGCTTTACGGATGATAAACGTAGATGCAAATCGCTAAATCAAACTGGATGTATGTCAACCATGAATGGATGACGTTTGACAGTTTGTCTTGTTTTGACAGCTTTACATATTATTATTCACTAAGAATTTAAAGTTTAAATTCACTTGTATGGTCTATAAGCTAAAGACGTACGGACGGACGTATAAAGAGCTGAACCACTCCGTCAATTCAGAGATTTCGCTCCTCTCAATCAATAATTAAAACTTTTAATATGGTATCACATACACTTTATATAAAATAAGTGTTACAAATGACTTTGAAATAAGGTTCAAATTACTTTCAATACATAGGAGGGAACGCCGAGAAACTCTGTGGGAATATTTCATACTAAGAAGCTTGATAGAGAAAAGCTATAATGTTAAATTATGTTTATCGCTATCTGTTAATTAGACACTATCATGAGTGCACGCATTATTCTTATTATATTATGTAGCATTTTCTTTCACAATATTGCCTGTTTACATATTCCAATGAAAAAATCTCACGATAGCGTTTGTACCATAGTATAAAACATAAATAAACAAAAACGCTTTCACACTCACAGCCCCACACTAAGTTCGATGACTTGTGTCGTGGTTGCCGATTTACATCACACACAATCACAACCAGAACCAGAAACACAAATTTTCCTTGGGGAGAAAACTTGTGTTCCCGCCGGGAATCGAACCCGATACCCCTGCTTAGAAGGCGAGCACACACCCTAACGCTTAAGACCTCAGTAGTAGTTCAGCTAACATTTAAGACCTCATAACAAAAAATCATAAGCTCATAATATAGCACTCGACCAAAAATCTACAAACACAGGATTACGGGCCCGTGCTCAAAAAGTCCTAGGAACATCATAAGTGTCAAAACGCCAAAATCATATTTTGTGTAATGTTAGACCTGAGGTTCACTTGTTTATAGGTTTATGCACTCGGTAATAATCACCAGATTACATTACATTATACTAATTGAGTGCAACACATGCAGCGCGTCTGTTAGCCATTGCGGATGGCCGCGGACAATGCACCAATCATCGTAAGATTAACGACACGCACAGCTATGTGAACTGATGTATTCTAGGTAAAGTAGGGCCTAATGCTATCATACATAACATATACAATCACACTAATATTATAAACGCAAAAGTTCATGTGTAAGTTTGTTTGTTTTGTATCACGCTACGGCTGAACGGATTTTATATATAGGATATTTTTACAACATTCATTCATCAATCGTTTGTCAAGCTTGAAAGTCTTTTATTGTAAACTCTATCTGCGCCCAGCGGCTTCGCCCACGTAAATTAAGTTTAAAAATCATCTTTTTATTCATTCTGATTATAATCTATGTACATTAGATTCCTAATTTCACCAATCCTGTGAAGCTGTTACTGTGTAAAAAGAAAACAAACACACCTACACATTTATACACAGACTTTTGCACATATGTACCTAGCCGTGCCCCGCTGCTTTGACCGGTATTATCAGTTAAAAATTAGCCTATATGTTAATCCTAGGTATAATCTATGTACATTCCAAATTACATCCAAATCCGTTCAGCCGTTAAAGCGTGAAGAGGGAACAAACATACTTACACACACACTTACACACAAACTTTCGGATTTATAATATTATTTGATAAGTGTGAAGTGTGGTAGGTGGTTTTTAAATTATAAACAACAGAACCCAATATTCAAGTGATGAGTTGTGTATCACTTCACGAAAAGTGCACTAAGACGAAAGTGATAATAAAATTATTAAAGCTACGTAATTAAAACTAGGTAAACATTTTCAATTGTATGTCAAATCCAGTATGTCATCCAGGTTTTCTAAATACTATTTTTTCTACACTGTAGAATTTGTAAACAGAGATGTTATTTTAAAGACAACGTCAGATATCTTTGCGGAATGGAAACCCCCATACAATGTTATTTCCTGCTGAGTTACTATTGTTTAGTCACTGTAACTATCATGCGTTATCTCTTGCTGCCTTGAGATGCAGCGTTTAATATCCGTTTGGGTTCTACTATAATAGTTAGAATTTAGCTTGCATGATTTAACAACAGACTGACAGATAGACAACGGGATGGGTGAAACTAAATAATAGATTATAAAAAGCCATATGGATTTTAATAATTAAGTTTAAATATTATTTTTCACAAACCGCCGATGTTTCGCCAACATGTTTCCGAAACCCGTGTGTGTTGTGAAGATAATTAACGATCTCACATCCATCCATCATCCCGCGCTCGATTTACCAACTTAATCAGATGACTCGGCGAGAGATATCAATGTAATGTTCCGCATCATGTGGTGACTGAGTTTCGGAATGTAGAGTATTCTCAGTGAACATAAACATGGAAAATTAGCTTCAATGTAGTGCAGCAAAGGTCTTTTTGCACTCATAAATGAATAATAAATTATGGGAGATAATTATTAATTTGTATTATACACCTCACTTGGGTGGAGCCGAGGGCTCCATTATTAGACCTTCAGCTTCGTCACCAATTATTGATCTGCTCGTTGCATCATCAACTTAGTGAGTGTGTGAGTGTGAAAGCGTTTATAATGTACTAGCCTTGCTCCGCGACTTCACCCGCTATTATCAAGTTAAAAAGAAGCCAATGTGTTAATCCTAGGTATAATCTATGTACATTTCAAATTTCATCCTAATCCGGGAACAAACATACTTACACACTTACATACTCACACACACACTTACACACAAACTTTCGCATTTATAATATTAGTAGGAAGTAGGATAGTAGGATTGGACTCGTGAAAACAGGCCGTAAAGGCCTAGACTAAAACTCGTGCAAATCTTCTTAAAAGTTGCCCTTGTGTTATTCCGGAACCTAAACTATCTTCATTCCAAATTTCTTCAAAATCTGTTTATTCTTAAGGAGATACGTGGTAACAAACATTTACACACACCCACAAACTTTCGCATTTATAATACTAGCCGTGCCCCACGGCATCGCCCGCTATAATGAAATTAAAAAGTAGCCTATTTGTTAATCCTAGGTATAAGCTATGTACATTCCCAATTTCGTCCAAATCCGTTCAGCAGTTAAAGAGTGAAGAGGGAACAAGCATACTTATACACTTACAGACAAAGTTTCGGATTTATAATATTAGAAGGATTACTATGAAGGATTTCTTAAAGCAAATACAGTTAATGTTCGAAGGTACCGACGTGTTTAGTATCAGTATGCCGGGGCACGGATGCGGCCGGAGGAGATAAGTGCTTCCGATTTATGGAAACGTAATTGGAATTTGAGTATGCAAACACATTGGAACGGTAATTTTGGTGTTTGGGCCTTGTTTTAACGTAAGAATTATGTAATTTATTTTTCATTACTTTCAAGCGTATCGAAAAGATAACCCTATGTCTGAATTTGAATAATTATTAATCTAATTCACTCGTAACATTTCGCTTTTACGTTTATGATTCGTACTGCGAAGATGTGGAACTCATTGACTGCGTCTTTATTCCACGACGGTGTAATCTAGGAGTTTTCAAGTTAAGGTATCTTCTAGATAAGCATGCTATATCTTTAGCCGCATCATCGCTTTTCATCAGGTAATGTAGTGGTCAAATGCTTGCCCATCGAGAATAAAAAAAGTTTTTTTTCGTTATTTGACGAATTTTTTTTTTTAATTCGCCCTTTGTTATTATTTATTTATTAAAACTTTTCAACCTATTTCAAAAAAGGAGGTACTCAATAAGACTATATCTTTTTTTTGTATTTGTGTTACGCTATAACTCCGCCAATTATGAATTGATTTTTATGATTTTTTGTTTGGTAGATTATACTTCAGAGGTGGTCCCACATAAATATTATCGAAATTGATCAAGCTAAAACCAAAATATAAGCGGTAATGGTGCTAATTCTGTTGAGCACCGAACTAAACTAAACTAAAAATAAACTAATTTTAGTCAAAGAATACCTAAACGCTATTCTGATTTTACGTTGAACTTAATTTAAAAGTTGAAATGACAGGACTAAAATTGATTTTGATAGCCAAATTGAATTGTATTCACAAGAGCCGCAATCACATATTCCTCCATTATAGACTTTGTAGGTCAGTATTTGCTTCATTAATTGCACGTGTTATTCTTTCAAGTATAAGATCACATTAAAAATAATCCAGACCTTTTTCATACAGACTAATTTGAGTTTAAAATTTCTATTTTTAGTCTTAATTTGACGTAAAACATGTACATCAGAATAAGAATTTGGTCATTTTCACTAAATAGAGTAACTAAACTAACTTAGTCCTGTCAAACTTAAATTTAGTCTAATCTTGCATTTTCTGAATAGGTTTTCGACTAAAGCAGGACTAAAACTAATTTTAGGCTAGTTTAGTCTAATTCTGGACAACAGAATCGGCACCAATGTCGGTATTTTGTAAGCTTTGCTAGCGTTTAAATTATTCTTAGACCTTTTTCATAGACCTTTTCCTACGGACTTGATTGATATTGCGGTCCGTGACATCAACTGACGTCATGCCATCTGTACCCATCCCTACCTAGTCTGCGACGTGACAGCATGTTCATTTGTCTGATTTATGAATTGTTAGATTAGCTGCTTAGAAACTCAGGTTGGATTTTGAATATTTAAGAGCATATCAAGTTAAGCCCGCTATTATTAAAAAGTAGCCTGTGTTAATGTTAGGTATAATCTATGTATATTCCAAATTTCATCCAAATCCTTTCAGCCTTTAAAGTGTGAAGAGGGAACAAACATACTTACACACTTACACATAAATTTTCGGATTTATAATATTAGTAGGATGCAATGATATCCTGATAATAATGACATTCACATATCTTATCAATATATAATTTCAAATATAATGTTATATTTTAATATATAAAAATTATTCATCCTTCATTTAGTCAATTTCACGATTCAGTGAGTTTCACAAAAAAACATTGGTTTAGATTTATGGCATAAATAGATACTAAAAATTTCAAAACATAGTTTATTAATTTATTTCGCTAATTTCATTCCTATATGCTACTCCATACGCTCTATAATCACCTTTGCTGACCATCGTGTTTTGAATTAATTGCAACTTGTTGTTAAATCTTTAAGATAATAATTATTACCTATTTCAAATAATTATCAATCACAAGACAAAAATATATAAAGAATTATAGATCTACTATGTGTAAGCTCACAAAGGAGACTGTGCACAGAATGAAAGTCGTACAGAGGTCTATGGAGCGCGCCATGCTTGGCATCAGCCTAAGAGACCGAGTCCGTAACACGGAACTCCGGAGACAAACCAAAGTCTGTGATGTGGGTCAACGCATTGCAAGACTCAAATGGCGATGGGCCGGACACATGGTAAGGCGAGGTGATGGTAGGTGGAGTAGAGCCCTGACTGAGTGGATACCGAAGGAAGGCAAGCGAGCCGTTGGCAAACCAGCAGCTCGATGGGTCGACGATATAGTGGTGATCGCAGGAAAGACCTGGATGCGATCAACGCAAAACAGAGGAGAGTGGCACTTGGTGGAGGAGGCTTATACCCTGCAGTGGGTCGATACAGGCTGATGATAATGATGATGTGTAAGCTGAAAACGTTATTAACGATTTGTATAAATATGTATTTTCGACACATTTTAGACTATGCCTATGCTATTACAATATGAATTTTATGATTCAAATTACAAAGAAGATTTATTTAGACTAAAGTTAAAGAGATTTATTTGCGCGCATCAAAAACGCGAGGAAGTTCTGATTAATGACACAAGTGCTATATGACAGACTCATACTTACCTACTTTTATTTTCCATGTTATGGTTTGATTTATAAATAAACAAATTGTGTAAAACTTGTCAACTCCTCAATAACTAAAATGTAATTTCTTTTTCTTTCGGCCCTTAAACTCCACGGGATACATTGTTAAAATAAATTAATTTGTTACTGGTAGTGTGAAGACAATGTTGCCACACTACCCAATTCACTGCGCTGCACTTTAACTTAATAACAGTGTTGTTTTTTCGTGTGCGACGTCACCTGCCGTTCTCTACGGAAGACCAGCGCTGGTTTTTTAAACCAGCATTATGCTGAGTTGAGGACGGTTTGTGGTAAAAATGTAAAAAAAAAAAAAAATTGTACCCTTTTGTAAATTTAAATTTTTGCCACAAATAAATCTATGTCTATGTCTATGTCTATTTAAAACAAAGACTATTATAATTTTAGTGAAATATTGTTTTACATCACGATGAAAGATAAGCGTGGGATTAGTGATAGAATAGTGAGAGCTATGTCAATGCTCTTAAAACATCTTCATTACAAAGATTTTTTTTACATTTCTAAGACATTTTGTGAGATTTTTTTACTAATACGTGACCGTGTGATATTTAATAAAGTGTACCTTTTTATCACATACTTGCGTATGATTTCAAGTCTAGCAGTCGGTCCCGAAACGCGTGTTAAATAGTTACATATACAAGTTAAAGGCAGATTTCTGCTTATTTTTCCCGACCATATAACAGCCGTATTCGCGAATACTCACACACACAACACTATTCGCTTTTCAACATATTTAAGGTTCCGTACCCAAAGGATAGAAACGGGATCCTGTTACTGAGACTTCGCCTTCCGTCTGTCACCAGTCTGTATCTCAATGACGGTGATAGCTAGATAGTTGATATTTTCACAGATGATGTATTTCTATTGCCACTATAACAACAAATACTAAAAATAAAATATTTAAGTGGGGCTCCCATACAACAAACTTGATTTTTACCGTTTCTTGCTCGATACTAATAACGGGGACAGGTAGACGCTTTAACAATTCACAGAATATTTAGTTTTATGTTCTCTTTAAATGATAATGGTACGGAACCCTTCGTGCGTGAGTCCCACTCGCACTTCGCCGTTTTTTATAACCGCATATACCTATGCCCCTCAACTGTAAAACTACTAGTTAGTCCAAGTCAAACTACTTAAATGGTGATCGTAGGACTTTTACGTCATAATCTCTCTATTGGTCTCTAATCCCTCGTTAATGATGTTAACTGTCAAAGCTTCCGTGTAAACTTGGACGTGTTTAACGACTGTCGTAAAATCGCGACTTTTTATGAACTTAATATTTCTTGTGAAAAACAAATTTAATTTTATGTCGGCCATTAAACTTTTTTCTTTGTTACATCGTTTAACGTTTACGAGGAAGAAAGTTATGATGAACGTATTAAATGATAATGGAGCCGGCTCATTTGGGAAAGAAAGATCATTTGGAAACAAGCTAGCATTTTTTAAGTTTGATGATTTTGGTATCATCATTTTTAATGAATTACATTTCACTGTTGCGTTAAAATTCACATGCGGGAGTAAGGTGGGGGGAATGGGGGAATTTTAACGAATAAAATTTCACTGTTGATGATTTTCACCACATATTTAATGTATACTGAGATAAAACATAAAATTTCACAAAATTCTAAAGTAAAACTCATAGCAAACCCAAACACGAAATAAAACAGAACGCAATCCCTCATTTCAGTTGAATGCAGATGAGTCAGCAAAATGGGCATATCTCGACAATGTTAGTTGTTTTATATACATATTGTATTAGACAAACGCACACAGAATAACGACGTTTTTATTATTTCAATTTATATGTAAAAGTGTAAAAGTTCTTTTAGCTTACCCTCTACAATAATTAACATCAGTCTCTTGTGGAATATCCACATAATAATATTTCTAATTTGATTGTTTTCTGTAATGGATTTTAAAATTAAACTCGATGTCAAAACAAACATCTCACATTCTCCCAACAACAAACCCAATTAATTATAAACGGCAACAACATTTTACATTTTCTAAATTAAGGTTTCTATTTTTTTACACGTTTGTGGCGCAAAAACAAAGTGAAGGTGTGATACCTGTAAAACGTTCAAGATAAAAGGAACTACTACGGGCTACGAGCGATACAGGCTACGAAAATGCTACGGGTTACGTAAGTGCTACGGGCTACGTGCTACGACATATCTCGAGTACAGGTGACATCTAAAATGTAAACTTTTATAGAGGTCGTTTGAACAACATTGCGATCTGGAAACGTCGTTATGGTGAATGTTTATAAATATTTATGTTTGTTTACATTTTGAATTAGATATACTTAAAGTCCCGTGTGGCTCGATTTTAGCGTCAGAAGTAACTGTTCGGGAAGGTTCTGCTATGTTCAGTATCTTTCATGGCTAGTACTTGAATGGGTCGTCGTTTAGTAGGATTTTCAACTGAGTGTTTTGGATGCGCCACACATGACGCATTTGGTTCGAACAGATCGGCGTGCGAGTTGTAGGTGTGGGCACCGCTGTGCGGGAGGTGACCGCGGTCACGTCACCGCACGCCACCCGTTATATCCGTTCCTGTTAATGCCGCAGCCATTACCGCGCTTTGGAGAGCACGTTTAGTCGGTCATGATTGTCAATCAAACACATTTTTTTATGGTACACAACAACGTAATAATACCTTTTTAAATGACTTCAAAAAAGGAGGAGATTCTTAATTCGACTGTATTTTTTTGTTGTGTTACCTCTTAACTTTTTTAAATGTAAATGAACCGATTTCGATGATTATTTTTTTATTTGAAAGCTAGTGCTTCCATCTAAACTTGATCATGGTCTAACCAGTACTTTTTTAGTTATTCTCTATTGGTAAATTCTAATAATAAGCGGTGAAGGCAGTTTTTTAAACTTCACTTGCGTTTAAATTATATAAACAATAGTCAGTAGTAGAGTAATGACGTATGTATCTGCAAGAAAGCCATAGTAAAAAACATAACCATCTTTTTCGGCAAAAAAATTACCCCTTATCCCATTTAACCTTGTCACCCCCAGCCCAAAGACCCAGTTCTATTCAGCCACTAATAACTAGCAACAAATATATTACTCCTTTATATTTCCATGACGGCTCCGACAATGGACGGGTTTTCTGCGAGAACACATCGCTCTTACTGCTTTGGTGGACGTAATAAGGAGAGGGGAAGGGGGCATCGCATTGTTGGCTAGCCGATTTTCGCAAATAAGGTTCTTGATTCTTAAATTTTGAAGAATATCAGCAGTGAACGGATTTTAATACGTACTGATATTAATTACATTAGGTAATTTTAGACTAAAGTTTACAAATTTTTTTCTTCTGAAATTGTATTTATGTTTCCATGTTATTAGAACAAAATCTCATAAAATATAGCCGTTAGAACTTCGGCCGCATCTTCACTTCATCAGGTGAGATAGTGGTCAGTTGTGAGATTGCTTATATAACATTAAAAAAAACAAATAGATATACCTTCGAGTAGAAACTTTGACAGAAAGTAAAAACTCTTGAGAAATAATAAGCCTTGTACACATAGTAAGCCTAAAGTGCGTACTTTCCTTGACCAACAGGTAAGATAGTGGTAAATGCTATACTGTTTATTATAAAAATAAAAATGGGAAATCTAAAAAAACAATTTGACCAAATCAGAAAATTTACGTTTTTCACAATTACGTAATGTTATAACTGAATTGCTCACTCATGAATTTGATTACGAGTCTGCCTTCTAAGCAGTGGGTATCGGGTTCAATTTCCGGTAATGTAGAGTTTTATACTTGCTGTTCATAAATAATACATGAATAAAGTATTTTTGCCTTAATAGAGATAATAAGAAAAGTGTTAATATTGTTCTAGAGATGGCTGTAATTTTGCGAATATGGCAGTAGAGTCATTAAATTTTATGAGTGCCTCTTTAGGGCTCATGTGAATAAGCGATTGAGATTTGGATTGGCTTTTTAATGCTGAATTGACTATTTATCAAAGCCCTGATGCCCTCACATTCTACCTAAGTCCAACCCTGGTTCCCCACCCTGAGCTTCATCAATTTGCTACAGTAATCACGCCTCTGACACATGCGGGAGTAAGGTGGGGAGAAGGGGGAATTGAATATGCCTCGTAGATCACCTAACTTATTATTGTCTGCACTGTGATAGTTAGTCTATCAGCATATGTGATGTAAGTCAAATATGGTGAAACATTTGTTTTGGAACAATATATTTATATTATATTATTTGCCAATGGAGAAGAATACACAAAACTATTGTTTTAGAAACAATACATTAGTATTTTTACAGGTTCTTATGTAACTTGTTATATATATTTATGTGTTAGTTTGTTTAGGTCAAATCTTGCTGAATTAAAACCATTTCTTCTTACCCTAGAGTTGAAATTTACTTGTTGGTTCAGTTCCAATGACAATGCATTTTTATGGTAAGCGTGACTTGAATCGACGCGACGTCCAGGAATAGCTCCAGGTTAAAGGAATTATTTAACAGTTAACATCACAGACATGAAATGTTGTATGCAAATTAAATTATGATTACTCATTCTAAGTGCCACCATGACGTACTGCATTCAAAATTGGCTAAAAGCTTGTTACCAAAATTTTATTTTATAACTTACAATTTTTTAGGCAATCTAGAAGATAAACAATGATTAGATAGCTAAGGTGCTATAAACGATTTTACACTCACAGCATTACATTAAGTTGAAAGGCTTGTGCCGTCGTGTCGTAAACAATTCAACATTACAAATTTCTCCATAATTGTGTCCCCACCGGAAATCGGACCCAATACCCACTGTTTAGAAGGCAGACACGTAATCAAATTTATGGGTGAGCAATTTAGTTATACGTAATTGAGAAAAACGTAATTTTTATGATTTGCTCAAATTATTTGTTTAGTTTTCTCTTTTTTTTTTATAACAAACAGTAAAGCATTTACTACTATCTTACCTGTTAGTCAAATAAAATACGCACTCTCATGACTTTTTGCTTTCTGACAAAGTTTCTATTTGATGTAGCTACTGTATGTGGTAATTATAATATCAAGTACCTACACAGAATGGGGTTGGCGTCTCGGCAATTTCGGCAGAGCAACGCAAACGGTGAAAATATGAAACCTCAGCAGTGGTTACATATATGAGCCATTTGGTGTTGAGATCAGTGGGGACCGGGAGCTCAATCTATTTTCAAAAATCTATCAGAGCGCCTGGTTAAGGCGACGCATGATCAAAATGCTACCACTTATTAACGTATTAGCATTGCAATTCAGAGAGGCAATGCCGCCAGCATGATGGGAACGCTACCTACTGGTAGTGGGTTTAAGCACTTGAGTTACCTATAAGCTCAATGTCTTGTAGGTAACTTAGTTTTTTGCTGTATATAGTTTTAGGAAATATAGGCAATTGGCCAGTACCTATAGGTTTTCGATTTAGAACACATCCGCAAAATGACATTTTCGTCGAATCATTTACATTCTCCGTATGTGTCATAATTTTTCAACTGCTACGACAAAAGCCAAAATAAGAAGAAAGAGTACGCAAAAATATACTACAAAAAAATTGCTACGTGTTGCTACGATTGCTACGCCGAGCGTCGTTTCATTTCTACATCGCGCTACGTTCACTTAATATCTTTGTGTCGTTAAGTACGCTACTACAGAACTAAGTCACGTCATGTGACTACTTTGTGTTTATTATTTTGTGTTGTACTGATAAGCCATGTTAGCTTATAAGTGTAAACATTTGAAAATAAAATTCTATAAACACTCATTTTGTACAAGGTAAAGCTCAATATATTTATTGAAAATAACTAACTGTAAAATTAACTTTATAAAAGTTGCTGTTAGTGATATTGTAAGAGTTATTACACAATGTACTTAAATCTGGTTTTCTTGAAAGATAAGTATTCAAATAACAATCATTTTATTTTACATGGAAAACTTAGAGTTGTTCTTTTCTAGCTTATTGTTTAAAGTATTTTTATTTGGTTTCGCAATTTGATGCTTATTAACTTGTTTCCTTAAAAAAAGAATATATATATATAAACAAACAAACAAAAACAAATGCATTCACACTCACAGCCCACACTAAGTTCAAAGACTTGTATCGTGGGTGCCGGAAACATTCACACCACACACGCACACATTACACCCAGAACCAGAAGCACAAATATCCCTTGGGAAGGAATTTGTGGTCCTGCCGGGAATCGAACCCAGGACCCACGGCGCAGAGGGCGGACACCTGTCCACTGCGCCAAATGGGTCGTCAAAATATTAAGAAAGAAAAAAACTCTCCAGAAATTAATGACTACTGTCTGAAGTCAGCTTTATTAGGGCAGGACGACGGTGGCACCAATTGCTTGTCGGTTCACCGCGTACCTGTCAAGCTGCTAAATCGCCCATTTTGTTAGCGATGTCAATCCAACTAATATTATAAATGCGAAAGTTTGTGTGTAAGTGTATAAGAATGTTTGTAATCCACGCTTTAACGGCTTAACGGCTACACGGATTTGGATGAAATTTGGATTGTACATAATATACCTAGAATTAACACCTAGGCTACTTTTTGACTTGATAATAGCGGGTGAAGCCGAAGTTGAAATTTTTCATGATTATTTGCACACAATTGTATTAAACCTAAAAATAAATTTAAGCTCTAGTTTAAGATAATTTGCGTTTTGGTGTACACTACAAGCTTTATATTATGTCATAAATAACTAAACAAGTCTTGTTTGTTTTAAAAGATACTGTATCGGTAGACCAATAAGTTATTCCCAGTTATTAATCTGGTTATGACTGTTACAATGAGGCAGTTAATGAGCATCTATTTCCAAGTAATGTCTCTACTTATCGCCAGAAAGCTTAGAAACAATAAAAGCTTAAACATCACCAGACCGTCCTTTTCAACGAGTTTAAGTAATGAGTCCCGGTCGACCACTAAATAATTCTATTGTTCTACTGTCGAAGGCCTAAATATAGAGACAATTATGGTTTGAGAAATCTTGTCTACGTAACTACAATGTGATATCCCTAAGAATAAAACAACAATAATAGAGTGGTTAATAATCTACGTAATTTCCTAATGCTTCAAGTAAAATGTTTTTACTTGAGGGTGCCGTAAACACATAGTTATATCATACACACAATCACAACCAGAACCAGATACTAATATGTAACTTGTGGAGAAACCTTGTATTTACATCGGCTAAACGAATGCTATACCCTCTGTTTAGAAGGCAGACGCACAATCAACTACAACAGCGAGAAGTTTTATTACTGATTTTGAATTTTACTAAGGCACTCATATTATGTGCAATACGCAAATTTTCTATATGGTAATAGTGAGATTACTAGATCCGTATTAACATCAATCTTATGTTTTAGTAAATAAAGCAGAAACAAAACCTTCCTTGATAATTAATTATTAATTTTTAATAATTTCCCTCGTTTTTGTTACCCAAAAGGTTATAATTTGGGAGTTCCAAAGTCAATAGTGAATAGATCTTCTAGGTAAGCATGCTACATCTTCAGCTGCATCATCGCTTTCCATTACGTGATATTGCGGTCAAATGCTTGGAGGAAACCAAAAAAAATTCTAAAAATGTTTATTGTTGTTTGTTCTTCTTAAACAACAAGTGTGATTCCAGGAAGAAATTTTAGAATTTCACCTTTACCAGCCCCAAAGACTTTCTCACTTCGTTTATATGATTACAAACAAACACTCGGGAGCTATTTAGAGAAGGTATTTTCGCTTAAGGAGTGTAATTAACTTAGACGGCTAAATATCTCCAGTATATATATTATTATATTGTTTTAATTAGTTATATATTCTCTTTGTAATCCGGATGCATATTTTGCCTTTGAAAAGAAACACTTCTCTTGTTGCAAGTCATTTTAGAGATGGAAAAAACTAAAATTGCCTCGGAGACTTCTGTAGTAATAAATTTATTAAGGTACAATTTTACCTAAATAAACCGTGTACCAAATTGATGTCAAAATTGACCATTGCTGTACGTTAATATGTTCAGAACATAATTATAATATAACAAAAACATCATCACACTCACAGCTCTAAACTAAGTTCATGACTTGGGTGATGGAAACCTTTACATCACACACAATCACATCCAGAAATAGACACAAATTTCCCTTGGGGAGAAATTTGTGTTACTACCTGGAATGAAACCACACACACCTCTACATGCATCCTAACTACATCGCCATTCGGGCAGTTTGCATAAAATTACCTGAGCGAAACGTTCCGGTGTGATTTGATTCTAAGTGGCGTCCCCCGACTCCTTTGTTCGAAAACTTTTATGTAAACACTTTAGCAGTCGCTAGGGGCAATTAGATGATAGCCTTCTAGTGCTTTTTGTAATTTTAGAGACGGCTTGAAAATCTTCAAGTAATGTGCGAAGATTTTTCGCTTTTGACAAAAATACTAAAAAATAAACTCCTTCACACACTCACAGCCCCACTGAGTTTGATGACTTGTGTCGTAGGTGCCGGAATCACATCACACCTAGAACCAGAAACACAAATTTTCCTGGGGGAGTAAAAGTTGTGTTCCCGCCGGGAATCGAACCCGATGCCTCTGTTTAGAAGGCAAACGCACACCCAATTAAGCCAACAGGCAGTTCTTGATGATGTATCTAGTTTTAATACAAAAAATAAGAAGATTTTTTTCAAATCACATGAAGGCATTCGTCATGGCTTAACTACTATAGATAGTTTTATTACGACTTTCACCAAAATGTATTTGCTTAGTCAAAATAGTACTTAGTTTTATTTGTTTTTTTTTTAATCAAGATAGGCAAACTTTTGACCACAATCTCACCTGATGGTAAGCGACGAAAGTAGACGTAGTTAGCTGATATAAATATTAATTAAAAAGTAATGGACAAAGTTTTAATACTCTAGCTCTAGCTAAGCATAATCAACGCGCGTTTAGATTACACAAAGCAAGTGTTTTATAGCTGATGTGTTAAGTGATATATTTTTTTTCAATGTTAGCCTTGTTAGCCGTAGTAGTTTTTATAAACTGTTTCGGTAGGAAGGAAAGGATCATTTCGTCGCTTCTGGCAGAGCTTGAGTAGCTCAATGGCTAGAGCAATAGGGCATGACACCCTATGGCCGCGGGTTCAATCCCCGCCTCAAGCTATAATTTTTCGTTTATAAAAATGTATCACTATAGTTCTGCCTAGTATGGCTAATGCTATATAAATAAAATCTATTAATGTAACAAAATTACTTAGACTGTATGTACTGAACTGAAGTATTATGAGACAATGCAACTAAACAATTGTTTACTATATTTACTTATAGTTACTTCCATCAAAGCTTCAAGTAAACGGGCACTTATTTATATCACGTACTGTTCTGTAAATCTAAACTTGTCACAATATCAAACTTATATTATAAAGTATTATAAAGGAGTGTGTTTGTATGTTTCTTACTTCTTCACGCTCAAAAAGCTGGACCAAATTTGATGAAATTTGGTATGGAGGTAGCCGACACCCTGGATTAACAAATAGGCTACTTACTATACTAACAATAGCGCAGCTAGAATTAAATAAACGTGAAAAAGTTCTTAAAACTGTACCTATGTTAGTTTTTCATCAAAGTAAAATAACAATTTCCTCTTTTTGTTCAAAGTGTTATTACCCTTAATTGGAATTCGATTTATTTGCTCCACTGGTTTTAATGTGTTTACATTCATTTGAGGAGGTGATTGGGTTCTTTGATGGTGTAAGATCTGAAGAACCTCATTTACATTGTTTGTAGAGTTTGGATTATTTAGAGGGCAGATAATGAAGTGGAATATACCAGTTCAGAGGTTTTACTATGGTATTTACGATGAACATCATCCACAAGCATCACACCAGTTTCAAATGGGCTTGAGTTTTATTAAATTACATTTGTATACTTTAATTTAGTTTTAAAAAAAAATTGTTAGTGATTTAGGTAAGGTGTGACAATAAAACGTTATC
Organism: Lomographa bimaculata; assembly: GCA_948107665.1. NCBI lineage: Eukaryota > Metazoa > Arthropoda > Insecta > Lepidoptera > Geometridae > Lomographa > Lomographa bimaculata. Next base: position 18,295,224 of record OX403595.1, read on the forward strand.
TATCTATCTAAATTAGTAGCTAGTTTATAGCAAAGCAGGCGACTATATTTTTTTTTTTGCCGTCGGCCCCATTTCTATTACTCGTATTGTTGACTGAGTGAAACGTGGTCTCTTAATTGACATGGGTTTAGCAGTTAATTATATAATACATGTACCGTGAACGAGCGTTGTAGAAGTATTTAAATTACAGATAGATTTTGTGTTTTTAACCGACTTCAATAAAAGCAGGAGGTTCTCAATTCGACTGTATTATTTTTTATTTTGATTTAGTCAAAAATTCTGAGGACTTTTAGACAAATGTCATAGGACTTTTAGACAAAAGTTCTTAAGACTTTTAGACAAAAGTTCTTACGACTTTTAGACAAAAGTTCTTAGGACTTTTAGACAAAAGTTCTTAGGACTTTTAGACAAAAGTTATAGGACTTTTAGACAATAGTTCTTAGGACTTTTAGACAAAAGTTATAGGACTTTTAGACAAAAGTTCTTAAGACTTTTAGACAAAAGTTATAGGACTTTTAGACAAAAGTTCTTAAGACTTTTAGACAAAAGTTCTTACGACTTTTAGACAAAAGTTCTTAGGACTTTTAGACAAAAGTTCTTAGGACTTTTAGACAAAAGTTATAGGACTTTTAGATAATAGTTCTTAGGACTTTTAGACAGAAGTTTTTAGGACTTTTAGACAAAAGTTTTTAGGGCTTTTAGACAAAAGTTCTTAGAACTTTTAGACAGAAGTTCTGAGGACTTTTTGTCTAGGTGAACCGGTTTTGGTATTTTGTTTTATTTGAAAGCTGGTGCTTCCCAAAGGGTCCCATTATAATTTGATCAAGATATGACCCGCAGTTTTTGATTTATCCTCAATAATGCTAATTCATACATGTGTATTTTGGTTTCTTATTCTTTTATTTTTAATATTTTGGTGAAGACGTGTTCAAATAGTTTGATTAGTTCACTCAAGTCCAAATATACTCGTAAATACATAGGCTTCTCTCTATCTCACTTTTAATCATCATAAATGCAGGGAAAGCCGTGAGGCACGACTAGTTGAATCATAAAAACTTATTCCTAATTATATGTAACATTTTTAGATTCAAGAAAATCGTGATATTTTCGTCTAACACTTTGAAAAAGATAAAAAGCAAATACCGGAAGCTGCGGGTTGCGTGCTAGCGGCTCGTGACGTCACTTCCGGTACTCTGGGCGATATATTACGCGGGTTATCCGTTACAGAGTGCATTTTGTAGTACTAAGATACGAGAAATGTGGGCGTTGAGTTTCACAAGTACTATAGCGTTTTAAATAACACTTTTCTTATAAATCTCAATGTATATGAGTAATTCTTTCTGTTTGTTTGAGACCTTTTTACAGCTAATCTGTTGGGCTAATCATGGTTAATTTTAGTGTAAAACAACAAAGACAATCAAACAGTATTATTTTATCCTTTATCTTTATCCTTTCTCTATCTTTATCCTATATCCTAAACAATTTGTTCTCATCACAGCCGGGGACAAAGCATCGGTAGGTACTATACGTTCACATAAGATACCAATCAGATCGCTTTTTATTTTCTTACATGTTAAATATGTTTATTTTACTTTTGAGCCACTATATCTCATCAAAAATTATAATGGTAATAGTTTTTTACATTCACAGCCCTATACTAAGTTCAAAAATTTTTAACGCACACAACCAGAAACACAAATTTTCTTTAGGGAGAAAACTTAGGTTCCCCTCACGAATCGAACCCGATTATAACTACTCCTGATTAGAAGACAAAAACGCACACAACTATGCCTACGGACAGTTCAGATAAAACAGTATGAAATGTTTTGTGAATTGATTTGTTCAGTATTGGAGTAGACTGTCTCTATAACTCTAAACAGTTGTTATTCCCTGTATACCAGGTTAAGCATTATCTTACCTTTGATGTAAAGAATCTTAAGAACCGTCGGATAAACCGTCGGGGTGCAGAGAAAGTGATTGAACGGGAGTTTGGCCCGAAACTGAAAATGTTTTATTAGGTAATACTTTATTCAGCGATAAAAAAAAAATAAGAAAAAATACAGGAAGAAAAAGATAAAAATATTATAAACATATGTAAATATATGTATATAAATGTATAGATAATTTAACACATGATTTTAACTTATGAACGAAAAGCATTATGATTCAAAAGTATTATGTTACTTTAACGTTTTTTTAGTCCCCTTTTGGAGTCATAGTTGCAGGGTTCTGGGCCAAAAAGATTAAGAGCTATACAGTTTTTCGGATGACCTTAAAACATCTTTGAAAATATTATGCATGTTCGCAAAAATATTGGTAAATATAAATTAAGAAGCGACGCACACAATCTTAATACTAGATATAAGCATAAAATTACAGTGCGCGCATTTAGATTAAGCAAAACGAATAAATCTTTTATGGCAAATGGGGTTAGATTTTACAATAGAATTTCTAAAATCGTAACTGAATTACCACTGGGAAAATTCAAATCTGTAATAAAACGGGCATTAATAAAGAAAGCTTACCATAAAACCACAGACTATATTAATGACAAGGACGCATGGAGGCAAACTGCACAGGCTCTTTCTAGCGACTACCATAATAACACCTAGGTTAAGAAAATTATGTATTAGAAATTAAGAATGTTTTAAAAAAAAATGAATGAAAAAAAAATGCCCCGCCGAGTTTCTTGCTAGGTTCTTCTCGAGATGGCTGTAATTTTGCGAATCTGGCAATAGATTCATTAACTTTCATGAGTGCCTCTTTGGGGCCCATGTGAATAAAGGATTTTGATTTTGATTTTTGACACGAAAAACTATAAAAATATACTTTGGACCATCGACACGACGAAGAAGAAGAAGGCAAAAAAATATTGCGGTTTTGATCGAAGGCCTCTTACCAGTCCGCCCAATTACAATGCAAACACTCATTCAACGAAATGTTTGAAAAAGATGATCAAAAAATCGTTGTGTCAAATAGATATAAACTGTAGTCATATATCAAAATCATAATTGATGATTCACATCGTCCCTATACCAAAAAGCCTTGTTTGTGTATACTCACACCGAAAGCTTCCAGCGTCGAGGTGTGAACCCGTCGGAATCGGAAAGATGCGTCTATATTATGGGACCGTCGGTATATAACAGGCTACCCGAAACCGTGCGTAATGCACCTACCACCGGCAGCTTTAAAGTAAGAATAAAAAAATGGCTACTAGAACACACTTTCTATAGCATCCAAGAATTTTATAAATTACCTGAAACATAGGAAAACTTTTTAAACGGAGGTTTACGATTATTAGAATTGTTATTTTAACATGTATTAAACATAATATTTTATTTATATTATAAAACTAATAACAGAATATAAACCTAGTTTAAAACTTGATCAATACGAGTAAGACAAACTGTATTGGAAAAAAATTGACTTGTGACAGTTATGAATAAATTATTTGTATTTGTATTTGTATAGAGTTAATGTTAAATCATGAAAGTTAATGACTCTTCTTACCAGATTTGCAAATTTGCAGCCATCTCGTGAACCTGGCATGAAACACGGTGGTGCATATTTTTTCAGATAATCACTAATGCATTAGTATCTTTACAAAGGTATATCTGTATTTCTGCTTATGCAGTTTACCTCCATGCATCCTTGCCATTAACATAATCATTGAATGATACAAACTTTCCCACTGATAATTCAGACGCAGTCTGAAGAATTTTGAAACCTTTCCCCATTTTCCATTAAATACTCGTTCTTTTTTGTTTTTTTGATGTGATATTAGTATCATCTTTATCATCATCATCATCAGCCTGTATCAACCCACTGCAGGGTATAATAAGCCTCCTCACCCTTGTGTCACTTACCTCTGTTTTGCGCTGATCGAATCCTGGTCTTTCCTGCGATCACCACTATAGATGGATAGATAGATAAATTCTTTATTTGCGCACCAAAATAAATAACACTTACAAAGAAATCTTAAATATAACATAGGAGCACAAAGGGCGGTCTTATCGCTCAAAGCGATTTCTTCCAGACCACCAAAGGGAGATGATAAAAATATTACAAACAGGGACGGTGATGTACCTCGACACGTATTTAAATTAATAAATGTACTTATACATACTTAAATTAATAAATTATTATATAACGTATTTAAATTAATAAATGTACTTATACATACTTAAATAAATAAATTATTATATACCGTATTTAAGTTAATAAATTTACTTATACTATATGTGTTTGTTTTCCTGTCACAGCTGTTCAGTGTTGTTTTTTCGTGTGCGACATCACCTGCCGTTCTCAACGGAAGACCAGCGCTGGTTTTATTAATCCAGCATTATGCTGAGTTGAAGACGGTTTTTGGTAAAAAAGTAAAAAAAAAAAAGCTATTTGTACCCTTTTAACAATTGATTTTTTTTGCCACAATTGTCTTTATATCGTCGACCCATCGAGCAGCTGGTTTGCCAATGGCTCGCTTGCCTTCTCTCGGTATCCACTCAGTCAGGGCTGTAGTCCTACCAAGGATAAGTATAGCTAATGTCTATTATTAATACTTTCGTGTATTAACATCACTTCTTAGTTTATATTCATTGATATTTCGCCGAACATTGATAAATAAATTACAAAATATATTTTCTAAGATGTAGGACAAAAATACCTTTTCATGTCTACCGTTTGATTAAAATAGATTTCCTTGTAGGTAATCCTTTTCCAAGCAAAATAAAATACATTGTGGTAACAGCGCAGAAGAAACTTGGCTCGTATATCACGCTCCTTATCTTGGAGATTAGACGTGGGGACGATGGCAAAAGAGCATGTGGTTACGATAAACCTGTATGAGGAAAAAAGTTAAAATCATGTGCAAAAATAACTATACTTTTACCACTTTACTTGTTGGTATAAATACATAAATATCCGGATGACCGTTTTTGTTTTTGGTTGAATGTGTTTGAATTTGTAGCTTCAGAAAGCTCCGTCTAGTGTCGAGTAGAAACAGTTTTTTACATCGGTCATGGCGTAATAGATGGCGCTGATAGTTTCTTAAACCCGGTTTTTCAAATGCAGTTTGGGAACCGAGCATTTCTCGGACCTGGAACGTTAATAAATCGATTCCTTGGGCGGAAAAACCCCTAATCTGACTTTCATGAAAATCGTTGGAGCCGTTTCCGAGATCCTGATATATATATATATACAAGAATTGCTCGTTTAAAGATATTAGATATAACTAACTGTGACCCGCGGCTTCGCCAGCATTAATTAAGTTAAAAATCCCCAAAATGTGTTAATCCTGAGTATATAACTACATTAGAAATTTCAGCCAGAACTGCAAAAGAATGGAATTCCTTACCTGAGTCTGTGTTCCCTGATAAATACAATATGGGAGTCTTTAAGTCACGAGTGAATATACATCTTCTGGGCAAACGTGCTCCATCGTCGACCGCATCGTCTTACCATCAGGTGAGATGGCGGTCAAACGTTTGCCTATCTTGAATTAAAAAAAAAAGTTTCTCGATTAGATTAAACATAACGTGAGTACAACCGGAACTAAATCAATATGAATACGACTCACGATAGTTTTAATAATATAACTAGAGTAAAGTAATAGCTAAAACTATATTAATTTAGTTTTAGTTTAGTTTAAAAAAATGTAATTATATATATACATAATTATATATTCTTCGACATACAATATTGGCAATGGAAAATAGTCAAAAGTAACTGGGAGTGCCTGGCCCTATTTTCTCCTGAGTATTTCAAAACAACTGGTTTTTATTTACAAGATTACCTTAAAATTTAATGCACTAGATTTTTTTTAACACAATCACCCTAGGCCCTAGGACATCCAAATCTAAAAAAAAAAGTTAAACCAAAATTACCAGGAGATCAAAACTACATAAGACTTCTTCCCACAATTCATTGGCAAATATTAATTGGCCTCAAATAACCAGGAAAAATAGATCTCTCATTATTTTCTACCGACTTCACAAAAAAGGAGGAGGTACTCAAGTCGACTGTATTTTTTTATGTGTACCTCATAACTTCGTTCTACGAGAACCGACTTCGAAAATGTCTTTTTTGTTTGAATGATTTTGCTTTCCAATTGGTCCCATTTAAATTTGATCAAGATCTGATAAATTCAAAAATCTTGATATATCGTCAATGCGTGTTTATTACATCTAATCTGATCAAAGTTCCGAAGATAAAGCGGTGAAGTTGGTTTTTTATAAGCTTTGCTTGCGTTTAATTGTAGCAGGTACTCTTTTGGGCTTTATCCTGCTAATATTATAAATGCGAAAGTTTGTGTGTGTGTGAATGTTAATACGTACCTCCGTAACTAATAAACCGATTTTGATGAAATTTTAAATGTAAATAGTTTACGTTCCGGAATAACACATAGGTAACTTTTTTACTTATTTAACGCGGGCCAAGCCGCGGGGCTCAGCTAGTTATTAAATAAAATGCGAGGGGATGTTGTAGGTTAAATTAAGCTGGCGAATCGAATAAATCGAATGTGCAAATTAGTCGTGTTTTCAGGCAGAAAATGTCAGTCGTTCTTATTCCAGCCGTTTATAAAGCAGTTGAAATTGACTGAGTTTGATGAAAGTTAAATTAAAATGTGCTGTCTATTTAACGTTAGTGACAGAGTAATTTTGCTTTTTACTGAGCTTATCTGTTTATCTGTCTTAAAATAACCTTTGATAATACATAAAACCATCTATGACAACCGACGGTGGTATAAATTTAGTAATAACAGAGTGAATAAGGTCCCGTTTGGACTTTTTGAATACGGAATTCTAAAAATCCTGTTTGTACGCTCTGTGTACGGAACCCAAATATAAGGCAAACATTTTTTTTTATTTTTATTATTTGTGACAGGCTAGTGTTTGACCACTATCTCACCTGATGGTAAGTGACGATGTGATCGAAGCTGGTAAACACACTAGACCTGGAATACGCAGGCTCTCAAGGATAACTGCCGGAACACCGTATTTGGCTTGGCGGCAGACTTTCAACTTGATAGTGGTAAGCTACTTTGGTAGCAAGCCAGGCGAGCAACTCACAAAATGCTCTACCACCTCTCAAATGTCACCTGATTAGCACCACCCGGGGACCACGTGTAGGGAGTCAGTCAATACTCAGTATTGACGTTATCAATTTTCTCTCCACCCCTTTCATTATCTGATTGTAATCCTGTTCGTCAAAACATCGCTTTGCAAACTTTCAATACCAGGCTTCCATAAACCACAAACAGATCACGCCTATTCCGCTTTTAATTAGCAATTACGCAAAGATTGCAAAGCGCATTTATGAAACCCTGGTAGCGTGGTCGGCACCCGTGCATCTGACGAAGCGTAATTCCCGATACACTGAATGGCGTTAGTAATGAGCTGCTTGGTGTGTAGACGACATACAGTATAAAAATTACTGGAATGAAATGAAACTAATAATATTATACAATAGGAGCATTTCAATGGCTTTCATGTTATTTTTCTGTAACTTTACTAAATAATGATCCTAAAAAAATTGCCACATAATAATCATGGTGAAAGTTGATAGCTGTGTAGATAGGGGATGATGAGAGATTATTTACCGAAAATCTCTATAAAATAAATAATAGTTTGAAAAAACTTAAAAAACACGCTTTATATAGAAAACCAAACTAAAAAATAGAAAATAAATTTTAATAAATTTTAATTCAGAAAAGTGTAATTTTTATTAATAAATTTTTAATAAGCGTGTCAATAAGAAAAAAAAAATATTTAAAAAAAGGTAGGGTTGCTTTTTAAAATATTATCGAAATGATAATCCTTCTTCTCATATCTGTCAATGAAATATTTATAACTATTGCAACCATGCACTCCACGATTTTTAAATAAAATATTTTTTTTCTTTTAACACTATTATTAATAAAAAAAAAATTACACTATTCTTAATTCAAATGTATTAAAAATTATTTTCTATTTTTTAGTTTGGTGTTCTATATAAAGCGTGTTTTTTAGTTTTTTTAAACTATTATTTATTTTTTACTTATTTTTGCAAATTGTATAATGGAATAATCTTATCAAATTAGTGTTTTGTCATCGGTCCTCGATAAATCTACAAAGTTTGAATGAAATCTGACCGTTTTAAGTGGGTCAAAATGGCGTCCAAAGGAGTTGGTTACAAAGCGTGTAAAAAAAGTATGAAGTCGATTGGGGGTTTATATTATTTATTAGCCTATTTATAAGCCCACAGTCGAATTCATATATTTTTTTCAAAAAAATTATAAACTACTTTAAAGTTAAACTACATATAATCGAATTATGTTTGTAACATCATATTTGCTTAACTAATTTGATAGTACAAAATAAACATAAGTAGTAAAAACGAAAATAAAAATTAATACTAATTAATGGTTTTCATGTTTAAAAAAACTAGAAATATATATTATCCAAGTAAAGGACATTGGTTTAGTGCTTTTTTGTGACTTTTCTTTGTAGGTACCACATATCTCCAGCGTACGATATCCTACTAATCCTACTAATATTATAAATCCGAAAGTTTGTGTGTATGTTTGTTCCCTCTTCACGCTTTAACGGCTGAACGGACTTGAATGAAATTTAGAATGTACATAGCTTATACCTAGGATCCACCCATGGGCTACTTTTAAACTTGATAATAGCGGGCGAAGCCGCGGGGCATAGCTAGTGAGATAAAAAAAATATTGTTTGATACAGTCTTTTATTGGTCCCATTATATCTACTCATACTTTTACGGTCTTGGAAATAATGCAGATAAAGGCGGTATTTCTTTTATAAATAACTCTATATTACTACATCATCTATTGGGGTAAAAGCATAGTAAAATATATTTTAACAGTGATTCGCCAGGGTGCCACCCAAACGCATACAATCTAGGAGTCTTTAAATCTCGAGTGAACAGGTATCTTCTAGGCAAGCATGCTCCATCTTCGACCACATCGTCACTTTTCATCAGGTGAGATAGTGGTCAATTGCTTGCCCATCGAGAATATAAAAAATTATAGAAAAATCCTTAAAATCGGTCCAGCTACATCGGTACAGTAGAATTATATATATAAAGACAATCATTTCATTTCAAACGACAACAAACGCAAACGCATTCACACTCACAGCCCCACACTAAGTTCAAAGACTTGTATCGTGGGTGCCGGAAACATTCACATCACACACATTACACCCAGAACCAGAAGCACAAATATCCCTTGGGAAAGAATTCGTTCTCCTGCCGGGAATCGAACCCAGGACAGAGGGTGGTGACCTGTCCACTGCGCCAACTGGGTTGTCAATTTATAGATGTCTACGGGATACCTCGTAGCACATGTCAGGAATGTTGGAGAGATGCAAGTGTAACTTTCAAAATGACTGACAGTTAATTTAACGAGTGTTTAAATGTCACGTTTGCAAAGCGACACTGATACGGAGTGACACGTCAGGGATTTGTATTTAACTACGTTTGTATGTTTGCTTAAATCTAGTAAATATGGCAGATTTTATAAAATTGGAATGTACCTATTATTATTATGAAAATTAAAACTATCGTGAGTATACTGTTTACATTTATTATTAAAACTAGCCGTGCCCCGCGGCTTCGCCCGCTATTATCAAGTTAAAAAGTAGCCTATGTGTTAATCCTAGGTATAATATATGTACATTCCAAATTTCATACAAATCCGTTTAGCCGTTAAAGCGTGAAGAGGGAACAAACATACTTACACACTTACAAACAAACTTTCGGATTTATAACATTAGTAGGATAATATCTACGGGCCAATTGCCTATATTTCCTAAAACTAAACTGAAATGATATACAGCAAAGACCTAAGTTACCTACAAGACATCGAGCTTATAGATAACTCAACACCTGTGGGTAGCGTTTCCATAATGTTGGCGTCATTGCCTCTCTAAATTGCAATGCCAATGCTAATGTCATGAGTATTACACATAATGTATGTTTTATACGGCTTAAACAATTACAACTTACTTTAAGTTGTAATTTTTTACGTATTTTAATGGATATGTTTAATGGAATGCTACATAAATAAGAATTTATTATATTAATTCATGAAAAAGTACCTAATTAACCATATTTTTATCATGTTTGTTATTATGGTGAAAATATTTTTTCTCCTAGTCCTTTTATATTATACGAATAAGTTACCTATAAAATAATTATAAGTTACCGTAAGTTGTTGTAAAATAAAAGTGAATAGGTGTTTAATAAGCAAGCGTGCTCTACCTTCGACTACATCGTCACTTTACATCAGGTCAAACGTTTGCTTAGTCAGTTTTGTCGAAATATATCTTATCTGAATCCGACCAAGAGTTGTTATTTGGAGTATACACTATTATATAAATGATGATGATAACATACATTCTTCAATCTTTGAAAGACCACGTCAAAAATCTTATATAAAATATCTACATTCCATTTTAACCCCAATAACCTAGCATGTAATGTATCCACCCGTGTGACGACAACTGACATATCCTATATTGGAAATAGTCTCCATATGAAAAATATAAGATACTTCTCCGTACATCTCGGTGAACTTAATATAAATTTCCAAGAAACTATTTTTCTGCCTTCTGAGTTAAATGCGAAACAGGCGTGTCAAATATTATGAAGGAAATGTTTTTTGCACATTCACCTATGCTTTTGGGTAGATTTCACAACAATCCATAGCATTAACCTATAAAATAAATTATTTCTAATCGTTATTCCATTCTCAGAGAAAATAGAAAGCTGTGGCCCAAAACCAAAAACAGCAATTAAACAAATGTAAATATTATTATGTATATATACCCATATATGTAAGTAGGGGGCAAAGTAATTTTTACATTACGATACAATACTTCTTTATTGAACACCAATAAAATAGTTAAATAACATTATAATAAAATAAAAACTAATAATAATAATTGTTGTACAATGGGCGGCCTTATCACATAAAGCAATCTCTTATAGGCAACCTTTGGATGGACAGTATAGTTAAAATATACATATTTTGCGGTCGGTGGTGTTCTGTAATGGATTACGCTACACATGCATTATAAACAATTTAAATATTACTTACATACAAATAAAACAATACATGAATAGTAGAACATTATTATATAACTAGCGATCCGCCCCGGCTTCGCCCGGGTGTAATAAATGAAGAACCGCTCGACCGATTTTCTGAAAACTTCACATAAACCATCTACTAAATAGTCCGAACAAAGCCTAAACATTTGGTTTTGATAGGTGAGCCTGTTCTTGTGTTATAAAATTACAACAAAAAGTGGCATTGATTTATATATATATATATAGATATCCTTAAATACATATATACTAACCACTACGTAAACTTAATAAATTAATTAAATATTTTTTATTTTCAGTTATTTTTCTGCCCGTGTATTGTAGAATAGAAATTTGCAAGTAGAGTACGGAACAGTTTTAAAAAATATATGTTGGAAAATAACAATTTGGTATGACACTAAAGTAACACGCTAATAGACCCAAACATAAACATGACTTGAGTTGTGGGTGCCGAAAACATTCACTTCACACACACAATCACAACCTGAACCAGATACACGAATTTTCCTTGGGGAGAAAACTTGTGTTCCCGCCAGGAATCGAACCCGATACCCTGCTTATGGTGAACGCGCACCCAACTAAGTCAACGGGCAGCTTAAATTTGAAAGCCAAATATAATTGGCAAAGTGTTAAGCTTCATTATTAGGTACAACATCTTACTAATCATATTTTTCAGCAAATAAATCATTAATTCATTAACCAACAAATTAAAAAAATTAACAATAATTATTAAGAAAAAAAGTTGTGTGCAATTAATCTCAATATATATTCTCTCAATATATTATATAGCTTTTCTTTATAAGGGACTTGACACTCAAAGTGCCAAAGGAGCGTGCCTTGGGAACTTTTTTGACGACCCGGTTGGCGCAATGGACAGGTATCCGCCCTCTGCGCCGTGGGTCCTGGGTTCGATTCCCGGCAGGAGCACAAATTCCTTCCCAAGGGATATTTGTGCTTCTGGTTCTGGGTGTACTGTGTGTGTGATGTGAATGTTTCCGGCACCCACGATACAAATCTTTGAGATTAGTGTGGGGCTGTGAGTGTGAATGCGTTTGTTTGTTTTTGTTTGTGTATTTTATAAGTTTTTGAGCTACTTACCATGGTCATTTTCACTATAAATGTTTGTATCAATAAAGGGATATACACCGTTTAGTTTGTGTATTTTGTAACACTATTAGAGCCTATACAAAACGTCGGCAACGCAAGGGGGATGCGTCGCGGGTGCGCGCCAGCCGACTTGTAAGAAGGTCCCTTAGATATCAAGGTCCTTTAGGTGCTATACACTTAATTTTCACAGCACGTCCGGGTGCTTTGTATATCAAGTCGCTTAGAGAAAGAGTAGAGGTGAGGTCTCAGTTTGGGTGAATCACATTTTTTTACTTTTAAGAGCGTTCATAAAATTAATATTGAAAATCTACCTCAACGACGAGTTCTACTGTGTCTACCTACCAAGTGTTTCCATATTTTCTTTGAAATTTCGTATTCTTCTTGTACCAACGTTTCCGAGTGTTTTCATAAGTCGTTTCATGCCACTGAGGAATCTTATGAACAATCTTGTGGGACGAATAAGTTAAGAAATAATACCAGTATTTTTTGGTTCTGTCTCTTTCCTGGTTATGTTTTAAGCTTGGTTTTTTCTGCTGGTATTTTAATGTCTAATTTATTTACTTTTCCTGGGAGGAAAATTAGAGATAAGAGAAGATTACGTGTCGTTAGTCACTAACTTAAGCCCGTGTTGTGAATATGAAATGTTGGGACATTTTAAATTGGAAATAATAACAAGCTTGCTCCATCGTCGACCACATCGTCGCTTACCATCAGGTAAGATGGTAGTGGTCAAAAGATTGAACTAGTATTTTTTGGCGCTATCTCTTTACTGGTTATGTTTTACTCAGTTTTTTAGTTCTTGTATATTTTTTGTATAATTAATTTCCTTTTCCTGGATAAAGAATAAAAGACAAGAATAGATCAATCACTAACTTGAGCCCGTGTAAATATGAAAATTTGGTTTAGTTTTTTTTTGTTGTTTTTAAGATTGAAATGATTTTCGAACAGAATGTTCTGTTGTTAGAAATAATTATAAAAATCATCGGAATAACATTGATAACAATTCCCTATATCCACAATATCTAATTCTACGATCACGTAGTACAACAACAAAAAAACATTACTTAAAATTGTTCGTTTACAAGCAATTTACAGCTTCGCTCGATTATCTTTCTGGTAAATAACTAAATTGGACTCAAAAACCGCATTTCCTTTTGTACCAATCACCATTATAAAGGTCAGAAATTGTTCTCGGGTCTAATAACCTGACAATAATGCTGACTTCGCAGAAATGTAGCATGATTGTGTCCGTGACGAACAAAGATATTGTGCGAGGTAGAATTGACGTTATACGTACTTAATAAGTCTTGAATTTGACTCTTAATGGAAGAAAGGTGAAAATTCCAGTTAATCATAACATTAAATTATGTTTTACCACCTCTCTTTGCCACAAAGGACGCACTTAGCTCGAACAATGGCGTGCGGGAACACGGCCGCGGATGCCTTCAGTATAACACCCCCGCGTTATCTGACGCTCATCTATTCAAACCAAATGCATCGTGTAAGGAATAGAATAGAACGAAACGGAATAACCAATTGTTTTTGGTACAGCGCTTTATGCCTGTATGTACTACGTTTATGTCATAAAGTAAGGCAAATCCTATACAATATGTTTTGTATTCACGAAGTCGTTACAATATAATTAATAGAATATATACTTCTTTATATCTCACTGAATACTGAATCAACTCTCTGGCTTTGACAGCGGCAAAACTTGTAAGTACATAAAAAATGAATATTAAACTGTAAAAAAATTCAAAAAATCTCCAAAAGTCAGAAAGTAATGCACACTTAGTCATTTTTAATACGTTTGCTTAAAAAAATCACTTTACACTTGTAGACTCAAACACGGGGAACAAAGACACGGGCGATAAGTTCCACTTATTCGCAAAGCTTAAAAAAACCGACTTCACCGCTTACAATTTGGTTTTGGCTAAATCGATTTCGATAAAACTTATATGGGACCACCTCTGAAGTATATTCTAACAAATTATGAAAAAAGAAACATCAAAATCGATTCACAATTGGCGGAGACATCGCGTAACATAAATACAAAAAATAAGTACATTCTTATTGAGAACCTCCTTTTTGAAGTCGGTTGAAAAGGGGGAAGATGCTACGGGTTCTGATATATTATTACATATTATGTATTTTATTGGAATTTAATTTTGGTCCTTAGATCATACAAATAATAAAAAAACTTTTATGTCAGGCATAGTCTATAGTGAAATTTCAAATTATGCTCTTACCTTACAAAACTATGTCAGCTACAGATTGATATATTGGTACGAATAATTAAATGTTTAATTCCCATTCTATTTTATTTACCTCCGTCACAAGTCTGCGGTCATCAAACGGAGCCCTCGGTCCCTCTTTAATTGTGACTTCAATATTGTCATGTCGCGGGCCTGTGCCCTACCAACCAAGGAACAAATGGACTGTTCTACGTGAAAGTGGGTGAATTTTGAGTTATTTTCATTTGTAGATCCTGTTAGCGCTGTCAAGTTCTTGATTTGTAAGTTGTGTCTTTGCTAGCCCCCCTTGGTACGATTTTTGGGAAAGGACTTATTTCGAAAGACTTACGCAAAAACGCTTTCACACTTACAGCCCCACTAAGTTAGATGACTTGTGTCGTGGGTGCTGGTGATATTCACAACACACAGACCCAACCAGAACCAGAACCACAAATTACCCTTTGGGGAGAAAGAAAGAAAGAAAGAAAATACATTTATTTGACACTTAAAAGAACTAAACCATTTGAACTTGTGTAACGTTAGTATATATCAGTGTAATATATAGTGAGAGTGCTGCAAAAGAACACATCAACAAAGTGTATTACCCTTAAATAGAGACAATAAGAAAAGTGTTAATGGACACATTCTTAGTTTAGCAATGTAGCAGTTTAAGTTAAAGTTAAATTACTGATTAGCCATAGTTTGTGTAGATTGTAATTATAATAAGGCACTTTGTAAGAAGTACTCTAGAAGTAAAAAATAAATAAAAAAAATATTTGACATCATAGTAACTTAATATTAAATATATATATATACAATAATTGTTATGCCAAATAGGTTTAACTCAGCAATTATGTCGTGTTAGAAAAGAACTTGTGTTCCCGATGGAAATCGAACCCGATTCCTCTGCTTAGAAGACAAACGTGCACTCATCTAATGGACTAGCCAAAAGACAGTAAATCAAGAATAAAAGAACCAATGAATGAAAGAGAGAAGCAAAAGGCAAACAAGGAATAATAATAAAAGTTATAAAATTAATTGAATATGTTAGGTACTTGATATTTACCATGTATTCCGTTTATTTTGTTTCAGCTATTTCAGCAATAAAAATTTATACATTTACCCAGCCTAGATCTATGTGCCAATTACCTATATTTCCTAAAACTATACTTGAACTTAATACGTCATCCATTTATGGTTCAAATACCTCCAGTTCGCTCAAAGCGTTTTGCTTCTACGTTCATCATCCATACAGCGAAGAAGTGGAACTCATTGCCTGCGTCTTTGTTCCCTGAACGGTATAATCTGGGTGTCTTCAAGTCTAGAGTGAATAGGTACCTTCTAGGCAAGCATGTTCCATCTTAGGCCGCATCGTCACTTTCCATCAGGTAAGATAGCGGTCAAATGCTTGCCTATATAAAAAAAAAAACATCTACACATCAAACACCGAAAAAAACTAAATTAATTAATTAATATTCAGATTTTTGATTCGGTGTATAAAACAGGATTGTTTATTGATTTTATGTTAAGCAGATAATTATAAGAAAAGCATAATTTCGTCGCTTCAAGCAGGGCTTGAGTAGCTTAGCGGTTAAAACAAGGGTTTTTTTTTTCTAAATCTACTACATTACTCTTGTCCTTATATTATCACAATGTTAGTAAAGTTATTTCATAACAAAATGACACTATAAAATAAATCTAATTACAACTAACACAAACGCCCGTTTTAACTTAAATAGAATAAAAGAAGGGAAAAGCTATTTAGGGAACTCAACGAGGTCCTTTGTAATTGGACTTTTGCAGCCGAGATAAACGTTCCAAGTAGACTGAAAACTGGTGCATTTGGAGAAAACTCCTATCACAGGTTAGCGGGTTTTGAAAAAAAAACTATTGAGAGTGCGCTCAATTCACGATAGGACTTCAATTTAAAACTCAGATTATTTATTTCACTAAATGCTGGTACTTATTTGGCTCAACGTTTTTTACGTTTTTTTACATTAGCATTGCAATTCAGAGGGAATGCTAGCGCTACCTACTGGTTGTGGGCTTGAGCACCTAAGTACCTATAAGCTCGGTGGAGTACGCTTGATAACTTAGGTTTTTTTGCTTCATATAGTTTAATTTAGTTTTTGGGTGTCGGCAATTATCCTGAATTTTACTCAGTTTTCATTTAAATAATATTTATCTGAGGTTTGTAGGTGTATGTGTTTGAGTTAATGTATATTTGATATGAGGTATATTCGCAGTAGCTGAACGAATTTAAATTATATAGCACACTAATGTTTTAAATCAGAAAGTTTGTGTGTAAGTATGTTTGTTTTCTCTTTACACTGTAATGGTTGAACGGATTTAGATGAAATTTGGAATATACATAGCTTTTACCAAGGATTCTAATCTGATTAAAGTACCGAAGATAAAGCGGTGAAGTCGGTTTTTTTTTAGGCTTTGCTTGCGTTTGATTATTATCTAAATGAACGGATTGTAACAGCTGGACTAGTTTATATTAGCCAAGTTATATTAGCTACTCGTTGGTGGTACTTTAAGTAGCGAGAGTCGTACATGAGACTTGATATACAAAGCGACCGAGGCGCGTGTTTAAGGCACGTATACAGGGCGCGTGCCCTGTACCACCGTCATAAGGAAAAAAGACGTAACTGACATTTTTGTCAAAATTGAGTTTAGGTACATCAAAAATGTCTTTGTTATTTAGAATAAAATATGTTATGACTTGTAGCAGATATGTCTAAATTAAAAGTGAGATTTAGTAGGTTGCATTTGAATATTTTGAAATAAAAATATAATATTATTTTATTATATATATTAATATTTAAGTGAATGTAATTCTTTATGAGAAATAAATGATCTTTAACCTCAATAGTAGATGCGTCTATTTTTCCTGGTTCCGATAATGTATATAACTTAGTTTTGTCAAAAATGCAACTGTTTTTCATTATGACAGTAATATACAAAACGGCAGCGCGGCTCGGGCGCTTTGTATGTCAAGGTCCCTTCCTCACCATACGATCAACCTTCACAGCGCCCGGGGTGCGCGCCTCGGGCGTTTTATTTATCATGTCCCTAATAATATTATAGTTGATCTTTCCTAAATTTATCAAGCGAAGCGAGATCTTTAAGTTGACCTGCTTCAGCACATTGTTCGTCCGTCCGTCTGTCTGTCAGAGGTCTTGCGTCTAAACCACGCAAGCAAATAACTTTAAATTCTTAGAGAATATGTAAAGCTGTGGCCCAAAGCCAAAAATGCTTGTTTAAATTATATAAATGGAAATATTAAGAGGGCACCCTTACGTGTATTTGGGAAGCAAAATAATATTTAATTTTTGGTGTGATGAGTAAAAAAACCGCTTTTAAAAAAATCTGTATGGGAAAATTGCTATTTGGTAGCTTAGCAAAGTCTGTATTAGTGATTTATTGAGACCTATTTAGTCCCGTGACTAAAAAAATAACAATAATTAATTTCCATATAAAAACTACGAAAGCAAACCATATTCAGAATATTTTCAACGTTAGTGCGCAACAACCATTCCCAAAACTGAGAATTTATTACAATCTATCATTCTATATTCCCATGTAGCTGACGTAGTGCAAACCAACAACGTAGTTAAATGACTTTCCATAACATATCCACAGGGACTGAAAGCGGAACATTACCGGATTCACATCACATAATTGTAACTATTAATCTTCAAACAATTCTCAAAGGGCAATATACCGGTTTGAGGCAGAATCAGAATCAGAAAATAATATATTGTTTTTATAATTATTTATATTATAATTTATTATTGTTATACTCATACACTCTTTAAAATGTAGTTTTCTTACGACGTCCAACTCTATTGCGTGATTCCTTTCCATCCAAAGGTTTTCTACCTCGAGAGATTGCTTTTAGCTATAAGACCGCCTATTGTAACACTTTTTTATAAACAATTATTTTCTGTTTTGATTTTTGCCAAGATTAAGGTGTTCAATAAATAGTTTATCTATCTATCTATAGGTCAAGTTATTATCAAATCTTTTTAGCTATAGTCGTTTACTTACATTTTTACTACATAACACCTAGTACATGATTTTCTTTTTTAAATTAATGTGTTAAAAATGCATGGAAAATTCAAAATAGCAAAAAGCAATTGGCTAGACTGATTTGTGACGGTAATATCCCGATTTTTGATGTCAATGAATAAACACATTTCTTTTACGGCATCCATGATTTGCTCATGGACGCTACAGAAAGAACATCAAAATGGACGGGTATAATATTTCGTGATACTGATTGCAATTTCGTATAGATAAGGTTTTTTTAATATTTTTTTTCTTCCTACAATGTACTAGCGTTAAATATTTTTTAAAATGCTTTTATTCTCACAGCCCCACACTTAGTTCAAAGACTTGTGTCGTGGGTGCCGGAAACATTCACATCACACACTCAATCACACCCTGAACTAGACGAACCAACTTCCCTTGAGATCAAAATTTGCATTTTTATCCGGAATCGAACTCGATAACAGCTACTTAAAAGGCAGACGCGCTACCATGTACGTTACCGGACACTTTAAAATTTAGGGGAAAGTAAATTTTGTATTTATACATACACATTTTTTGGTGTGTTCAAGTGGATTTTAAAATGTTAAGATTCATAATTCGTTGCGATAAATAATGTTTTTTTTTTTACTTAAGCAGGTGAAGTCGAGTGGAACAATGACTAGTAGCAGTATAAATATAAAATTTACTTTCCTCTAAATTGTGTGTGTGAAGTCGCAGGGAACAATGTTGGAAACATTGTTGAGTTCAAGATTGTAATTGATTGTAATGGATGTATATAATATAAAGACTGTACTCCAAAAATGCTATTACTATCAAATACCGGTTTACATTTATCACATACCGCTTATTTGCTTTATTGATATTTTAGATTAATCGGTCCTTTTCTATCCGAAGCTAGGGTGACTATGACAAATGCACGAGTTCCGTATATCGCCGAAAATGGCTTTTTGCGACACTAACAATAACGTTGGGTATTCATCATCATACGTCAAGAGATCACAATTGTATGAAATACGAGTATTTGGCTGGATGTCAGAAGCATGATATTTTTTGAGCCCAGATATTTTCGAAGCTGTTCTTATTGTTTACATACAAATAAAATCCTTTTGCAGGTTTTTTTTTTGCTTGATTTGCAAGCATTTGACCGCAAAACGCCCAGATTGCACAGTTTAGAGAACAAAGACGCAGGCAATGAGTTCCACTCCTTCGTTGTATGATATACGTAGAAGCGAAATGCTTCGAGCGAACTGGAGGTATGTCAACCATAAATATATGACGTTTGACAGTTTGTCTTGTTATTAGATGGTAAAAAGGGCATGGAGGATTATATCATGTAGGTAATTTCTGAGCACACTCTCCAAAATGTAACCGATAGAATACCGATAGGCTTGCTACCTTACTATCGCCTATGAGTCTTTTGGCTCGCCGGTCAATAGGCTTAAGAGCTTTTAGTAGGTACTTATCGGATCCATCCCAAAGATGGCCACAGTACTCCATACACGATCGGACTTGAGCTTGATATAAAATGAAAACCTGCCCCGGTATGAAGTTCTGCCTGGCCTTAGCAAGAATACACAGCTTCCTAGCAGATAGTTGAGCTCTGACTTCGATAAAAGTGCCGTAGTTGAGATTTAATTTTTAGGTAACACCAAGTAACTCAAGCTTATTAGATACCAAGTAGCTTGAGCTACTTGGCAACATGAACAACCTTTCAAGATGTGCCAATGCACATCTTGAAAGTTTGTTAATTTCAGCTAAGCGGTACCCTGATTTCATCACCATCATCATCACCCTATTTTTGTCCACTGCTGAGCATAGGGCTCAAATGAATGCCACTGAGCCCGGTCTTCTGCTCTTCGCATCCAGTTTCTGCCAACCTCCTTTCGAAGGTCGTTGCTTCACCTGGCCGACTGGCGGCCTGTGTGCGTATGTAAATTGTATCTGTTAGGTATTTAAGGCAAGACGCCCTCTTATTATCAGAAAAAATGCTATTTCTTACCACTTTAAGGCAGATGTTACGAGAAGGATCGTTGTATTTTATCAAACGTAATAATAAAATACGTGATGCTTCCTTTTCATTAAAATTATATACAAGTATCTCAAGCGAACTCCATGCCAGAGTCTATGTCCCCGATCCAGTACAATCTAGTACGTAGCTGTCTATGTTTAATCGGGCGCATCATCACTTTCCATCACGTGAGATTGTGGTCAAATGCTAGCTTATCGGGAAAAAAAAACGTAATTACAGTGTCTGTAGCAATGACTTAAAAGGTTATCTGCGAAATATTGTTAGGTTAGTGACAGTTCGACTCTAGAATAGGACATTAAATACAGCTCAACCTTGATCCATCTGAACCTCGAGCGAAGTCGCGGGTCACCAATTTTTGTTAAAAGCCTCAGTCGTAAATTGTAGGTTATAAACCTTCAACATCTACTTACCTCATTATCGTGCGACAGGAACCATAAACTCCACAAAACACGGGGCAAAAAGCTCGTAAAGGCTACATCGTTTCTCTTCAACAGCCAGGTAAAAACTTAATAAACGTTTAGAGCAACAGTTAAGCGCTCATCAAAGTATTCATCGCTGCTCGTGAGCTCTAAAGATGTGATAAACAAATACATCACTAAATACAAATACTTTCGCACTCACAGCCCCATACTAACTTCAATGACTTGTGTCGTGGGCGCCGGAAACATTCACATCAGACATACACACTCGTACCCAGAACGAGAAGCACAAATATCAGAAGGAGAGAAAGCTTGTGCCTTAACTGGGAAAACCACCTGATACCCGCTGCATGTCATGGGCCCCAAAGCGGCACTCATGAAAGTTAATGACTCTACTGCCAGTTTCGCAAAATAACAGCCTTCCGAAAAGAACTTGGCAAGAAACTCGGCGACACATTTTTTCATCACTAATACAGGAATAATATTAACCTGCCAGAAAGCGCTTGTGCAGTTTGCCTCCATAAAAAGCAAACGCACTCTCAATTAAGCAAACGGACAGTTCTAAACACCACAACATGATAGCACAAACAAGATTTAAAACAGCTAACTGTTTTACTTACATCTTTAGCTGCATCTTCAGGTGGCGGCAGTTGAACCAGTTGGGAATTAGTCCCAACAGGCAACCTGTCTCTATTTGGATTATCTTCCGGTACACAGACCACATTTTGACCAAACAGTCCTCGCCGGCGAGGACGTAGATTCTCTCGTCATGTCTCTCCAAATCAATCAAAATCTATCTAATCGAACTTTTCGTATTCATAGGGCCCATTATCAATGGTACTCTCATGTACCGGGACGTTTCTCTCCCCTGTCTTAGCAACGGTCTAAGCCGAGGCTCGCACCTCCTAGGTGGCCCTTGTGCTAGTTGCACCCTCTCTTTTGCGGCGGAGCGCCTATTGCGCGCTCCTGCCCGGTGACGCTGCAGAGGCTACACACAGCCAGCAACATGTAGAACATGCGAAAAAAAAGTCTCTATTTGGAGACAGTTTTGTGGCCGTTGGGGATATATCAGTAAATCACAAAGCTTCTTAGAGTAGGACGGATACGAAATAAACACGAACCCGGAGAGTTGAAATTCAGGCAGTAAATAGGATAACCAAGCGTTGGAAGCGCAAGAAACCTTGTCTGCTCTATTTAAAGGTCAACAGTTAAATATCAACTGGATTAGCAGAGGAGTTTCTGAGCAATGTACCAATAACTGAAGCCGAAAGGGTTGGTTGGAATAACTAAGTCTTGCATATCATTATCCCACACGTGTTATGATAAGACCGAGCCGTGATAAGCCGTTACAAGCGCTATGACCACGACACTTCTTTGGTCATCGTGATCACGGTATTTGGGACAATTCCGAAATATAAACCAAAATCAAAATGTTCATAGCAATTATTCCGTATCAAATTTGTTTGTTTTTTTTTCATGTTTGATAGGTAAGAATTTGGCCGCTATCTCACCTGATGGAAAGTGATGATGCGGTGGAAAATGAAGCATGCTTACCTATTCACTCTAGACTTGAAGACTCCTGCTCTCCGCTTTGGACTATATTGACATATAGTTTTATACAATACACTATTCTTGGCATTATGACAAAAGAAAAGGTGCGACTTACTGGAGCGAATGATTATGAGCTAGCTCATAGACAGCTATCTGTCTACAAAGTTTTAACACATTTTACTAATTAAAATCGCTTAATCAAAGCTTAATTACTATGCTCTTCGTGAAACTTTTCAGTCTTCAGCGTTTATTGCAAAAGGTTCTCAATTGCTTATTTAGCTGAAACTACAATAAAATACAAAAATTAATGAAAAAAAAAAACAACAAGATGTGTCGTAAGGACACACGATAGACGTAAAACTTTTGTATTACAGGGAAACATTTAATTATTCATCAGTGTTTTTACGTCCGACAAAAAGGTTGCGGATCAGAATTTCAAAGCCCTCCGATAAAAACAAACAAACAAACGCTTTCACACTCACAGACCCACACTAAGTTCAAAGACTTGTATCGTGGGTGCCGGAAACATTCACATCACACACACATTACACCCAGAACCAGAAGCACAGATATTCCATGGGAAAGAATTTGTGCTCCTGCCGGGAATCGAACCCAGGACCCACGGCGCAGAGGGCGGACACCCGTCCACTGCGCCAACTGAGTCTTCAATTGAAAAAGTTTCAATTAAAAAAAATGGTTTAGGAACTTTTTGATTTTGAACGTTTTGACCGATTGATTAATCTTTGACACAAGAGATTGATTTTTTTCTCAAGTGAAAACTATATTCCATTTTAGGAATTTATAGGTTTGCGGCATTTCAGAAAAACCGGTTCATCCTTACTTTGTGCTTAAGTTTTTGTAACGTATGCTTAGAAAACTTTTGAAATTAATTTGACAGTTATTAAGTAAGTTACGGCTCACAAGACAAGGTTACAGCTTAAGTTTATGTGGAGATAATATTCCAAATTTGCCTTATTGAGTTTTAAGTCAATGACATAATTATTATAGTTACATATTAGTTTATTTAAACATAAACGCTTTCAGATTCATAACCCCACACAAGTTCGATGACATTTGTCGTGGGTGTCGAAAATATTGATATCATACACACAATTACACCCATAACCAGAGACAGTAATTTACCTTAGATAGAAAACTTGTTTCTACCGGGAATCGAACCCGATGCCCGCTATTTGGAAGACGGACTCGCACCCAACTAAGCCAACGGTCAGTTCATCACATTCAGGTTTATAACGTGATACTTAATCAAGATTAGTTTTAATTTCAAATTATATGTTTTTCTAGCCTTATCAAAGTAGATGTATTTTCAAATATAAACTCATTCATAATTTTCAAATTAATAATATTACTATGGGGACACTTTTGTTTCTGTTTCTGGGTGTGATTTGCGCGTCATATATTTGACCGAGCGAGAAGAGCGAGCGAAACGTTTCAGCTTGGGCAAAATTTCTTTCGTATGTCCGGCGAATTTCCGGTTGTTCTCCTCTACAGATCGCAGTTCTCAACCGATTCTCGTGAAATTTTGAAAGCAGTTTCGACAAATATATAGGTAGATATTTCTTGCTGATTTAGTTTTTAGATTTTTTTCCTGATCTATGGCTAGAACAACCTTCCCAATGCACACGTTGTTTTTATTTGTATGATAGATAGGCAAGCATTTTACCACTATCTAAACTGATGGAAAGTGAAGATGCGGCCGAAGATGTGACACGCTTAGAATATACCTATTCACTCTAGGGTTTAAGACACCCAGTTTGTACTGTTCGGGAAACAAAGACGCAGGCAATGAGTTCCACTCCCTCGCTGTACGGGTGGTAAACGTAGAAGCAAAACGCTTCGAGCGAACCGGAGGTATGTCAACCTTATAAGGAAGACATTATTATCATCATCATCTCAGCCGCAAGAAGTCCACTGCTGGATATAGGCCTCCCCCAAAGATCTCCAAAATGAACGGTTGTTAGCGGCCTGCATCCAGCGTCTTCCTGCGACCTTTTCTATGTCGTCCGTCCACCTTGTCGGCGGTCTTCCAACACTGCGCTTGCCAGTCCGTGGCCTCCATTCCAGAACTTTTCGGCCCCATCGGCCATCCGTTCTACGTACTATGTGCCCTGCCCATTGCCACTTCAACTTGCTAACCCGCCGGGCTATGTCGGTGACTTTCGTTCGTCTACGGATCTCCTCATTCCTGATTCGATCTCGTAGAGAAACCCCGAGCATAGCCCTTTCCATGGCTCGTTGTATGACTTTGAGCTTATTTATAAGGCCCACAGTAAGAGGCCAAGTTTCAGTACCATATGTCATCACTCCTGACATGATGAAAACAGTGGTTGTGCCTATAGTTAAAAATAAAACGGGTGACTTGGCCGACAGAAGTAACTATAGACCAATCTCTTTGGCAACAATAGTAGCTAAAGTGTTTGACGGCCTGCTTGACACACAGCTTAACAAATATCTAGTCCTGCACGACAATCAGTTTGGGTTTAGGCCCAAACTTTCCACAGAGAGTGCAATACTGTGTCTCAAGCACGTCGTCAGATACTATACAGATCGTAATACTCCCATACACGCATGTTTTCTTGATCTGTCCAAGGCTTTTGACCTGGTTTCTTATGGTATCCTGTGGGAGAAGATGGAAAGCTTAAACTTGCCCCCAGAGGTGACCAGCATTTTTAAATACTGGTATAGAAACCAGGTCAACGTTGTCAAATGGTCAGGTGCGATGTCTGAACCATATCAACTGGAATGTGGGGTAAGGCAGGGGGGGTTGACATCTCCATCTTTGTTCAACCTTTATATGAACGCCCTGATCGTGAAGCTCAGCAACCAACATGTCGGCTGCCACCTCAATACAGTCTGTGTGAATAACTTTAGTTACGCAGACGACATGGTGTTGCTGAGCGCTTCGGTCTGTGGGCTTAGAAAGTTAGTGCATGTCTGTGAGGAGTATGCCATTGGTCACGGCCTAAAATATAACGTGACAAAAAGTCAGTGTATGGTGTTTGAGGCAGGTTCAAAACGGCCCAAAACTGTTCCGCCCGTTTACCTAAATGGAGTTCCACTAGAAAGGGTGGAACAGTTTAAATATCTTGGCCACATTGTCACAAATGACCTCAGGGACGACGCTGATATAGAGCGGGAGAGGCGGGCCTTGTGCGTACGGGCAAACATGCTTGCTCGTAGATTTGCACGATGTTCGGAGGAGGTGAAGGTTACTCTCTTTCGAGCGTACTGCACTTCCCTCTACACGTGCAGTCTGTGGGCAAGGTATACGCGTTCGGCGTACAATGCTCTTCGCGTCCAATTTAATAACGCGTTCAGGGCGATGATGGGGCTGCCCCGATACTGCAGCGCCTCAGGTATGTTTGCGCAGGCTCGCGTGGACTGCTTTCACGCGACCATGCGCAAGCGTGCCGCGTCCCTGGTGCGCAGGGTGCGGGCCAGTGCCAACATCGTCCTGGCGATGATT
The DNA here is from genome assembly GCA_948107665.1 of Lomographa bimaculata. Classification (NCBI taxonomy): domain Eukaryota; kingdom Metazoa; phylum Arthropoda; class Insecta; order Lepidoptera; family Geometridae; genus Lomographa; species Lomographa bimaculata. The sequence goes on from OX403595.1 coordinate 18,321,219, forward strand.
GCGGACCGGGTCTACTGTCCTTTTATGAGGCAGTGCTCGCTACACCATAATTAGTCAGTAATAAGTGTAATTTGTATGTGTGTCATTTTTAATTTTATTTTCTTATATCAACATATTCCATTTGTTTCTTTAATAATATTAATGTTTCGATTATTTAATTTCAATTTAATTTAATTTTGTTAATTTGTCTTGTCCTTTTAATATCTAATAATTTGTGTGTTATCTAATAATTTTGTTTATTGTGTCGTAAAATTATGAGTCCTTGTTACTTGAAATAAATGATTATTATTATTATTATTATTATTATTATCACTGGTAACACACACTGGTCAAAGACTTTCGTCTTGAGGCATTGAGGTATATTGGACGAAAAGACATTGCGAAGTTTCCCGAACGCTGCCCAGCCGAGTTGGATTCGACGATTGACCTCTTTCTCGAAGTTGGACCTACCTAGTTGGACCGTTTGTCCTAGGTAAACGTACTTGTCAACAACTTCGAGCATCGAGTTCCCAAGTGATACTGGAGTGGGCACAACATGGACGTTCGACATAATCTTCGTCTTGTCCATGTTCATGTTAAGGCCCACCCGTTGGGAAACTCGATTGAGGCCTTCGAGCATTGTGCTGAGATCTTCCATCGATTCTGCCATGACCACGATATCGTCGGCAAATCGAAGGTGAGTGATGTACTCGCCGTTGATATTGATGCCGAGCCCTTTCCACTCCAGAAGTTTGAAGGCATCTTCCAACGCGGCAGTGAACAGTTTCGGAGAAATGACGTCTCCCTGTCTCACGCCTCTTTGTAGTGGAATCGCCCTCGAACTCTGTTCCTGTACTCGGACCGACATGGTGGCGTTATTGTACAAACACTTCAGCACTTCGATATACCGATAGTCAATATGGCATCGCTGGAGAGACTCAAGCACCGCCCACGTTTCGATCGAATCGAAGGCTTTCTCATAGTCCACAAACGCTAAGCATAATGGCAAGTTATACTCCTCAGTCTTCTGTATTACTTGCCGCAGCGTATGTATGTGGTCTATGGTACTATAGCCTTTTCGGAAACCGGCTTGTTCGGGAGGCTGAAAGTCATCAAACCTACGACTGAGACGGTTCGTGATGACCCTCGAAAACAGCTTATAAACATGGCTCAGAAGCGTGATGGGTCTGTAGTTCTTCAGCAAAGTATTATCACCTTTCTTGAAGAACGGCACCACCACGCCTCTGTTCCATGCTTCTGGCGTAGTACCTCCGAGTAACGCGGAATTGAAGAGCTTTTGGAGGACTTTGAGTACCGGTATTCCACCCGCTCTCAAAAGCTCAGATGTGATTCCATCATCACCCGGCGCCTTGTTGTCTTTCAGCTGTTTGAGGGCCATCCTAATCTCATATAGGCTGATGTCCGGGATATCTTCGGTATAGTGTCGGGTCAGCTTGGCTCTTGGGTCTTTGGCCGAGCTGGTAACGGGTTTAGCGACGTTTTACATTATTATCAAATAAAGATAATTCATACAATCACCTACCAGGCAAGCAGCACCGCGCAAGAGGTGTTGTAGATAAACGTGCAGTTATTGCGCGTGGAATAGGCGCTGGCGTGCGAGATAGCGAGAATTACCGCTATCTTTGTTATGGTGCCCTGGTAATCTCACCTGTGCGAGTGTAGGTTGTTAAGACTCAAATGGGATGCTTTGTGTAATTTTGAATTTGCAGCAATTAAATGTTACGTTTATATTATATTATACGTTAGTATTAGTAAGCTTTAATTTACTGGGTTTTTTTTATATTATAACATCATTTATTTTTTGTAATACTCTACAAAATAGAGATCTTTTACGATGCATTGTCGATCGCTGTAGAATAATTCGTGTAACTTTGGTATTCTCATTTGTTTTTTTTTTGTCAAATATAATAAATTATTTACACATCATGTAAATAAAAATGCATTTTACTATTTGTAATTTGAATATTATTACAGCCAATATCTTAAATCAAGTTAGAAATATATTCATTTGATTTGGTACAAAACCACATCATACTAAGGAAATATATATATTTTATTGTCAATTGCCGGCTAAGGCAAAACGTATTAGCATTGCAATTCAGAGAGGCAATGCCGCCAGCATGATGGGAACGCTACCCACTGGTAGTGGGCTTGAGCACTTGAGTTACCTATAAGCTCGATGTCTTGTAGGTAACTTTAGTTCTTTGCTGTACATAGTTTTAGTTTAGTTTTAGGAAATATAGGCAATAGGCAAAACTAAATTTGTACGCCTTTTTAGACAAAAACATGTAAATCTAATTGTTATCAACCTGCATGCATATTTTGACATAAAATGTGTACGTAAACGCTTGTTTTTAGAAATAAAATTAACTTTAACTTTATTTCTATTGGGTTCCCACTTATATAGATTTGTAGCTAAACAATGTAACCTTACGTCACAATATGTTCAATGAGTCCGTAGCACGTAGCACTCGTAGCAGTTACTTACTATTTTAGCTATAATTGTAGCAGCTGCCTACGAGGTGCCATAGTTTACATGACAGTTGCTACTAAACTGTCTACGTCACATTTACCAGTTGAATTAAAAATAGTTTTTTTTGCTACCCGGTTCTGATACCCGGTATGGCTGTAATTATGCGAATCTGGCAGTAATGTCATTAACTTTCATGAGTGCCTCTTTAGGGCCCATGTGAATAAATGATTTTGATTTTGATTTCAGAATACCTCCTGCAAGATTATACACTACTACTCCATCATCCTTTACATTAACCGTAAAAACAACGCGCACCCAATCCACTCAAGAACCAACCTATTTACTAAAATAAGGATAAAAAAGACAAAGAGTGAAGTTGTATTTTACTAACCTATGCTGAAATAATTTTTGAATAACTTGGAAAAAGCATAAAATAAACATTACAAAGCATAATTGAAAAGCAGCGTAAAAACAAAGTGTATGCGGGTGACAATACGTCCGCTCATCATAATAGAGTAATAGAGGAGCGTGGGGAAAAGTGGAGCAGTGTGGCATTCGCGTCAAGGGCAAACATGTAGATACCAATTAAAATAAAAAACTAAAATATCAATCGAAGCTTAAAAATACCGACTTCACCACTTTATCTTAGGAACTCTTGATCAGATTAAATGAACTTTTATTTACGCATTATTGAGGCTAACTGATCAAGGTCAGATCTTGATTAAATTTAAATGGGATCACACGCAATGCAACAGCTTTCAAATAAAAAATAATATTCAACATCGGTTCACCTAGAAAAAAGTAATAATAAACACACATAAAAATTTTACTTGGATGTTTTTTTTCGTAAATGACGTTTTCTAAAAATGAAACCTACCTAGATCGATTTATCGCCCCCGAAACCCCGTTTCATGAAAATCGTTAGAGGTGTTTCCGAGATTCAGATTAAATAGACAATGGCCTCGATTCTGATGTCACACACTAAATGAAATTTAAACTATTCCTGTCTTTTACAAAATAGGAACACAAGACAGAGATAGCATACTGCTGTGCTGTCAAGTTAGTCAGAACTTAGATGTCTATGCAAGCTTAGTCGAGTATGTGTTGTATTGGTGTTAACTAAAAACAAGCGCCTTTCTGCTTCTGCTGTTCATATTTTAATTGATAAACTAGCGTGACAGCATTAAAACGCATGCTATCTCTGTCTTGTGTTTTATTTTGTAAGAGACAGGGATAGTTAAAATTTAATTTAGAGAGTGTACATCAGAATCGAGGCCATTATTTATAAAATTGCTCGAATAAAGGTTTTTAAATCGGTTAAAAAGTATTTTTGGACCCTCGAGAGTTCCAATCGAGAGGTTGGTGGGTATATGGAATTAATTTCCACGATCCTATTTAAAATTTTGTAACTGACTTGTATGAGCCTTAACAAGAGATAAGAAATTAATGTTGCAAAACCGACCGTCCCAAGCGTTCAAGCGCAGTTAAGTTTACTTTAGTTTACCTTCGCAGACAGTAGCAACTTGTTCAAGACACTGCTTTTTAATGTTATAAATAAAACAGAATTTTGATAAATTAGAAATAACAATCAATATTATGATTGTTTTAATGATTTAAAACAAAGGAAATCATCATACATAAAGACAATAAATCAACTATTATTATGACAATAATTTACATTAATGAGTAACATAAATTATGGCATTAATGCGAGTTCTCCATAAGCACCACGCTGGCATAAAAACTCCCTAGGCGAGAAAAATGCTAAAAACTGAAAATGGAAATAGGTGGAAGTATACAGAAAATGCGTTGTCTTCTTCACACTTACTGCATTATGCTTTATTAAAAAAGGACAGGCCATAGCGTCCTTAGACGGGATGTGTATTTTTTTGTTAATTATAATGACTCCGATGCGTTTTATACGTTTTTTTGGTAATTAACGAAGTGAACCACATCCACAACGTTCTTACTTAATTGGGCTTAATTAGAGCGTGTTATTTGAAATTTAATAAAGTCTAGCGTGGTGTATTATGCGTTATAGTATTTACTAAGCAAAAAGAAGCATTCATGAAAGTAACTGTAATAGTTTATGAATCCATTGACCGGAGAACCAAAAGAGTCATTGGCAACAGTCGAGTTCAGGTTGCAAAGTCTCAGTCACCGATGAAAGGTATCGCTGACACTTTAGAGAGTTTGCTCAGGAATTACATGAGTTAATTCCTCCACCCATTTATGGGCAACATAAACATATGGAAGCGTTTTGGTTCTATGTTCATTATCCATACAGTGAAGGATTGGAACTCATTGCCTGCTTCTTTGATCCCCGAACGGAATAATCTGGGAGTCTTCGAGTATAGAGTGAATAGGTATCTTCTAGGCAAGCATGTTGCTTATCACTTTATATCAGGTGAGATGATGGTAAAATGCTTGCGTATCATGCATTGAAAAATCGCCAGATTCGCAAATCTACAGTCATCAAGAACCTGACAAGTAATCAGAGACGCTTTTTCATAACTTATTTTTTGTCGGGAAATACTATGTTGAAATGAACCGGCGATTACATACAATCCTTACTCTCGTCATTGTTTACAGATATGTACCAAGTTTTTCGATTTCTGGAAAGTGGTCAAACGTTTGCCTGTCTTGAATAAAAAAGAAACAAAAAGATAAATAGGATTGCTCTCAACTATTTTTGAAGACCCTTGAGAGATAATAACGTATACCGTAGTCCGTATATTTTTACAACCTAATTAACACAAATGAGATGATATTTTGGATAAAAATATTACGTTGCATGTTCACGAGTTATTTCGTAATGAAACATACTTAATGAAGCCATAAAAATACACAACTGGTAGATTATCATTCATCATGGAAATATTGCAAGAAACGTAATATACACGCTTCTGCTTGGTTCTATATTAATTCTTGATTGAACAGTTATATCTCATCCTATCCTTGATGCTGGCACTTATTTGGCTCTACGTATTAGATTGCAATTCAGAGAGGTAATGCCAGCCATGATGGGAACGCTACCCACTGGTAGTGGGCTTGAGCCCTTGAGTTACCTATAAGCTCGATGTCTTGTAGGCCCGTAGATAGTACAGGATATAATTTTGTACTATTGAAAAAAAAACCTACTATCCTCCATCTAATATTATAAATGCGAAAGTATGTGTGTGAATGTTTGTTACTATGTATCTTCGTAATGAATAAACCGATTTTGATGAAATTTATAATGTAGATACTTTAGGTTTCGAAAAAACACATAGGCTACTTTTCAACGGGATAAGCGCGGAAGATGCCCCGAGGCACATTTAGTTTAACATATTTAATGTCCAATCCGCAAAATGTCCAGTGGTCGCGGAACGTCCAATTCGCGGAATGTCAAATTCCTGGAATGTCCAATACGCGGAATGTCCAATCCGCGGATTATCCAATACGCGAAATGTCCAATACAGCAATGATGTATATGTGTGCATAGTTTCAAGAAAAGTGGAAAAAATACGCTACCGATTTTCTAGTCGGGTTCTTTTTGAGATGGCTTCTTGCAAATCTGGGTAACTAGAGTATTCACTTTCATGAGTGTATTCTTTTAGGCTCATGTGAATGAACAATTTTCAATTGAAATGCATTCAACAAAGGTAACATAGGTAAAGTTCATCTTAAAACGAATGACTACATTTTTTTTTTTTGGGCCAGGCTAGTGTTTTACCACTATCTCACCTGATGGTAAGTGACGATGTGATCGAAGCTGGTAAACACACTAGACCTGTAATATCGTCCGCGCTTATCCCGTTGAAAAGTAGCCTATGTGTTATTTCAAAATCTAAAGTATCTACATTATAAATTTAATCAAAATCGGTTTATTCATTACGAAGATACGTAGTAACAAACATTCACACACATACTTTCGCATTTACAATATTAGATGGAGGATAGTAGGTTTTCTTTTTCAATAGTACAAAATTATATCCTGTACTATAATATATAATACATTAATTAAAGGGTTGCATGGAGGCAAACTGCACAAGTACTTTCTGGCGACTACAAAATATAAATAATCTTGGGTTAATATAATACCTATATAAGTCATTTAAGAATGTTAAAAACATTAAAAATGCGTCGCTGAGTTTCTTGCTAGGTTCTTCACGCGCTGGCTGTAATTCTGCGTATCTGGCAGTAGAATCAAAAACAGGAGTGCACCTTTGAGGCCCATATGAAAAACTAAGGTTTTTTTTTTTTTTTTTTTTTTTTTTATTTGTGACAGGCTAGTGTTTGACCACTATCTCACTTGATGGTAAGTGACGATGTGATCGAAGCTCGTAAACACACTAGACCTGGAATACGCAGGTTTTTTTTTTTATGCATAATAGGCAAGCATTTGACCACCATCTCACCTGATGGAAAGTGACGATGCGGCCGATTTGCTGAAGATGTAACATGCTTGCCTAGAAGATACCTATTCACTCTTGACTTGAAGACTCCCAGATTATACCCCTCGGGGAACAATGACGCAGGCAATGAATTCCACGCCTTCGCTGTACGGATGATGAACGTAGAAGCAAAACGCTTCGAGCGAACTGGAGGTATGTCAACCATAAATGGGTGACGTTTGACAGTTTGTCTGGTTGTTAAATGGTAAAATGGGCATGGTGGAATTAACTCATGCAATTCCTGCGCACACTCTCCAAAATGCAAACGATAGAATACCGATAGACTTGCGACCATACGTCTGTGACCGAGGCTCTGCAATCTGGACTCAACAAGCTTATTATCGCCAATGAGTCTTTTTGCTCGTCGGTCAATAGACTCAAGACCTTCGAGCTGGTACTTAGCAGATCCATCCCAGAGATGGCAGCAGTACTCCATACACGATTTTTGATTTAATATAATTTTAGAAAAAACAAGGCAATTGGTCCGTAAGATAGACAATGAAACAAAAAGATCTTATAACATCCCATCAGCACTTACAATGAGTTACGCTCGCACGTCCACGCAAAATAATATAAATAATAAAAGCATTAGGTGGCAAAGATCCCCTTGCGAGAGTAATCACAACAAATGACACGGGGGAAGATTACCGGTGTCTGCACGTACAGTGCCCGCCCTGCAAATAACACATTTTTGAAATAATAAGAAAGAAGTATGATGATGGGAAACTCTTACTTGAAGCAACACGTGATCTAAATGCAGGCATATACTTCATCCAGCGGTTTACTATTGCAATAGGGGATATGCATAGGTTTTTTAAACATTATTATCCGCAACCAACGAGCATGTATGAAAAGACTCATGAATGTAGGAGAAGCAAAAGACGTGTGTCAGGATCGAAGCAGGTTGAGAGATGTGGTATCTGCCTACCCCAATGGGAAAGAGGCGTAACTATATGTATGTATATTATTATGTATGTTATAATATTATTATCTTATTGAAACGCTTTTTATTCAAGCTTTTTAATGTATAAAAAGCATCCATCTACCAATTATGAGCGAAAATCTCTCCTCGTTTAAAACTTTGGAATGTAAAAATAATGCGACCACAGTCGAAGTTGCGTACTCTGATTTTCAAGCAAACGTAAGCCGTGTAGTGTGTAGCAATAATGATAAGACATATTACATTGTTTTTGATCATAATAATTATGTATCCACGTTTTTATAGGTTTTGTTTAGTATGCTTATTTATTTCAGACTGTATAAGACCCGAAGTATATTTGTATGAAGGTCGATGACAAAAAATAAGTTTTCGTGTTTTTTATGTCAATGTCTTAGTTCTTGGACTCTGACGTCATAGAAAAAACGTCAAAATTGCCTAAACTTGATTGCATTATTTAATATTTATTTTGATATGAAAGGTCTCATATATCAACGAAATTATTCAACTAAAACATAAAAAAAAAATATTATATATTTTGGTAAATATGGTGAAATTTGATTGTTTCACCTGATGGAAAGCGAAAATGCAGTCGTCAATGGAGCGTGGCTGCCTAGAAAATACCTGTTTACTGAATTGAAGAGGCTTAAATTATTCTTATCGAGAAACAAGAAGGAAGGCAGTATGTTCCATTCCTTTTATTAAAACATATAACCCATTTTTATACCCGTCACTGTACAGGTAAGGCTTTACCCTACGTTTATTTGCTATATTCCCGTGACGTTGATTATGAACGATGTTGCTTTTTTATACACAACGCGTCTTATTGCGTTACAACCGCGTTACTTCTGCGTTACGGCAGCGTTACGTTTGCGTTACGTCGTTGTTACAGTGACGTGAGGGTTGCTTCTACTGTATAATAAAGGGTGTTAGAACGTGATATTGTCATATATCAGCAGAGCAGCTCTGCTCTATTTTTTTATGTGTAGTTCTTTTATTATGTTATCGTGTTAAACGAACCTGTGTTTATGTTCTAAGTATCTATGTGTTATATCAAACGCATTCACATTCACAGTCCCACGCTAATTTCAAAGACTTGTATCGTGGGTGCTAGAAACATTTACATCACACACACAATTAAACCCAGAACCAGAGCACATTTAAAGAACCTTTATTAAAAGCATGTTGACGCGTATTGTATAGTTATAATTAGGTTAAAAGTATTATTTTTTACAGCCCCATACCAAGTTCGATGACTTGTGTTGTGGGTGCCGGAAATTCACATCACGGACACAATCACACCGAAAACCAAAAAAAACAAATTATTTTGAGGAGATAACTATATGTAATAATTAAATGCAAGCAAAGCTTTAAAAAACCGACTTCACCGCTTTATCTTCGGAACCTTGATCAAATCTTGATCAAATTTAAATGGAACCAAAGGGAAAGCACCAGCTTTCAAACAAAAATAAATCATCAAAATTGGTTAGAGAAGTTATGAGGTAACACACATAAAAATAAATACAGTTGAATTGAGTACCTCCTACTTTTTTGTGAAGTCAGCAAAAAATGAATTCTTGAAGAGAGATCGCTCAATTTTTTCTTTGTCATATAGAAACCATTCAAATATAGTGAAAGGAAAAGTATTGCAGGATAAAAGATTAAACTTTAACATCCGGTTGGTACAATACATCCGGATGACAGAATTGGTATAAGTTCTTCACCGGGATAAAAGTCAAAAGAAATAACTAGTGAGATTTTAAACAATAAAAAACACCAATTTTACTGATCAAAACATAAAAATACGACCTATCACATCAGACTATCGCACTTTTGTTATGAACCCGATAGGAGTATTTAGTTTAAAGATGTTATAATAATAACTTTGGGCAAATTTTTTTTTTTTTTAGTTTAAATAATTTTAAGTAAATAGTTAAATTTTGAATGTATCAGTTGGACGAATTTTAATGTTGAAGTTTTGGTCGACCGAAGAATATAATTTTTATTTGTGGACAAAATCGCGACATAGGATGTTGTTTTGTCTCTTTTTATATATAAGATCTATATTGACATTTTTGTGTGCAACAAACAAAGATTGTAAAAAAATCGAAATGTTTTACTTAAATTAAAATTGGTGAATAGTGAAATACATTCAAAACAAATCGGATAAACCATCAAGTTAAGCATTAAAGTAATCTGTGGCATGTTCAAATTCAGCACTAGACCCTTGCAAGCTATCCCAGATTACTGTAGTGACGTCACTGCCTTATCCGGCTAAGATCTGGGCACACCCAGCTTATCCCCGCAGTTTTTTTCCCTCAAGGAAAATCCTCTTGGGTTTAGGGATGTGGTATAACATTATCGATATTTTTGTGGTATTTTTTATTACGGTATATTTTAACAACACCTTATTTATAGTTATCAGATTATCACAAGATTAATGTTAAGGAACGAAATAACTGGTTATTATTTGTTTTTTTTTATGTTTTTGAGAGAAGAGACGAGCAAATCGCCCGTCTGATGTTAAGCGTCACGCTTGTCTATTACAGTTCAGTGGCTCACAAAGTTGTTGTAAATATTTGGAATATTATCTTAACACCTAAAACTAACGACAAATAAAACTAACGATAAATAATTGCTAAAATACAAACACTTACACAGCTACGTTCTAAATAAATGGTAATTTATTTGAATTAAAAAAAGAGACAAACTATAGGTCAAATAGATAACTATAGGAAGACCACAACACATATTTTTTATTAACAGAACTAGCTATAATACTGTCGTAAATTACACCACTTATTTCAGAGTACATTTTCTAATCTCTGTCAATTTGTCAACAAGACATCTTAGTTATAGGTTACAATAAGACAGGTTAGTTATAGGTTAGTTTAGAAAGATGTGTAAGTAAATATTTTAAATAAATAGGGTGCGTCGTAAAGACACAAGATAGAAGTGAAACTTTCGTATTACAGAAAAAATTTTTTAACTATTCGTCACAGGATTTACCCCACCATTTTTCTTTACACAAAAAGGTCGCAGATCAAATTCCAAAGACACCTCATAATAAGTTTCAATTCAAAAATAGTAATCGTTAATTCGTGTGTTTATAGTGTGAACATGTTCTATATATATAAAAACTACACAGTTTTACAATAAATGCTATTCTTATGTAAGTGACAGTGTACAATAAAATTAAGTATCGACATATCGATAAACTTAAAACCTATGAGCTCAACTCTATTACAAGGAAAATATCTTCCAAAAATCTCGCATATAGTCGTCACACATTTGAAGTGACGTTAGAGAATCATAATTTCAAATGCGCGGTGTGTCGCGCGTGTTAAATTTTGTTATCACACGTATTTGCAATCTGTTATTATGGTAGCGTTGTTTGAGGACTTGAGTTATTTACGGAATTAACTGTACGGACGTGGAAAGTGATGTAACAATTCCTAATTTAAATTCAAAGTTTGTCGTTTGTTTAGAACGAGATTTATGAAAACTTTTACTGTTCTGTTCAGAATAGGCTAGATCCTTAATAATTATAATTAGTCCGGCATTTACATTATAAAAATATTGGACATGTATTTTTTTATCAGATTTTGGAGATATAAGGTAAAGGCTCCTATTACAGAGGTACTCAAAATCGACTCCCATTACGGAGGCATTTTTATTTTCGTATATTATTCTCGTTTAAGTAAATTTAGATACACCAAAATGGAGTCTATCCATTCATAGTCTTTTACTTCATCACATACCGGACGTCCGGAAATGTAACACAGAGGCAAGTCACAAAAATCAAACAGTTACTGTCACGGCGGCGATACGGCCGGGTGTTTCATACAAACGCGGGGCGACGTACGTAAGTGCATTGATATTTAATATCTAAGTTTTTTATATCAATATGCCGTTCAAGTGTGTGTATATGTCATTTGTAGATTTTGTCTATCATTTTACTAACTATATTTTTAGGTTTTATCCTATTTGCAACTGTTTTTATATATAAAAAATAAAAAACAAAACCACGCCGTAATAGGATAAGAATTTTAAAGGTTAGTCCCAATACGGATGTATCATCCGTATTAGGATAAATACTGTATTATATTTATTTGCTTATAACTTTCAATATAATAATGTATTTACTTAGTTCTAAGTTGACTTGAAATAATGTTCAATACCACAAACTAAAAACCAATTTCTGCGGTATGATTTATCCTCTAGAAACCCTATTTAAATATGAAAACTGTTGAGTGTAAAATGAAGGTTTATTAGAAAGGTAAAAAAAAGAAGGTGTATTTTAGTCCATCAAAAAGCAGTCATCTGTATAGTCGTTGACTTGAGTCTTACATACCTTAACCAAAATACTATTGTCGATCGACTAAGTTACCTTCATTGTTTATGTATCGAAATTTTGATGGGTCAGAATAAGGATTATTAAAACACAAACAGTTCTCCTATTAAGGAGGTAGGAATTTGAGGTACCTCCGTGATAGGCTCTATGAGCTCCTAAGGCGGTGGGCATGCCTCCGTAACAGGAATTTCATAGTACCTATTATGGAGTAACAAAATGCATTTTTTAGGGTTCCATACAAACAACATATAACGATTCGTTCTCTGTTTAATGGGAATTTGGCACCAAATACCCTTTGGCACCAAATTCGGGAAATCATAGCCAATTATTTTCCGAATTTGTATGAAAAAAGTAATACCTCAGAATTTAGAAATGTTATTTTTATGCTGTTAATTTTGATAATCAGAACCATCTCACGAGGGGTTTATGGTATTAAACACATAACCCTGTATATATAAAAGTGTTGTTTTTATAAAAAACATTAAGTTCCTATTAGTTAAAGGGAGTTAATTCAGTTAATTTTGATATCGTTGTATTTTTTATTGGTTTTTGATGCTATAAGCATAAATTTTTGTATAAAAATAATGGCTAAGAGTGTTGTTTTTGTACCCGACATTGTTTATTAAGTAATAAAGTTGATTCTTCATAAAACTTAACACATGCTTTTTTATACCATAAAACTAGCAAGCACCCAGCGGTTTCACTCTCGTTATTCCCGACCCCGTGGGAATATTACGAAAAACAATTTTACTATGTTCACACACAAGTCATATATAAGCTAGTCATCTATTTACCAAAGTTTCATTCAAATCAGTTAGACACTTATAGCCTGAAAACATTAAAAACATATTAACATAGTCCAATTCGCATTTATAATTGGTTAGAAAAGATATTAATTATTTTACGGAACCACAATACATTTAACTACCTTACCATCCGAATTAGGAGCCGATTACCGCCGTAATTGGCTTGAACCTTAATCAAACCTCCGTAATAGGGAAATTCGACTTGAGAACTAAAATATTTTTTATAAATTATAAACAACTTAATAACAGACAAGGTGTTACAAGAAATATACAATTTAATCTCCATTATTGCCGAAATTTATTTTTTATACCTATCTTGATGCTTACAAATGCTTATTTTTCTTTGTTACTTTCAAATGTTGCCATTTACCTCCGTAATAGGAGCCTTTACCTTAGTGCGTTGAAATTCCGCATAACGTCATGCCTCAGAACATATCTTACTGAGTCGTGACGTCACAAACCCCCACTCCCGAACTTTGAAGCTCTTTCTCTCTCTATCTTTGTAAATTTCTATTTATTTGTTAAATAAAAAATACACGTCCAATATATTTAGCTAATCCCTACTAACAGATTAATCTACAAAAGAATGCTCGCGCCTACAAAATGCCAGAGTCAGGGGCGAAGAGCCATGCAAAGTGTCGTCTTATGTAAGTCTAGTAGTATATCTCCAGTTCGGTCGAAGCGTTTCGCTTCTACGATTATCATCCGTACTGCGAAGGATTGGAACTCATTGCCCTCGTCTTTGTTTCCCGAACGGTAATCTAATATAAATAATCTGGGAGTTTTCAAGTCAAGAGTGAATAGGTACCTTCTAAGCAAGCATGCTACATCTTCGGCCGCATCATCACTTTCCATTAGGTGAGATTATGGTCAAATGTTTGCCTATCCGGCATAATAAAAGGTTATTTTCTAAAAAGAACGTCGTAACTGTAATTTCGCTAGAAAATATGTTTATTAATAAAATAAAATAAAATAAAAATTCCTGTAGTAGTCTAGTTGTCCCAATTTTTTATATTGAGTAAAGATACGCAAAGGATTGTATCTTGTTTTTTGGATATAACTTTAAATAACATCCTCATTTACACGTGTATACCTATAACACAGAATAAATATATTTCAACGCTTGAAACTTTAAATAAAACTTCAAATAGCAATGATAGCCCGCACAAAGTCGCACCAACTAATTGGCATAACTTTTAATTGGCCGCAAGTACCTACCGGATTGGGTTTTAACTGGGAGCTATAAAACATGACAGTATGTTTGAATTTTTGAGTTTAGTTTACGGGCCACCAGCTCCACGTGCCTCGCGGCTTCGCTCGCGTTAATCAAGTTAAAATGTTAACTTTCTGATTTATAATATTAGTGAAATTTAGATAGAAAAAAATGTGTTTTATAAAATTAAGTTCGATAAATAATAAACATTGAATATGAAATTTAATCCAAAATTTTTATCCAAATACATAGAAATATTAAAACATATATATGAAAAAAAGAGCACTAGTCGAGTTAAGCTAGAAACAATCGGACCAAGCTTTCTAGTGAGTAGAGGCGTGAGGCAGGGCGATCCGCTATCTCCGAAATTATTTATCGCTATACTAGAGTCTATCATCAGCAAACTAGACTGGAGAAAGCAAGGCTTGTATATTCGGGGGAAATACTTGAGTCACTTAAGATTCGCCGACGACCTAGTTTTACTCTCGGAAACAAGCAGCCAACTACAATATATGACAGAAACTCTTCACGAAGCCAGCATTCAAGTAGGTCTACAAATGAATATCACAAAAACAAAATTATGACAAATCACACAAAAACAAACATAAAAATTGAAAATGATATCTTAGAATACGTAGATCAATATATATATTTAGGAAAACAAATTGGTTTCAATAGAAACAGCAACGAATTAGAAATAGAGAGAAGAGTAAAAAATACGTGGAAAAAATATTGGAGCTGTAAAGAAATATTTAAAAGTGACATGCCAATAATGCTTAAAAAGAAAGTGATGAATTCATGTCTCATCCCATGTCTGACGTATGCATGCCAAACATGGAAATTTACAAACAAGGTACAAAATAAAATAACAAAATGTCAGAGAGGAATGGAACGAAGCATGCTGAGCATCAAAAAGCTACACAAGATAAGACACACAGAGATAAGATCCAAGACGAAAGCAATTGATGCTCTGAGTCACGCTCAAAAACTAAAATGGAAATGGGCTGGACATGTAGCGCGCCTCACAGATCACAGGTGGACCAAAACTGTAACGGCATGGAGAGGTCCAATAGGCAAGCGCTACAAAGGGAGACCTTACACACGATGGGATGATGATCTCAAAAAAATCGCCGGTCCACAGTGGAAAAAATTAGCTCAGGACAGAGAAAGGTGGCAATCTTTGGAAGAGACCTGAGAGGGGTTCCTGTTACCAAAAAAATAATATATATAGATATAAGTTAGCATATTTTATCCTCATTGTATTTAAGTTTAGTATTATATGGAATATTTAAGTGATTATTATTGTAACGGGAAATAAAAGGCTTTTTTATTTATTTATTTATTATGAAATTTAATAGCTTATTTAAAAGAAGTCGCGTCAATATGTGGTAAATAGACACACCAAATTATGACATAATTTCTGGTGAAACATTAGTACTTATTACTACTAGCTCCTATCACCTTAGCTTTTCTAAGAAAGACTCATTGCATTTTGAAAACTGTGAGGAATAATTGCTCTGCTATAGAAGACTGACGTCGTTACTAGGTCTTTAATCCTCCTTCTGAAAAAATCTTGTAATAAGGTAGAGAATAAGATGATGCAACTGAAACAATTCGTGATAGTCTTGAGTGGCAGAGTTGCGTTTCCTAATTGACGTCATCTGTTGAGAACTTTTCATACCCAGCATACCTTAGGTTCCAAAACTAATTCGTGAGTAATCGCGAGAATTCGTGAGCATTGATGGCGTTTGATCCTGTTATTGTAAACTCGCCACAAAGTTAATTCGCCACTGACAAAGCATATGTAAACTCGCCACAGTTTTCGCAGTTCCTATCCCTCACACCAGATCTATGGTACCATATCTTTGCATTGTTATCAAAGATACATAAGTACACCAAATTTGAATTCAATCAAACAACGGGAAGGGGGTCTAATTTAACTTGCAAGATTTGATTACAGACCGACAGATAACGAGACAGTTGAAAATAAATAAAAACTTGTAAAAATGGATTTACTTTAATGCTATAACGAGTTAAACTATAAGTAAAATGTTAACTTGGAACGATTTGAACTGACTAACCGTTAGGTGTTCGTACTTATATAACATAGCTGACCTAGTAAGAGTTCTGGCTAACTTTAAGCTCGCATATTAGTTTAGACTCTAGATTCTACTAGAAAGGGATCAAAATTCCAAATATCGCGTTTGAGTGCATTTCAATGATGGAGCCTTAAAACAAGCGTTTGAATAATTGTTAACATCTTTGAACACAAGTGTTTCTTAAAAAAGCTAAGGTGAGTAAGTACTTATGTTCCACCAGAATTGATGTCATAATTTTCTGCGTCAATATCTCACATTTTCACACGACTTCTATTAAATAAGCTATAGCGGGTGAATTTGCGGGACACCGCTAGTTATAAATATAATACGAATAGAACAAAGAACATTTTCTTAGGATTAGGATCTTATTTGATTCAATCGCTATCTTAGCTTGTAATTTATATTATTTGATTCAATCGCTATCTTAGCCGGTAAGTCGTATTATTTGATTCAATCACTACCTTAGCCTGTAAGTCGTATTATTTGATTCAATCGCTATATTAGCCTGTAAGTTGTATTATTTGATTCAATCGCTTTCTTAGCTTGTAAGTCGTATTATTTGATTCAATCGCTATCTTAGCCTGTAAGTCGTATTATTTGATTCAATCGCTAGCTTAGCCTGTGAGTCGTATTATTTGATTCAATTGTTATCCTAGCCTGTAAGTCGTATTATTTGGTTAAGTCACTATCTTAGCCTGTAAAATCGTATCATTTGATTCAATCGTTATCTTAGCTTGCAAGTCGTATTATTTGATTCAACCGGTAACTTAGCTTGTAAGTCGTATTATTTCCATATCTCGTCTTATTCTGAATCTATTTTTATCAAGTTCTATTTTAGAACGATCGTAGAACATAATTTTCTCTTTAATATAATGTGTTAAAAATAAAAGGTCTAAGTAAATAATAGCCCAGTATAAATACTATTTTGGAAGAAAAAGAAATATTAACAGGATTTTTAAGTCTGTAATTGCAATTTCAAGAGACTGTGATTTAGCATCCACTAAAATTTTACAGAGGAAGGCAGAAAAAACGATTTTAGAACTTTTTTATGCAGAATTGGCAAGCATTTGACTACTATCTCACCTAATGAAAAGTGAGCTGAAAATGTGACATCCTTGCCTAAAAGATATTCACTTAAAACTTAAAGAAAAAAACTTTAACAAAAAAACTTTAAACAATTTTTTTATGTCATTTTTATTACAAAGCATTGAAATGTCATAAACATTTTAAATACGACACTTCTAGAGCAGAATCTATTCTGTTTAATCCTTATAACAACCTATCCATGTATATAGAGTATTATTTTATAGGTACTAGCCGTGCATTATAAAGGCAAAAAGTAGCCTATGTGTTAATCCTAAGTATACCTAATTTCATCCAAATCCGTTCTGCCGTTGCAGCATGAAAAAAAAACATACATACTTACATATTTTTACACAAACTTTCGGATTTATAATATTAGGGGTGATCATAATGCATATTGAATACGGTTTGATTGAGGAGACAAGGGACAAGTTACTTTAGTAGATTCTTAGGGTAGTGTTTATATGACTTCTAGAATAGAAACTCCCAGAATACAAAAGTCTTGGAGACCTAAATTGTCTTAGCATCTCGGTAATGCTCGGCACTAAACTGAGACTGCTGTTTCCATCGTAAGCTGGTACATCAGTCTCTTTGGAAGGAAAGCTCGAATAAAATGCACAATGTTGCACTCGTAAAAATAGCTAAAGATATAAAACCAAACAAAATGAACTCCATGATAAAAAACGGTTTTTAAATCGAAGATATAATTTTTTTATAAGAGCTTGGTTATTTTATCTTTTTACCTGATCTCGTATACCGTACCTCACCGTATCTCGTAGGTATCCTTGTATATTTGTATTATTTATTACGTCGTATCTTCCGAACGGCTGGATGGATTTCGACAATTAAGGTATATTTCTTAAAAACCCAAGTTTTTCTATAGTTGTTTGAGAAAATATATTCTTTGGAATCAGAAACACAAATTGCTTTCGAATGGATAGTTGTGTACTACTAAACTAAAAAGAAGGCTATGCGGCATCCTCTAGTAAATATAATAAAACGCAAGCAAAGCTTAAAAAAAACGACTTCACCGCTTATATGTTGGTTCTGGCTTAATCGGTTTCGATTAAATTTATATGGGACCACGTCTGAAGTATAATCTACAAAACAATAAAAACATCAAAATCGATTCATAATTGGCGGAATTATCGCGTAAAATACATACAAAAAAACATACAGTCACCTTCTTTTTTGAAGTAGGTTGAAAATACCTACCATTCGCCCAAAGCTTTTCGACTTTCATTGCAAGACTGCAAAAGAATGGAACGCCCTGTCATGTACTTTATTTCCCGAAAATTAAAAATAATCGTAAACATTTTCCCACGCTTACAGATCCACACTATGTTCTATGATTTATGTCGTGGATGCTGATAACATTCAAATCACACACACACAACCAGAACCAGAAACAATTTTTTTTCTTTGGAGAAAACTTGTGTTCCCGCTGGGAATCGAACCCGATAGAAGAAGGTGCTTAAAAAGCGAATACTCACCCAACTAACCAACGGGCATTTTTATTCATAACTAGTTGACCCGGCGAACTTCATACCGCCAATTGTCTGTGGTCAAACATTCAGAAACATCTCCTGTTTGACAGGTACGAACAGTTTGTATGGGAAAATAAAATACTACTTTTTACTAATTTCATTGCAATTTCTTTATATTTTCTCACCTTTTAAACCTTCCCTGAACTTCCACAAATATTTCAAGATCAAAATTAGCCAAATCGGTCCAGCCATTCTCGAGTTTTAGCGAGACTAACGAACAGCAATTCATTTTTATATATAAGAATATGGGGTGGGGTTGTTTAAGAAGAGAGTGAATAGTTATTTACCGAGCAAGTGGGCTTTATCTCCGACCGCATCATCTTTACGTTAAGGTGGTCGAACGCTGTTATAGCTAGAAATACAAATAAGTGACTTCTCTTTTTGTATACAATTTCTGTTTAGTTAAATAAAATGCTTGTTCGTAGAAAATATTATGTAAAAATATATACTAATATTCTAAAATAGTATTAATACCTTATACCACAGAGTATTCGGATGAAATCTAATATCAAAACTATGCGGATGGCTAAATGAGTGGCGCGGCCAAAGTTTTAATTGGAACAAGATCCGATACCATTGTTTCTGTACGGATAAACTTACAGTGCACGCCTACTAAACCAACACATTGTCTAAGACTGCGATAACATACTTTTTATTTTATTTTATAGACTTTTTTTATACCAAATTTTATAAGATATTTGACGTGCTTCGCGGATTCGACCGCGTTTATTAAGTTCAAAAATAGGCTATGTATTAATCTTATAATAAGCTATGCTCATTAAAAATTTCATCCATAACCGTTCAGCCGTCACAGCGTGAAGAGGGAACAAACATACTTACACATTAACACACAAAATTTCGAATTTTAATCGTTCGCGCCGAACTGAGATCTTGTGTTCCTCATAGACAAAAACTTCTTAGGTTACTTTGTTATTACTTTTTTTCTATATAATAATTGTTAAATTTCTGTATTTGTTGTTCAAGAACAGGATATAACGGATATTATACGTAAGTTTCAGCGTTCAATGTGAAGCCGTTTTTGAGATAGACCCCGGGACAATATAGGTCTAAAAACAATGACTTTGGTGGCTTACCAAATCGTTATTTTCCAACATATTTATTTTAAACCGATTTCGTCCTATTCTTGTCAAGTTCTTGTCAACGATACCCCAAAAGACTAGATAAAAAATTAATAAATAATTTACTCCCCACTTACATGTATGAGAGCTCCCTTAATATTTTCATTAATATAATTTAAATGTCATTTCTGGCTTTAGGCCGTAGTTTTATATTTATATTTATGATATTCTATGAGAATTTGAAGTCATTAGCTCATATGGTTTAGACGCTAGATGCCTCTGACAGACGGACGGACGGACGGACGGACAAAGTGCTGAAAGACTCAAGTTAACTTAGAGATCTCGCTTCGCTCGATCAATAAGTATGATTATTTCAAATTCAAATTCAAATGTTTATTGCTATCTCTAATAGTCAGCACATGGTTTTAAAAGTTTACAGTTCATTAGAGACCCTGTCGGGCACAACAATATTAGAGCAGAGGAGGACGTCTTATTATTTTTATAAAAGTATAAAATAACATATTTTGTGTACAGAAACAAAATTTATAAAATAGTACATCAGAATAAATAATAATATGAATATGAGTTAATATTTGCAGTTAAATTTTTACATCTACTCTTGTTTTTTTATGGATTTGTCGATATTTTTAAATACTGGTTGCCACGTCTGGTAGGCGTCTGATCATAAAAATTCGAGTCAAATCTCATTCATAACGAAATAAATGAAATAATTCAGATGTAGGTACAGATTATTTTTTTTACTCAAATACGACGTAGCAAAAAGGAGGGTTATGATTTCAACACCATTTTACGTTTTCTTTTCCTCTAGAAAAAGATCTAAGCTGTAACACGTCTCTTTTTATAATAATCACATATTTCTCTATGTATGATTTCATTAAAAAAGCATGGTTAAGAAACTTATCATAAATTGTGCTGTTTATTTGACAGACACTGGAAAGTATTTCAAATCTACCGATTCTGGATAACACGGAAATGAAGTTAAATTAAAATAATATAATTTCAACAAGATTATTAGTTCGTGCATTGTTCAGATGAGATTGCTTTTACTTGGGATTACATTTAACTCGTACAGTTTAAGGTTTGGATATTGTAGTTAGGAGATTGGTGTATCCTGTAAACAGAATAATAAGAACCAATTAGAAATTGGTATTTTAATAAATTTTTAGCAAACAAGACCAGCCTCCCACACGTCCATCAGTCATAAATATAAAACACTAGCCGTGCACCGCGGCTTCGCCCGCTATTATCAAGTTAAAAAGTAGCCTATGTGTTAATCCTAGGTATAATCTATGTACATTCAAAATTTCATCCAAATCCGTTCAGCCGTTAAAGCGTGAAGAGGGAACAAACATACTTACACACTTACACACAAACTTTCGGATTTATAATATTAAGTAGGATTAGTAGGATTATAAGTTTAATCCATAGGTAGATTGACATTATTATTTTATATAATTATTGTAATTATAAAGTTATCTGGGGCAGTATTTCTACGGTTTGTATATTAAGATTGTTTAAATAATGGCAACATTTGTATAATGTTTTTGGAGGGGGTAGATATATTTTTATATGTTGGGAAAAGGTTCGATATAATGAGGGTATTTTTGTTGTGGCAATCCGTTTGATTTAAGCAAAAGATTAAGAGCTATTTGTAAATCTTATTGCATTGCTGAATACACAATTTAATCTGAGTGTGATGCTGGTGTAATTTGTGATCATCCTGACCTTATTATAAAATGTAATATCAAATGAACGAATTTGGAGCAGCTCATTGCTCAATATTCTATGATGGCGCCGTCGCACAATCATCAACATCATCATCATCTCAGCCGCAAGAAGTCCACTGCTGGATATAGGCCTCCCCCAAAAATCTCCAAAAAGGACGGTTGTTAGCGGCCTGCATCCAGCGTTTTCCTGCGACCTTCACTATGTCTTCCGTCCACCTTGTGAGCGGTCTTCCGACACTGCGCTTGCCAGTCCGTGGCCTCCATTCTAGAACTTTTCGGTCCCATCGGCCATCCGTTCTACGTACTATGTGCCCTGCCCATTGCCACTTCAACTTGCTAACCCGCCGGGCTATGTCGGTGACTTTCGTTCGTCTACGGATCTCCTTATTCCTGATTCGACCCAAACATAGCCCCTTTCCATAGCTCGTTGTGTGACTTTAAGCTTATTTATAAGGCCCACAGTAAGAGGCCAACAGTTTCAGTACCATATGTCATCACTGGTAACACACACTGGTCAAAGACTTTCGTCTTGAGGCATTGAGGTGTATTGGACGAAAAGACGTTGCGAAGTTTCCCGAGCGCTGCCCAGCTGAGTTGGATTCGACGATTGACCTCTTTCTCGAAGTTGGACCTACCTAGTTGGAACGTTTGTCCTAGGTAAACGTACTTGTCAACAACTTCGAGCATCGAGTTCCCAAGTGATACTGGAGTGGGCACAACATGGACGTTCGACGTAATCTTCGTCTTGTCCATGTTCATTTTAAGGCCCACCCGATGGGAAACTCGATTGAGGCCTTTGAGCATTGTGCTAAGATCTTCCATCGATTCTGCCATGACCACGATATCGTCGGCAAATCGAAGGTGAGTGATGTACTCGCCGTTGATATTGATGCCGAGCCCTTTCCACTCCAGAAGTTTAAAGGCATCTTCCAATGCGGCAGTGAACAGTTTCGGAGAAATGACGTCTCCCTGTCTCACGCCTCTTTGTAGTGGAATCGCCCTCGAACTCTGGTCTTGTATTCGGACCGACATGGTGGCGTTATTGTACAAACACTTCAGCACTTCGATATACCGATAGTCAATATGGCATCGCTGGAGAAACTCAAGCACCGCCCACGTTTCGATCGAATCGAAGGCTTTCTCATAGTCCACAAACGCTAAGCATAATGACAAGTTATACTCCTCAGTCTTCTGTATTACTTGCCGCAGCGTATGTATGTGGTCTATGGTACTATAGCCTTTTCGGTAACCGGCTTGTTCGGGAGGCTGAAAGTCATCAATCCTATGACTGAGACGGTTCGTGATGACCCTCGAAAACAGCTTATAAACATGATGTTGCACGATGCCTGCCTTCTAATCGATGATTGCGTTAGGTATCCGTAGTCAGATCAGTTTATTAGATTGATCTACGGTCGGTCGGTCGGATTGATTGTCGGTCGTTAGGCTGGTGGATGTGGTCAGATGGGTGATTTTTTAAATATAACCACGGCCACTGTTTATTTGTCCCTGGTTAGACTGATTACAGTATCTTTAATTACGAGTAGTGGACGTGGTCAGAACGGTTTTTAATTAGTAGTGCACTGCGGTTTCGAATCCTACCACAGGTTTAAACTTTTTGCAAATGTAACATCATGATAAAATCCATAGTTGTAGGACATTTTTTCGTACCTGTTTGCTACCCTGGACCATAATCCAGTCGTAGTTAAACACCCTCAATTACAAAGATCTGTCACAAAATCACTAAACTTGATGTTCCGGCAACTATACTTGTGAGCCAGTAATCGAACCCTAGCGTGTATACCACCTTTGACCATCACTTACCATCTGGTGAGATAGTGCTCAAACGCTAGGTTATCAGAGCTAACAAAAATCGTACTACTTACGATCTACGGGTCAATTGCATATATTATTATTTCTTAGACTAAATTTAATCTAAATACATCTATTGATAGATGGGTATCCTTTTTGTTGAACACCTTAAAATAACAAAGAATACAACAAAAGATTACAGTGAATAATAATATAAGTGTAGCAATAGGCGGTCTTATCCCTGAGAGATCTCTTCCAGACCTTTGGATGGAGAGGAATAACGCAACGTAATAGGACGTTGTTTTATTTTCATAAAAGGTTTGTTAAGTTTACACTGCTTAAAAACAGAAGATTTATCAATTTACATGTTCTTTATTATTATTAAATACTCCTAATTTTATATTAACAATATACACATTTATAAAGCCATTTTTATTGGCCGGCATAATCGACTATACCTAAAAATAGTAGATTTAAGTTATTTTTTATTTCAAA
The DNA here is from genome assembly GCA_948107665.1 of Lomographa bimaculata. Lineage (NCBI taxonomy): Eukaryota > Metazoa > Arthropoda > Insecta > Lepidoptera > Geometridae > Lomographa > Lomographa bimaculata. The sequence goes on from OX403595.1 coordinate 18,345,298, forward strand.
CATACTTGGATAATATTCACGGAGTATATATATGTACTCTTCTATTCAATAAAAACACACAAAATCAAAGTAATAACGCCATGAGGTAAAACGAGTATATAATTATTTGCGCGACGCAAAGAAATATGTTATTATGTTTCTTGCTTCGTGTTTCTCTAGAGACTATACGCATAGGCCGACCATCAGTTGACGAACTGTGTCAAAGGAGAATCATTAAATAGATTTACATAAGGTTTTTACAAAATAGATCTCATTGACGAAAAAGTGTAATAAAAAAGTGAATTTTTACGCAGTCTGGGTTTTAAATTTTTAGTAAATAGCATGCTACCATTATTAGGCAATCTTCAAACATATTCATTCTGAATAACGGATATTCCTCTCATTTGTGAAGTAATGTAGGTATATTATGAATACAATTAGGAAAAAACATGACATATTACATATTTTTTAGATATTTGAAATACCTGATTAAATGAAACCCTTTTTTATTTGAAATATTGGTGCCGATTCTGTTGTCCAGAATTAGACTAAACTAGCCTAAAATTAGTTTTAGTCCTGCTTTAGTCCAAAACCTATTCAGAAAATGCAAGATTAGACTAAAATTAAGTTTGACAGGATTAAGTTAGTTTAGTTACTCTATTTAGTGAAAATGACCAAATTCACATGTTTTACGTCAAATTAAGACTAAAAATAGAAATTTTAAATTCAAATTAGTCTGTATGAAAAAGGTCTGGATTATTTTTAATGTGATCTTATACTTGAAAGAATAACACGTGCAATTAATGAAGCATATGGAGGAACATGTGATTGCGGCTCTTGTGAATACAATTCAATTTGGTTGCTGTCAAAATCAATTTTAGTCCTGTCATTTCAACTTTTAAATTAAGTTCAACGTAAAATCAGAATAGCGTTTAGGTATTCTTTGACTAAAATTAGTTTATTTTTAGTTTAGTTTTGGTTAGTTCGGTGCTCAACAGAATTAGCACCATTGTCACGCAAAATTAGTTTTTTACGATTTATCACTTAACCGAAATAATGAGACGTAGCTCTGATATATTTATCTTTTTTTATTCTATGGCGTGGAAATAGCTCGTCTGACTTTTACACCTCCGGCTACAAAAAAAGGTGTATCGTTAAGACCATACACAGTTATACGATACTCAGTACAGTTTCCTTGAAGTAACAAGTTCAACCACAGTAGCGTTCAGAATTCATGACTATGGAAGTAGATGCTTCGGCAACGTTACGTTTTAGAACTCCCGGTAATGTTAAGATATCCTACCCTTTTGTCAGTCATTATTATTCAAATTACGAGCGACTCAGTGGCTCGAGACGAGTTGGCACAGTTGGCAGGTTTCTACCCTTTGCGCCGTGGGTCATGGGATCGATTCCCGACAGAATCACAATTTCCCTCCCAAAGCGAAAATTGAGGTTCTGGTTCTGGGTGTGATTGTGTGAGTGATGTAAATGTTTCTAGCACCAACGATACATGTTTTTGAGGGTAGTGTGATAGTTCACTCTGTCATTTGTTTAATTTGTTTAACCAATCTGGCATAACATTTTTTTTTCCCTAATTCAATGACTAATCAAGAAACCCACGAAGCTAGAATTTGGCATATAAAAATTTTATCCTCATAATATTCACATTTCTTTTTATCTTGTCATCATCGTGTAATCTATACTATCTATACTAATATTATAAAGAGGTAAAGTTTGTTTGTTTGTTTGTTTGTTTGTTTGTTTGTTTGTTTGTATGTAAAAGGTAATCTCTGAAACTACTGATCCGATTCTGAAAATTCTTTCACCAATAGATAGCTACACTATCACTGAGTGTCATAGGCTATGTTTTGTCGGGATAGAAGTTAGTTATCAGTTCGAAATAATAATATTCGTAAGGCAAGTCGGAGAAAAATTTGCTAACTTTCCGCTTTATCGGCGTACGCTGACTAAACGGTAAGACATAGTTGAATACAATGTATAGCAAAAATGTTGGCCTTCACGAGTTTTACAAAAAAGTCCGCAACAGCATATATCTAACATGTATGTATAGCTCAGAAAAAATACTTTTCTTTGTTAAAAATCTGAAAAAAAAGCGGCCTCTGTTTAGTTGGCTTTTTGAGACATTCAGTATTAATCCTTATCAAAATAAACTATTTCATCGTCTTACGTAGTTCATGTAGATACATTTTGCTTTTTACTGCATATGATTTGGATAAATAGTCTATGAGAAATCGTGAAATTAGTTTCACGGGAGCCCGCCCGTGAACGGGACTGGTCAGAAATGTAAAGAAACGTACTACGAATTCCTGCACTAAAAAATAGCGGCTTCTATTTCGTTGGCTTTTTTTAAGTATTTAATATTAATTCTTTTCAAAAAAACCTATTTCATCGGCTTACTTAGTTCAGGTAGATGCAATTTGCTTTTTACTGCACATAATTTGAACCCATAGTCTAGGAGAAATCGTTAAGTTTATTTGAGGGTGAAAACGGTGGATCACAGAATGGAACAGTTACTGCGTAATCCGGCATACGTCTATGTTTTGAACCGACTAACATAAGAAGGGGGATATAAATTCGACTGTTTTTTTTTGTTTAGTCTTATCATTGAAGTTTGAACTGCCCGCTAGCGTAGTTAGGTGGGCGTTTGCCTTTAAAGCACCGGGTTTGATGCCCGGTGGGAACACAGGTGTTTTCCCACGGGAATTTGTGTTTCTGGTTTTGAGTATGTTGTGAATGTTGTGTGAATCTTGGATGTTTACAGCCCCTTGATACAAGTCATTGAACTTAGTGTGGGGTTGTGAATGTGAAAGCGTTTATGGGTATGTTTTTTAATATTTACTACCCGGCCGACGCCGGGCGGGTCGTTCCTGAACTTTGAATTGCTCGCTGGCGTAGATGGGTGCGCGTTCGCCTTCAAAGCAGCGGGTTCGATTACCGGTGATAATTTACCTAGAAAATTTATCTCCACGATAAATTTGTGTTCCTGGTTTTGAGTATGTTGTGAATACTTTGTGAATCTTGGATGTTTACGGCCCCCCGATACAAGTCATTGAACTTAGTGTTGGGCTGTGAATGTGGAAGTGTGTTTATTTGTATTATTATTTTTTAACCGGGCGACGCCGGGCGGGTCATCTTTTGAACTATCTACTCGCGTAAATGGGTGCGCGTTTACCTTCAAAGCAGCGGGATCGATTCGCGGTGGTAACATAAGTTTTCTCCCTACGGGCAATTCGTGTTCCTGGTTTTTAATATGTTGTGAATCTTGGATGTTTACGGCCCCACGCTACAAGTCACTGAACTTAGTGTGGGGCTGTGAATGTGGAAGTGTTTATGTGTAGATTTTTTAACCGGGCGACGCAGGGTGGGGAATCTTTGAACTTTGAACTACCCACTGGCGTAGATGAGTGCGCGTTCGTCTTTAAAGCAGCGGGTTCGAATCTCGGTGGGAACACAATAACAAAAGCTTTTTCCCCACGGGCAGTTTATGTTTCTGGTTCTGGGTATGACGTGAATGTTGTGTGTGTGGTGTTAATTGTTTACGGCCCCACGACACAACTTATAGTACTTTTACAGTGGGGCTGTGAGTGAGAAAGCGTTTATATGTAAGCTTTTGTTTACCCGGGCAACGCCGGGCGGGTCAGCTAGTTATTTATAATTCAAGCATATTACCACCATACTGTGCTGTTATTCAGATTAAAAACGTTTTAATCTAGGTTCCTGGATAGTTTTTATTCCAAAATAATTACCTAAACCGAAATATAAACCAATTGATTTTCACTCATTATTACGACGTAAATGTCGCATCTTTAACTTATTCGTTTTGTATTAAAAACTAACACATTTCTTTTGTCATTACAACAGGAACATAGATTATCATTTCAAGGTACTATTAATGCAAAAAACAATGGCTAAACATTACATTTACATTCATAATTTTTGGTATTACGGCAACTATCATAATTTGCTTGGTCGGTAGTGCTATCGCATCAAGCATGGGCACAGTTTGCCAGTTAAACAGAGACAGCCTATAGATCGTTTCACAGACTACCCCGGCCTCTTATGTGTCTGCTGGCGTAGTTGGATGCACGTTCACCTTCTTAGCAACGGGTATGGGGCTCGATTGCCGTTGGAAACACAAGTTTTCTCCCCAGGAGAAATGTTTGTGTCTGGTTCTAGGTGTGATTGTGATGTAAATGTTTCTGACACCCACGAAACAAGTACTTACATGGTACTATAAAACGCATAGAAGAATGCACTCTCTAATTAAGTTCTGTTTATTATATAGTTACGCGGGTAAAGCTGCGCCCCGCGGCTTTACCCGCGTAAGTCCCGGACCAGCCAGAATTCGGGGTTAAAAAGTAGCCTATGTCCTTTCTCAGGCTCTAGACTATCTGTGTACCAAATTTCGTTTAAATCGGTTGAGTAGTTTTAGCGTGAAAGCGTAACAGACAGACAGACAGAGTTACTTTCGGATTTATAATATTACTAGCTGACCCGCCCGGCGTTGCCCGGGTAAACAAAAGCTTACATATAAACGCTTTCTCACTCACAGCCCCACTGTAAAAGTACTATAAGTTGTGTCGTGGGGCCGTAAACAATTAACACCACACACACAACATTCACGTCATACCCAGAACCAGAAACATAAACTGCCCGTGGGGAAAAAGCTTTTGTTATTGTGTTCCCACCGAGATTCGAACCCGCTGCTTTAAAGACGAACGCGCACTCATCTACGCCAGTGGGTAGTTCAAAGTTCAAAGATTCCCCACCCTGCGTCGCCCGGTTAAAAAATCTACACATAAACACTTCCACATTCACAGCCCCACACTAAGTTCAGTGACTTGTAGCGTGGGGCCGTAAACATCCAAGATTCACAACATATTAAAAACCAGGAACACGAATTGCCCGTAGGGAGAAAACTTATGTTACCACCGCGAATCGATCCCGCTGCTTTGAAGGTAAACGCGCACCCATTTACGCGAGTAGATAGTTCAAAAGATGACCCGCCCGGCGTCGCCCGGTTAAAAAATAATAATACAAATAAACACACTTCCACATTCACAGCCCAACACTAAGTTCAATGACTTGTATCGGGGGGCCGTAAACATCCAAGATTCACAAAGTATTCACAACATACTCAAAACCAGGAACACAAATTTATCGTGGAGATAAATTTTCTAGGTAAATTATCACCGGTAATCGAACCCGCTGCTTTGAAGGCGAACGCGCACCCATCTACGCCAGCGAGCAATTCAAAGTTCAGGAACGACCCGCCCGGCGTCGGCCGGGTAGTAAATATTAAAAAACATACCCATAAACGCTTTCACATTCACAACCCCACACTAAGTTCAATGACTTGTATCAAGGGGCTGTAAACATCCAAGATTCACACAACATTCACAACATACTCAAAACCAGAAACACAAATTCCCGTGGGAAAACACCTGTGTTCCCACCGGGCATCAAACCCGGTGCTTTAAAGGCAAACGCCCACCTAACTACGCTAGCGGGCAGTTCAAACTTCAATGATAAGACTAAACAAAAAAAAACAGTCGAATTTATATCCCCCTTCTTATGTTAGTCGGTTCAAAACATAGACGTATGCCGGATTACGCAGTAACTGTTCCATTCTGTGATCCACCGTTTTCACCCTCAAATAAACTTAACGATTTCTCCTAGACTATGGGTTCAAATTATGTGCAGTAAAAAGCAAATTGCATCTACCTGAACTAAGTAAGCCGATGAAATAGGTTTTTTTGAAAAGAATTAATATTAAATACTTAAAAAAAGCCAACGAAATAGAAGCCGCTATTTTTTAGTGCAGGAATTCGTAGTACGTTTCTTTACATTTCTGACCAGTCCCGTTCACGGGCGGGCTCCCGTGAAACTAATTTCACGATTTCTCATAGACTATTTATCCAAATCATATGCAGTAAAAAGCAAAATGTATCTACATGAACTACGTAAGACGATGAAATAGTTTATTTTGATAAGGATTAATACTGAATGTCTCAAAAAGCCAACTAAACAGAGGCCGCTTTTTTTTCAGATTTTTAACAAAGAAAAGTATTTTTTCTGAGCTATACATACATGTTAGATATATGCTGTTGCGGACTTTTTTGTAAAACTCGTGAAGGCCAACATTTTTGCTATACATTGTATTCAACTATGTCTTACCGTTTAGTCAGCGTACGCCGATAAAGCGGAAAGTTAGCAAATTTTTCTCCGACTTGCCTTACGAATATTATTATTTCGAACTGATAACTAACTTCTATCCCGACAAAACATAGCCTATGACACTCAGTGATAGTGTAGCTATCTATTGGTGAAAGAATTTTCAGAATCGGATCAGTAGTTTCAGAGATTACCTTTTACATACAAACAAACAAACAAACAAACAAACAAACAAACAAACAAACTTTACCTCTTTATAATATTAGTATAGAAGTATAGATATAGTAAGGATGTAACAATTGTTTAATATGTTTACTTGGAAGGGACCGCTTAGTGAGTTTTTCATCAGAGTAATCACCGAACTTCAGAGGGCACGCTTAGCTGTCGGTCCCAGTCGTTAGTCGTAAGGCAACAGTCCTTAAACCTGTCCAAATAGTCTAAGCAAGTATACAAGCATTGAATGTAATATTTCTGTCGTCCATTGCACTAAACTCTCTGTCCTTTACGCGATTATTTCATGTTTGCAGTTAATCACAATTTAGTACGTCTCCAAGGAGCTCGGAACTATATCAGATGGAATGAATACATATTAGCTTTCTGAACATCAGCTTATTCTAACCTGCACAAGAGACTCGAAGCATTCGAGACGTGGACATATCGATGCAAACTCCGCATAAGAGACAGAAAAGTCTCAAACATGTCGATATATAACGTCTAGTGTTTTTCACCGCATTTTTCTTCATAGTTTCATAATATGGAATTACGAGTAGTTTTTCTTAGCAGTATAAGTTGTAACGCCATATAATACGTTCATCTGTTACAATGCTTTTAGCTTTTCCGGTTCATAGGACTAATTTCCTTTTCCTTGAATGATCTCCCAACCGATATTAACGCACTTTAAAGATCATTATGTTGACAAACTTCTCTGAGCACAGTTATTGGTATATATATTATGTATGTATAAATTTAAGTATTTTATATTTATGTACAATACAATACGATATAAATTTTTGTTATATATTGTTATTATGCTACATATATTTTCTTTATCCACGATTGTCATTTCATTTTCACTGCTGGATGACTGGAAGAGAACACTTTTAGCATTAAGTCCTTCTTTTGTACACTATTATTGTACAATAAAGTTTTAAATAAATAAATAATATACTTTTCTTGCTCTCATAATCGCCTATGCCCTCAATGATATATTATTATAATAATTAATATAACATTGTCAAAAAAACTGCCGCCGTAGTTGATTGCACGTCTGCCTTCTAAGCTGCGAGTATTGGGTTCTATTCACAGTGGAAACACATGTGAAAGTTAAAAAAAAATATGAAAAATTCCCAAAAGGAAATTTGCTTTTCTGGTTCTAGGTGTGCCTGTGTATGATGTGAATGTCACCGTCACTTACGATACAAGTCTTTGTGCTAGTTAGGCTGTGAGTATGAAAGCGTTCAAAGTTAACAAAAACTCTCAAGCTATTTGGGAAAATTTGTTCTTTTTATACTCTATCATTATGTGAGAGTAATTTGTAAGGGCTGGGACGGCGGTAAAAATGAAAGGATAGGAATTGTCCTAAGCGATTGCGTTTAGTCTGAAAAATAAAACGAAAATAAGGCCTTGCTGTGTAAAAGATAATTTGAGATTTATTTCCTCGAAAGTAAAAAAATCTGTCGCAAAGTACTAAACGACGTCCCGGCAGCTATATTTGAGAGCTAGTCCTATTATAACTTAGCAATAGTTGAGATGGTGGTGAAACGCCAGCCTATCAGATTTAATCAAATATCAAAATCAAAATCGTTTATTCACATGGGCCCCAAAGAGGCACTCATGAAAGTTAATGACTCTACTGCCAGATTCGCAAAATTACATATCTTGTGATTTGCTAAAGATATATGTTGGCCATGTACTGAATCAGTTGCGATGTATACCTAACTAATGAAGACAATAAAAAAAAAGAATCCAGTCAAGACGTATACTAAACTAGTTCTTTTTTATGTGTTATAGGCAACTGATCAAAGCTGATGGAAAGCGATGATCCACTGTAGAGTTCCAGGTTAAACAAACAATTAGAATTAGACAAAAGGACAATGAGTTCCAATCCTTCGTTACAGATGATGAACGATGAAGCGAAACGCTACGGACGTAGAAGTGAGCTGGAGGTTTGTAGGTTCCTAAAGTGGGCAACAGAAATCAGAAAATAATTATTGGTATGGTAAGAAGTAACACTATAATCTTCTACTTCTTGGCGTGTCGATATCAACACTTACACCTTTTTTGGAAAATACCCGGCGACGCAAACAGCATTCGGCCTAGCTTCGTACAGGTCTTCTAATATACATTCAAGAACTAAATATACATGGCTTGCTGGGCATAATAGTACATGAGCCATAGTTTACGATGCCGCTTCACATTTGCATTGGTTTATGATTGGGTCTATGTAGCCCCACCTGGACAATGTGTCCAGGTGGGGCTACATACATCTTTTGATCTGACACCCTGAGTACGCATTCTGTTGAGCGCCTTCCAGGTGGACCAAGGAAATTTGTGTCCCTGAAGTAGTTTGCTCAACACTATAATTGAGTTGGTACTGTAAAGGTTGTTGCTACAGTGTAAGCGAAATTGACTGTTTTTAAAAAAGATGCTCCCATTGACATTTTGTCACTTAAAAAGTCTAATCGCGAGCTAACAGTAAGTAGTATCCATGAGCTAACTAAATAGTAACCAAAAAAAAAAACACATGAGCTAAGTAGTATCCAAAAAATGGTAAGTCTGAACATAAACATAAATGTTAACGCTTTTATGCTTATAGCTCCAAACTAAAGTCAACGTCTTTTGCCGGAAACATTCACATCACACCGCAATCACAACCCGAACCAGAAAAAGAAATTTCCCTTGAGAAAAAAAATTGTGTTTCCATCGGGTATCGGCCACACTGCCGCACCCAACTATGCTGGCAATTCAACACACTAATGTTCACCAACTCGTTTTTTAATAAAAATACTCATTACCGCATTTCAGAAACACGCCCGGCACTAGTCTACACTTTCAGGCGATTTTACAAAAAGCAAACGACATCTACATCGTTTCCAGAGATCGGGTTTTAACTCGGCTGCCGTTCATATCGTAAAAAGGACTCGGGCCGAGCTACCGACATTAAGCCTTGCTGGATTTATAGTGAGATGCAAGTTACAAGCGGCAGCGAGAGCGGGCGAAAGTTATTTATTTGGGTTGTTATTAAAGGCAAGTGGGCAGTCCTTTCACATTTTTTCAAACCACCTAAAGGCTTTCGACATGGCTTAATGACTGCTATCCATATCATTGAGTTGATTATAGACCTTGATTAACTACCCGGACATACAGTTGAAATAAACCCTCCGAAGCACGTATACCTACACTCAGTTGAAAATCCAACCCAAGCTGACCTTATTGAACCTACAAAATTATTTGATAATTAGATTACTGTCTTTATTGACATAATATTAACTTTTAAATATTGGAATTCTATACACTACTCTTTAATACGCTATGCATTTCATTACGTTTGAAAAAATCCAGCCAAATTGTCTACTGAACTACTAACTTCTGATTTACTTTTAAAGTTAATATCAGTATCTCTCAGTTGTCTGCAGCAATCTAAAAGTGTTCTTAAAATAAATAAAATTAGAATAGATATGTACAATACTTAGCCTAGAAGACCATCACCCGTTGGCAAAGTGTCTAAAATCCATGCATCATTTCCACGTTGAAAGGTAATGCTGAACCTGTAACGAAGTATATGGCATCATTTTTGTCACGTTACGATTCGAACAAACACCCTGATCGTGCTTTCGGTACTCAACGTCTCAACCCGAAAAGGCACTAATATAATAATATACTATACTAGTTGTGCCCCGCGTCGTCATTCGAGTTAATTACCTTAAACACTAGCCTAAAACCTTGTCTTGACAATTACGCATAATATTTAAACATAATAATATCACAAATTTGCGCACTAACTTGTATGGTAGAATTTATAAAGAACAAATTCATATTAATATAACCTACATTCTAGCAATTTCATCTTCTCTCAAATCCTACAAATCTGTCGAGCCGTTTTCAAGTTATGAACTTTCATACATGCGGCAATTGCTATTTATCTGTATAGATTTGCGCCTTTTCAAATTCTACCAAGACAGATAACGGAGGACAGCAGCACCGTAATTTTATACTAGTTCGTTCAATGACATGATCAAATTTAAGCTATCCGCATCAGCCATACTGCCTTCGTCTTTTTTCCTCGAACGGTATAATCTGGGAGTCTGCAAATCAAGAGTGAATAGGTACCTTTTAGACAAGCATCAACATTTTTCATCAGGTAAGATTGTGGTCAAATGCTTGCGTATGTGGCAGAAAAAGAAAAGTCTAGTCCGTCCAAACAAACGTCCAGGACAGAGTGGAGTGGAAAAAATAGTAAGAAACCTGACCCCAACACCATGTACGGTCAGAAAGAGAGAGAGAGAGAGTTAAAAACGTTTTCCGCTTATAACTTGCGTGCCGTCATTATCACCAATCCCATAGACTTTAACTATGGTAACGATTCTAGAAGTCACGCTTCCAAAGAGTCGTTTTGAAAGAATCTTGAAAAAGTAAAGTAAATTGCGCATCGAAATCACGAAGACGATTCGGGGCTTAATTTTGCGTTCCATTGCGTTTTTATGCGAAAACGGCGAATGAAGAGGAATGGCGACCATTTTTTTTCATGTTGCCATTACTTTTGGATGCTTTTCATTGAATTCCCGATTGGTGACTAATGTTTTGTTGCGCTTTAATAATTTAAACGCAAGCAAAGCTTAAAAACTGACTTCACCGCTTTGTCTTCGAAACCCTTAGTCAGATTAAAAATTAAATACGCATTATATTGAGGTTAACTTAAAAACTACTGGTCAGATCTTGGTCAAATTTAAATGGGACCACATGGGAAGCACCAGCTTTCAAATAAAATCATCAAAATGGGTTCACGTAGTTTTAAAATAGTTCTGCGGTAACACATAATAAAAAAAAACTGACTGATTGAGAACCTTAATTTTTTTTAAGACGGTTAAAAGGAGCAATTTAAAAATAATTTCAATTAAAATTTACCTTTATTCGTTATTTTTTCACCCGGTACTAACTGTGCGATTCATAAAAATGTCCAATAATTTAAACGCAAGCAAAGGTTTAAAATTTCCTACTTTATCGCTTTATTTCCGGAAGCCTTGATTAGATTTTGTCAATTTTTATATGGAATAGGTAGATAAGACTCAAAAGATGATGATGATGATGCAGGCTGATCCTATTGGCAAAAACTGAAATAGGAATTGTACTTTTTTTTGCCATTTGAGGCGTTAGCTTAAATTTGTCCCTCAGTTCACACCTGCCCGTAATCCGATTAAAATGATAAAATGACGCGCCAGCAATTCGTGGAAGTAAAGCTAAAGTTAAAAGATAAGATAAATGGAGTAGACATCAAAGATTTCTCAGAAAATAAGCCACTTTCGTATTTTAAAATATTTAAAAAATCTAATCTATGTTTAAAAAGCTTCAATTTAACTATTTTTTAACACTTAATAATAATAAAGTTTTAGTAATTGTTTTATTATTCAAAATTATTTTCCAAATTAGCAAAAGAATTTAGCCCTGAAAGTAAAAAAGTGGTGTTGTCGATTGTGCATTATTTTCCAAAACTTGTGATTTTTTAAATATTGATGAGTAGTAATGGTACATGTAATTATTGTTAATAGTTTGTGAACGTGCATGAGTGTAGGCAAATCATACGAAGTTGAAAAACGTGATTTTCGTTTCCGCTCTAAACTTCAATAGAAGTTTTAGTAAAGATACACTACTATATCAGGGCATTCCTTGATTATGATTGGAACTTTACTCGTTTTCTTTAATTGTGGCTGGTTATTTTTATAAAATAAATATACCTAACTAGAAAACCACTTATTTTGACACTGACTAGATGCGAATAGTTTGCCAAGACAAAACAAAATAAAATTTAAAAAAAAACGAAAAAGATTAAAAAATACTTATTAATTTATCTGTGTTCAAACAAGATTATAAATTAAAGTCATCATACAATATTTTTTTTTGTTTATAATATCCTGCAACCACCGGACTGCATCCGGGGTATGCTTGCAAAAAACCTTACCTATTTCATTTTCACTTTTAAATTTTTATCTCCTCCATACTCAGAGACTTTGGTCCTTTTTTATGGCCGATAGGCAAGCATTTGACCACATTCTCAATCATGGAAAGTGATTATGCGGCCGAAGTTGTAGCATGCTTGCCTAGAAGGTAACTTTTATCAGAGATCCCCAATCTGCAACGGGAATCAGACTCAACATTTTTCCTATGTATTTTAGATGCATTTTTGCTAACCGACGCCACTTCCCCCGCTATACATCTCTGTTATCGCGGTTTAATCTTTTAAATACCAGTCGCATGCGTCGCTTCGAAATTTCACAAGCGCCAGGTTGACAAATGTTTTTAGAACACCCTGTAAGCACCGCAAATCACGCTTGTTGGAAAATCCCGGCGTAGTTTTCAGCCCGATTTCTAATTGGAATAGAGATTTGCAAACGGTTTTAAATAATAATTTATGCGTTGTTTCGATTGGATATTTGATGATATTTTTAGACGCAAAGGAGGGCAATGAATTTGTTAGCCTACTAGCCGTGCCAGGCTTCGCTCGCGTTGGTCAAGTTAAAAAGAATCCTATGTGTTAATCCTAGGGATAAGCTATGTACAATCCAAATTGCCGTCACAGCTTGAAGTGGGAACAAACATACACTCTCAGATTTATGATATTAGTATGATGTATGTATGTTTGCTCCTTTGTGGCGTTCTAGAGACTAAACGCGTTGACCGATTTTGATTATACATACGTCAATCGATTTGTCTTAATCTTGCAAATTTATCTATATTATTATACACCAATGCCTGGTAGAGATCGCTATTAGTGATAAGGCCGCCTGTTGTGATACTTTACGTATAAGCTTGTTTGTTACCTTTGTTTTATCTCATCTTATAAAGTGGATCAATTAAGTATTATCTATCTATCTATCTATACACATGATAGTAATCAAAATTAAAATCATTTTATAGCAATAAGGTATATTTATATCATGGCTTTGTAACTTTTGAACACATGGATCTAGACACAAGTGTTTCAATTTCAAATCCCCTTCTAAAATTTGTTTACACATTAGGTACATATTTACTCAGTTTGTAACTTACGTGCAAGTTATAATAATATGATAATAACAAGAAACAAAAGGTTAAAAAGTAAAACCCGACTAAACTACCCTGAATGGCTTTCTATACTTTAAAAATGATTGTTTTCACGACTTTGACAAAAATGTGATGTGCCAAAACCTACAGATGATGAGGGGGGGAGAAAAAAAAATTTTTTTTCTTGACTTGGTCCCCTTTAGAGGGCACCATATAAAATTAGTTGTCACCAGCGGAGGAAAAAGACGCTTCCAATGATACCTTATTTGTTAAATTATTATTAATAGTTAGGAAACAGATGAAGATACATATATACACATATACCTACCGGTAAAAATCATGAACGACAGACGTGGTAAAGACTCATTAAAAAATTAAAATAATTATCTCAATCAGTTCAAGTTTACATTATGTTAGGTACGGTCAGCAACAAAATAAACTCAACATGTCCAAGTTCCAAAAATAGCTGCAAATAGCACGATATTTTTCATGTAAATATAGTTACAGACATTATGGCCAGCGCTTATATTTAAAACACCGAATGATAAAGCATAATAAGCAATGATAGAGCATAGTTAATCTCTCATTTCAACATCGTATAAACCGGACCGAACCGGTCTGTATTAATATATAAATACGTTGTTATAGGTATGTAAGAGTTTTGTTAGTTGTAGTGATTTGACATAGTATTTAAAATAATAACCAGGTACAGTGTGTGAAAAACATATGCACGTATAAGTTCCTCTAACCATTTTCTTGGAAGCCTTGGAAGATTTAGCTCGTGACCCTTTGCGATTCCAGTAGGTTGTAATTAAGGAGGTAGCATATAATAAGTAAGCTGCGATTTGACAAAAAAATTTAATATCAACATTTTCTAACAAGGTTGGAAAATTATATTATTATTGTTGTATAGTTGTATTATAAGTGTTATAAGTTACCTTCTAATTATACATTTAAGGTCGAATTTAGAATGCGTTGGCAATTTATTGTATTTTAAAGTCATCGTCATCAAACTGTTATAACCCTATGCTGGGCAAAGGCCTCCCTTGATTTTGCCATTCGCCTTTATCCCTCGCCACTTGCACCCATACACGTTACTGCCCGCTATCTTCCTGATGTAATAAATCCATTTTGATTTTTGTCGACATGAGCATCTCAGATCCAGTTTGGGCCATTATAGTATTATGTATTTTTTTTTGTAATTGGTGTACACCGTTTTGATTAATTGAATTTGTCAGATTTTCCCGAATTTTTGTTATTAAAAATTATAATTTCTACTACAACTACCTACAAATTTTACCAGAAAACTTGTGTTTCCACCGGGAATCGAACCCGATACCCACTTCTTAAAAAGCCAATACAATTCAAAATTGTTCATTCACATGGGCCCCATAGTGGCACTCATGAAAGTTAATTACTCGACTGCCAGATACGCAAATATTGAACAAACCAAGTTAGCCAGCAGCCAATTCACATTTTATTTCTGACATAAATAAAAAAACAACAAAAAACAACATCCAATGAAATTGCGACAATATTTATATCAAAAGTACCCTCAAAATGTTACAGTAGAGTATCCATCACGGCGGCGCCCAATTTGCGACAAAATGTTCGAGTTTGTTTGCGTATCATTACCGGAACACTTATCAATTTTAATTAATTGATGCTGGCGAAGCAAACAAGGTGATCATTAGAGTTATTTCTGCGATGTAATTATAATGAAATATTATTTAATGTGATTTTAATTAATTTTAAGAGTATGCTTTGACCGGTGTGTTTTCATTATTTCGTATATTTCAGATGGTAAAACGATGACATAAAAATATTTTTTATGTCTGCATGTGGCGCCATCTATCTATTGTATTATCTTTAAGTTAGTATCTATTTGGGCTCTCAGACGACCCAGTCGGCGCAGTGGGCCAGTGTCTACCCTCTACTCTCTGATCCAGAAGCAGTGGACAAAGTGACCGAGGTACGTACTTATTCCTTTACCTAAACTTGTCCATCGTTTCTCCCAGGGCAAGCCATCAATTCATCTTTCAATATCAAATCTCAATTCATAGCAAATTCACCTTTATTTTTATAGTACTTGTCATGACGAATCAAATAAGGCCTTACTCGATGGGGTTGCGTCGTTTTATTTCTGAGTTAATGGGAACTCAGAAATATAACATGGCCACCTTCCGTCATCAGGTCATCCCCATGTCATAATAATAATAAGAAATTGTGCATGCATATTATTATGTAGATCATTCGATTTACAGCTCAATTGAAAACTGGAAAGTGGGTGAAATTTTACTTGCAAGATTTTATTACAGACACGAACACCGGGATAGGTGAAACTAAATAAACGCTTGAAAAATTGACAGGTCATTTTAGGCCTAGCCTTTATTGTCCTCGACCACATTTCTTACCATCAGGTGACAGAATAGCTAAATGCACTAGTCATCTATCACAAATAAAAAGAATAATTTGAAAAAAATTAAATGCAGCCTCATTTATTTTTTAATTTAGCTAGTCCAGTTATTTCCTTACAAATATCTATTAAATTAAAATTAAAACCGGAATTAGCGTGACTTACGCGTCGTCCAAGTCCCTGATCGACAATTGTTTTGGCTTCATTCTGAAGCCTTCTTCAGGATTTTATTTTTATTTAATAAAATTCAAAGGTGAAATGTGCGTGAGTTTTTATCTAATTATATATCAAATTAATTAAACAATATAATCGTTAGGAATTTTTGCAATAAGCTTGTAATCGACTTTTGTTTCATATCGAACAAGTTAAGAAGTTTCTAATAGAATAAAATATTATTTATCTGTTTCCGGAAAATCCGGGTAATCCCCGAAGCTAATCCGAAGCAAATAATATCAAAATCTGAAGGGAACGAAACAATATTTTGTATGATTCCGTACCCACCTCATGACCGCATTGGATGTTGTTTGATTTCAAGTCAAAGGCTTATGGCGGGAATTATTTAACTTATGGATTAGAGTAAAGGTTAGTGTAAAGGTAAATGCATAACTGAGTAGTTTTCTGACGTATTGTAGCGATGCGGGGGGCTAACAATCACGTGACGTCAGTGAGCCCCTATTGCACCGCTCCACTGACGTCGAAACTGACCTAGCAACAGTTTACGTGACGTCAGCTAGCCCGTTTCGCACCACTCCACTACCGTAGAAACTTACCCAGTAACAATCCACGTGACGTCAGCAAGGCCTACCCGCACCGCTTCACTACTATAAGAACTTACCAGTAACAATCCACATGACGTCAGCAAGGCCCACCCGCACCGCTCCACTACTGTAAGAACTTACCAGTAACAATCCACGTGACGTCAGCAAGGCCCACCCGCACCGCTCCACTACTGTAAGAACTTACCCAGTAACAATCCACGTGACGTCAGCAAGGCCCACCCGCACCGCTCCACTACTGTAAGAACTTACCCAGTAACAATCCACGTGACGTCAGCAAGGCCCACCCGCACCGCTCCACTACTGTGAGAACTTACCAGTGACAATTCACGTCACGTTACCAAGCCCCTCCCACTCTCCTCCGTTACCGTAAGAACCAATTCAGTAACAACTTTTTTGAGTCTGAATGCGTAGTTTATTTATTTGGGTTTATACGATTGGTGCAAACGGGACCCTATTATTAAGCATATGCCGCTGTCTGTGTTTCTAAATATTTCAAGCATTATCTTTTGAAAATGTAAACAAATATTTTTGTAAAAAATGTGTTACTGTAGCAGATATCTTAAATAAAAATTACGTGATACATACAAGAAACATGCAATTTTTTTCATTTTATTTTTCGTCAATACATTGCTTACAATAACTGTTTTCAAGTATATAGATTTGGGCGGACGTTATTAAAACAGCGTACCTGTAGCTAACTGCATCGTTAGACTCGGTGGTAGTTAGTTGGTTTCAAACTTTTCTGCCACGCGTTCTCATTCGTGCATAAATAATAAGGAAAGGATAATTTAATTTTTTGTAGCAGCTTGGGTTACTCAGCGCAATTACATTATTATATTTTATTATTTAGAGCAATGCATGCCACCCTATATCCGCGGGTTTAAATATCGCCACAAGCGATATTTTTTCCTTTCTAAAATGTTTTTTTTTTTTATATTACTCTAAAATATTACAAAAAAATAGTAACCCAGTAAAACGTAAAGCAGGCTCCGGCTATGTGTGGTGGTAACTACAGCACGCAAGTCCAGCTTATATTTCGTTTACTTTTACCTAGCATCTCTTCTCATCTAATATATGATAATGCGACATCTACGGTACATACTAAAACATTAATATATAACCAGTACTTAACGGAGATTTCTTGCATACTTCATCGTACCGAGGTCAGAGCATTGTCTCTTTATCGGGCCCAATGGTAATAAATCCGAGGTGGTCATAGCTTATCGGTAAAAGGGCTGGATTTACGACCACACTGATACGGGTTCTTGACCCAAATTTATGAACTACCTTTATCGACATAGGATGAGTGTGTACTTTGAGTGGGACTTGTATATAAGTACTTACAACATGTTAAGTTTAAATTAATGAATTTATGAACAAACTAAGAAAATTGTTGTAGTTTTAAATTCAAAATGTTAAATGTAGAATTTATAATTTTGTTCATACATAGAGTATAATGTTTTTAAAATAGATACTTGAAAGTCTTTACAATATCGACAGAATAATTGATAACGTAGAATGTAATTTAATATTAATAGTGGACTACGCAGTTAATTGTCTGAAATCTGCGGTGTGCAAACAGGGACACAAGAGTCTCGAGACATTTTTTATTGATACGAACATCGACCTACAAACAAATGGACCTCGAATCAACAAAAATTTTATGAAATAAGTGTACCGATTAAAACCTTTACTAACCTTCAATACATGTATTATATCGATGACTCGTATATTATTATAAAAAAAACAAAAGAATTTAATTAATGTCTAATCTTCATAACTACACAGCTTACTTATGCTTACAACAATTGTTTTACGGTCACAGCTTAGGCTGATGACGGTCGCACTATTTCCAACTTACGAAGTTTTTAACATGGCGGGATTATCGCTTATTTTTCGTTTTTATGTTCCATGGACATTTTAGAGCGCTTGTCCCGAAATCTTTGTATTGGAGGAGCAATGGGTACAAAACTTACCAAATGACCTCGTGCCGAGCGCAACAGATTAGTACATATCAATCCTCACATTAATCCGCAATGACGAAACATTTGGTGACCTATCCTTCTATTCCGCTTTGATCTTCTGTTCTAGCCATGACCCCTATAGGTAGTCAGGTCACGTGTCCCGAACTTCGGGGAGTTAACGTGCACCAAGCGGCGCCGATACTGATTCCTGTAACAGAATAGTGAAATTATACAATAAGACACGGACTGGGTAGAGGAAGGGTCAGTATATTGCCATATAGAGTGGACGTCTCAGGGACTCTGCAGGGGCACAGAATATACAAATAGTATACAGGGGTAGGTTATTACCTACTATTTCATTGAAGAGTAAGGACCTAAGCCCGAAGTATCCGATGTCTGTTCTGAAAACTGAGAGTTTTTGTCGTGAGATGGTAGAGAAAACACGTTTAGTTCGACTTTTATCGAACATTAAGAGATTTAAAATACAAAGCGCCCGAGGTTCGCGTAAAGGGCGCGAGGAGTTAGTTATACTATTTAGTATATGTTATGACTTGTAGCAGATGCGTCTAAATTAAATGTAAGATTTAGGAGGTTGTGTTTGAAAATTTTATAATAAAAATAACTTAATTTTGACAAAAATGCAAATATGTCTTTTTTCCTTATGACGGCAGTATACAAAACGGCAGCACGGGGGGAAGCGTCGCGGGTGCGCGCCCGTGGCGTTTTGTAAATCAAGGCCCCTTAGGCGCCATAAATTTAATTTTCACAGCGCCCGGGGTATATCATGTCCCTTACAGACTATTATGTGTCGGAATTGTTACGTTATCAATGCGTCAAACATTAATTAATGAACCAACAATTCAACCTGATCTATTGTGCAATCACCTAACTTAAGTAATTAGAGCACCAACGAGTAGCATCAGTACCTAGTCATTTAAGACACTCATCTTGTAGCATTATCCTAACCTCAGATACGATATAAGATGACGGCCCTTGGACTCAACCTATATCACACTGGAAATAATCTGCCAAATACGCTGCTGCGACATTGCCACGTTCAAACGTGCATTAATAAATATAATCTGAATTTAAAATATAATCCAAAGAAGTATAATCCATGTTGGCCTGTACTCGCACAGCATTTCAGTCGTATTTATGTGAAAAATGTATATATAAGAACATAGTTATTACTAAGTTGGCAGAGTCGGAAACAAGCACCAGAGTAGCAAAGTCCGTCGTTCGGAGTTGCTCACTTCAGAAAACTAAATCTAACAGCAACCTTGCTGAAGCCTCAGATCTCAATTCTATGTAATACTAAATGATCATTGTTATAACGAAACTTGAAAACCCTTTCTCTCAATATCGAACTTCGGAAGGGATGGCAAATAAACAAATATCAACAATTTGGGACTCCTTGATGAAGTGTAATTCTATTCCGGACAGTCGCAGCCCGTTGGGGCTCTGTTAACTTAGTTCCAACTTAGAGAGTTACTAAGTTATACTGGTGCTTAATTTGAACTTGTTGTGTGCTTGGACACTTAGTTTAAGATATATCAATAGATATTTTGCAGTGGGGTTTAGATGAAAGGATTTAAATACGTATATATCTTTAAATACATAATTATTTTGTATGTGTGTATATATAGTATATCTGTGTGTATATAAGAATGCAGTCCTAAGCGGCTGGACCGAATTTTATTTATTTTATGTGTGTTCAGATGGATTAAAGATTAGTTAAGATTCACAGTTCGATCCGATAAAATACAAAGTTTTTCATTCCACCACAAGCGAAGCCGAAACGAGTCGCTAGTTTAAAAATAATATTTGATTTATTTAGAATTTTTGGCATTCATGTGGAAATATAAGTATTACATATTTTTATCACATTTATTACCCCCCTTTTATATGTTTTTTTTTTTTTTTTTTTGCTGTCTCCACATGAAGTATTATTACACTTCATGTGGAGACAGCACAACACAACAATAATATAACTGCACGCTGGCGTAATTTGTGGCGCGTCTGCTTACTAAGCGGTAGGTGGTATCAGGTTCGATTCCCGATGGAATCACTAGTTATCTTCCCAAAGAAAAATATTGTTTCTGATTCTAGAAAGTTTAAGATTTAGTACTGTCTGTGTTATGTGTATGTTACCGGCACCCATGTTGTAAGTCTTCTTATTTAGTTTGGGGCTGTGAATGTGAAAGTTGTTCTCTTTTTTTAAACCTATTGTAGAAGATAAGGATTGCTTGATATAAAGCAAAATAATGTGCCCAAATACGTGAAACACAGCATCCAAACAAATAAAATTGAATAACATAGTACAAAGTATCTCAATTCGTGACTATTCTTTCCGAAAAAACATATCATTATCGAAAAAACACTGCAAACGAATCCTTTTCTCCAATATCACGAATTTCAAAGAATACACACATATACCCACTAAGTTTTTATAGTCGCATCCTTGATACAATTTTCCTCGTTCTTACCCCCGTCTTTTTAGAGCAGGCAAAAGCGAACGTCTTAATATTTAATCAGGTTTCTCACTTTCAAATAAACGCTTATTTTTTCATGTCTCCGAAGAAACACTCACCCGTTCAGCTGTACGTGAGAACGACCGACGCGGACGGCAGGAAAATGTTTTATAACTGTAACTGTACGATGGCTTAGTTGGGTTTTATGTGGTATTTGAATTCTAAAAGACTGCCCATCCACTGGAGCGGGGCGAGTAAGCGGAGCAGAGCGAGGGAGTTATGCGGAGCGGAGTTGCAAACTGTGTTTATCCATTGACGTGGAGCGAGAAAGCGGGGCGGAGTAAGGAAATATGAGGAGCTGGGTATACTGAGTGGAGCTAAGCTGTGCGCACTGCTGAGTGGTGACGTGCCCCGCTACCCCACTCTACTTTCCCGCCCCGCTTCCCCGCTCCACGTTAAAATATATGAAATTTTAATTTAATTTGCAAAACTATGTCTACCAAAGCGGAGCTTCAATTCTATTGATTAATATTGGCACAGCTTCGCTCCTCTTCGCTACGCTCCACTCCAGTGGATGGGAAGCCCAAGCAGTGGGTATCAGGTCCTAGTTCCGGTGAAAACACAATATTTCTCCTCAAGGAAAATGTGTGTCTCTTGTTTTGGGTATAATTATGTTTGATATTAATCTTGATTGTCTTGAGATGAGACTTGGTAACTTAAGAAAATTATTTGTGGATCATTATTTTTTTTGGTACGAAACGTTACTTTCGTTTGCCTACAGTCCGTCTTCTTATCCTACAACAGTTTTGTTTTTTTTTTCGTTTTGGCTCCTTCCTTGGATAACCTGTCAGCAATGATGTATCCCAGAGATAAATAAGATATATATACCCATGTATCCGGGGCATGAGCATAGATGAACAAGTTATACCTAAGGGGCTTGAACGTCCATGCTTTTCAATTTCAATAGTTTGTTATATCTGTTTGCCAATTTCTGTAGAATTTTGTGGCATTCTGATAAAACTGGAGACCTAGCTGTAGGTTTTAAAAGTGCGTAAACGCGAGTTGCGCTGCCAGTGGTAAAAAGAAGCAGTGTGAACGTGGGTCATTGGGAGCGGATGGTGTGCTCGCGATGACGTTCACACGTCAGAGAGGAGACGAGGTGATATTCCAATGCGGAAGCGCCTTTATCAATCCGGGAAGTACTTCCGACCGAGCCGGGTGATCTTGGCTCGGGGATGGCTGTCCGATGTTCCCAACTTAGAAGTTGTATTGTTGCGTTATGTCAGTATCATGATGCAAGCCTCGGACTGTGATTAGCTACCCTAGGTTTTGCTTAAGTAGTTCTGCCACGGTGGGGCAGATAGCACTGTATGTAGCAGAGGTCTGTGAAAACCTCTGCTATATGCAGTTTTAAATTCCTTAGATCTTAGTATGACGTCTTATGTTGATTTTTTCGTTCCCGCCAGCAATAGCCCCATTGAAGCCCTATCAAATCTCCTAAAAGCCTTCATATCTAACCGAGAGAGGTAAAATTCAGCATGTTAAATGTTATGCAATGAAAAGGTTCTACGTCAGTATGTTTTCCGAACAGTACCTCCAAGGTCGTGGAAAACAAAGATGCGGCACGCTAGTCTGACATTTCCCGGCTAAATTGAAGTTAACTTTTCAATTTGGGTTCAGGCACGTGTTTAGAAAATTCTTTCACGTGTGTTGATTTCTTTTTACATCTAAGATGGTTTTCGTGTTCTGGCAAAATAACATGAGTAGGGTATATATTATTGAATGTCTCTGTGTAGGTCGAAGTAATTTTGCGAATCTGGCAGTAGAATCATTAACTCTCATGAGTGCCTCTTTGGGGTCATCTGAATAAACGATTTTGATTTTGAAGTCGAAAGATAAATTTAACTTATTAGCAGGTATTGCTGATTTTGTTTGTCCGAAGTAAATAAAAGATCATCATATCTGTCAGTCCATTACATACTCGTAAATCGAGTAGAAACCAATGTAACAATTTATTTTTTTGATCGAGAGAAACGAGATCTCTTAATTAACTTGGGTGGTTCCGCACTTTGTCCGTCCTTCTGTCAGCGTCATCTAGCGTCTAAAACATACAAGTGAATATCTACAAATTCTCAGAAAATATGTGAACCTTTGGCCCAAAGCTAAAAATGACCATCAAAAATTTATAAACAAAAATATTAAGCGGGCACCTATACACGTAAGTGGTGAGCAAAATATTTTTTTTCTGCTGGTGCCCGTTGAAAGGTACTGCAAAAATTTAAACATTATAAAAAGCACCAATAACATTAACTTATTATAAATAGATTTATAATAAATGATTATCTTAATAGGTACAGATTACTTTAATAATAAGTAGGTACTTTGCATGTGCCAAAGTATATCTAAATAAAAAAACAAATTAAGAATCAACTGCTATATCTATTGTCACAAAATTCCCAAACACTATCCAAAAAAAATCCAAGATAATTCTGAATATATTCCATCAAATACCAAGTCATCTGACCGAACTGTTTATTCAATATCTCGAATATCACGATCAAATAACCTCAAAGGAATAATATCTAGAGAAATAATGTGATAGCAAAGAGATCATCTGGGAAAATATATATTGGGAAAAATGTTATCTGGAGCGAGTAAATATGTCTCTTCTTGGACGGAACATCGATCAAAAATCTACAAGTCACCGCGGGAGGAAATCTGTCTAGGGGACACGGAGAACAAATCATTTAGGATAGTTGGATGTGACTCTACGCGCAGCTTATGAATGTATATTATAACAATATACAGATTTAGCTCAACTACATACCTAATACAAAAAGTCATTGGTCGGCAGTGTGCCCAAAATGCTGGCTGCGTTACCTCGTTGCACAGCGAGACTTAATTGCTGTGCAAAATACAAACCGGCATTTTGGTCACGTGTCGACTCTTTCAGTCTCCCAGCCAAATCTTTATAAATTTCAAGTGCACCTGGTCTCTCTCTGGTCCTCATGGACCAAGAGTTTGTATTTTGATTAATCCTAAATAAATTGTTATATTATTTTTATTATAATCTTAAAATAATGTATAATAAGTTATTAAAATATATTATAATAATTTGATTATACAGGACAATTTGTAAATAACAAAAAAAAATCTATTTAGACACAATTCCACCCATTGAGACCGTCTTTAGAGTTCGTATATTGCGAATTCTGTTTTATGAAATCAGTAGCTCGTAAGACGTAGTAATACGTAAAACCCGCGGAAATTCCGACATTTCGAGAGAAAAAAAAAACAAATAGTTCATTTCATCACTTTTAAATGTTTTTAATTTATGGCAGTGTGCCTAATAATAAGGCGTAAGGAACTTCGTTCCTTCGTTCAGACATCTCAAATTTTTTTTTAATATCTGCTGTTTCACTTCTTAGTAACATACAACGCTTTATTTGATTCGTTGAGAGACTCACTTACTAATAACAAACAAAAACAAACAAACGCATTCACACTCACAGTCCCTCACAAGTCCCTCACAAACCCAGGACCCACGGTGAAGAGCCCGGCGGACACCTATCCACTGCGCCAACTGGGTCGTCAATCAAATGTACATTATTCGTCACCCTACTTTACCTTGTCCTTCTTCCACTTGCGAATCTATTCTGTTTAACCCTTCTCTTGCAATCGGGTAAACAGATTCTGCGAGCGTTTTAATGGCCACCTGACTTCAATTATTGCTGCTGTACTCCTTTCTGCTAAGCAGAAAAAGAGTACATGTTGAAAGGGGCCGCGAATTGAACCCACGGCTATAGGGTGTCATGCCCCTTTGCTCTAACCGCTGAGCTACTGAAGCCCTGCCTTAAGTAGCGCGAATTTATCCTTGAGACGTTAATAATTGTATTATGATTTACGTCTTGAATTCATCGTTTCGGGCAGTACGAATTAATCGAGACGTTATTAATTTGTAATCACGTCTTAAGGATATATTCATTGCATCAGGCAGGGCTTGAGAAGCTCAACGGTTAGAGCAATAGGTGCACTAACCGCATGACACATGATTATATTTTCATTCTATAAATCTTTTTCAATTTAATCAAAGTTTTGTTGTTTAGAATGGATGTAATGTAGTTCTGCAAAGACTCAATATCTGTTCAGACTAGGTCTGGACAAAGAAAATTTTAAAAAGCTAACCTTCAATAAATGGAGCGGCACTAGAAGAAGAAGAAAAGACTCAATATCTGGTTATATACTAGTAGTTCTGCAATACCAAGTCCATTCTTAACAGATCCTGGGCTTTTAGATTATCCGGGAGCACGTCATCCCGGTTAACGACGCGGTACCGCATCCGTCGATACCGTGCGTGTCGACGAAATATGGCGTGGTTTTTATAAAAAAGTTGTGATAAACGAAAACATATTGTGAGGAAATAACTTTTTCCTTCGACCTCCATTTATAGGTCTACAGCCCGTTGGCTTAGTTGAGTGAGCGTTCTCCTTCTAAGCAGGGGGCTAGTATCGGGTTCGATACGGAACACAAATTTTCTCCCCAATAAAATTTGTGTTCTGGTTCTGGTTGTGATTGTGTGTGTGATGTTATATTTCCGGCACCCACGACACAATTCATCGAACTTAGTGTCTGTGAGTGTGAAAGCGTTTATGTTTAAAGATATTTGTATAATTATGTAGGTACTTAAATTTGTGTCTGGAGATTGATAGTTTTTACTAAAAAAAACAGGCAAACTTTTTGTAGACTTTCAGTTTAGTTTACTTTTTTTTTTTAATTAAACTGTTAGAGACAAAAGAAGTGATAGGACTCTTGCAGAGTCCGCCTGTGGTAGTACCACACCATTGCCAGATATTCAACCACCAGCAGTGGTGTGCAAATATTACTGTATTTCGGATTGAAGGGCATTGTTTCCAGTGAAATTACAGGACTTAAAGAGGTTTAACTTCTAATATCTCGGGATGACCAATGAACAGTGACCAGCGCAGTGCTTGTCACTGTTTAGGTTGTAGTACACACAATCAAAATCTTTGGTAAGAGATTTTTGACGGATATCGTCATCATCATCACGACAGCCCTAGTACTAATCTACAATCTCACATTTTTTTATTTTTTTTATTTTTATTTGTGACTGGCTAGTGTTTGACCACTATCTCACCTAATGGTAAGTGACGATGTGATCGAAGCTGGTAATTACACTAGACCTGGAATACGCAGGCTCTCAAGGATAACTGCCGGAACACCGTATTTGGCTTAGCGGCAGACTTTCAACTTGATGGTGGTAAGCTAAGCCAAGCCAGGCGAGCAACCAACAAAATGCTCTACCACCTCCCAATACTGATTATAGGCCTCAATATGATGAGGGACGAATGCATACTCCACTACGCTGCTCTAGTGAAGGTTGGTGGAGGTTTTAGTCCTTTTTAAAGATATCTATATCGACCTACACAAATATTGCCATCAAATCTTTGCAAAGTGGATATCTGATCGTGACGCTTACCATCAAGCGAGCAATTTGTCTCGTTTCTCAATTATATATCTTTTTGGTTTAGTACAACAATTACATTTAGTTAGTGTTAAGTGGAGATGAACATATTATTATATATATGGAGCTCAAACTTAGCAACAATGAATTGTTTACAATTTGACACTTAAAGCATCTTTAGTACTATGATAAGATAGCGTAGACAACCAGTTTTAAATTATCTTTTTGGTTTCGAACACAGAATTTTCCTTTAAATCACAGTGCTTAGCTACGCAATTATAAACGCGTGTCCGAACAAACAGTCCAAACCGACGACCAAAGACTTTTTTTTTTTTTTTTTTTAATCAATATTTATTTGGGGACTTTTATCCACATGGCAAGCCAGTCCCATCGTAACTTAACCAATGTATTAACTAATTAACTATAGAACATAAAACTTATGCTAATGATTGCTTAACCATATCTATAAGGAGCGGACTGTGTTCACGGGTGGAGAAGGCAAGAGGTTTACTCTTTGTTTTAGCATCGCTTCATGACAAGGATGTTGTAGTTAAAAACCGCAGGTTTGTTTCCTATCTCGATGCTTCATGATCAGCAGAAGCCAGTAGCCAGAGTACTTATGAACAGAAACCACAGAAGAGGGATTTTTTTTTATTTCCTTCTCTCTCTTCTGTGACAGAAACCGGCGTTTTCAAAATAAACAATTGCCTCAGACTAAGTACCCCTCTGTCCTTGTAGACATCTGTGGTTATTAGGGTCATGTGTTAACTGATGTGTTAGATAGGAGTATTGTCGCGAAAGTGAAAAAATAGCGTTGTTGATTTTGTATAATTTTCCAAAATCTGTGATTCTGTGTAATAATGGTGGATTATTAATTGTTAATACTTAGTTAACGTGCATAAGTGTAGGCAAATGATACCAAGTTGATAAACGTAATTTTCGCCATCGCTCCAAAATTCCAATACAAGTTCTGGTAAAGTTTTTACCACTTTACTAGGGCATGACTTGACTATGACTGGACCTTGAATCTTTTACTTGACTTTGACAGTGACTTGTGATTAGGACTTTTAATATGAAATACACTTGAATTATATTATTACTTGACGCTGGCTAAATGCACAAGATGTCGAAGCCAAAATAAAAATAAAAGTGTTATTTATTCTGTAAACATTATTGCAGTAAATTATTATTGATCCCTACAGACTGTAATAAAAATATATAGGCCAGCATGAAATGTTCACATTACATCATAATTTACGAGTAGTAACTCCAGCCCTTTAAGCGAATGCTTGGAATTTTCCGCTCGATGCGTTTCCGAACATTGAATACTAATTAGGAATTTGATATTCATGGCTCAGCGTTTTTCACTGGACCGCACATTAAAGTAGCTGTGGACAGCTTTAATTTTTTAAGTGGTTCAAGTGCTACGTTTTTTAATAATTAACTAATATTACAGGTAAATAAAATACAACACGTTTTTTGACCAAACGTTTGGCCAACGACACTGGTCTGGTAGAAATATCGAGCAATGTTTGAAAAAGTTTTTTTTATCCTTAGACAGGCACGCATTTAAAAACTGACTCACCTGATGTAAAATGATGATGCGGTCGATGATGGATTACGCTTTGTTGTAGTTCGTTAGACAAAATCTATTTTTTTTCTAGATTTTTGTCACGACTCTTGGCTATAACCAGGACGTGAATATTAAATGGTATAGATAAATACCATATTTTAACTAACATCATATATTTTTTCTCTTCAATTTAATAACAAATAATTTTAAGTTATTGCAATAATCTGAAACATCTCACTGTTTAAATAATGTTTCATATTAGTGTCTCTTAATTAGAAAGGAAATAAGTTATCGCTGTATGTTAATATATCAGTTACGAAATAAAACACGGTAAAACAATGCAGTGTTACGGTAGGCACTGTTGGGACATCATTTAACTCTAAAATAATTCATATTTTATTAGAATTTTCAAAATTGACACTAAATAACACACAAATCAATTTTATTTAGATAACGATATTCATTTTATGTGTAGGGCAAGACGAATAAACAATTTTCGATTTAACATTCACATAAACATAACATAAACGCTTTCACACTTACAGCCACACACTAAGTTCGATGACTTGTGTCGTGGGTGCCGGAAACATTCACATCACACACAATCACAATCGATCTTAAAATCAAAATTACAAACAGGTAAAAATTACTTATTGACAGCAAAACTTTATCATTAAATAAGTAAAATTAACTAAACCCCATTATTATACCTATATAATTATGATTGAAGAAAAATTTAGTATCCTGTATATAACTCAATGTCTACCTGCATGTCTACCTGCATGTCTACCCTACATGTCACTTGGCTTGGTGGCGATATTATTATATAGTTCATATGTGTTTAAGAACATAATATGAGTATCTTTATTATATTACTGGTTCTTTACTTTCTAATCAATGCTCTTATTGGATTGTTTATTATAACATTCAGCTGTGGATCAAATTTTCATCTGCAATATTATTTTGTAAACCATACGTCTAATTAACATACTAATTATCTTATTATGTTTAAATTTTTATAAAGATTTAATTTCAACACTATTGTAGTAACTTGAAGGTTAATATTATCGTGTGTTTTAAATAATTAATTAATTTGTAAAACATCGACATTGTTGTCTGCTATATTACGTATTTTATTCGTATAAAATCATATTATGATTAAGTAATCCAACCCTCACTATTAAAGTTTATAAGACTTGAAAAGGTTTTCAGAATATAGCATACTAGCCGTGCCCCGCGGCTTCGCCCGCTATTATCAAGTTAAAAAGTAGCCTATGTGTTAATCCTAGGTATAAGCTATGTACATTCCAAATTTCATCCAAATCCGTTTAGCCGTTAAAGCGTGAAGAGGTAACAAACATACTTACACACTTACACACAAACTTTCGGATTGATAATATTAGTAGGATCAACTATCACCAAAATACAATTAAAAGTTAATCATTTTAAAATTCATCATTTTCCTACGCCGATTAACCCTTATGAAAAATAAGCATGAATAAACAAAATTCTCTCCACCTAATGTGAAATAAAGACACATTGCATAACAAACTGCGCTCGCACGAACATAAATTGGCCGCTTGTCAAAAAGTTAATAGTGTAACTGCCATTTTAGCTTCCTCTCAAAGATTATGGCACAATATTGGCTTTAAATCGAGACTAATGTCTCTTGGAGTCAGTTTATTGGCGCTGCGGATTTATAGCTTATTCTCAGTATACGCTTATTGTTAACCGACTTTGAGAAAAGGATGTGTGGAGTGTCAAATATCAGTGCACAAGTAAATTAAACGTTAGAGTAATAACTTTAATTTTAAGAATAGATGTTCACTGCTTTATCTTCGGAACCTTGATCCGATTTAACGTATCAAACACGCATTATTGACAATAACTCAAAAACTAGTGATCAGATCTTGACCAAATTTAAATGGGAGCACATGGAAAGCACCAGCTTTCAAATATCATCAAAATTGGCGCACAAAGAAAGAAGTTATGAGGTATCTTTTGAAGTCGGTTAAAAACGAGAACATCATCAATGTAGTCCGCAGAATACGTATTATTGAGGATAACTAAAAAAACTACTAGTGAGATCTTGATCAAATTTAAATGGGACCAATTGGAAAGCAACATTTAATAAACATAAAAAAAAAATATCGGTTCACGTGGAACGAAGTTATGAATTAACAATCATAAAAAAACACAGTCGATTGAGTACCTCCTCCTTTCTTGTGAAGTCGGTAAAAAATGAGACATATTGCCTTTATGCATCCAACCTCATGGTCGGAGAGTGTGGCCTGCCTCGTAAAAGATGATTTGATTATCTATCGTTGTGGGAAGATCTTGGGAAGAGTATATATTATTTTGTATGCTGAACAAAACTTAAAATAACCTATTGATTTTATTTATAAAGCATTAGCCATGGCATAGGCAGAACTATAGTGATGCATTAAGAAAGGAATAATTATCGCTTGAGGCGGGGTTTGAACGCTAACCTAACCTAGTTAAAATATAGTGATAAAGTTTCATCTGCAGAAGATTACAGCTGTACCATCAATTAATTATTTTCAAATATCTAACCCTATTTTTGGGGCAGTCATGACAAGAAGATACTAAATGTCACTCTGTTCTGAGTTTCAATCGAGTAACATATTATATAGTCCTATTATAATTACAAAGAAACCTAAATATATTTTTTATTGATATGTTGTTTACAATAAATGTTCAATGACACGTCAAAATGACATTTCAATATTGTCGCAATCCGTCATTTGTTTTTTTTTTTTTAAATTATTTCATGACCATGGATGCATAGTCCTTCAGTCGAAATATTATCAATTTCTATTCTTCATAATAAAAGTCTTAGTCACAAGTCACAGTCAAAGTCATGCCCTAGTAAAGTGGTAGAAACTTTACTAGAACTTCTATTGGAGTTTTGGAGCGAAGGCAAAAATCACGTTTTTCAACTTTGTATGACTTGCCTACACTTATGCACATTTACTAAGTATTAACGGTTAATAATCCACCATTATTACACATTAACACTCGAAGAATCACAGGTTTTAGAAAATTATAGAAAATCAACAACGCCATTTTTTCACTTTCGCGGCAAAACCCCATCCGTCATTTGTAACTGTGTTGTGTTGCTATCAATGTACCAAGATATTTTAAATGTACATTAAAACGAAATAAAAGTAAAGAAAATAAACATTTAAAAACGGTTACTATATTGTATAGCTATATGTGTGTATATGGTACATGGTGCTGGTCCAGGCACCTTCAATTTTGAAACATCTCCTTTAGAAAGGAAAAATTATCGCTTGAGGCGGGATTTGAACCCGCGGCCATAGGGTGTCATGCCCTATTGCTCTAACCGCTGAGCTACTCAAGCCCTGCCTGAAGCGACGAAATTAACCTTTCCTTATTATTAACCTCTTACGGAGACGTGAGACGTCATCTACCGAAACAGTTTATAGAAACTACTTCGACCAACGAGTCTAACAAATCAAGCGATATTTTTTCCTTTCTAAATTTATCACTATAGTTCTGCCTTGCATGGCTAATGCTATATAAATAAAATCAACTAGTTAAAATAACCCATGGGAGGAAAAAAGGAACTTTTGCAGCAATGGAACACAACAGGATGACAAAAATTCGAATAAAGAATAGTAAATACAAATAGGAAAAATATTGGGGCTAGTTATGTGTACATTCGCCTTCTTATCAGGGGTATCGTTTTGGATTTCCGGCGGGAACACAAGTTTTTTTCCCAAAGGAAATGTATGTTTTTGGTTCAGGTTGTGATTTTGTGTGTGATGTGAATGTTTCCGGCACCCACGACACAAGTCATCGATCTTAGTGTGGGGCTGAGGGTGCGAAAACTTTTTAGTTTAAGATTTTACAGGCAATATTCCATTTTATGTCGAGACTCAGAAGGTCTTTTGCACTGGTCTCAAACACGCCCGCTAATGCACCGCACTGCTCATTATCTTTAATAAACGCCGCCGTTTGTCTACAAACATTTTAGCCAGCATAGACGGGCGACTTATAGTTGCCACTTGAAAATTTGTTACGGCTATATCCTATTTTTAACCGTCTTCAAAATAGGAGGAGCTTCTATGTTCGATTGTTTTATTTGTGTATGTTCACCGATTTCTGGACCCATTTGTGGACCTATTTTCAATATTCTTATTTTGTATGGTAGATGAGGAGCAGGCGAACATAAGCAGACTTGTCCCATTATTACTTTTTTACAGGAGAGGTGAAAAACTAAATTAAGCGGATATAGACTAGATATAGCCCTAATATTTTGGTCATAAAAGCTTGATCAAGTTTAAAACATGCGTGCGTCTTTTGTTCATCAAAATACTGACTAGTTTTTGTTTTTTTTTTATTTCTTTTATGGACATGTTCGGTTTTGTTTGAAAAGCCTGGACAACTCCAGTTTTGATTGAAAAGCTGATGGACAAGTCAAGTTTTGATTAAAAAAGTAAAAGCAAAAGTAAAAAAAAAACTCAATTCTTTAATGAGAAAAATATTTATTTACATAATCTGTAAATTAACCATACACTAAGTCTTGCATATCCGGCTCGCAACAATCACATTCCTAGTCATCCTTATTAATGTCATCGTCATTCTGTGCTCCTGTATTAGCAGCTGATACACTGTAAATACTGGTTTGAAACCATTGAAACTCAGTATTGTCGGACCAATCTTCACCAAACTGTTTGATCAAAATTTGCTCAACATCTTTCTCCTTCTGCGCGTCAAAGTCTGGCACTTAAATTTTCCTTTATTATGATCACAGACATATTCAGAGTTTAATGCAAAAGGGTCAGGATCCGCGTACCTGTAACAAAAATAATACAAAATGATGAAAAATTACATTCGTAAAATTTTACCTAAAACTCGAAAATTTACAGATTTGATACATTAAAATAAAGAAATTACTTAGTATTCCTGGTTTTTGAAGAATCTCGTCCCTTTTGTTGTCTTTTACGCGAACCATCATTGATATCACCGACTGCAGCCTCATTTTCATCCATTTTCAACCAAAAAATAACACTTCTTACTGTTACAATTCACTCCTACCCTCATACTTAGATATTTTTAAATGCCGGTAATGTTGCTGCAGATGAAAAAACGTTTTATTTAGGGATACCATACTAAAATCTATAATTATTTACCAATTTGATTGGACAAGTATGGTTTTGTTTGCAATAACATCAATAGAAAATGAATCCCAGCAGTTTCGTCCGGTTCTGATTGAAAATGAAAATGCAATAAAATTTTGTTCAAGCGCAAACAGGACAAGCCCGTTTCTGTATGAAATCGCCTTTTTAAATATTTATTTTGAATAGGAAAGGACCGGTTTTGATTGAAAATATTTTAGGACCCAGAAGATGTGAACGTAAAGAGACCAAAAAAAAAATAAAAAAAATATCGTCGGGTGTGGACAAGTCCGCTTATGTTCGCCTGCTCCTCAGATTATACTTCAGAGGTGGTCCCATATACATTTTATCGAAATCGATCAAGCCAAAAACAAAATATAAGCCGTGAAGTCGGTTTTATTAAGCTTTGCTTACGTTTAAATTGTTTTCCTTTCGGCCGGCTTACTATATACATTTGGTGACCAGTAATTGCTTTCAAAGAATATTGTTTTTATCACAAGCAATCAAGTAAAATTTTATTTCTTGTTAGGCGACCTAGATGTATTTTTTTTTCAAATTAACTGACTAATTAATAATCAGGCTTAGTTTTCACTTATATATACAAATAAAAAAAATACAAAAATTGTTTATTTGCAAAGAAACATAGTACAATGGCTCCTTAGTTTCTATTGGTCCCCGCACTAGGGCTAGCCTGTATCGCGGGAGACCGGAACCGATTATTACTATATAACACTGGTAGATGTGGAGAACTAAGAAATAAACTAACAAGAAATATACTATATAAAATTATCTAAATAGGCCTTATTAATAATGTACGGATGTTTGATATCTTAAGTGTGTGTGTTGGTGTGTGTGTATGTGTTGTTGGGGGGTGGGGGAGGGGCTGTGTGAGGGTGTGTGTTGAGTGATAGGTAATGTTTACGCTTAACGATTGACAGTTGCCTTAACATATAACTTATTTATTATTATTTCACTATATTTTTTTATTTTTTATTTTTATTTTGGAGATTAGTCATGATATTTCTTAAATTTTAATTCTGAATGATTAGCAGGGATTCGGTATCATCATAATTTAAAGTAAGGAGCCATTTCCTAACCTTTTCTTTGACTCCATGAAGCGTGCTGTCAGTTAGATTGCACAGCTTCATGATTCTTCGGTACAGATAGGGAATGGCGTAGAAACTAAACCGTCTAGCAAAACTCGAAGCTACTCTGGGAACTTGAATTTTAGTCCTGCGTGTGTTATGCCGTTGGATTTTACTCTCAATCGTCTGCAAACAATTGTGATATGAGGTGATTGCTTTCTGGATATAAAGTTGGCGAACTGTCAGTATTTTTGTTTCGTTGTATAAGAGTGTAGTTGGATATCGATAAGGTAGGCGATGCATAACCTTCAAGATAGACCTCTGAGCCCTTTCTACTTTTATCATGAAAGTCTTAGCAGCTCCGCCCCACGATATAATGCAGTAGCTAATAACGGACTGAACGAGAGCAATATACACCAATTTCAGCAATTCTTTGTCAGCTCCTTCCCGCAGTAGTTTCATTACTGGAATAAGCTTTCGGACCCGACCAGTAAGCACATCAATATGAGGCTTAAACGTCAGCTTTTCGTCTAAAGTTACTTTGAACGATAAATTTTTGGACACGAGCAAGACATATTATTAATGTGCAATAAATTTTGGCATTTATGAATTTAAATCCCCAGATCACTTGGAGGGCAGCTGACACTCTTGTTTTATGAAAACAGAGATACTTCGTCTTATTTGTGTTAAGAGTTAGGAGATTTGTGTCAAGCCACTCTGCAATATCACATAGTCCTAATTGTGCTCTATTGAACGCTTCGCTCCAAGTCTTACCTTTAAAAATAATTGAGGTATCATCGGCATAGCAAACAATTTGTGATTCGCTTTGAGTAGAAAGAGATTCAGATATATCGTTTATGTATACGGTAAATAGTGTGGGGCCTAAAATACTGCCTTGTGGCACGCCAAAACTAATTATTTTGGTACAACTAGAATATCCAGCCAGAGAAACATACTGTCGTCGACCCGAAAGGTAACTATCAAACCAAGCCAAAGCAATACCACGAATCCCCAAGCATTCTAACTTTCTCAGTAGAATTTTTGGAGAAACAGTATCGAACGCTTTGGCTAGGTCCAAAAAGACACTTGTCTCCTTTATCGACCGTTGTAGCAATGCTCTCAAGTAGTAATGATACGGCCTCATCCGTTGATCTTTTCTGTCTAAAGCCATACTGAAAAGGCGAAAGTATGTTGTGCTGATCCATATACTTTACTAATCTTTTATTTACAACCTTTTCCAATATCTTTGAAAAAACTGAGAGCAAAGAGATCGGTCTATAATTAGAGCAATCTTGCTTTGATCCGTCTTTGTGCACCGGTATAACTGCGGCTATCTTCCAGCAGTCAGGGAAGCAACCGGAACTTAAACTAAGATTAATTATATAAGTTATCGGTTCTATTATGAGAGGACACATCTTTTTCATAAACGAGTTTTTAAGTCCGTCACTTCCAGGTGCTTTATCGTTCTTAAGAGCGTGTATAATACCAATGATCTCCGTATGATCAGTAGGAGCCATGAAGAACGATTTGGGAGAGCTGTGTTTAATGTGAATTTTAGAGGCCAGTTCTGACTCGGTTGTATTTAAATTGGAAAGTATAGAATTTGCTAGATTTCGACCCACATTGACAAAAAACTCGTTGCAGTCATTCAGCGAGTCATTTGGATTCGAAGTTTTATTAAGGAGTGCTAGGCTAGTGTCTTTTTTAGGTTTTAAGTCACAGACTTCTTTAACAGCTTTCCAAAGGCTTTTCGGATTGTCTCTACTGTCAAGAAACTTTTGTTTATTATAATTTGCTTTAAGGTTTTTCAGCATATCATAAAACACATTTCTGTAACGTTTGTACTTTTGTAAGGCAACTTCATCATTGGGGGTTTTTCTAACAGCCATATGCAGAGCATCTCTATGCTTCATACATTTGATCAGACCAGGCGTAATCCAGCCTTTGAGTGGTATTTTGTTACGTCTCAAACGGACTTTCGAAGTGTGTTTCTTGACAACGCTGTCTAATTTTGACATTAACATCAAGGCGCATTCTGAAACGTCTTCTACTCTTGTAATGTCTGACCAATCTCTTGTAATGAATGACAAATCCTCTAAGGTCCTCATAGATTGCTTCGTAGTCAGATGAAGACTAAAATTGATTTTGCTGAGGTTTAGGAGTAAAGGCCACTACTCCTGCCAGAACCAAATCATGGTCAGTTAGATCCGTTTTGCATACTAAGCCCACTGCTTTTGATTTAACGTCTACCATGATGTGGTCTAGACAAGATGCACCTCTGGTAGGAGAATTTATAAGATGTTTAAGGCCCAATTCCGCTATTAAACATAGATATTCATTTGTCTTGTTGCTGTCGTTCAAGATGTTTATATTAATATCCCCCGCTATTATTATGTCCCTCTTATCAGCAGTTTTCTTTTTTACTACGAAATCAAGAGAACTTAGGAAGTTATCACTATCCAAATAAGAAGGAGAAATTTAAAATTAAATCATAAATAATAGATATTAACCCCTTATACTGCACTACCACGAATTTTTCTGCACCTTTTCGGTTGACTGGCAGAAAATACTGTATTAGCATTAAGTCCTCCGTGTACATATGTATTGTGCAAAAGAATAAATAAATAAAGGAGAGCGGTATATTCCCAGTATAGATTTAAAATTGGGCAAGTCAATTATTAAACTATCACAATCCATGATTGTACCATCGGTCACATTGACGTTCCAGTCAGAACGAATATATGCTACTATTCCACCGGCTTTGTTTTGAACTGTTGGCGTATTATAATAAGAGTAGTTAGGAATAGATCTTATCAAGGAACATGTCCCTAAATGACATTCTGTAAGAATTATTACATCAAATTCAATAGCCAGTCGTTCTAAAATAATAAAAAAAGTTTTTTTGTAGACTCCTAATGTTAAAAGTTAGTATCTTAATATTATAATGTGCGTTTAGGATGTTTTTACAGTATTCTAATTTATCATAAGCATGGCATTCAGATACAAACATTTCGTCTAATTCCAAAACCAACTCTAAAGTGGCCATAAAGGCCAAAAAGATTTTTTTTTTAATTTGGAAATGGGTATGATGTAAGAAAGCTGCCATGCAGATTTTTGTAATGTAATGTTGAGATGTGTAAGTAGGTGATTTTAATGTTGTGTTGCAAGTGTGGCAGGTGTTGTAATATGTCCTAAATATAGTGGCGCCGTACGAAAATAATGCCAAAATAATAACAACTACGCTTATAACACGCGCACTATTTATGATTGTTAGCTGTTGATGAGTGTGTCGCAGCTGGCACAGCGACGGACGAGCTTGCGAGTATATCGGCCAGTTCAGCACTGCTATGGATCTGTATAGCAGGGGTGCCTTCCCTTCTTCGGATATTAATACGTCCTCCGTTGGTCCAAGTAAATCGGAATCCTGCTTCCGCAGCCCGAGTTCTAGTTTCTCGAAATAATAGACGATTTTCTCGAGTCAGCCGCTCATTAAAGTATACCTTTGAAGGATGCTCACAAAGGCCCAGTTCGTTTGCCAATAAAGGCTTTCTGGATTTGGCCGCTTTTAGTAGCTCGTCTCTTCTAGTACGACGAGTGAAGCGCACAACGACAGGGCGAGATTGTATAATTGCGGGACTTTCTTCTTTGCGTGTAGTTTCCTTGTGCGTGACTTTTCTTTGCCTTGGCCCCGCTCTTTCAATCCAGTCAATATCCTCACTGGCTAAGTCTACACCCACTTTTTTAGCAGCCACAATCACCGTATGGTATAAGTTTTCAGTGGCGGCTTCAGGAAGTCCTACAATCTCGATCTCATTTCGAAGCAGTGCTTGCGACTGATTATTCAATAGTCCTTCGAGAGACACTACTTTCTGCCTTAGCATTGCATTTTCGGCTTCGTAGCATGCCTCCAGGCCATTTATTTTCTCTTCGTTCGCTGCTATTCTTGTCATTACTGCATCAAAGCGCAGTTCTAACTTTGCAGTTGTTGACACCACCATAGTTTCCATGTTACTTTGGAAAACAACCATGTCTTCACGAAGCGATCGTATTTCGTCAGAAAGTTCCTTTAATTCCGATGAAGGCAAATTCTTCTTCGAACGGTGCGTAATATTTATTTATGAAAAACATCCTTAAATATCGAAGCTTGACATACGTAACGGTTGTCTCTCTTTTTGCACTACTAAAAGCAAAGCTATAATCATTATCCACATAAGTTCAGTGATAAACTGCGGGTCTGTAACCGTAGTTGATCTCGAAGCCGAAACTATTTGTGACAATATTTGTAGAAAAAACATGATGAATCTCATATCAGGTAATTAGGGCAATGTCTTCAGAAGTTTTTTTTTATTTAATCTAAATTGTAATAGAACTACTTTAACCTTTGACAGGTAAATAAAGTTACAATGATAAGCGCTTTTTTTTTAAGAGTACTCAAATTTGTATTCTTCTTATAAAACGACTGATTTCATTAATGATAAGGAAGCATGCAAGCAAACCGCACTGCGCTTTCCAGCGACTACATAATATAGATAAACGTAGGCTAATAATAATATTTCCTGTATTAGTGATTAAGATTATTTAAAAATAAATTAATGAAAAAATGCGCCGCCGAGTTTCTTGCCAGTTTTTCTCGAGATTTTTGTAATTTTGCGAATATGGCAGTAAAGTCATTAAATTTCTTGAGTGCCTCTTTGGGGCCTATGTGAATAAACGATTTTGATTTGATTCGATTTTAATTATGTAAAGAAAAAATATAGTATACTAGTTATTTAAAAACAGTATTGTATGAAATGTTTACTTCAAAATCGCCGGTCTGCCACCGCCCAGGGTAGAGTTTCTACTAAAACATTACACCTCCCGTAACGGTCGGTTTAATGCTTCCCCTCGCTATGACAACGTAAATATACGTTAAGAGCTCGCTGTAATTTTTATCTTTTACTCTGAGCTAAATAACGCAGGTGTTTGTGCTATTTAAAACCTGCATTTTATGTTCCATTTTCAAACTTTCCTGTTGTGGACACATCATTTGCGCTGCTTTTAGATAATTGGTACAAAATCCACCTCGGTAAAAAATCCTTTGAAAGATGATAAAGCTGATTGAAAACAACGCAATACTTAAACTAGAGGGTAGAGATGTGATATTTAAACGGTAGTTTTCTTTAGTAGTTTACATGGAAAAAAAAAATTGGGACAACTAGACTATTAAATCAGTCAGTTAATCAGAGATACGTCGGTTTGTTTTAATTGAGATTAATATTTTTAAAATCTTATGTTTCATATATAAAATAAAAAATTGAACAAGCTTTCAAAATAGATCATTAAAAATAAAAAGAAAAAAAAGATGTTGAAAAATAAAAAGGATCAGAATCGGCCGGGCTTCTACGCCCTTCTTTTTCTGACAAAATAAATAAATATAACCTTTTTTTTCATGTTTTCCTAGTTACGATTATGTGTTTATTACAGTTTCACTTAAACAACTTCGAAGACGAATAAAGATAAATTGTTGCTTTAGGCTCAAATCCGTAGGACTGTCTTAATTATTTCTTGCCTTTGTGATGAACACAAAGGATTTATTTATTTTGTTAGACAAAACAGCGTATTCGAAGCACAATAAACTAAGTACGATGAAATTAAAATACTATCTTCTTATTTAAAAATTAGATTTTGTAGGGTGTGCATTTATATTTATACCACATAGAAGGTAGTTCCGTCACCTGGCAACACTACGTCGCGTCCTAACGCGATCTCCCACCACGAGTTAGTTGAAAAATTGTATCGGAAGCGAATGCATGCGCGTTCGCCATCCTACACTGGCGCTCAACTTGCGGCCGACGCCATGAACGCGTAGAGAATGAAATAGTTTTCCGCGTTCGGTGTCGTGAACCCCTGCAAGAACTTTTCTTTTATTTCAACTGAGGACTAAGTGATAAAATGACAAAACCAAAAACGCGTTCCCGCAAATCGCGAGCTCAAGATGACGAGGACGCCGCGTCTTTTGGCAGTGCTGCCGACTTCGATAACGCGATGCCTGCCACTGCGTCGGCGCCGTCAACAGTTACCGCTAGCGACGCCGCCTGTTCCGCCGCGGTGATGATGTCCGAAGAACAACTTGCGTCCTTGTTTACGTCCTTCGCTAGAACCCAAGCCGACGCAAATATGCAAGTGATGCAACGCGTCGATCAACTTATTGCATCAATGACACCGCGCAGCAGTGATGGACCGTCGTCGCCGGCGCCTCCTGTGTTCGAAGTCAACTCGTTGCACCCACGCGCCACAGCCGCCGCCACGGGAATCCAAGCAACGCCGCCGTTTATTCCAACGAGTCCCGGTAACTTTACCCGATGTACTGCGAGATTCAATGGATCGTCACGAGACGCCGACAACCTAGAAGCATTCATAGACGCTGTGGAAATTTATAAGGAGTGTGTTGGTATGCGGGATGATCATGCGCTTCGTGGTTTGCCTCTTTTACTAGAAGACCAAGCGGCGGTGTGGTACGTAGGAGTGAAAAGCACTACGTATAGTTGGGCCGAAGCCATTCAAAAACTACGCTACGCGTTCGGACAACAACGGCCGCCACACCAAATATATAGAAAATTGTTTGCTCTAGAACAAGAGGCGAACCAGAGAGTGGATATTTTCGTGGCTAACGCTCGCGCTCTCCTCGCAAAGATACCGGTCGGAGACCTTAGTGAAAAAGTGGAACTGGACATTGTTTTCGGCCTTCTTCATCCCATATATAAAAAACGCATTCAAAGATCGTCGTTTGATAGCTTTGTGGGTTTGTTGGAC
The DNA here is from genome assembly GCA_948107665.1 of Lomographa bimaculata. NCBI lineage: Eukaryota > Metazoa > Arthropoda > Insecta > Lepidoptera > Geometridae > Lomographa > Lomographa bimaculata. The sequence goes on from OX403595.1 coordinate 18,386,456, forward strand.
TTAGCGAGAGCAATTGAAGAGAGCCGGGAAGAGAAGAAAAACATCGATCAAACCAAGATTCAAATTTCGCGCGATAATACAAAGCACTACAATAACTTCCGTGCTACGCCGCGCGCGCCGCCACCGCCGCCGTCATATGCTCGTAGCCAATCGCCGAGGCCGGATCGCATAGGTTCCAGAGAAGAGGGCGCTGCTGTGAAGACTCGCTCGCGCCACTCGTTCGCCATGGGAGGTCATTCACCGACAAAAGCGAACATGGCGAACCGTTCAGTGAAGTTTAGTGCAATCACACTTAAACAAGCCGTCGAAACGGATACATCGGATTGTTCGGATCTAGCCACGCCGCCGGCGCCGGTAAGCGACGTGCGTTCCCGTCGTCGCCGTATGCGTCGTTTTCATGGGCGCCGCGGCACCGCCGCCAGCGCGTCCGCAGAGCACGATCCACCGCAGCACATCGCGCCATCCATGACTTCGATTTGCCCAGCGGAAGACGCGGCTACACTGGTAAACGCGTCGCCTTTTGAATCAGACTGTAAGTACAGTGATGGTCTTGAACAAAGTGATAAGTGTAGTAGTATAAACATGAACACTAAGATAGGTAAACAGTGTGATAACAGTTACAGTTGTGATAACAGTAACGTTATAGATTTAAGTTGTTTGTCGGAGCGGGGTCACCCAAGTCGTCCCATACTCGAAATCCAAATTAATGGCCTGGATGGCACGGCTTTGGTAGACACAGCTGCTAAGCGTTGTATTGCGGGTAGCACACTCTACACCCTCCTCCTTAAACAAGGTTTTTCCTTTCGCGCCACTAACATGCTTATTAAGCTCGCAGATGGTAGCATGCAGGACACAAGGGTGAAATTAGCTGATGTGAATGTTATGATCCATGATGCTATGCTTTCGGTGCCGGTGACATTTGTTATATTACCTGCTGCTATTAACAATGATACATTGCTGGGGATTGATTTTATTACTCAGGCTGGTTTGGTTATGAATTTTGCTGCAATGACCTGGCACTTGTTTGACAGACCTCAGGTTATACACCAACTTAAATGTGAGGATTCTATCGCTAGGCCGGTTGAATGCTACTCTGCTGCTACACTACGAGAGGATGAAGGGACAATGCTGTCTGCGGAGGAACGGATGTCATTAACTAACCTGCTTATGTGTTATGATGATGTTTTCAGAGAAATCGGTGAATGCACCCCGTTTGCCGAACACCACATTGACACAGGTGAACATCTACCCATCGCTGTACCCCCCTATCGTCTCACCCCAGCCAAGCGAGCTGTAATGGAGACTGAGGTCAACAAAATGCTTCAGGATGGAGTGATAGAGGAATGTGAGTCTGCATGGGCCTCTCCAGCTCTACTAGTTCCGAAGAAGGATGGGACATTCCGTTTTTGCGTCGACTACCGTAAGCTCAATGCTATTACTAAACATGACTCATATCCTCTCCCACTCATCGACGACTTACTCCAGTACACCAAGAAGAATTGTTTCATGAGTACCATTGACCTGCGGTCGGGTTACTGGCAAGTGAGTCTATCAGAACAAGACAGAGACAAAAGCGCATTCACTTGCCCGCTTGGAGTTTATCGGTTTAAAGTCATGCCATTTGGAATGTGTAATGCTCCGGCAACCTTCCAAAGATTAATAGACAGGTTCAAGTCTGGTGTTGCCTTAAAAGAATCTTTAAAAGATTCTTCTCTTCTCTGTTACCTCGATGATTTAATATTGATAACAGAAGGGAGTTACTCAAAGCATCTCGCAGATCTTCAGGCTGTATTTGACCGGCTGAGGGCTTTCAAGCTCCGTGCCAACCGAGCAAAATGTATGTTTGTCCGTGGCAGCGTCAAATATTTAGGCCACATAATAACAAAAGATGGCGTGTCACCAGACCCAGAGAAAATCACCGCCATCAGTAATATGAGAAAGCCAAGTTCACTCAAACATTTAAAGAGCTTTCTCCAAACCTGTTCATGGTTCAGGAAGTTTGTAGCTGGATTTTCCCAAATTGCTCAACCTCTAACTCAACTGATAAAAAAGGATGTAACATGGACATGGGGACAGGCTCAAGAGATGGCTTTTAATAAACTTAAAGAGATACTTACCTCTGCACCCATTCTAACACAGCCAGATTACAATTGTGAGTTTATACTCAGGACTGACGCCAGCAACTACGCCCTGGGAGCCGCTCTACTCCAGGGGGAGTCGCCGCAGGAGGAGCGTCCCATCGAGTACGCCAGCCGCCTGCTCACGCCGGCCGAGCGGAACTACTCCACCACCGAGCGTGAGGCGCTCGCCGTCGTGTGGGCGGTCGACAAGTTCCGCGGCTACATCGACGGACACCGCGTACGCGTCGCCAGCGATCACCAGCCGCTCAAGTGGCTGCTCACGCTCAAATCGCCGACCGGTCGTCTCATCCGATGGGCTATGAAACTCCAGGCGTACGACCTCCGACTGGAATATACCCCAGGTAAAGCCAACGTTATCGCTGACACCCTAAGTCGCCCCCCCTGCGAGGAGGGAACACGCTCGGCCTGTGGGCTGTGTGGCGTCGTCATAGAGACCCCGCGCTGGGAGGCACCCGTATTACGGGAAGCGCAGTTGGCCGACCACGATGTTGCAAAAATTATTAATGACCTGGAGGGAAACGAACTAGTGGCCAGTACTAGATGGGCCGAGAGAGGGTACTGTATGACTCAGGGAGTACTCTACAGATATACTTTGGATGAAGACAATGAGGAGCCCCAGCTCGTCATCCCCGAGAGTATGCGCAAGGATGTCCTAATAGAGTGCCACGATAGAGCCACGGCTGGACACGGAGGTATCGAGAGGACTCTAAAACGCATCACTCAGCGCTACTATTTTCCTGGAATGCGCAGATTTGTCGCGGACTACTTAAAGACGTGCGTAGAATGTCAAAAGTATAAACCGTCGAACATAAAACCTGCTGGGCTTTTACAGACTCCCGTGCCGGCGCAACGTTTCGAGGTGATCGCGGTCGACCTCTTCGGGCCGCTCCCCAAGGGTGCACTGGGCGAGCGCTGGATCCTGGTGGTGGAGGACCCCGCCAGCAAGTGGGTGGAGCTGTTCGCGCTAGTTGACGCCACGGCCGAGGCGTGCGCGCGCGTGCTCATCGACGAGGTATTCCTGAGGTACGGAGTGCCGCGCCGTATGCTCTCCGACAACGGTGTCCAGTTCCTGGCCGAAGTCATGAAGAACGCCTGCGCCGCGCTGGGCATCACGCAGAATCTCATCCCGCTCTATCACCCTGAAGCGAACCCAGTCGAGCGAAAGAATCGCGACATTAAAACGCAGCTCGCCATCCTCGTCGAGGGGCACCACCGCGAGTGGCCAGAGTCGTTGCCCGCCATTCGTTTCGCCTTGAATACGTCGGTCTGCAAGTCGACGGGGAGAACGCCGGCATATTTAACGTTCGCGCGCGAGTTGCGCTCCCCTCTAGATGTGCAAGCCGACATCCGCGAGGTGACGACAGCCGTTAACTACGTGCCACAGATTACGCCGTACTTGCGGAAGCTCACCGCCGCCATCGCCGAGAGTAAAGAGCGCCTCGAGCATCAACAAGACGAACGAAAGTCGGAGAAGGACCGGACCCGTAGAACGGGCGAGACGTTTGCTGTCGGCGATCTTGTTCTTTTGAAGACGCAAGCTCTCAGCAACGCTAGCAAAGGCGTGACTTCAAAACTACTGCCGAAGCGAGATGGACCGTACGTAATTATGAATCAGGTTAGCCCTACCACTTATATCCTGGCCCATTATCGTAACAGGAACGATATAATTGGCAAGTATCACGTCTCTCACTTAAGAAGATACCATTCTAGGGAGGGTACAGAATCTGGCGTCTGTCAACCGATAGTACCGAAACGAAGACGCGGTCGTCCGCGTAAAATTGTCTAAGTGGTAAAATTATACACAAACTAGTTTGATCCATTGTGGAGCCCACAGCTGATCAAAAGGGGGAGTATGTAGGGTGTGCATTTATATTTATACCACATAGAAGGTAGTTCCGTCACCTGGCAACACTACGTCGCGTCCTAACGCGATCTCCCACCACGAGTTAGTTGAAAAATTGTATCGGAAGCGAATGCATGCGCGTTCGCCATCCTACAATTTATATAAATACAGTTAATTACAGGAATGCTACTGTTACATTTTTCAAATAATATATTTTAATGACTTTACGTCAATATCTCCGGAATTCTTTATCCGATCTTAATTCAACTGAACGTTGATAACGACCCTTTTAAATAAACTGGAAATTTCATGCTGTCTGTGAAACCGGAGTTTATGTAAATTGAGATATATAATAGCACATAACTATTTGATAACAACAACAACGCAAACCCCAAAAAATACTAGGTTAAAATCTATATTTTATATAATCAAATTAAAAACGCGCCTGGTTGAAGCGACGCGTGATCAAAATGCTGGCACTTATTTGGCTCAACGTATTAGCATTGCAATTCAGAGAGGCAATGCCGCCAGCATGATGGGAACGCTACCCACTGGTAGTGGGCTTGAGCACTTGAGTTACCTATAAGCTCGATGTCTTGTAGGTAACTTTAGTTCTTTGCTGTACATAGTTTTAGTTTAGTTTTAGGAAATATAGGCAATTGGACCGATGAAAAAAAAAAAAAACAAAAATCTAATTAAAAATGATTCAATGTAGTACACGGGTTGAAACACGTAAAAACATCGACTTTCTTTGTTGTCGAGTAGATTCGTTAAAATTAGTTGTCCTTAGTCAGGATAAGTAATCTCGCGATACGCGGAGGAGTGCGGCTGAGACTAATTAAACTAGTTGACAACAAAGTAAGTCGAAATTTTTCCGTGTTTTAAGCCGTAATGATACATTATGTGTATTAAAACTTAAATAAACTTGATAGTGGTCAAACTTATCTTGAATAAAAAATACTCACGATTATTTTAACTTCCTAATGAAATTAAGAACTTCGGAAAGCATCGAAAATCGGTTAAAAGTCAATAATTAACAGTTATAGCGTAGCGTTGTACATATCAGTAGTAGTGTATAGTAAACAAATATACAACGTATAGCGTAGTAAATTTGTTTACACTCACAGCCCCAGACTTAGTTCAAGTCTTATATCATGGCTAATGAAAACACATTCATATCATACACATTCACAATCAAATCTAGAAGTATTTTATATTTCTGAACTATCCAGTACATCACATGGTGAATACATTCCTTCTATTTGAACAACAAATTCAAGCATTCAGAAAATATACTACAATTAACGACGCGACGCTCTATCTGAAAAACGGCTCCTCTGATTTTCACCATACATAGAACACTCTCAATAAAGTCACCTTTGAAACAAAAAGTTAAATCAAAATTGGTCCAGTCGTTTAGGAGCTGCAATGCTACAGATAGACGCATAGATACCTTATAACATTCCTCTTTCTCGTCGGGGGTTAAAAATCTTGTCTAAAACTGTATTGCATGTATATCATATTTGTTTTGATTTTCTTAAAATGTTTTATGTTTTAACTATAGTGTAAAATTGTGAAACTTTGTATTGCAGACGAGGTGCAGCTAAGGTCGCCAGTTTCTTTGACCCGTCGTCGTCGAGATACGTTTTTGTGGCCACCAAATCAGCAGGCTGTGTGAATTAATATTAGTTGGAATAATCACAGGAAACTCATACCTATTCTCTATGTATATCACACCACATATCTGTTATCTTGTAGGTAACTTCGTTCTTTGCTGTATATAGTTTTTAATAGTTTTTTTGAGAGGTGGTAGAGCATTTTGTGAGTTGCTCGCCTGGCTTGCTACCAAAGTAGCTTACCACCATCAAGTTGAAAGTCTGCCGCCAAGCCAAATAACACCGTATTTGGCTTCCGGCAGTTATCCTTGAGAGCCTGCGTATTCCAGGTCTAGTGTGTTTACCAGCTTCGATCACATTGTCACTTACCATCAGGTGAGATAGTGGTCAAACACTAGCCTGTCACAAATAAAAAAAAAAAAAAAAGTTTTGTTTAGTTTTAGGAAATATAGGCAATTGGTCCGTATTTTGAATATGGATAAAAAAGGGAAATTATTTACTACTCATACATAAAACGAATTAAATTAATCTATTTATGTGTCTATATTTCTTAAAACGAAACTAAAATTATACGTATAGATATATAATTGTTTCAGAGAGGCAATTCCGCTAGCATGATGGGAACGCTACCCATTGGTGACTTGAACACTTGAGTTACCTATTAGCTCGATGCCTTGTAGGTAGATTAGGTTTTACTGTATAGATAGATGTATGCAGTTCTAGTTAAGTCTTAGGAAATAAAGGCAATTGCCACACAGATAGTTTAAAAAAAATATGTTTAAACTTTTTAATTTTTATACATGTCTCTTATACTGTGGCCACAATAACGTCTCGGTGTCGCGACATCTCACTCTATAACGTCGTTGTTATAAAACTGTATCGTTGTAGGTACAACGTGTCGGGTAGCAAATATGTATTTATTTTTAGATAAATTTAAACTTTGCAGATAAAACTCGAGTAGCAACTATGGTTCGAGAGTCAAAACCTAGAAGTTTAAAGTCTTTTAAATTTTCAAATTAATTATAATAAATACAAATGAAGTTATCTCGAATGGTCTAATGGTTATCGTGTTGGGTCAGTGTTTTCGCTCTTTGTATCCACTTTGTGATGTCTACTAAAAATGCAATAAATATAACTAAAAACTAAAATTAGGTTCTAATGTCAATACGATTATAAGATGAGCTGATATAGGTAATATGGGCCTTTATTATATGACACTAGCCGTACCCCGCGGCTTCGCCCGCTATTATTAAGTTAAAAAGTAGCCTATGTGTTAATCCTAGGTAAATCTATGTAGATTCCAAATTTCATCCAAATCCGTTCAGCCGTTAAAGCGTGAAGAGGGAACAAACATACTTACACACTTACACACTTACACACAAACTTTCGGATTTATAATATTAGTAGGATTATTATGAGACATGTATAATTAAAAAATGTAGTTAGGCTTATTTTAATAAATTATTATCTTCAATGAGTCAAAACGTAAAGTCTGGTTCCCACTATGCTAGTTATTTAGTCTAGTACTGAGAAATTTAGTAACAAAACGTGTCTGAACAACAAACATATAGTCGAGTAGATTAGCTATCATTAATTCAAGTCGATCCATTTTGTTCTATTTTTTTCGGCGAGTAGTGCCTCCCACCGCGTCTCTGCTCACTCGTTCATCGCCTTAACAAGTCCGAATCTGTCGTTTTAGTCGAGTTCATTAGCTACCGTAAAATGTCGTTTCGCTGGAGCGAAGAAACAACTTTAAAAATTGTTTCTAAATATTTACAACATGAACTACTTGTGTACTATACTCGACCGTAATGCGAACGATATTTGGTCAGTAGCGAGTATGTTAGACACTAAATTACTTACTACTCGACTAAATTACTGACGTAGTACGAACAAGGCTTAAGAAACATAATCGAATCTTAACGCTTGATTATAATTTAGCTACGGATAAATGAATACCGGTATTTTTTATCATATACATAATTATAAATTTATGAAAAATAATAAAATTTGCAACTGCATATAAGAATCTACAGCATATTACTGTAAAGCCTTTGTGTTTTTAAATGTAGTGAATATCGTCAGGTATAACTAATAGTAGACGGACAGACAGACAAACTGACGGACAAAGTGAAACCACCCAAATCAACTTAGAGATCTCGCATCACTCAATTAATTATAACATTTAAAAAAATGTTATAAAATTTTTGCTCACGGTTTATCGGCTCATAAATTATGAAATCTTAGTTAAGAACGTTTACGAAAGGAATTAGCTGTTGAGATGTCTCAGTTCGGTTGATTTTTATTTTAATTTATATCATTTTAATAGCCATTTTCGCTTTAGGCTACAGCTTTACATATTCTATGAGAATTTAAAGTTACTGGGTAGTATGGTTTGAACGCTACAACACCCAAAAAAGGAAGTCGCGCCGACCCTGCCAACTACAGGCCGATCTCAGTCACGTCTCTGTAAGACATTGGACTGAACAAGACACTGCTAGGCCATCAAGCAAATGACTAAGCAAATGCAAATCAAGCAAATGAAGTAAATGACCTTCTGAGTGATCGGCAATATGGGTTTCGCCAGAACCGGTCAACAGGAGACCTTCTTGCTTATGCCACTCACATATGGAGTGAGGCCTTAGAAAAACACGGGCGAAGCGATTGCGGTATCGCTTGACATTTCCAAGGCCTTTGACAGGGCAGTATGGCACGACAGCCTTAGTGGCAAGCTTTCAGCTTATGGTTTACCTCCCGGTTTATGTGCTTGGATCTCGGATTTCTTGAGGGAACAATCGATTAGGGTTGTCGTTGACGGCTGATCGTCCGATCTAATCGCTATTAATGCCGGGGTACCTCAAGGGCCGGTTCTTTCGGCAACGCTGTTTTTGGTATACATTAACGATCTGCTTTGCCCCTGTATCATTGGGTACGCAGAGATATATATCCAATGCACGAGCCGGCATGGTACAAGTCCAGTCTCTAAGAGAGGCAATGATTGGGCGTTTGAATTCGATTTTGTTGGCGGTGCCCGATTGAGGCGATGCTAACTTGGTTCGATTTAATGCGTCAAAAACACATGCGTGTCTCTTTTCCACCAAACGGAGTCCGTTCAACTTATCTCAGACCTTCCAAGATGTGCCAATACCGATGGCAAACAAACTCGAGCTTTTTGGCGTTACTTTATCGTCAAATCTTAATTTTGGCACTTACATTGAAGCCAGAGCTCAACTGGCCGCTAAGAAGCTGTGTATCCTCGCCAAGGTCCGGCAGTACTTCACACTTCGCCAGCTTCCCAATGTATATATTATCAAGCGCAAGTCCGTGTATGGAGTACTGTGGCCATCTCTGGGATGGATCCGCTTAGTATCAACTTGAAGGTCTTGAGTCTATTGTCCGACAACCAAAAGACTCATTGGCGATAATAAACTAATTGAGTCCAGATTGCAGAGACTCAGTTACAGACGTATGGTCGCAAGTCTATCGGTATTCTATCGTTTGCATTTATGAGAGTGTGCGCAGTAATTAGGTACATGAGTTAATTCCACCATGCCCCTTTTACCATCTAACAACCAGACAAACTGTCAAACGTCATCAGTCTCCAGTTCGCTCGAAGCATTTTGCTTCTACGTTCATCATCCGTACAGTGAAGGAGTGGAACTCATTGCCTGCGTCATTATTCTCCAAGAGGTATAATCTGGGAGTTTTCAAATCAAGAGTGAATAGGTATCCTCTAGGCAAACATGTCACATCTTCGGTCGCATCATAACTTTCCATCAGGTGAGATAGTGGTCAAATGCTGGTCTATTTAGCATAAAAAAATACATGCCTCTGACAAGCAGACGGACGGACAACTTTGTCCGTCCGTTCGCTTGTTAGAGCCACTTGCTGAACCAACCAAATTAATTTAGAGCTGGTTTCGCTCGGTCAATAATTGTATTCTTTTATTGAAAATGAATTTGGTTTCTATAGCAAAACCCATTTGCATTTCTATAGCTAATAGACTCAAAACGGAGAACTGCAGCTAATAATAGAATGGGCTCACATGCACTGAAAATGAGCCTTGAATATTTCCGTAATTAACAACTACCGTCATTAGCTGATATCGTTATTTTTTATGTTTGGTCTTAGCTTACCTTTATGTATTATAGATTATGTGGAAGTGCTACGTGTTGTTATAAGTTTTAAAGTAAATAGACTACAAATAATAATTATACATACCTATAAATATCTTAATAAACGAATTTGAATAGATCATAATATGAAAATACTCGTACCTACAGTATTCATATAGATTCACGTACACATTAAGTATTTAGTATATTATATACTAGCCTTGCCATGCGGCTTTGCAAAAAAAAGTATCAAGTTAAAAAGGATTCTATATTATGTTAATCCTAGGTAAAAGTTATGTATATTCCAAATATCATCCTAATCCGTTCAGCCGTTACAGCGTGAAGAAAAAACAAACATACTTTTTTTTTTTTTTTTTTCTTGTAATGATGTACCAATTACTTTTGGAACACCATTGGAATTACAATCTAGCCTTAAGACTAATAGGTAATTTAATTTTGACCTAAACTGCTAAGTAGAGTAGTATATTAAGAATGTGTCCAATAACACTTTTCTTACTGTCTCTATTATGTTAAACAAACATACTGACACACAAGTTTTGGATTTACAATATTAGTGTGATTATACATTCAAGTATTCCTAGTTTTTTTTTAACAAGACTGATACTTACTTTTTAATTTCTGCTTCTGTGATATTTGTACGCAGCCGATGTCACAACAAGGCGGTTCATCTGCCCCCCCCCCTCCCCGCTCCCCGTCGTAAATAAGGAAGTTAGTCAAGAAAACAAACGAAACGCATGAATAACAAAAGAACGAGATACCCGGATTGAAAGATTTATTTAATTGCACGGATAAATTGAACGATGCGGCAACAGTATAAACAGTAACTAAACTCAGCATGTTACATTTGCCGGGCAGATGCCCCGTGAAGATTACCAGCATACAGACGACCCGCCTGTAGTTAAGGGCGGAGCCAAAGCTAAAAGGCCAAAAGCTCTGAAACCTCTTTCCCCGCAAATGAGGAGACACTGGAGCGAGACGGTCACATCCAATGATTATGAGATGTTACATTTTGTAGCACTGCAAGCCTGGACAAGATTACATTGTGAGATAGCAGTGTCGTCGCAATCACTCTGTTCTTACTACGGAGCATTTATAAATAGGCCTATTTCGATGGTCCAAAAATTCCCAGCCAAAGATTTGCTTTCCGACCTTGTTTCTAATCTTTAAATTACATTTATGACAATAAAAGATGAGTTTAAAAATTTAAAATATAAATTATCCTTCAAGTCTAAAAAAACCTACTTACAATACTTTTGTCTATCAAAAAAGTTGAGTACCAAACTGTCTAACTAACAATCGGTTATGAGTTTAAATATTTTTAACTTGTCGAGATAGAAGTCAAATCTATGATTATTCTAGGAAAGCATGTCACATCTTCAGCCGCATCTTCACTTTCCATCAGGTGAGATAGTGGTTAAATGCTAGGCTATTCCAAATAAAAAATAAACTTTTGCAGCATATTCTTTGACAGAACTGCATATAAATAGATCCAATAGCACTAATTATGCGTTACGTAGTAAAATACATCTCGGGTAGAGTATATTCTTTTTTATGTAATACATTATCAATTCATTTCCATACTGCTATTTACTGTACAGCCCGCTCCAAACAATAGAATGTTGAGTTCAATCATCGTAAAATGCAGATCAATCTCTTGTATTGATCTCAGCCCTTCTCATAATGAATTAGGGAGATCCAGTTTGACTTCAATTTGTGACATTCGTTTTGTTTTGTTCATAACAATGATTTTAAGATGGTGGATAGGGGAACGCCCTTCAGGAGGTATAATACTATATGGGTGAATAAAATACCTCTGGACCGCATGCCAGTTTCCCAACTGGCATGTTAAAACTGGCTAATTATACATTTATTCTATCGTATTTGGGTGGCTTACAGCTTTCGTTACAAAATAAACATAGCTTAACTTAAAAAGAGCCATTAAAAAGGATTATTCCCGGTCGTCCCCACCTTGTCGTCCCCACTGGGTACGATGAGAAAAAAAAGTTTCGTTCGTCCCCAGTGGTGACGATTGGATTTTTATTTCCCACTCGTTCCGGACAGAGAGTCAAAATGCAATAATCTCAACATTATAGTTAAAATAATTAAAAAGGGCTAAGTTCTTATACTGCATTGCGGTGTATTATAGACATTCAACCTAATTTTCAATAATTTAAGAATGTAAAAAAACATACCAATTAAAATACCTATTTTAAAAAGCCTCCACAGGTACTAAAATGATGTCCCAAGAAACCTCTTTGGACATAATTTATGTTGTATATGGCTTGAAACACGTAGAAAATGTCAACTTACTTTGTAGTCGACTAGTTACAACCATCGAGATGGAAACAAACGGTTTGTGCTACAAAATCATTGGTTACAATAAAAATGATGTGTGATACTCACGATAGTTTAATTCTCTTTGGACATCATTTAACCCATATTAGCCCAACGATACCATCCACCATACAGTGGTACGGTTATAGCAAATTCTGTTTTATTATATTATATAGTTTTATTATATATATTTGTCGACTAGTTACAAGGTACTAGTTTTGTCGACTAGTCGACTAGTTTCAACCATCGAGATGGAAACAAACGGTTTGTGCTACTAAATCATTGGTTACAACATAAATTATGTGTGATACTCACGATAGTTTAATTATCTTTGGACATCATTTAACCCATATTAGCCCAACGATACCATCCACCATACAGTGGTACGGTTATAGCAAATTCTGTTTTATTATATTATATAGTTTTATTATATATATTTGTCGACTAGTTACAAGGTACTAGTTTTGTCGACTAGTCGACTAGGTACAACCATCGAGATGGAAACAAACGGTTTGTGCTACAAAAATAAATTATGTGTGATACTCACGATAGTTTAATTATCTTTGGACATCATTTAACCCATATTAGCCCAACGATACCATCCACCATACAGTGGTACGGTTATAGCAAATTCTGTTTTATTATATTATATAGTTTTATTATATATATTTGTCGACTAGTTACAAGGTACTAGTTTTGTCGACTAGTCGACTAGGTACAACCATCGAGATGGAAACAAACGGTTTGTGCTACAAAAATAAATTATGTGTGATACTCACGATAGTTTAATTATCTTTGGACATCATTTAACCCATATTAGCCCAACGATACCATCCACCATACAGTGGTACGGTTATAGCAAATTCTGTTTTATTATATTATATAGTTTTATTATATATATTTGTCGACTAGTTACAAGGTACTAGTTTTGTCGACTAGTCGACTAGTTTCAACCATCGAGATGGAAACAAACGGTTTGTGCTACAAAAATAAATTATGTGTGATACTCACGATAGTTTAATTATCTTTGGACATCATTTAACCCATATTAGCCCAACGATACCATCCACCATACAGTGGTACGGTTATAGCAAATTCTGTTTTATTATATTATATAGTTTTATTATATATATTTGTCGACTAGTTACAAGGTACTAGTTTTGTCGACTAGTCGACTAGTTTCAACCATCGAGATGGAAACAAACGGTTTGTGCTACTAAATCATTGGTTACAACATAAATTATGTGTGATACTCACGATAGTTTAATTCTCTTTGGACATCATTTAAACCATATTAGCCCAACGATACCATCCACCATATAGTGGTACGGTTATAGCAAATTCTGTTTTATTATATTTCAAATATTTTATTCTCTATTTATTATTTAGTTCTTAGTGTATACCTCCGCTAGATGCTGTTCTTTATAAAAAAAAAAATACATTCATGCTAAGGTTATCTGGAAGAGATTGCTTGATGCGATAAGACCGCCTATTGTGAAACCTCTTTAAGATTTATTTATTTAGTTAGTTTTTAAGATTTTTGTATTGGATTTTCAATAAAGAGTATTTGTATTTGAATTTTTTTTTTTTAATACAATATTTATCTTTTCTTTTTAGGTGTCAGGGATCAACAGGCTTTAGCGTAGGTACATATTACGAGGCACGGCGTAGCGGCGGCGGTCCAGCAATGCCTATTTTTACGGTATAGTGTAATTAAAACAACTATTAATTATATGTTAAAATCTCAAATTATCCTATCCTAATAATATTATAAATCCGAAAGTTTGTGTGTAAGTATGTTTGTTCCCTCTTCACGCTTAAACAGCTGAACGGATTTGGAAAGAAATTTGAATATACATAGATTATACCTAGGATTAACACATAGGCTACTTTTTTACTTGGAAATAGCGGGCGAAGTCGCGGGGCACGGCTAGTGATTTCATAATCAGGCTCCCAAGATACAGGTTTTGCCTAGTTTGGGGCCCACAGCACAATTGTCCTTGATTATGTCTTTCTTTGCTAAATAAACATTTTTTTTAATTTTTCGTAAATCGATAGCACTTATTCCCCAGTCCGTGCCACGGCATACTGATGTAAAACTCGTTTGCCTAACAATTATTCTCATTAGTCTAATTAAGGCGATAAAATAAAACAAGTGGAAAAACCGAAATTACATTAGAACAAATAATACAATAATTTTAATGCAAGCAAAGCTTAAATAAACCGACTTCACCGTTTTATCTTCAGTACCCTTGATCAGATGAATTAAATACACAATGTTAAGGACAACTCAAAAACTACTAGTTAGATCTTGATCAAATTTAAATAAGACCACAAGTTCAAATAAAAAAAGAATTATCAAAATCGGTTCACCTAGTAAAAAGTTCTGAGTTAATACATAAAAAAACAGTCGAATTGAGAACTTCCTCATTTTTTAGATGTCGGATAAAAAAAAACGTCAACGTCATTTTTTACTTTGGCGGCAAAAGGCTGCGTTGTTCTTATTGCGTCTTACAAAGTGCTACAGTAAATTAGATCTATATCCTACTAATCCTACAAATATTATAAATCCGAATGTTTGTGTGTAAGTGTGTATATGTGCAAGTGTGTAAGTGTGTTTATGTTATGTTATATTCGGCTTAAAACACGAAAATTTTGACTTACTTCGTAGTCAACTAGTTTCGGACAAATTAGTTGTCCTTCATCAGGATGAGTCAGACGCGCGATACGCAGAGGCGTGCGGCTCGGGCCTCGGCGCGTGACAGTAAAGTAAGTGTGTTTGACCATATATTGTTCAAGTTGTGTGTACATAGCTTATACCTAGGATTAACACATAGGCTACTTTTTGACTTGATAACAGCGGGCGAAGCCGCGGTGCACGGCTAGTATATATATATCATCATCCTTGTTACGAGTTACTCACTGGATAAGACATAAACGGAAATTAAACGTCGAGCAAAGCAACAGAGATAAGAAGTAGATTGTAACTATTATACTACAGTGGATGTAACTCAGCAGGAACCGGAAGTTACATACTCGTATGACAAAGGATACAATGAATAAGCTACAGTAGGTACTACAGTGCCGAGAAACTGTGCCTTTGATACAAAACGTAGTTTTGTAATGCTCGATGGTCAAGCATTTACATAATAGTTAAACGCTTTCAAAATCACAGTCCCACAATAGGTTTAATTAACTGTATCATAGGTGCCGGAAACATTTACATCACACACAATTTAATATTATTACAAAATGTAATAGGTAATACGAATCCTCTGATACCATGGGACTTCATGTTTAGACAAAACTTCCAAAAAAGGAACATTCCCAATTCGACCAAATTTCTCTTTCATTTTTACAAGATTTTATTTAATTTTGAATGTATGTATGTAACTATGTTTGTTCGGGTGGCATCTTGCAATTCGATTTTGACGCATATATCTTTATCCGATTGAGCTGAAATTTTGTATACACGTTTAGTTTGGATGTATGGTTAGCTGTGTGACGTCACTCTATATCCAACATCGTGGAAGAAACAAAATGGCAGACAAGTTATTTTAAATGCACTCTTACAATATGTGTATCAAATGAAAGGGCTGAAAATAACTCGAAAAATAAAGTGACGAAAGTGAAGTCCAATATGGCGAACTTCTAAAACCTTATTTTAATAATTTTTTTAACAAATAGCTTATTTGGTTTTACCTCATATCTCCAGCGTAGTTTTCCTTAACCGTTTTCAATGATTATTCTTTAATTTAAAAGAATATTGTATCGGTCCCATAAAATATATCAAGATTGGATAGAGAGGTCCGATGATTTTGACGGCTGTCAGGTTGTAGTAAGGAACATCACTCATAAAATTTAAAAACCATTTTGCTGTTATTGACGTGAACTTTAACATCTTTCTTAACATTTTTTATAAGAAAATAAATCCATTAAAAACATTAAATTGCTTCCGTCTTACAACACACCCTAAGGAGCAATACACATACTAATAAAAAGCACCCAATATTGAACATGATTATCCAAAAATAAACATTGCGAAGAGGTATTTTCCTACTGGTGTGTAAAATTGCTTTTCTTGCCAAACATAATGAGGGGGGAAATATGAACGCTGGCATCCCCATCTGAGTGCCATAATTACTTTAAAATATATTAAGAGCACGCTCCCTAAAAATATGTTTTTTTAGTATTTTTAGTGTTTATGTTATGTGATTTATCTAATTTCTTTAAACGAGCAATTCTTGTCTATATATATGTGTGTGTGTAATCAGGATCTCGAAAACGGCTCCAACGATTTTCATGAAAGTTACAGATAGGGGTTTTTCGGCCCAAGGAATCGATTTATCAACGTTCCATGTCCGAGAAATGCTCGGTTCCCAAACTGCATTTGAAAAACCGGGTTTAAGAAACTATTAGCGCCATCTATTACGCCATCACCGATGTAAAAAACTGTCTACTCGACACTAGATGGAGCTATCTAAGGCTACAAATTCAAACACATTCTACCAAAAACAAATAACCGAGCAAAGCTCGGTCATCCGGATGTTGTTTACAATTAAAAGAGTATATTTATTGTAAATTGATAACTATGAATTAATGTCATGGACTTTGTCTGAAATCAAAATTATAATAATAGGCTAGAATTTGACCACCCTCCACAACTCCTCACCAGATGGAAAGTGACAATGCGGCCGAAGATGGAAGTCGGCGATGAAGTCGGTTTTTTTAAGCGTTGCTTGCGTTTTACAGTACCTCCTCCTTCTTTGTGTAGTCAGTAGAAAAGAAAGTTGAGCGCTGTTTTTTTTTTTTAGATTTCATCCAAATTTATCCAACCGTAATAGAAATATCTCCTTACAATAACACATTTCATTACATACACTAACTTTCTTTCTGGTATATATAATTAGATTTAAACAGGTTTCCGTGCTATGCTGGCTTCAGAATATATAATTAATCAATGTTTATATCTGTTATTGATGTTAGGGTGGAGTATGTGAGTATTATATAAACTTCAGAAGAGATCCGACTCCTCAATAATCTTCTACGAACTTTGAAATACTCTCAACGGCCCTCTATTTCAAAATACAAGAAGGTAATTAACCTTGTTAGTTCTCTCGAATAAACATGGAAAATTAAATAAGCAAACAACCACTCTACACTCATCTTGCTTAGAACAATACAGCACAATGATTTCACTGTGTGAGACAACCTCAAAGATACATCTGTCTTTGCTTCGCCTCTCCTACTTATTTATAATAATTACGCTTATGTTCTGCATTAGGAGTACTTGCAATTAGTGAAACCACTCAGTAGAGTTAATTGTAATATCTCTTAGTGAGTCTACTGATTACGACGGTACATAGCTAAAGCATAGCAGGAATCCATCCTGCGTTAGTAGAGCATTGCGAACAATAATACAATATAAAACGCTTTATTGTATACCAACAAATGAAAAACAATCATAAAAAATATTTCATTTATCGTGGTAGTACAATAGGCGGTCTTATCGCTTAAAGCAATGTTCCAGACATCCTTTGGTTGGGTATTAACAGAAGAAGCAATAGACGGTAGTGAACAAACTCATAACAGAACATAATAATCACACCTAGTCTAAATAGTAATACATAAATAAAACAATAATGTACACTAATTATATGCAATTCTTGCTCGTAACGTCAGTATGTTTTTGTAGGTTTAATTCAAATTAATGTCACGATAATCGAATTTGTTATTGCACAGGGTCATTTAAAATGATTACATACGACAGTCTTCAAATATTTATTATTTTTGTTATATTAATATGATTACATTAGGTAAATTATATACGTATAATATACATATACAACGAGTACCTTAAAACTACAACACAAAATCTTCTATTTAATAGCATTCTTATTGATGTAGATTTTTTTTTCTTACTTTCACAAGCTCTTAACGATTCATATCAAATCAAATGGAAAAATGTTTTTTTTTTTTGGAATTGGAAAATTGAAACTAAATCTATTGGTTATATTAATATCAAAGACGCTTAAAAACCACTTCAATATTGTAATAAAATGCAGAAAATCTCGGTAAATGCATATTGTGTAAATATTCTGCAAGTGCGCAAAATTAAGCAGGTGTTGAGATGAATCTTTACATTCAACATCTTTACATCTTCGGCCGCATCTTCACTTTCTATCTGATGAGATAGTGGTAAAATGCTTGCCTATTCAGCATAAAAAAAAACTTCGTACATGGAGCAAACATTTGGGACAACTAGACTACTAAAGTTATCAAAAACATATTTTTTAGTCAAAGTCAAAATTACGTTCTTTTTACAAAATAAGCTAGTTATTACCAAATATTTTTGTGATTGTTACTGAATGATTATAGTTGTGACATATAGCACTATAATGTTAGTAACAGTAACGAGACATTTTTCTCAGGTTAGTTTTTTACATATAGGTGGTACCTTACATAGTTTGAAGAATTGTGTCGTAGGGGTCTATAACATTCACAGCACGCACACACCAAGAATAAATGTCCATTTTTTTTTTTTTGGGAAGTTTGTTTTTCTAGTTTTGGATATGATTGTGTGCGTGTGTGTATTTTCAGCGCCCACGAATCAAGTCTTCGAACTTAGCGTGGGGCTGTAAGTGTGAAAGCCTTTATTTATTTATTATAGTAGTCCTCTGATCCTCTCTTCAAATGTTAACCAAGTTCCTTATGCAGTCCTCTCCTCGAATCTGATCCAGGTTCCACCCAAGGCTTTTATTTGGAAACCATGGTCTACCAACTCCACAGGATCTGTAGTTTTTTCGCACTTCAGCAGCTTGAAGTTGAGAATCAGGTTGTAGAGCAATACTTTTGCCTCCAATATTGCGAATCTGCTACCTGTAAACAAAACGGAAACATTTTGTTTTATCTTTGATAGGATCTATTAAAGTGATTATTATAACATATTATTATCATCATTTATTTACATTGTAACGTAGATTGTTATAATGTCAACTACAATCACTTGCTTTTAAATATTTCGTGATTAAGAATATAATTGTATTATTAATTTACGTAGGTATTTTTAACCGTTTTCACAAAAAACGAGGAGGTGCTTAATTCGAATGTTTTTTTTTTATGTTTGTAACCTTATAACTTTTTTCCACTTGAACCGATTTTGATGATTTTCCCATTGATCCCATTTAAATTTGATCAAGATCTGATCAGGGGGTTAAAAATAAGAGCGTAATGGCATAGTCATTAATTTTATTTTATGTGATGATATGGTCATGGGTTATTTAACGACCCAGTTGGCTCAATGGACAGGTGTCTGCCCTCTGCGCCGTGGGTCCTGGGTTCGATTCCCGGCAGGAGCACAAATTCCTTGCCTTGGGATATTTGTGCTTCTGGTTCTGGTTGTGTGTGTGTGATGTGTATGTTTCCGGTACCCACGATACAAGTATTTGAACTTAGAGTGGGGCTGTGAGTGTGAATGCGTTTGTTTGTTGTTTTGGTCGAGGGTGGTAAGAATGCTAGGCCTAGTGAGAACTATTACCGCTATAGCTCAGTATATTCCACGATCGTCTAAATGGAAGTTGGATCTATTACTATTGTTCCATCATTGCTTAGTTAAAAAGTTTTTCTGTTGCTATTGAGTGATAAAACAAGCAAGACGCTCGCTTGATTGAAAGCGCCACGCAATTCAGAACCACATATTATTTGATGTTAAATCTCTTTAAACCCTGTAATTTCGCTGGAAACACTGTCCTTAAATCCGAGATACAGAAATATTCATCGAGAATTAATAATTAACGATGTCATCGCTTCTTACCGATACATATCCTGGGTCCAAGGCCAAATGGCTGGAACGTGAAAGGTTTTATCTTGTGCTTGTTCTCGTCCGACCATCTATCGGGGTCGTATTTCAAAGGTTCCGGCCAGTGTTCTGGGTCCAGATGAACAGAGTTGGCGCTGTTGAAGACTATGTCTCCGGGATTTAACTGTAAGCAAACAATATAGACAATACTTTACTGCACACACGAAGGACACATATCAACAATATACAAGTCAAATAATACTTTACAACGTTTTTAAAATCCAATTGTAAATAAAAAAGGACTAAAAAGTTATATAACCAGAAAACTTGTCTAGAAAATCAAACGAGCCTAATTTCGATGGTTTGATCTAGTTTGGTTCAGAAGTGGGAAACCATCTTCCGTCTCCATCATCAGACCAGCTCCATGTTACCATATCATTGTATTGTCACCGAAGACACACAAGTACACCAAATTGAGTCCAATCGGACATTGGGAAGCCGGCCTAATTTAGCTTGCAAGATTTGATTACAGACCGACAGACAATGGGACAAGTGGATCTAATTAAAAGCTTGTAAAAAAATTTACATACACCTTATACCGTTACCAGTGGACCCAACAAAAAATATGCATAAATTTCTTACAGTGCAAGGTTTCCCGCCCTCCGTTGCTGGTGGAAGTACGTAGGTCTTTGTGCATTTTCTATCCAATATCAGTGCTGGAGACCATCTCCTCAGTGTTTCTAAAATAAAATGCATTTTTAAATCCCTAGCATAAAAATAAATATCATCGCAATCAAATCAATCGTACTACTTGCACCATGTAATGACTTGCACGATGGGGCTGTGAGTGTTAATGCATTTGTATATATTTTTTTGTTATCTGTGATACTAGCCCCAATGATACGCAGTAATAGGACCATAACATACTAACCATTTAAAACACAGTCGAGATATTTCAAACTACTGATACCATCAGTTGTCAGTTTTTCATTTTCGTCCTTGTAAGTTCTGATCTCCTGGTACAATCTGTCCTGTATATCAAGATTGACAGTTAGCTCGTGAAGGGTCAGGACTACGACCGACGCAGATGATTCAAAGCCCGCAGCGAAGAAGATAAATGCTTGAGAACTGAGCTCGTCTGGTGTCCATTCTGGAAATTAGGTCAGAATATTAGACGACTTCATTCAGATCTTGTTTTGCATGAACTTCTAATGTCGACGTTCGGAATTATCTCGTACATCCCTATTAATATTATAAATCGGTGTCTGTGTGCTTGTGTGTGAGTTAGTGAGTGAATGAGTTAGTTTGAAACGAGGTATCTCTTACAATGTAAGACAACGGACAAAATTCGGTGTGTTGATAGAATAGACTCCAAATTTAGCTAATTGTACCCCAATTAAAGGTGGTAAAAATGGTCTTGCTCATTTAGCTAATTCGCCGAGTGTTAGGTAACTCGTTTCAAACATTGACACCAAATAATAAATAACAAGAGGTGTCGAGCGAATTTCCTTCCACTATACATAGTTACAATATGTACGACCATAAAATAGTACAGAAGTTGTATAGACCGAAGTATTTGTTGATTGTCAAATGTAATTGATAGTTTGCATCCCCGAATAACAAAACCACTAAAGGACTCTGCGTGATGGGGGAAGATTAGTCTAAGCATCTCCGCCAGATGTCTCTGAATGTTATTACTTGTCAAAAGCAATAGAGATAGTTTGCGACCCCACTGATTTCTTCAAAGCAAAATATTTCAGTACCTTTAGGAGTTTCCATCAGCAATTGAAGCATATCAGGCCGTGATATGTTATTCTTCTTTCGATATTCAACAGTGCTCATTATAGTGTCTCTGAAGAATGAGTATGTTGACTCTGGGTATACTTTGATGCCCAATTTCTGGAAAGATATAAATTTATATGAATCTTAGTGGTAGGACTCGTTTGAAGTGTCCGCCTGGGGCAGTACCACACCACTGGCAGACATTCAACCAACCTCCAAGCAGTTGCAATTTACAAACATATATTATACATAGTATGTTTCGGATTGGAGGGCAATGTTTTCAGTGAAGTTACAGGGCTTAAAGACACCAATCAACGTGGCAAATCACTGCGTTAGTCACCCTTAGAGGGTGAGGAGTGCAATGCTTTGTCGCGCAGTAGCTAAAACTACTAAGTTCAATACTCTGGGTGGGGCTGAACTGAAGAACTGGGTAAGCGTGACGGTCACTCAAAGTCATAAAAAATCTATAAAATAAAAAAAAGTTAACAGCCTTAATAAAACTATACATGCATTTATTTATTTATTTATGAACACCAACATAACATACACTATTACAATCAACATATTTAAAAGTATTTTTACAAGTTAAGTGTCTTTATAATTATAGATAAAGACTACATTCAATAAATTTTGCGAGATTACATATGAAATAAATAAACAAAACAAACAAACACATTCACACTCACAGCCCCACACTAAGTTCAAAGACTTGTATCGTGGGTGCCGGAAAAATTTACATCACACACACATTACACCCAGAACCAGAAGCACAAATATCCCTTGGGAAGGAATTTGTGCTCCTGCCGGGAATCGAACCCAGGACCTACGGCTCAGAGGGCAGGCACCTGTCCACTGCGCCAACTGGGTCGTCAACAATTGATGATAACAACACATAAATTAATTTAGATTACAAAACGGCAAAAATTTTAATCATAAGAAATAATATATCGATAGATTACAAAAAATAATATTATTAAAACATAATATTATTTATTTATTTCTTAATTACAGAATATAACTAATACTAAAAACTAACCGAAAATAATTATAACTGTGAACGATTAAACTGTTCCTATATAAACATATTTTTTTGTATCAAAAGCATGATTTTGATACCTTAAAATATTTTTTTCCTGTTGACCGTTTCAAACTTATAAAAAGTCTAGCTGTACCCGGCATGCGTTGCAATGCCACGTGTAAAAACGGTGTTTAACCTCTTTCATGTACATGGTCGCCTAGTAGGTACTTTAATACCATACTATATAAAAACTTTATGGATATTGTTCAAACAAAAATACTAAAATTACGATAAATAATGGGTGGGTACTAACGACCTATTCTCATACATACTAAATATTATATACAAACAAAAATTTATTAAAATTGGTAGAGCCGTTTCGAGGAGTTCGACCACAAAAATCATGACTGATTTTATATATTAGAAGATTTTTTATTATTAGTTATTTAGTTTTTACCTTAGTTAATGCGGGAAAGATATCATCCAGGAACATCACAAATAGTTGCATTGGGGCAAAATCAAGGACACTCAGACCAATTTTGAAGAACTCGTTGGTCCGATGCTTGTACGAGTTGACTTCTAGACCTAAGTTGGTGGAAGCGATGACGTCATTGGTATAGCGACGTACCACGTCATCTACGTCGATGTTTTCATTTTGGTGTTCTGAAAATCAGAGTGTTTCAGAACCTATTCTATAATAAGCCATTTAGCCCATTAAAACATGTAACGCAAGCATTGCTTAAAAAACCGACTTCACTACATTATCTCCGGAACCCTTAATCAGATCTTGACAATTTTTAAATGGGAACAACTTGACACCATATCCTGTCAAATAAAAAAACAATCATCAAAAAAAAGTTCTAAGATAAAACACACCAGTCGAATTGAGAACCGTTTTCTTTTTGAGCATGAGGAATGATGTCATCTGACAGAAATACGATAGCATAAACATAAACGTTTTCGCACTCACAGCCCACAGTAGATGGTTATTTAGTTGGTTACCAGATAGTTGAAACGCTTAGTATCTGTTAGATAGATTTTGACCTTTCGTAGGTCAAAATCCTGCGCGGCAAATCCACATACATCAATTTAAAACTTTGGGTGGCACAGAACTATAATGAGCAAGCGTGACGCTTACCATCAGCCGAACGAATTGCTCGTGTCTTTCGAGAGAAAGAAAACAAATAGTAAAATCAAAATTTCAAAAAATACTCCCGACGCGACGCTCTATCTGGAAAATGGCTGCACTGATTTTCATCAAACATAGCTAAGAATACTTTCATCCAAGTCGCTTTTCAAACTTAGGTTAATATAATTATGTATTAATGTTAAGGAATTATTTAAAAAAAAAGAAAAATAATGCGCCGCCGAGTTTCTTGCCTGTAGGTCTATTCTGGTCGTCAAAATACGAATAAACGATTTTAATTTTGATTTCCATCATGCTGGCGGCACAGCAATGCGACGCCGCGCCGACGACGCGACGCCGCGATAGAGAGAGCCAGATAAGTGACAGAATTTTGATTACACGTCGCCTCAACCAGAGTGTACGATAAGTTAGATTTGATATATATTATTTACCTTTTAAATACTCAACAGTGTTCATACTGATATCTATCATGAACTGCATCATATGCTTCATTTTGGATCCAGTGAACGCAGGGCTCAGAATTGTGCGCATATCACGCCATTTTTCACCTGAAACAATAAAATATACAAGTTGTATGAATCAATTCTTGAATTGGCGTCACATCCTTGTATTGATGTCCATATAGTTAGTTGAAAACATATTCAAAAACAACAAAAACACGTACATAATTATATTTAATAAAAATATCGAATTGTGCGAGCGAGAGCGAAGTCAAAAGGAATAAACCCTCTTAACAAAATCTGACAACTTAAAATATTCTTCGAAATATAATTATATGATACTTACTGTAATTGGCAGATATATAGAATAGAATATTAAACTGTTAGTTTCATTATGTATTTTAACATTTATTAAACATAATATTTTTTAGTTTTATTATCTAATCTATTTAATATCTTTAAACGAACAATTCTTGTACCTATATATATATTTGTGTAATCTGGATCTCAAAAACGGCTCCAACGATTTTCATGAAAGTTACAGATTAGGGGTTTTTTGGCCCAAGAAATCGATTTATCAACGTTCCAGGTCCGAGAAATGCTCGGTTCCCAAACTGCATTTGAAAAACCGGGCTTTAGAAACTATCAGCGCCATCTATTAAGCCATGACTGATGTATAAAAATTGTTTCTACTCGACACTAGATGCAGCTTTCTGAGGCTAAAAATTCAAACACATTCTACCAAAAACAAAAAACCAGTGAGCAAAGCTCGGTCATCCGGATATTGTAACTAATAATAGAATATAAACCTAGTTTAAAACTTGATCAATATGAGTAAGACAAACTGTTTTGGAAAAAACTTGACTTGTGACAATAAAGTTATAAATAAATTATTTGTATCTGTATTTGTCTTATTATATAATTATGTTCTATTGACAAGGAAGACTTTGTACGCGTTTGTGTTTTTTTTGTATGAACACATACAGATACAGAGGTCGTTAAATGTCAGCAGTAGATTACCTTTAGACGGGGAAAGAATTAGTAGTGTCAATGGTAATTCCTATGGCAGCGCATTGTAGAGTTATCAAATTTGCCTGAATGTGATAACTATTTACCATCACCATCATCATCACAGATCAATTTTGTTCGAAGTGCTGGGACTAAGGTCGTCTGTCCCATAAAGCTTAACTAAATGCTATTCTAATGGTCCTCTTTGTACTTAGATAAATAGACAGAGACTCTAGGTCTTAATCCTCTGGGTAGTCTAGTGAGAATTGGCAGATAGCACGTGATTAAATTATTGATTTTTGGACATGTCAGTTTTCTTCAAAATGTTTTCTCGATCGAGCTACTTTAAAAGTCCTTAGCAAAGAATTATTTGCTAAGGACTTTCTAAGTACATACATTGCTCTTCTATTATAACGATCAAGAAAACAGTTTGAAGAATACTGACATGTCCAAAAATGAAACAATTTATTACAAAAAATAACACACTCAAGAGAAAAAAGTATTAACATTAAAGAATAAATATTAAAAAAACCATATGATTTAACGATGATAAACTGAATATAAGGCCTACATTCATTTGACGTCAGCGAATTGTCTGATATCTTAAACTGTCCACGTGATACTGAATATATGCTCTGTATTTAATTTCTGTTTGTCACAGAGCATGGAATTCGTCACTTTAGACAGTTTTTATGTCATTTTTGACAGTTGTAATGTCATTTTTGACAGTTATTGACGCCCATCCTTCATACAGGATACGCCTGCAGGCTGCATGGAATGTAAAAACACACAATCGCTTTCATAAAGACCGATATAACACTTACCTTTCATTGAAAACAGACTAGAACCCAAGAGAGGTTCAATATGCTCGCTGAATAAACCCTTATGGTCCGTAAAGTGATCAAAGTCCTTCACCGTTATTATTTTAATCAGCTCTGGGTCTCGGATGAGGATAGCAGGCTTCGAGGAGTCCACACATCCTACATATCTGAAATCAAATGTAGAGCCTTGAGACACAAGGTCCTTTATTTCATACGCTTGGTAACTTTACTGGCAACTTTGCACCATTCCCGATGCCAAGAACAGTAACAAACGGACCCAAAAAACAGAGAGTTCTACATCTCCATGAGCAGACGCTCATGACATAAAATAAAAGCTTTCACACTCACCAAGTTCAAAGACTTGTATCGTGGGTGCGGGAAACATTCAAATCACACACACATTACACCCAGAACCAGAAGCACTAATTTTAATAACCCTTGGGAAGGAATTTGTGCTCCTGCTGGGAATCGAACCCAGGACCCACGGCGCAGGGTTAAAAAAGTTGTAATCAAGTAACTTCAAAAGTTTTTCTCAGCTCGGCGATACCGATTAATGTTTTTTAATAATTAAATTATTCAAAATAAAAATAGTTTCCATTTGCTTAGTTAGGTAGGGATATCAATAATTTTTAAAACATTAAAATAAAATATAGTTTCTAGACTCGGAGAGAATTAACGATATTACGGTTTTAACCGACCCAATTTTGAAGATGGCAAAAACTTCGAGTTTTTTTAGTTAATAATGTTCTTAGTTTTTATTTATATAGATTATATCCTAATAATATTTTAAAATATACATACCGTTTTAACATGGGACAACTTTGTACTTTCTTTTTACCTAATTGATAACCAATTAAGATTCCAAATATAGGTTAAGTTTTGCACATATTATAGTTATAATAAATTTTAGTCCAAACTTAATTTTACTCACCTGTCATTTGGAAAAGCTGTATAAATCCTATCAAAGTCATAAAACACATGTTTTTTCTGCAACGTCCTCATGAGACTGTTCCCGAGAATCGGCCATTCAGGTTTGTATCTCACATTCTTCTCTGCATAGAACCATTCTACTCTCTTGTAGTTGTACCACAAGAAAAATATGAAGGTCGTTACAAGAAATATAAGTAGTTCTACAAACATGTTGTCGTGTGGATGCTCTTCACTGTACTGGCGCTGATAACTGATGTTTTATTAAAATGATGTCGGGAGGCCGATGCGCCGTTTGTTTCGTGGTCGAAGATAGAGACTGGGCGCGAAAACATGTAATAAAATGTATGTTATTTCTATTGGGAAACGAAAAAAAAACACGCTTCCACTCTCACAGCCCTTCTAAGTTCGATGACTTGTGTCGTGGGTGCTGGAAACATTCACTAACACACAATTACAACCATAACCAGAAACACAAATTTTCATTGGGGAGAAATCTTGTGTTCCCGCTGGGAATCGAACCCGATACCCCTGCTTAGAAGGCGAACGCTCGCACAAATGAGCCAACGGGCAGTTCAAAGAAAGTATACTCACACTATACAAGTGCGCGTCCGCCTTCTAAGCAGAGGGGGAAACGAGTTTGATTCCCGGTGGTACCCATGTTTTCTCTCCAAGGGAAATTGTATTTTAGATTCTGGGTGTGATTGTGTATTTAATGTGAATGTTTCGGCACCCACGACACAAGTCATTGAACTTAGAAGGGCTGTGAGTGAAAGCGTTACATAAACTATTATTTTGAGAAATAAATATATCTTTAAACTCATTCATGTTAAAATATTATTGAAATCATTGAGACTACTATCAAAATTTGATCGTATATAATTTTTGTGTATGAGTGTGTGTATGAAAGAGCACGGAACCTACTTGCATCCGACCTTCTTCTTCACATCTCTGTACAAAATTTCATCACAAAAACTCCAGCTGATGAACTGTAAAAATGTAACAAACAGGCAGATAGTCTAAGGGTATTTAAGCCGTTAGAAAATAAGCAACTTGTCAGGCAAACATGCTCCATCGTCGAAAATATCGTCGCTTAACATAAGTAGGATGGTGTTCGAATGGTTCCCTATTGAGTACATAAAAATGATAATACAAAGTTAGTTTCAGATTGATAATATTAGTAATGTGAAAATAATGTGACTATTTTTTACACTCACAGCCCCACACTTTGTTTATTTATTTATTTAATTCTTTATTGCACAAAAAGTACAAAAGGTGGACTTAATGCTATGGGCATTCTCTACCAGTCAACCACACATGGTAGACGAGAAGAGGGGTGTAGGCGTGCATCAAAAAGGTATAGAGAGGGAAAGAGACAAAAGAAAGTTAGATGATTAGTTAAAATAATAAATATACATAAATGATTATATACATATATACCGGTACTTATAATTTAATAAAATATATAATACATACCAAATTTGTTCAATGACTCGCATCGTATGTGCCACACATTTACATCACACACACAATCACAACAGAAACACAACACTTGGGGATAAATTTGTGTCTATACCCGTTGTATTGAAGGCAAAAGTACCCCAAACTACGCCAGCTGGAACGAATGTGTATAAAAAAGTATAATTTGAAGCTTATGCCTTACAGTGCAGAGTCACAACAACAAAACTACACTCAGCAGTGATAATGAGTAATAATAATGACTTCAAACGTATCGAAACAAATGAGTAATATGCCCGCTTCGAGACAACTTCCAAAAGAGGTTGTCAATTAAGATAAATATGACGTATGTTATAAATACATATTGTATAACATACGTACATAGCATAGTATAGTATTCTTTTTACACTCACAGCCTCACAATAATTTCGATGACTTGTGACGTGGGTGCCGAAAACATTTACATCACACAGACAATCACAATCAGAATCAGAAACAAACATTTTCCTTGGGGAGAAAACTTGTGTTCCCGCCGGGAATCGAACCCGAAACCCCTGCTTAGAAGGCGAACGTTTGCCCAACTAACCCAACGGGCAGCTCAATCAGAATGACCATTCTTGGTAAATAATTAACATTCATTTCAAAGAGGTGCGCGGCTCAGTGTTTGGTTTTTGCGCATTTTGAAATTATCTGCTCCTCTTTCTTTCCTCTCTCCTTCTTGAAAGCGTGTCTACGCTAATTGCGTACCACACTTTGCGGCTGCCCCGCCTTCCATAGAACCTAATTCATCCCGTCGTCTTTTACCATAGTCACGTACGTGACCATTGGGTACCATTGGATATAATTTAGGCCTCTTCAAGTAAAGACAGAATTCCTAGGCAAGCGTGCCCCATCGTCGACCGCATCGTCGCTTACCATCAGGTGAGAATGCTTGCTTTTAGACATTAAAAAAATACTAAACGCCCAACGTGCTTACGATCCTCACTTTCCATCAGGTGGACAAACGTTAGCCAACGAGATAAAAAAATTGCTTCAATTTTAATATTGCTTTTTCTTTTCTCTGGGTTAGTAACCTTATATTATCTTCTGCGTATGTAAGAATATGTTTTTTCGTAGGTATTAACGCGGGTAGGTATAAAGTTTTTTTTTAATGACCTTACCTAACGTGATCAATTTGTATTGAAAGTTCGTTATCAACATTAGTATGAAATTTTACATTAGATTCCCTAGGAATGTAACGAAGGATTCAAACTGATAAGTTTAAAAAAATATCTCCGACCAATAGAAATGTATTTTTTTAACAAAACAAATATATAAGATGAATTTTATTATTATAAAACAACAAAACAAAAACAAATATTCAAAATGAATCATTTATGCTATATGTCAACGTCATCGCATCACGTCGCAGTCCTCTCCTCGAACCTGATCCAGGTTCCACCTATGACTTTAATTGAGAAGCCATGGTTTATCAACTCCATAGGATCAGAAGTCTTTTCGCACTTCAGCAGCTTGAAGTTGAGAATCAGGTTGTAGAGCAATACTTTTGCCTCCAATATTGCGAATCTGCTACTTGGTAACAAAATTAATTTAAAATGCCACGTAAAGAAAAACAGCATTTTACCTCCTGCACGTATATAGTTGCCTAGTACTTTAATACTATACTAGAAACTTATTGACTAAATTATTACCTTGCGGTTTTGCGTAGTACTTTACCAAATCCGAGTGACATTATCCTGCCCAAGGGAAAATGTTTTTTTTTTTTCAACTGCCCTCTTTTGCGTATACATTTTCAGGGTGATGCTGAGACTTCCCCGTTATTGCAGTGCCTCCGAAATGTTTGCGCAAAACCAAACTGACGGTTTTCAATGCAACAATGAAAAAAGCAGCTTCTCTTTTAAGGAGGGTCAGAGGAAGTGACAACATCATACTGAAAACTGTCCCGCCCGGTGACGCTGCAGAGGCTACACACAGCCAGCAGCAAGTAGTCCGTTCGAAAAAAAAAAAAAAAAAAAAAAAACTGAAAACTGTGGCAGAAGATCTGCGCGCGCCTGTGCTGAGGCATTTCGTGCGGGTAATGACAGCTGCTGTAAGCAGGCAACGTAGATAGATAATATTTTATACCAGCTGTACCCGCATGCGTTGCAACATAAAGAAAAAAGTTTTTACCTCTATCGTGTTTATGGTTGCCTAGTACTTTAATACAATAACTAAAACTTTACCAATTATTACCTCTTTCATTTTCATGTTTAATTAGTACTTTCACCCCCGTCCGACAGACGACAAAAATATTTTTATGGGTAAAATGGAAAATCGATTTTTTTTTTTGGTTTTAAACCATCTTTGCAGTATTGCATTTCAAACGAAACCGATTTACACCAAACTTATAGTTTGTAGAACGTAGAGAGAAAACTTCATATTAAGGATTTAACAATTTCACTCACGGTTGGTTTCTCGGTTTGACCGACTGCTCCAAAACTAGTCTCGCATAAATCTGAGAAAGCAACCGCAGGTGACTCCTATCGTTAAGTATCGTTAAATCCTAAATATCAATATATATAAAAATCAATCGACGTTCATAAGCGTTTAAGCGTAGCGTTTGTGAAAGCGTTAAGTCTCATAAAAACTCGAGAACGGCTCGACCAATTTGGCTGATTCTTTTTTTTTGTAATCGTAATTGTCGGAGCAAGTTTTGTCTATAACTTTTTTTTTAATCTACTGGAAATTGCACCCGAGCGAAGCCGGAGCGAGACGCTAGAGTGTAATCTAATACTCAATCAAATAAATACTTCTTCATAACTATATAGAGAGGCGTGAGGTCTATATTACTCGTACATATTGTAGGAGTGCATTAAACACATCGAGATATGAAACAAACCTAAGCTACGGTTTGTACTAAATCCTTGATTAAAAATAACTTGTCCGCCATTTTGGATGTTCCGCCATGCTGGATTTAGAATGAATGTTTCGAATCCCGCAGCGAAGAAGATAAATGCTTAAGAACTGAGATCATCTGGTGTCCATTCTGGAAATCAGGTCAGAATCTTAGTGATTTTCAGTCATATCTTGTTTTGTAGGTACTCATATTTGGCTGATGTCCGTCTAAAAAGCTCTAGTTCGAAGTCAAAACATCCCTTCTCAAGTTATTAGATGCTAGTTCTAAGCTGTATATGAATGAAATTGGGTATGTAAGATCATCTGGAGCCTAGAATGAACTACTTTTTCTGTCAGGCCTCAGTTAATGCGGTCTGCGCCGTTATTGAGCCCACAAAGAAAATTGTTATTATTATTTTCAACAAACATTTTTTTGATTTCCAGAAAGGCACAATCTGGGCATCTTCAAGTCTAGATTGAAAAAAACTTCAGTATGCATGTACCATCTTCAGTTACTTTCCATCACGTGAGATAGTGGTCGATGTTTCTTACGAGTTGCAATTTGGATAAAAAAAGTAAAAACTCTTTTTAAAAAAGCCAATGCCATCGTGAATCTAGCCACTAATCTATTACGATTATTTTTATTTAATATAGACTTATAATAATTGTAGACAAATTTCCATAAAACATTTTTTGCAGAGATTGCATTACCTTTTGGAGTTTCCATCAGCAGCTGGAGTATATCAGGCCGTGATATGTTATTCTTTTTTATATATTCAACAGTACTCATTATAGTGTCTCTAAAGAATGAGTATGTTGACTCTGGGTATATTTTGATGCCTGACTTCTGGAAGGATATAGATTTGATTCAATTTAAAAATGTTATTAATTTATCTTAGCACATTAACCATTTTAGAATTTTATATGTATATACAACATTTTAAACTGAAATTAGTTTTACATTTTTTTACTGATCTGTCGTGCTATATATTTCGATGGTGCGACTTTATCAAATTTATGTTTAGATTAATATCACATTAACATCACAAAAAAACATGCAACAAAACTCTTTAAAGTTAACTAGGTATGTCTGTGACATCCAAAATGGACTGACAGCCGCTGTCAAGGACAATTGACCAATCACTGACATCAAAATTGTATGAACTGATGTCATGTAAGCTATTTTGAGTTATTTATGCAATTTTAACACATTGAATCCTGAAAATTCCTAATTTAAATAAGATTTGAATCAAAAATGTAAATGTATTTATTTGTCAGAGTATGGTAAATAATTAATATAAATAAGCAAGGTAATGGTTCCACTTGTTTTACCGTTTCCGGTGTACAAATATTTAAATGTAGAAAAGAAAAAATTGTTTTTTTTTTCGAAATTAATGTTAAAATTGTAACCTAATAGTTATAAATATCATCAATAACTACGTTACCTATATTTAAATCTCATGCTTACTTGTTTATCGTGCATGCTTGTTTTTGTGTACATTTGTTGTTATCGTCAGGTCGAGAGTACTTGACCATTTGTATTGTCCGACATTGGCAATAAAGTACACGGGTAAGCGACCCCTAGCGATATCTTCTTTTTATGGTCAAACATTGTGTTTGTTATCATAAGGTTCCACTCCAAGCATACTTCATGCAAACGTTTAGCATTCTCATTCACTTTGTCATCGCCAAACTTTCCCAGCACACTCTCATATCTATTAATGTACATACATATTAATATTCTTTAGGAGGAGTGGCCGAGCACCAAGACACTGGTGCAAAGCCGTCATAGTTACCACTTTATAAAGGAAAAAGGTCGCAGCAGGAGTGCAAGAACTACCGGGGTATTAGCTTGCTCAGCGTCGTCGGAAAATTGTATGCAAAGGTATTGATTAAAAGAGTAATTAATGAAACTGATGCGAAAATATAGGATGTACAAGCTGGATTTAGGAGAGGAAGAGGATGTATGGATCAGTTATTTTCCTTACGCAACATAACCGAAAAGTTCTTGGCTAAAAAGTCAAAAGGTTTACTACAGTTTCTATGATTTGGAAAAGGCCTATGACAGAGAGGTGATTGATTAATTGGATCTGCTTCATCATCTGTACGGCGAAGGTGTGGACCTCAATCCCTGCGACATTGTTTATAGAACGGTATAATCTAAGAGTATTTAAGTCAAGAGTGAATGGATATGTAATATTGAGATGTATATCACCGCAAAAAATATTTCATTTATCGTGGTAGTACAATGGGCGGTCATATCGCTTAAAACGATGTCTTCCAGGCATCCTTTGGATAGGCAGTAACAGAAGAAGGAGTAGACGGTGGTGAACAAAAAAAAATAACAGAACATAGTTATTCACACCTACTCTAAATACTTATACATAAATAAAACAATAATATACACAATTCTTGCTCGTACGTCAGCAATAACTTTTTCTAGATTAAATACAAATTAGTGTCACGATAATCATATTTGTTATTGCACAGGGACATTTGAAATAATTACGTACGACAGCCTTTAAGTATATATTATTTTTGTCAAATTAATACGATTACATTAAATTATGTACGTACAACATAATACATATACAACGAGTACCTTAATACTAAAACATAAAAGTTATATCTTCTAAAATTTAACAGCATTCTTATTGATGTACATTTTTTTCTTACTTTCACAAGCTCAACAATAATTTCAAATCAAATGGATATCTTATTGAAAAAAGTTTTTTTTTTAATTGGAAAATTGAAAATAAATCTATTGGTTGTCAAAGACGCTTAAAAACCTGAAACCTAAACCTAACCTGGGAAATTTGTGTTTTATTTATAAGTATGATTATGTGCGTGTGTGTATTTCCGGCGACCACGACACAAGTCTTCGAACATAACGTGGGGCTGTAAGTGTGAAAGCCTTTATTTATTAATTATTGTAGACCTCTGATCCTTTCTTCAAATGTTAACCAAGTTCCTCATGCAGTCCTCTCCTCGAACCTGATCCAGGTTCCACCCAAGGCTTTTATTTGGAAACCATGGTCTACTAACTCCACAGGATCTGTAGTTTTTTCGCACTTCAGCAGCTTGAAGTTGAGAATCAGGTTGTAGAGCAATATTTTTGCCTCCAATATTGCGAATCTGCTGCCTGTTAACAAAACGGTAACATTTTGTTTTGTCTTTGATAGTCTAGCGGTTAAACATTCTCGAAGAGTAACTCGCTAAATTAAAGTGATTATTATTATTTTATGTATGTTACCTCATAACTTCTTTCTACGTGAACCAATTCGAAAAAACATTTTTAGTTTGAAAGATTGTTGCTTTCCAATTGGTCCCATTTAATCACGATCTGTTCTCTAGTTTTTGCGTTATCGTCAATAATTGCGTGTGCAATACATTAAATTTGATCAAGGTTCCGAA
Organism: Lomographa bimaculata; assembly: GCA_948107665.1. NCBI lineage: Eukaryota > Metazoa > Arthropoda > Insecta > Lepidoptera > Geometridae > Lomographa > Lomographa bimaculata. Next base: position 18,421,213 of record OX403595.1, read on the forward strand.
GATAAAGCGTTGAAGTCGGTTTTTTTAAGCTTTGCTTGCGTTTAATTATTTCAAGTTTCGCTCGCGTCTTTTTTAATATCATTACTATGTAAAAATAAATAACTGTATTAGATTACATGTATATTTTAAATATTTTTTTATAATAATAAGACAATGTCTCGCACTGTGAGTCATCCCTCATACAACAAGAGTGTCAAAATATTCACCTTTCAAACAAAAAAACGTAATCAAAATCGATCCAGCAGTTTGGGAGCTACTATACAACAAACAGACACAAAGATATACACTACAGACTTATAACAAAAACCTCTTAAATCACTTTTATTTTTAAACTATATTTAGTCGACATTAAAAATAAGAGTGTAATGGCATATCATGAATTTTTGTTTTATGTGATGATATGGTCGAAGATGGTAAATATGCTAGGCCTAGTGAGAACTATTACCGTTATAGCTCAGTACATTCCACGATCGTCTAAACGGAAGTGGGATCTATAACTACAACTCCATCGTTGCTTAGTTAAAAAGTTTTTCTTTTGTTATTGAGTGACAAATCAAGCAAGTCGCTCGCCTGATTGAAAGCGCCACATTTGCCCATCACAATTCAGAACCACATATTATTTGATGCTAAATCTCTTTAATTTTTCACTGGAAAACTGTCCTTAAATCTGAGATACAGATATATTTATCGAGAATTAATTATTAACGATGTTATCGCTTCTTACCGATACATATCCTGGGTCCAAGGCCAAAAGGCTGGAACGTGAAAGGTTTTATCTTGTGCTTGTTCTCGTCCGACCATCTATCGGGGTCGTATTTCAAAGGTTCCGGCCAGTGTTCTGGGTCCAGATGAACAGAGTTGGCGCTGTTGAAGACTATGTCTCCGGGATTAAGCTGTAAGCAAACAATATAGACAATACTTAACTGCACACACGAAGGACACATATCAACAATATACAAGTAAAATAATAGTTAACAACGTTTTTAAAATCCAGTTGTAAATAAAAAGGACTAAAAAGTTATATAACCAGAGAACTTGTCGAGAAAATCAATCTGGGGGCTGAGTCACCCTCGTCCGTAGGAGGATACCCCTTAAGTCTGACTCCCTACACGTGGTCCCCGGGTGGTGCTAATCAGGTGACATTTGAGAGGTGGTAGAGCATTTTGTGAGTTGCTCGCCTGGCTAGCTACCAAAGTAGCTTACCACCATCAATTTGAAAGTCTGCCGCCAAGCCAAATACGGTGTTCCGGCAGTTATCCTTGAGAGCCTGCGTATTCCAGGTCTAGTGTGTTTACCAGCTTCGATCACATCGTCACTTACCATCAGGTGAGATAGTTGTCAAACACTAGCCTGTCACAAATAAAAAAAAAAAAAAAAAATCAAACAAGCCGTAACTCGATGGTTTTATCATGTTTGGTTCAGAAGTAGGAAACCATCTTCCGTCTCCATCATCAGACCAGCTCCATGTTACCATATCGTTGTATTGTCACCGAAGACACATAAGTACACCAAATTGAGTCCAATCGGACATTGGGAAGCCGGCCTAATTTAGCTTGCAAGATTTGATTACAGACTGACAGACAATGGGACAGGTGGATCTAATTAAATGCTTGTAAAAAGGTTTACATACACCTTAGACCGTTACCAGTGGACCCTACAAATAATATGCATAAATTTCTTACAGTGCAAGGTTTCCCGCCCTCCGTTGCTGGTGGAAGTACGTAGGTCTTTGTGCATTTTCTATCCAATATCAGTGCTGGAGACCATTTCCTCAGTGTTTCTAAAATAAAATGCATTTTTAAATCCCTAGCATGAAAATAAATATCATCGCAATCAAATCAATCGTACTACTTGCACCATGTAATGACTTGCACGATGGGGCTGTGAGTGTTAATGCATTTGTATATATTTTTTTGTTATCTGTGATACTAACCCCTAATGATACGCAGTAATAGGCAATAACATACTAACCATTTAAAACACAGTCGAGATATTTCAAACTACTGATACCATCAGTTGTCAGTTTTTCATTTTCGTCTTTGTAAGTTCTGATCTCCTGGTACAATCTGTCCTGTATATCAAGATTGACAGTTAGCTCGTGAAGGGTCAGGACTACGACCGACGCAGATGTTTCAAAGCCCGCAGCGAAGAAGATAAATGCTTGAGAACTGAGCTCGTCTGGTGTCCATTCTGGAAATTAGGTCAGAATATTAGTCGACTTCTTTTAGATCTTGTTTTGCATGAACTTCTAATGTCAACGTTCGGAATTATCTCGTACATCCCTATTAATATTATAAATCGGTGTGTGCTTGGTGAGTTAGTGAGTGAGTGAGTAAGTTTGAAACGAGGTATCTCTTACAATGTTAGATAACTTGACGAAATTCGGTGTGTTGATAGTATAGACTCCAAATTTGGCTAATTGTACCCCAATTAAACTGGGCTTACTCATTAGGCTAATTTACCAAGTGTTAGGTAACTCGTTTCAAATATTGACACCAAATAATAAATAACAAGAGGTGTCGAGCGAATTTCCTTCCACTATACATAGTTACAATATGTACGACCATAAAATAGTACAGAAGTTGTATAGACCGAAGTATTTGTTGATTGTCAAATGTAAATGATAGTTTGCATCCCCGAATAACCAAACCACTAAAGGACTCTGCGTGATGGGGGAAGATTAGTCTAAGCATCTCCGCCAGATGTCTCTGAATGTTATTACTTGTCAAAAGCAATAGAGATAGTTTGCGACCCCACTGATTTCTTCAAAGCAAAATATTTCAGTACCTTTCGGAGTTTCCATCAGCAATTGAAGCATATCAGGCCGTGATATATTGTTCTTCTTTCGATATTCAACAGTGCTCATTATAGTGTCTCTGAAGAATGAGTATGTTGACTCTGGGTATACTTTGATGCCCAATTTCTGGAAAGATATAAATTTATGTGAATCTTAGTGGTAGGACTCTTTTAAAGAGTCCGCCTGGGGCAGTACTACACCATTGCCAGACATTCAACCTCCAAGCAGTTGCGATTCGCAAACATTACTGTATTTCGGATTGGAAGGCAATGTTTCCAGTGAAGTTACAGGGCTTAATGATTTTAAACAACGCGGCAAAGCATTGCGCTCGTCACCCGTATTAAAATGTTCCAATATAACAATGAAGCTTTGTGTGAAAAGCATGATTTTGAACAATAAAACTATTTTTCCTGTTGACCGTTTCAAACTTATAAAAAGTCTAGCTGTACCCGGCATGCGTTGCAATGCCACGTGTAAAAACGGTGTTTAACCTCTTTCATGTACATGGTCGCCTAGTAGGTACTTTGATACCATACTATATAAACATTTTATGGAAATTGTTCAAATAAAAATACTAAAATTACGATAAACAATGGGTGGGTGGAGGTAGGGGGCCGAAAGATACTTTACGAACTATTCTCATACATACTAAATATTATATACAAACAAAAATTTATTAAAATTGGTAGAGCCGTTTCGAGGAGTTCGACCACAAAAATCATGACTGATTTTTATATATTAGAAGATTTTTTATTATTAGTTATTTATTTTTTACCTTAGTTAATGCGGGAAAGATATCATCCAGGAACATCACAAATAGTTGCATTGGGGCAAAATCAAGGACACTTTGACCAATGTTGAAGAACTCGTTGGTCCGATGCTTGTACGAGTTGACTTCTAGACCGAAGTTGGTGGAAGCGATGACGTCATTGGTATAGCGACGTACCACGTCATCTACGTCGATGTTTTCATTTTGGTGTTCTGGAAATCAGAGTGTTTCAGAACCTATTCTATAATAAGCCATTTAGCCCATTAAAACATGTAACGCAAGCAATGCTTAAAAAACCGATTTCACTACATTATCTCCGGAACCCTTAATCAGATCTTGACAATTTTTAAATGAGAACAACTTGACACCATATCCTGTCATATAAAAAAACAATCATCAAAATCGGTTCCCCTAGAAAAAAAATCTAAGATAAAAAACACCAGTCGAATTGAGAACCGTTTTCTTTTTGAGCATGAGGAATGATGTCATCTGACAGAAATACGATAGCATAAACATAAACGTTTTCGCACTCACAGCCCACAGTAGATGATTATTTGGTTGGTTACCAGATAGTTTAAACGCTTAGTATCTGTTAGATAGATGGATTTGCCGCGCAGGATTTTGACCTACGAAAGGTCAAAATCCTGCGCGGCAATTCCACATACATCAATTAAAAACTTTGAGTGGTACTGAACTGTAATGAGCGATCGTGACGCTTAGCATCAGCCGAACGAATTGCTCGTGTCTTTCGAGAGAAAGAAAACAAATGGTAAAATCAAAATATTCCAGCTTACCAAGAATTCATTTAAAAACTACATCAAAAAGAAAAATCTCGAAACTAACATTACCGAGACAATATCCCCTCATTTACACGCAACAAAAAACATACATACACACACACACACACACACACACTCACACACACCCTCAGACACGTTGAAAGAGCCACACATAGTTACCTTAAATAGTATTTTATACATGTATAGGTGTTTATGAAATTATTGCAACATTATTATATCCTGTAAAATGTATATACTCGCAATGCAATACGAGATACCTCTTTACTCCTCTAGTTCGTTAAATGTAAATGTAAATCTATTAGTGTAATCCTTTTCTGGCCTTACTTTATGTATAATAACTTTAATATTTATATCATGTCATGTAACGCTGTTGGATTGACGAAATAAATAAAATTAAAATTCAAAAAATACTCCCGACGCTCTTTAGGAAAATGGCTGCACTGATTTTCATCAAACATAGCTAAGAATACTCTCATCTAAGTCGCTTTTCAAACTTAGGTTAATATAATTATGTATTACTGTTAAGTAATTATTTAAAAAAAAATGAAAAATAATGCGCCGCCGAGTTTCTTGCCTGTAGGTCTATTCTGGTCGTCAAAATACGATTGTTCGAATTGATGCGACGTCGATACGATAGTCGATTGGTTGGAATTTCAGTTGATTCCATGTTCATAAGAAAAGAAAATCGTTCACTCGTATTCGACGTCGATGTAAAGATAATCTATGCCCGGAATAGACCCCCTGGTTCTTCTCGAGATTGCTGTAATTTTGCGAATCTGGCAGTAGAATCATTAACTTTCATGAGTGCCTCTTTGGAGCCCATGTGAATAAACGATTTTGATTTTGATTTCCATCATGCTGGTGGCACGGCAATGCGACGCCGCAATATAGAGAGCCAAATAAGTGACAGAATTTTGATTACACGTCGCCTTAACCAGGGTTTACGATATGTTAGATTTTGATATACATTATTTATATTATTTACCTTTTAAATACTCAACAGTGTTCATACTGATATCTATCATGAACTGCATCATATGCTTCATTTTGGATCCAGTGAACGCAGGGCTCAGAATTGTGCGCATATCACGCCATTTTTCACCTGAAACAATAAAATATACATGTTGCATTATTAAAGTTTAAATAAATCAATTCTTGAAATAACGTGCTGAATGTTTATTGTACAATATTGAAAGAGACTGCAAAACATTTCTAAATTATTATGCTCCCCACTTCCGCGTATATCCTTAATATTTTCATTTATATAATTTTAGTTGTATTTTTTGGCTTTGGGCTTTACATATTCCCTGGGGATTTGAAGTTATTTGCTTGTATGGTTTAGACGTTTTATATCTAGATATACTTTGACAGACGGACGGACAAAGTGCTGAACCCCCAAGTTAAGGTAGAGATCTCACTTTGTTCGATAAATGAACATCAAAAGGAAATGAAGTCCTAGCTCGTAGATATAATTTATGCCTACAAAACGCAAGATATTCGATTATTCCATTAGCTCCCCTAGTTGACCTTCACCCGTATCACGCGGTCGCCTACTGTCATACATAATATCTCTACACACTCTAGTGTCATATTAATATGTTTACGCATGGAATGGAGTACTTTGAATCAAATTATCTCTTCTATATAACTTGCTGTAGCGGACTTGGAGCTCGATCTAATCTGAAAGTTTGAAGAAGTTGTAAACATACAATTAATTATCTAATGGTTGAGTACCTGATTGTTACTCGACCACGCAATGTGATGGTTATATCATAATGTATCTTAATTTCGGACCTTTGTGACCGTTTTTAACAAATTTAACAACTTAAAATATTCTTCGAAATATATATGATACAATCAGTATGATCAGTTCGTTGACATAATATATCCGGCCCTTAAACCTTATATGATGAATTGCCCATAACAATGATTATACGAAAGTAAACAGTAAGATACATTAAATAGTAGTACCTATAGAAGTCATTATACTTAGAATAATGTATCGCTACTGTTTTGATCTAGAATAGAATAAATACCGATGGAGTCACGTCTGAAAACTACCTAGGATGGAGGTTTACGATTATTAGAATTGTTATTTTAACATTTATTAAACATTTTTTTTTATTATATAACTAATAATAGAATATAAACCTAGCTTAAAACTTGATCAACACGAGTGAGACAAACTGTATTGGAAAAAACTTGACTTGTGACAATGGATGGAGTTATGAATAAATTATTTGTATTTATCTTATTATATAATTATGTTCTATTGACAAGGAAGGCTTTGTACGCGTTTGTGTTTTTTTTGTATGAACACATATAGATACAGAGGTCGTTAAAAGTCAGCAGTAGATTACCTTTAGAGGGGAAATAATTAGTAGTGTCAATGATAATTCCTATGGCAACGCATTGTAGAGTTATCACATTCGCCTGAATGTGAACTATTTATCATCATCACAGATCAATTTTGTTCGCAGTGCTGGGACTAAGGTCTTCTGTCCCATAAAGCTCAACTCAATGCTATTCTAATAGTCCTTAGATAAATAGACAGAGACTCTAGGTCTTAAACCTCTAGGTTGCCTAGTGCGAATTGGCAGATAGCACGTGATTAAATTATTGATTTTTGGACGTGTCAGTTTTGTTCAAAATGTTTTCTTGATCGTTATAATAGAAGATCAATGTCTGTACTTAGAAAGTCCTTAGCAAAGATAATGTAATCACTTCGTTTTAGTCTTTAGTGCGGGACTGATTCAAACCAGGCTGCATATAATGTAAAAACACACAATCGCTTTTATAAAGACCGATATAACTCCTACCTTTCATTGAAAACAGACTAGAACCGAAGAGAGGTTCAATATGCTCGCTGAAGAAATCCTTATGGTCCGTGAAGTGATCGAAGTCCTTCACCGTTATCATTTTAATCAGCTCTGGGTCTCGGATGAGAATAGCTGGCTTCGAGGAGTCCACATATCCTGCATATCTGCAATCAAATGGAGAGCCTTGAGACACAAGGTCCTTTAGTTCATACGCTTGGTAACTTTACTGGCAACTTTGCACCATTCCCGATGCCAAGAACAGTAACAAATGGACCCAAAAAACAGAGAGTTCTACATCTCCATGACAAGACGCTCATGACATAAAATAAAAGCTTTTACACTCACAGCCCCACATAATTTTTTTTTTTCAATAAGTAAGTCGTGGGTATCGGAAATATACACATCACATACACAATCACAACCAGTAAGTAATGCAAATGTTCAAAATCAAAATCGTTTATTCACATGGGCCCCAAAGAGGCACTCATGAAAGTTAATAATTCTACTGCCAGATTCGCAAAATGACAGCCATTTCGAAAAAAACCAGGCAAGAAACTCGGCGGCGCATTTTTTTTCATTATTAAAAAAAACATTCTTAATCTCTAATAGATAATTTTATTAACCTAGGTGTTATTATGGTAGTCGCTAGAAAGTGCTTGTGCAGTTCGCTTCCATGCATCCTTGTCATTAATATAGTCGATCGTTTTATAGTAATATTTCTTAATTAATGCCCGTTTTATTACAGATTCGAACTTTCCCAGTGGTAATTCAGTTACGATTTTAGAAATTCTATTGTAAAATCTAACCCCATTTGCCATAAAAGATGTATTTGTTTTGCTTAATCTAAATGCGCGTACTGTAATTTTATGCTTACATCTAGTAATAAGATTGTGTGCGTCGCTTCTTAACTTATATTTACCAACATTTTTGCGAACATGCATAATATTTTCAAGATGTAAAGCGAAGGCATGGTAAGTATGCCTGGTTCTTTAAAGAATTCCCTAAGAGATTCGCGCGGACCCCTATCATACACTGCACGAACCGCTCTCTTTTTTAGAATAAAAATAGTAGTTTCAACATCGGCAGCAGATCCCCATAGCAAGATTCCGTAACTAATCAATCTATGAAAATATGCAAAGTAAACCAGCCTTGCCGTCGATACATCAGTCAGTTGTCTAATTGTACGGATCGCAAAAGCAGCGGAACTCAAGCGACCTGCAAGAACATCAATGTGAGGACCCCACTGCAGTTTTGAGTCCCTGACTATGGACCTAAGAAAATACTTTTCTTTATTTTTTTTCTTTTTTGTTGTTTTAAAGTATAATATTTGAATCTACCAAAGAGCATTAGGAAGGGTAAACTTGATACATTTGGTTTTGCTAGCATTTAACAATAAGTTATTAGCAGCAAACCATTTCGAGATTAGATCTAATTCATAATTTACTTCATTTAATTCTACGTCTTTCCTATTAGTTTTCAAAATAAGTGACGTGTCATCAGCAAATAAGACAATATCTAATGCTAGCGTTGTTGTCATATAAGGTAAATCATTAATATACACTAAAAATAGGAAGGGTCCCAATATTGAACCTTGAGGCACGTCAACTTTAGACCCGTCAAATGTCACACCATTAACGCCTACTTTTTGTTGCCTACCCGATAAATATGAATCTAACAAATCAAGATCAGTCCCACGTATACCGTAATGGTTTAATTTGCTAATAAGCGTTTTATGGTCCACCCAGTCGAACGCTTTGGAGAGGTCACAAAATACTCCAATTGCATCCTTCGATCCCTACCAAGCCCCGAGAATGTGTGACATTAAGTCGTTCGTTTCTCATTCCTTGGGGAGAAAACTTGTGTTCCCGCTGAAAATCGATCCCAATACTAGAAGGCGAACGCTCACCCAACTTAGTCAAAGGGCAGTCCAAAGGAGACCCCTTTCAGCCACCTAGAGACACGGTATCTAGGAAATCAAGCATGTTTTCTAAGACTTTTTAAGGTTATGATACCAGAATGTTTCATAAAAGTTATTTCTTATACCTACATATTTTCACTTCATGAATTATTACTTCAACTTGTTGATCGAGCGAAGCGAGATCTCTAAGTTGACTTGGGTCGTTCAGCACTTTGTCCGTCCGTCCGTCAGAGGTATCTAGCGTCTAAACCATATAAGCGAATGGCATCAAATTCTTATAGAATATGTAAAACTACGGCCCAAAGACAGAAATGACATTTAAAATGATATAAATGAAAATATTAAGGGGGGCTAAAAATATAAAATAATTATACGTATTTTAATTTTTTTTATCTGCTTTTGTAGGGTTATCGTTGAAAAGGGCTTGTTAAGTAAAGTTCGAAACCAGTTTAAAAAAATTATGGAAAATAACGATTTGATAGGCCGCCAAAGTCACTCTTTTAGACCTATTTTTTCTCGGAGTCTATCACAAAAACGGCTTCATACTGAACGCTGAAACTTATGTTTAATATGCGATACATCCTGTGCTTGAACATCAAATACAGAAATCAAACAATTATTATGTAGAAAAAAAGTTATAAGCAAGTAACTTCAAAAGTTTTTCTCAGCTAACGATTAATGTTTTTAAATAATTAAATTATTCAAAATTAAATAGTTTCCATTTGTTTAGTTAGGTATATCAGTTATTTTTAAAACATTTAAATAAAATTTATTTTCTAGACTCGAAGAATCAACGATATTAGAGTTTTAACGGACCCGATTTTGAAGATGGCAAAAATATCGAGTTTTTTAAATCAATAATGTTCTTAGTTTTTATTTATTTAGATTACATATTAATAATATTTTAAAATATACATACCGTTTTAACATGCTTTTTACTTTTTTAAACTTATTGATAACCAATTAGGATTCAAAATATAGGTTAAGTTTTGCACATTTTATAGTTATAATTAGTTTTAGTCCAAACTTAATTTTACTCACCTGTCATTTGGAAAAGCTTTATAAATCCTATCAACATCATAAAACACATGTTTTTTCTGCATCGTACTCATGAGACTGTTCCCGAGAATCGGCCATTCAGGTTTGTATCTCACATTCTTCTCTGCATAGAACCATTCTACTCTCTTGTAGTTGTACCACAAGAATAATATGAAGGTTGTTACAAGGAATATAAGTAGTTCTACGAACATGTTGTCGTGTGGGTGCTCTTTACTGTACTGGCGCTGATAACTGATGTTTTATTAAAATGATGTCGGGAGGCCGATGCGCAGTTTGTTTTGTGGTCGAAGATAGAGACTGGGCGCGAAAACATGTAATAAAATTTATCTCGTCTATTGGGAAACGAAAAAAATAAACACGCTTTCACAATCCCCACACTAATTTCGACGACATGTGTCGTGGGTGCCAGAAACATTCACATCACACACACAATTACAACCATAACCAGAAACACAAATTTTCATTAGGGAGAAATCTTGTGTTCCCGCTGGGAATCGAACCCGATATGCTTAGAAGGCGAACGCTCACCCAACTGAGCCAACGGGCAGTTCTAACAAAGTATACTCACACTATACAAGTGCGCGTCCGCCTTCTAAGCAAGGGGGAAACGAGTTTGATTCCCGGCGGTACCCATGTTTTCTCTCCAAGGGAAATTTGTATTTCAGATTCTGGGTGTGATTGTGTATTTGATGTGAATGTTTTGGCACCCACGACACAAGTCATTGCACTTAGAAGGGATGTGAATGTGAAAGAGTTAAATAAACGATTCATGTTAAAATATTATTGAAATCATTGAGACTTCTATCAAAATTTTATCATAATAATATATAATGTTTGTGTATGAGTGTGTGTATGGTAGAGCACGGAACCTACTTGCACCCGATCTTCTTCTTCACATCTCTGTACAAAATTTCATCACAAAAATTCCAGCTGATGAACCGTTAAAATGTAATAAAAAGGCAGACAGTCTAAGAGCATTTAAGTCGTTAGAGAATAAGCAAATGTGCTCCATCGTCGAAAATATCGTCGCTCAACATAGGTAAGAATGTGGTCAAATAGTTCCCTATTTTGAGTACCTACATAAAAATGAGAATACAAAGTTAGTTTAAAATTGATAATATTAGTAATGTGAAAATAATGTGACTATTTTTTTACACCCACAGGCCCATACCATGTTCGATGACTATGACGATTCGATGACTTGCATCGTGTGTGCCACACATTTACATCACAAACACAAACACACCAGAAATACAACACTTGGGGATAAATTTGTGTCTATACCCGTTGTATTGAAGGCAACAGTGCCCCCAACTACGCCAGCTGGCATAAATGTGTATAAAAAAGTATAATTTGAAGCTTATGCCTTACAGTGCAGACTCACAACAACAAACTACACTCAGCAGTGATATAACCTTGAAAATAATGAGTTCAAACGTATCGAAACAAATGAGTAATTTGCCCGCTTCGCGACAACTTTCATAAGAGGTTGTCAATTGAGATAAATATGACGTATGTTATAAATACATATTGTACATATTGTACATAGCATAGTATAGTATTCTTTATAACACTGTGAGGCTGTGAGCCTCAGAATAATTTCGATGACTTGTGACGTGGGTGCCGAAAACATTCACATCACACAGACAATCACAACCAGAAATAGAAACAAAAAAATCCTTGGGGAGAAAACTTGTGTTCCCGCCGGGAATCGAACCCGAAACCCCTGCTTAGAAGGCGAACGTTCGCCCAACTAACCCAACGGGCAGTTCAATCAGAACGACCATTCTTGGTAAATAATTAACGTTCATTTCAAAGAGGTGTTTGGTGTTTGCGCCTTTTGAAATTATCTGCTCCTCTTCCGTGAAAGCGTGTCTACGCAAATTGCGTTCCACACTTTGCGACTGCCCCACCTTCCATAGAACCTTATTCATCCCGTCTTCTTTTACCATAGCCACGTACGTGACCATTGGGTTCCAAAATGGCTGGACAGGTGGCAGTGGTAAAAGCCCGACGCCCGAAAATTAAACTGCACGATTTTATACCCACCAGCTTCCTTCGATCACCATAACTTTTATTGTGCGAACTGCAAAGGAATGGAACACCCTGCCTTCGTTCTTGTTTCCCGATAAGTATAATTTAGGCTTCTAGGTAAAGAGTGAACAGGTAATTTCTAGGCAAGCGTGTCCCATCGTCCACCGCATCAGGTGAGAATGCTTGCTTTTAGACAATAAAAAAAATACTGATATATTTTTAATTGAGTTACAAAATGTAGGAAGGCAGGAATCTTTGAAAACCAGTCAATCTACGCCCAACGTTTTTACGATCCTCGACCACATCATCACTTTCCATCAGTGGTCTAACGTTGGTCAACGAGATAAAAAAATTGCTTCTAATTTTAATATTACTTTTTCTTTTCCCTGGGTTTGTAACCTTATTTTATCTTCTGTGTATGTAAGAATATGTTTTTCGTAGGTGTCAACGCGGGTAGGTACATTTTTTTTTAAATTATCTAACCTAACGTTTAGTTTTGTATTGAAAGATCGTTATCAACATTAGTATGAAATTTTACATTAGATTCCCTAGAAATGTAACGAGGGATTCAAACTGACAAGTTTAAAAAAATATCTCCGACCAATAGAAATGTATTTTTTTAACAAAACAAATATAAAAGATGATTTTTATTATTATAAAACGACAAAACAAAATAAAATATTAAAAATGAATCATTTATGCTATATGTCAACGTCATCGCATCATGTCGATGTCCTCTCCTCGAACCTGATCCAGGTTCCACCAATGACTTTAATTGAGAAGCCATGGGTGATCAACTCCATAGGATCAGAAGTCTTTTCGCACTTCAGCAGCTTGAAGTTGAGAATCAGGTTGTAGAGCAATACTTTTGCCTCCAATATTGCGAATCTGCTGCCTGTTAACAAAATGAATTTAAGATACATTAGCTATACCCAGCACGCGTTGCAATGTCACGTAAAAAAAGCATTTTAACTCCTTAACGTTTATGGTTGCCTAGTACTTTAATACCATATACTAGAACTTATTGACTAAATGATTACCTCCTTCGTGTTTATGTTTGCCTAGTACTTTACCGAATCCGAGTGACATTATCCTGCCCAAGGGAAAATGTTTTTTTTTTAATGTTGCCCACTTTTGCGGAGAGGAGCTTTGCCAATACTAACCAATAGAATCATTAGATGTTAACCAATAGATGTCATTTTCTTTCCATATAAACAAACTTTTTATGTCACATCAAATTGTGTTTTTTTTTGCCGCGAATGTGAAATAATGGCTTTGTTCGTTTTTTACCTGTTTCTTCGAGTGTTAATGTTTAATAATGGTGGACTATTAACCGTTAATACTAAGAAAACGTGCATAAGTGTAGGCAAATCATATAAAGTTGAATCACGTGATTTTCGCTTTCGCTCCAAAACTACAATAGAAGTTCTAGTAAAGTTTCTACCATTTTCTAGGGGATGACTTGACGATGACTGGACCTTGACTTTTTTACTTGACTTTGACTGTGAATTGTATTATTACTTGACACTGGCTAAATGGCTAAAAGAAAAAAAAACCATTGTCATAGCTTCTTACCTATACATATCCTGGGTCCAAGGCCAAACGGCAGGAAAGTGAAAGGTTTTATCTTGTGCTTGTTCTCTTCCGACCATCTGTCAGGGTCGTATTTCAAAGGTAGTGGCCAGTACTCTGGATCTAGATGAATAGAGTTTGCGCTGTTGAAAACTACGTCTCCGGGTTTCAGCTGTAAGCAGGCAACGTAGATAGATAATATTTTTATACCAGCTGTACCCGCATGCGTTGCAATGCCATGTAAAGAAAAAAGGTTTTACCTCTATCGTGTTTATGGTTGCCTAGTACTTTAATACAATAACTAAAACTTTACGAATTATTACCTCTTTCATTTTCATGTTTACTTAGTACTTTCAACCGTCCGACAGACGACTAAAATATTTTTATGGGAAAAATGGAAAATCGATTTTTTATTGCTCTTAAACCATCTTTGCAGTATTGCATTTCAAAAGAAACAGATTTACACCAAACTTGTAGTTTGTAGAACGTAGAGAGAAAACTACATATTTAAGATTTAACAATTTCACTCACGGTTGGTTTCTCGGTTTGACCGACTGCTCCGAAACTAGTCTCGCAAAAATCTGAGAAAGCAACCGCAAGTGACTCCTATTGTTAAGTATAGTTAAATCCTAAATATCTTTATATATAAAAATCAATTGACGTTCACAAGCGTATAAGCGTAGCGTTTGTGAAAGCGTTAAGTCTCATAAAAACTCGAGAACGGCTCGACCGATTTGGCTGATTCTGTTTTGTTGTAATCGTAATTGTCGGAGCAAGGTTTGTATGTAACTTTTTTTTTAATCCACTGGAAATTGCACCCGAGCGAAGCCGGTGCGGGTCGCTAGAGTGTAATAATACTAACGATCTTTACTTTCAATCAAAGAAATACTTCTTCATAACTATATAGAGAGGCGTGAGGCCTATATTACTAGTACCTATGTGCGAGGTGGGACGCGACGGCGAGCGCTTCGCACACATTCTATAGGAGGCTTCCGAATGAAGCCTAAACAATTGTCGATCTAGACACCGACAACGCGAAGTCACGCTAAATTCCCGTTTTAATTTTAATTAAATAGATATAAAGAGGCTAAAAGAAGAATTTTTACTAGTTTAATTGTTCCTTAACAATATTGTTGCCCGTGTACTCTGTCACGCTCAAAACAATAAGTAAAACGTGCTTACGACGCAAGGCTTTCCACCTTCAGACGCTGGTGGGAGTACGTAGGTCTTTGTGCATTCTCTGTCCAATCTTAGTGCTGGAGACCATTTCCTTAACGTTTCTGAAATAAAGGGCAGTTTGAAATTACATACATGAAAATAAATATCAATTAATAGCACATTTGTGTTACTGGTTCTGGTTGTAATTATGTGTGTATGTAAATGATTCTGGCAACCACGACACACGTCATTGAACTTAGTGTGGGACTGTGTATTATATCTGTGTACGTTTATATATCAATTCAGTCGTGTACAACATATTGGAGAAAGTGTAGGTCAAGGAGGTAGATATATATAAAACATGTCGCTGTTATGACACACACAATTACACCCAGAATCAAAAACACAAATTAATCTAGGTGAGAAAACTTATACTTCAACATACTACATAGTTTAGTGTAATGTACAAGAAATAATTGGTTATTTTACAGAAATTCTCAACTTTTATTTCTACTCATATAAACAATGGTAAATAAGCTACTTGTTAAAAACAAGCTTTTAGAAGTCCGTCATATTTGATTTAGAGTGACGTCAGTTAACTTTTGGAGTTATTCTCATCAAGCCCTTAGATTTTTGAAACCCATATTGTAGGAGTGCATTAAACACATCGAGATACAAAATACAAACCTAAGCTACGGTTTGTACTAAATCCTTGATTAAAAATAACTTGTCCGCCATTTTGGATGTTCCGCCATGCTGGATTTAGAATGAATGTTTCGAATCCCGCAGCGAAGAAGATAAATGCTTGAGCACTGAGCTCATCTGGTGTCCATTCTGGAAATCAGGTCAGAATCTTAGTGATTTTCAGTCATATCTTGTTTTGTAGGTACTCACATTTGGCTGATGTCCGTCTAAAAAGCTCTAGTTCGAAGTCAAAACATCCCTTCTCAAGTTATTAGATGCTAGTTCTAAGCTGTATATGGATGAAATTGGGTATGTAATAATCTGGAGCCTAGAATGTACTACTTTTTCTGTCAGGCCTCAGTTAATGCGGTCTGCGCCATTGTTGAGCCCACAAAGCAAATTGTTATTATTATTTTCATCAAACATTTTTTGATTTCCAGAAAGGCACAATCTGGGCATCTTCAAGTCTAGATTGAAAAATCTTCAGTATGCATGTACCATCTTCAGTTACTTTCCATCACGTGAGATAGTGGTCGATGTTTCTTACGAGTTACAATTTGGATAAAAAAAGTAAAAACTCTTTTTAAAAAAGCCAATGCAATCGTGAATCTAGCCACTAATCTATTACGATTATTTTTATTTAATATAGACTTATAATAATTGTAGACAAATTTCCGTAAAACATTTTTTGCAGAGATTGCATTACCTTTTGGAGTTTCCATCAGCAGCTGGAGTATATCAGGCCGCGATATGTTATTCTTTTTTCTATATTCAACAGTACTCATAATAGTGTCTCTGAAGAATGAGTATGTTGATTCTGGGTATATTTTGATGCCTGACTTCTGGAAGGATATAGATTTGATTCAATTTAAAAATGTTATTAATTTATCTTAGCACATTAACCATTTTAGAATTTTATATGTATATACAACATTTTAAACTGAAATTCGTATTACATTTTTTTACTAATCTGTCGTGCTATATATTTTGATGGTGCGATTTTATCAAATTTATGCTTAGATTAATATCACATTAACATCACAAAAAAATATGCAAAAAAACTCTTTAAAGTTAACTATGTCTGTGACATCCAAAATGGACTGACAGCCGCTGTCAAGGACAGTTGACCAATCACTGACATGAAAATTGTATAAACTGACGTCATGTAAGCTATTTGGAATTATTTATGCAATTTTAACACATTGAATCCTGAAAATTCCTAATTTAAATAAGATTTTAATCAAAAATCTAAATGTATTTATTTATCAGAGTATGGTAAATAATAAATAAGCAAGGCAATGGTTCCGCTTGCTTTACCGGTTCCGGTGTACAAATATTTAAATGTAGAAATCAAGTTAGTAGCATTACAAATAATAGTATTAATTTCGTTTTTTTTTTTTTTTTCGAAATTAATGTTAAATTTGTAACTCAATAGTTATAAATATCATCAATAAATACGTTACTATATTTAAATCTCATGCTTACTTGTTTATCGTGCATGCTTGTTTTTGTGTTGATTTGTTGTAATCGTCAGGTCAGGGAGTACTTGACCATTTGTATTGTCCGACATTGGCAATAAAGTACACGGGTAAGCGACCCCTAGCGATATCTTGTTTTTATGGTCAAACATTGTGTTTGTTATCATAAGGTTCCACTCCAAGCATACTTCATGCAAACGTTTAGCATTCTCATTCACTTTGTCATCGCCAAACTAGCATTCTCATTCACTTTGTCATCGCCAAACTTTCCCAGCACACTCTCATATCTATTAATGTACATACATATTAATATTCTTTAGGAGGAGTGGCCGAGCACCAAGACACTGGTGCAAAGCCGTCATAGTAGCGCTTTATAAAGGAAAAGGGTCGCAGCAGGAGTGCAAGAACTACCGGGGTATTAGCTTGCTCAGCGTCGTCGGAAAATTTTATGCAAAGGTATTGATTAAAAGAATAATGAATGAAACTGATGAGAAAATATGAGATGTACAAGCTGGACTTAGGAGAGGAAGAGGATGTATGGATCAGGTATTTTCCTTACGCAACATAACCGAAAAGTTCTTGGCTAAAAAGTCAAAAGGTTTACTACGGTTTCTATGATTTGGAAAAGGCCTATGACAGAGAGGTGAGAAATTAATTGGATCTGCTTCATCATCTGTACGGCGAAGGTGTGGACCTCAATCCCTGCGACATTGTTTATAGAACGGTATAATCTAAGAGTATTTAAGTCAAGAGTGAATGGATATGTAATATTGAGATCTATATCGATCGTGCTCAAATGCTTGCAAGCATTTGAGCACGATCATATCACCGCAAAAAATATTTCATTTATCGTGGTAGTACAATGGGCGGTCATATCGCTTAAAACAATGTCTTCCAGGCATCCTTTGGATAGGCAGTAACAGAAGAAGGAGTAGACGGTAGTGAACAAAAAATATTTCATAACATAGTTATTCACACCTACTCTAAATACTTATACATAAATGAAACAATAATATACACAATTCTTGGTCGTACGTCAGCAATAAGTTTTTCTAGATTTAATACAAATTAGTGGTACGATAATCAAATTTGTTATTGCACAGGGACATTTGAAATAATTACATACGACAGCCTTTAAGTATTTATTATTTTTGTCAAATTAATACGATTACATTAAATTATATACGTACAACATAATACATATACAACGAGTACCTACCTTAATACTAAAACATAAAAGTTATATCTTCTAAAATTTAACAGCATTCTTATTGATGTACATTTTTTTCTTATCATTGTGGAAGTGTGTCATCGTGAGCGGATGTTGTGCCCACGATGACGTTCTGACGTCGGAGAGGAGGCGAGGGTAAGGAGTGGATAAGGTGGATGTTCCACTGCGGAAGCGCCTCCATCAATCCGGGAAGTACTTCCGACCGAGCCGGGTGATCTTGGCTCGGGGACAACTGTCCGATGTTCCCAACTTGGAAGTTGCATAGTTGCAATGACTCCGAGTAAATATCGCTTGCGCGATGTAGGCCTCGGGCTGTGATTGGTCGAGCTGGTCGGTGGTCTGTTTCTCCGATCACTAAGTGGTTCTGCCACAGTGAGGCAGATGGCGCTGTACATGTGGCGGAGGTTGCCACATCATAATCATAATCATAATCATAATAAGTAATTTTACATTAACCCTTTAGGGTGTCGCAATTATAAAAACATATACAAATTTACTTTTTGTTATAATAATATTATTTAGAGAAAATTATTTCATTATTATCAAAAATTATTACATCACTTCAAATTATTATATATTATGTCAAATTATCATTACATTAAATTATCACATTAAAAATTAATAAATAACTTACTTTCACAAGCTCAACGATAATTTTAAATCAAATGGATATCTTATTGAAAAAAGTTTTTTTTTAATTGGAAAATTGAAAATAAATCTATTGGTTGTCAAAGACGCTTAAAAACCTGAAACCTGAACCTAACCTGGGAAATTTGTGTTTTATTTATAAGTATGATTATGTGCGTGTGTGTATTTCCGGCGACCACGACACAAGTCTTCGAACATAGCGTGGGGCTGTAAGTGTGAAAGCCTTTATTTATTAATTATTGTAAACCTCTGATCCTCTCTTCAAATGTTAACCAAGTTCCTCATGCAGTCCTCTCCTCGAATCTGATCCAGGTTCCACCCAAGGCTTTTATTTGGAAACCATGGTCTACCAACTCCACAGGATCTGTAGTTTTTTCGCACTTCAGCAGCTTGAAGTTGAGAATCAGGTTGTAGAGCAATATTTTTGCCTCCAATATTGCGAATCTGCTGCCTGTTAATAAAACGGTAACATTTTGTTTTGTCTTTGATAGGCTAGCGGTTGAACATTCTCGAAGACTAACTCGCTAAATTAAAGTGATTATTATTATTTTATGTATGTTACCTCATAACTTCTTTCTACGTGAACCGATTTCGAAAAAACATTTTTAGTTTGAAAGATTGTTGCTTTCCAATTGGTCCCATTTAATCACGATCTGATCTCTAGTTTTTGCGTTATCGTCAATAATGCGTGTGCAATACATTAAATTTGATCAAGGTTCCGAAGGTAAAGCGGTGAAGTCGGTTTTTTTAAGCTTTGCTTGCGTTTAATTATTTCAAGTTTCGCTCGCGTTTTTTTTAATATCATTACTATGTAAAAATAAATAACAGTATTAGATTACATATATATATTAAATATTTTTGTATAAAAATAAGATTACGTCTCGCACTGTGAGTCATCCCTCATACAACAAGAGTGTCAAAATATTCACCTTTCAAACAAAAAAACGTAATCAAAATCGATCCAGCAGTTTGGGAGCTACTATACTACAAACAGACACAAAGCTATATACTACAGACTTATAACAAAAACCTCTTAAATCACTTTTATTTTTAAACTATATTTAGTCGGCATTAAAAATAAGAGTGTAATGGCATATCATGAATTTTTGTTTTATGTGATGATATGGTCGAAGATGGTAAGTATGCTAGGCCTAGTGAGAACTATTACCGCTATAGCTCAGTACATTCCACGATCGTCTAAATGGAAGTGGGATCTATAACTACTACTCCATCATTGCTTAGTTAAAAAGTTTTTCTTTTGTTATTGAGTGACAAATCAAGCAAGTCGCTCGCCTGATTGAAAGCGCCACGTTTGCCGATTACAATTCAGAACCACATATTATTTGATGCTAAATCTCTTTAATTTTTCACTGGAAAACTGTCCTTAAATCTGAAATACAGAAATATTTACCGAGAATTAATAATTAACGATGTCATCGCTTCTTACCGATACATATCCTGGGTCCAAGGCCAAAAGGCTGGAACGTGAAAGGTTTTATCTTGTGTTTGTTCTCGTCCGACCATCTATCGGGGTCGTATTTCAAAGGTTCCGGCCAGTGTTCTGGGTCCAGATGAACAGAGTTGGCGCTGTTGAAGACTACGTCTCCGGGATTTAGCTGTAAGCAAACAATATAGACAATACTTTACTGCACACACGAAGGACACATATCAACAATATACAAGTAAAATAATACTTTACAACATTTTTAAAATCCAGTTGTAAATAAAAAAGGACTAAAAAGTTATATAACCAGAGAACTTGTCGAGAAAATGAAACAAGCCGTAACTCGATGGTTTTATCTTGTTTGGTTCAGAAGTAGGAAACCATCTTCCGTCTCCATCATCAGACCAGCTCCATGTTACCATATCGTTGTATTGTCACCGAAGACACATAAGTACACCAAATTGAGTCCAATCGGACATCGGGAAGCCGGCCTAATTTAGCTTGCAAGATTTGATTACAGACCGACAGACAATGGGACAGGTGGATCCAATTAAAAGTTTGTAAAAAGGTTTACATACACCTTATACCGTTACCAGTGGACCCTACAAATAATATGCATAAATTTCTTACAGTGCAAGGTTTCCCGCCCTCCGTTGCTGGTGGAAGTACGTAGGTCTTTGTGCATTTTCTATCCAATATCAGTGCTGGAGACCATTTTCTCAGTGTTTCTAAAATAAAATGCATTTTGAAATCCCTAGCATGAAAATAAATATCATCGCAATCAAATGAATCGTACTACTTGCACCATGTAATGACTTGCACGATGGGGCTGTGAGTGTTAATGCATTTGTATTTTTTTTTTGTTATCTGTGATACTAGCCCCAATGATACGCAGTAATAGGCAATAGCATACTAACCATTTAAAACACAGTCGAGATATTTCAAACTACTGATACCATCACTTGTCAGTTTTTCATTTTCGTCCTTGTAAGTTCTGATCTCCTGGTACAATCTCTCTTGTATATCAAGATTGACAGTTAGCTCGTGAAGGGTCAGGACTACGACCGACGCAGATGTTTCAAAGCCCGCAGCGAAGAAGATAAATGCTTGAGAACTGAGCTCGTCTGGTGTCCATTCTGGAAATTAGGTCAGAATATTAGTCTTCTTTTAGATCTTGTTTTGCATGAACTTCTAATGTCGACGTTCGAAGTTATCTCGTACATCCCTATTAATATTATAAATCGGTGTGTGCTTGGTGAGTTAGTGAGTGAGTGAGTAAGTTTGAAACGAGGTATCTCTTACAATGTTAGACAACGGACGAAATTCGGTTTGTTGATAGTATAGACTCCAAATTTGGCTAATTGTACCCCAATTAAACTGGGCTTGCTCATTAGGCTAATTTACCAAGTGTTAGGTAACTCGTTTCATTGACATCAAATAAAAAAAATATCAAGAGATGTCGAGCGAATTTCCTTCCACTATACATATTTACAATATTTATGACCATAAAATAGTACAGAAGTTGTATAGACCGAAGTATTTGTTGATTGTCAAATATAATTGATAGTTTGTATCCCCGAATAACCAAACCACTAAAGGACTCTGCGTGATGGGGGACGATTAGTCTAAGCATCTCCGCCAGATGTCTCTGAATGTTATTACTTGTCAAAAGCAATAGAGACAGTTTGCGACCCCACTGATTTCTTCAAAGCAAAATATTTCAGTACCTTTAGGAGTTTCCATCAGCAATTGAAGCATATCAGGCCGTGATATATTGTTCTTCTTTCGATATTCAACAGTGCTCATTATAGTGTCTCTGAAGAATGAGTATGTTGACTCTGGGTATACTTTGATGCCCAATTTCTGGAAAATATAAATTTATGTGAATCGTAGTGATGGAGGACTCTTTTAAAGGTCCGCCTGGGGCAGTACTACACCATTGCCGGACATTCAACCTCCAAGCAGTTGCAATTCGCAAATATTACCGTATTTCGGATTGGAAGGCAATGTTTCCAGTGAAGTTACAGGGCTTAAAGATTTTAAACAACGCGGCAAAGCATTGCGCTCGTCACCCGTATTAAACTGTTTAAATATAAAAATAAAGCTTTGTGTGAAAAGCATGATTTTGAACAAAAAAACTATTTTTCCTGTTGACCATTTCAAACTTATAAAAAGTCTAGCTGTACCCGGCATGCGTTGCAATGCCACGTGTAAAAACGGTGTTTAACCTCTTTCATGTACATGGTCGCCTAGTAGGTACTTTAATACCATACTATATAAAAACTTTATGGATATTGTTCAAACAAAAATACTAAAATTACGATAAACAATGGGTGGGTGGAGGTAGGAGGACGAAAGATACTTTACGACCTATTCTCATACATACTAAATATTATATACAAACAAAAATTTATTAAAATTGATAGAGCCGTTTCGAGGAGTTCGACCACAAAAATGACTGATTTGTATATATTAGATGATTTTTTATTATTAGTTATTTAGTTTTTACCTTAGTTAATGCGGGAAAGATATCATCCAGGAACATCACAAATAGTTGCATTGGGGCAAAATCAAGGACACTTTGACCAATGTTGAAGAACTCGTTGGTCCGATGCTTGTACGAGTTGACTTCTAGACCGAAGTTGGTGGACGCGATGACGTCATTGGTATAGCGACGTACCACGTCATCTACGTCTATGTTTTCATTTTGGTGTTCTAAAAATCAGAGTGTTTCAGAACCTCTTCTATAATAAGCCATTTAGCCCATCAAAACATTTAAACGCAAGCAATTCTTAAAAAACCGACTTCACTACATTATCTCTGGAATCCTTGATCAGATCTTGACATTTTTTAAATGGGAACAACTTGACACCATATCCTGTCAAATAAAAAACAATCATCAAAAAAAAGTTCTTAGATAAAACACACCAGTCGAATTGAGAACCGTTTTCTTTTTGAGCATGAGGAATGATGTCATCTGACAGAAATACGATAACGTAAACATAAACGTTTTCGCACTCACAGCCCATAGTAGATGGTTATTTGGTTGATTACGAGATAGTTGAAACACTTAGTATCTGTTAGATAGATTGATTTCCCGCGCAGGATTTTGACCTGCGAGTAAATCAATTTAAAACTTTGGGTGGCACAGAACTATAATGAGCAAGCGTGACGCTTACCATCAGCCGAACGAATTGCTCGTGACTTTCGAGAGAAAGAAAACAAATGGTAAAGTCAAAATTTCAAAAAATAATCCCGACGCTATATTTGGAAAATGGCTGCACTGATTTTCATCAAACATAGCTAAGAATACTCTCATCCAAGTCGCTTTTCAAACTTAGGTTAATATAATTATGTATTAGTGTTAAGGAATTATTTAAAAAAAAAATGAAAAATAATGCGCCGCCGAGTTTCTTGCCTGTAGGTCTATTCTGGTCGTCAAAATACGAGTCGATACGATAGTCGATTGGTTGAAATTTCAGTTGATTCCATTTTCATAAGAAAAGAAAATCGTTCACTCGTATTCGACGTCGATGTAAAGATAATCTATTCCCGGAATAAACCCCCTGGTTCTTCTCGAGATTGCTGAAATTTTGCGAATCTGGCAGTAGAATCATTAACTTTCATGAGTGCCTCTTTGGAGCCCATGTGAATTTTGATTTTGATTTCCATCATGCTGGTGGCACGGCAATGCTACGCCGCAATAGAGAGAGCCAAATAAGTGACAGAATTTATTTCGCCTTAACCAGGGTTTACGATATGTTAGATTTTGATATACATTATTTATATTATTTACCTTTTAAATACTCAACAGTGTTCATACTGATATCTATCATGAACTGCATCATATGCTTCATCTTGGATCCAGTGAACGCAGGGCTCAGAATTGTGCGCATATCACGCCACTTTTCACCTGAAACAATAAAATATACAAGTTGCATTATTAAAGTTTAAATTAAGCAATTCCTGAAATAACGTGCTGAATGTTTATTGAACAATGTTGAAAGAGACTGAATTTTTTTAAAAGTAATATTGCTTCCCACTTACGCGTAGGTATACATAATTTTAGTTATAATTTTTGGCTTTGGGCTTTACATATTGACCAGTTGGCGCGGTGGGCAAGTCTCTGCCTTCTGCGCCGTGGATCTTGGGTTCGATTCCCGGCAGGAGCACACTTTTCCTTCCCAATGGACTTTTGTGCTTCTGGTTCTGGATGTGATTGTGTGTGTGATATGTAAATGTTTCCGGCACCCAAGATACAAGTCTCTGTATTTAGTGTGGGGCTGTGAGTGTGGATGCGTTTGTTTGTTTTGTTATATTCCCTGAGGATTCGAAATTGTTTGCTTGTATGGTTTAGACGCTAGATATACTTTGACAGACGGACGGACAAAGTGCTGAACCCCCAAGTTAAGGTAGAGATCTCACTTTGTTCGATAAATGAACATCAAAAGGAAATGAAGTCCTAGCTCGTAGATATAATGTATGCCTACAAAACGCAAGATATTCGATTATTCCATTAGCTCCCCTAGTTGACCTTCACCCGTATCACGCGGTCGCCTACTGTCATACATAATATCTCTACACACTCTAGTGTCATATTTAATGTTAACGCTTTGAATGGAGTACTTTGACTCGAATTATCTCTTCTATATAACTTGCTGTAGCGGACTTGGAGCTCGATCTAATCTGAAAGTTTGAAGAAGTGGTAAACATTCACTGAAAGTTGGAAACCCACCTGATTGTTTCTCGACCACGCAATGTGATGGTTATATCATAATGTGTCTTAATTTCATCGAAATATATATGATACTAGCTGTGCCCCGCGGCTTCGCTCGCGTTGATCTAGTTAAAAAGTAGCCTATGTGTTAATCCTAGGTATAATCTATGTAAATTTCATCCAAATCCGTTCAGCCGTTAAAGCGTCAAGTGGAAACAAACATACTTACACACTTACACACTTACTACATAGTAGAAATATATAAGTAAGTTGTCTTCATAGAGTGGCCAAACGCGGCTTGTATGTGTGCACGGCCGTACGCACGTACCTCAGCACGCACACTCTGATAACAAACAGACCAGCGAAGCCAACACGAGCCGGGGCCGCCCCCGCGCTCGTCGACGAAATTATTTATTAGAATGAGGATATATTTTACTTTAACTTCAAATAATAAAGCATTCAAAACTTGCCGTAACCGTAGGAAATATTTTCAGTATCAAATTTGTGACTTTTAAAAATAAACATATTGTTAATACATTAACTATACCTTAGTCTTCATTTACATGAAGACTAAGGTATAGTTAATGTATTAACAAACGTCGCAGAAAAACGACGAAACTGTGATTCGATTTCGTGAATTTGCTACATTCAGTATAGTGGACTATTTTGTGAAAATACGTACTACTGATGCTAATTTTTAGTAAGAAGACGTAATACTAGTGGCAGGGCGAAGTCATATATACCTTGGTAAAGTGTAACCTACTTTACGTGTTTATTCAATTTATGTAGGTTTTTAAAGTGTTCTATAGGCGCTTTCAGCATTTTTTTGGTGAACAAAAATCATGGAACTCGCGTCATCGTCACCGACGGCCAATAATTGTTGAGCTCTACGCGCGATACATATTGCTCACGATCGGGGATCAACTTATAATGGTTATATATGTATACTGTGTATATATACATTATATATAGTTTTCACTTCTATCGGCAAAACTCAAAGACTGCCCCGCATTTTTTTTTTGTAATATAAGTAAAACATTGATCTTTTACCGGGTCGTAGACAAGTACATGCTGCGAACATTGATTTATTGAAGCCTACTTAGCTATGATAGTTTTCCTTTTAACTTCGTTATATATACATGGTACTACCGTGATTTCTTTTTACATTATGCAAAAAATATTTTTTTCAAGATTTTGTTTTGATTCTGTCGGCGTGGCTAATATGTATATTCATGCCAAATTACAGCTTTCATGGAAATCGTACCTATTTTACCACTACATTTTTATACTATTTTATTGTACCTAACTTGTTGGTTTGTTAATATATACATTTTACATATAGGTACCTTTTTAAAGTCGGAGATAGTGACAACCCTGCGTATTCGGCTAGAGTAGGCATTTGAATCTCCTACGGGCCTCGAGTTATCTTACTGATATATTTCTACTATGCTTACTATTCATCTAATCACATGCAGAGCACATAACTTTTTAGTTTCGTTATTTTATGTCAGATCAGTTATTTATTTTTATATGTCTAGACAAAGAACATCTTCACCTTTTTTTTGAGGCGCATTTTCGCGAGGTTATATCCCCAAAATGACATAATACTAATAAGAAAACAAAGATTCTCACTCGTGACCCTGCGTTAACGCCGAAGTGTAAGTTATGCAATATGCACCTTTATGTGTAAAAGTGTAAGGGATAATTGATTGTGGTTATCAGTTCGTTGACATAATATATCCGGCCCTTAAACCTTATATGATGAATTGCCCATAACAATGATTATTCGAAAGTAAACAGAAAGATAAGATACATTAAATAGTAGTATCTAGAAGTCATTATACGTAGAATAATGTATCGCTGCTGTTTTGATCTAGAATACCGATTGAGTCACGTCTGAAAACTACCAAGGATGGAGGTTTACGATTATAAGAATTGTTATTTTAACATTTATTTAACATAATATATTTTTATTTTTATTATATAACTAATAATATAATATAAACCTAGCTTAAAACTTGATCAACACGAGTGAGACAAACTGTATTGGAAAAAACTCGACTTGTGACAATAAAGTTATGGATAAATTATTTGTATTTATCTTATTATATAATTATGTTCTATTGACAAGGAAGGCTTTGTACGCGTTTGTGTTTTTTTTGTATGAACACATACAGATACAGAGGTCGTTAAAAGTCAGCAGTAGATTACCTTTAGAGGGGAAATAATTAGTAGTATCAATGGTAATTTCTATGGCAACGCATTGTAGAGTTATCACATTCGCCTGAATGTAACTATTTATCATCATCACAGATCAATTTTGTTCGCAGTGCTGGGACTAAGGTCTTCTGTCCCATAAAGCTCAACTCAATGCTATTCTAATAGTCCTTAGATAAATAGACAGAGACTCTAGGTCTTAAACCTCTAGGTTGCCTAGTGCGAATTGGCAGATAGCACGTGATTAAATTATTGATTTTGGACGTGTCAGTTTTGTTCAAAATGTTTTCTTGATCGTTATAATAGAAGAGCAATGTCTGTACTTAGGAAGTCCTTAGCAAAGATAATGTAATCACTTCGTTTTAGTCTTTAGTGCGGGACTGATCAGGATTCAAACCAGGCTGCATAGAATGTAAAAACACACAATCGCTTTTATAAAGACCGATATAACTCTTACCTTTCATTGAAAACAGACTAGAACCGAAGAGAGGTTCAATATGCTCGCTGAAGAAATCCTTATGGTCCGTGAAGTGATCGAAGTCCTTCACCGTTATCATTTTAATCAGCTCTGGGTCTCGGATGAGAATAGCAGGCTTCGAGGAGTCCACATATCCTACATATCTGCAATCAAATGGAGAGCCTTGAGATACAAGGTCCTTTAGTTCATACGCTTGGTAACTTTACTGGCAACTTTGCACCATTCCCGATGCCAAGAACAGTAACAAATGGACCCAAAAAACAGAGAGTTCTACATCTCCATGAGCAGACGCTCAAGACATAAAATAAAAGCTTTCACGCTCACAGCCCCACACAATTTTTTTTTTCAATGAGTAAGTCGTGGGTACCGGAAATATACACATCACATACACAATCACAACCAGTAAGTAATACAAATGTTCAAAATCAAAATCGTTTATTCACATGGGCCCCAAAGAGGCACTCATGAAAGTTAATGATTCTACTGCCAGATTCGCAAAATGACAGCCATTTCGAGAAGAACCAGGCAAGAAACTCGGCGGCACATTTTTTTTCATTATTTAAAAAAAAACATTCTTAATCTCTAATAGATAATTTTATTAACCTAGGTGTTATTATGGTAATCGCTAGAAAGTGCTTGTGCAGTTGGCCTCCATGCATCCTTGTCATTAATATAGTCGATCGTTTAATAGTAATATTTCTTAATTAAGCCCGTTTTATTACAGATTTGTACTTTCCCAGTGGTAATTCAGTTACGATTTTAGGAATTCTATTGTAAAATCTAACCCCATTTGCCATAAAAGATGTATTTGTTTTGCTTAATCTAAATGCGCGTACTGTAATTTTATGCTTATATCTAGTATTAAGATTGTGTGCGTCGCTTCTTAATTTATATTTACCAATATTTTTGCGAACATGCATAATATTTTCTAGATGTAAAGCGAAGGCATGGTAAGTATGCCTGTTTCTTTAAAGAATTCCCTAAGAGATTCGCGCGGACCCTTATCATACACTGCACGAACCGCTCTCTTTTGTAGAATAAAAATAGTAGTTTCAACATCGGCAGCAGATCCCCATAGCAAGATTCCGTAACTAATCAAACTATGAAAATATGCAAAGTAAACCAGCCTTGCCGTCGATACATCAGTCAGTTGTCTAATTGTACGGATCGCAAAAGCAGCGGAACTCAAGCGACCTGCAAACACATCAATATGAGGACCCCACTGCAGTTTTGAGTCCATAGTCAGACCTAAGAAAATAGTTTCTTTTTTTTTTTCTTTTTTGTTGTTTTAAAGTGTAATATTTGCATCTACCAAAGAACATTAGGAAGGGTAAACTTGATACATTTGGTTTTGCTAGCATTTAACAATAAGTTATTAGCAGCAAACCATTTCGAGATTAGATCTAATTCATAATTTACTTCATTTAATTCTACGTCTTTCCTATTAGTTTTCAAAATAAGTGACGTGTCATCAGCAAACAAGACAATATCTAATGCTAGCGTTGTTTTCATATAAGGTAAATCATTAATATATACTAAAAATAGGAAGGGTCCCAATATTGAACCTTGAGGCACGTCAATTTTAACTTTAGACCCGTCAGATGTCACACCATAAACGCCTACTTTTTGTTGCCTACCCGATAAATATGAATCTAACAAATCAAGATCAGTCCCACGTATACCGTAATGGTTTAATTTTCTAATAAGCGTTTTATGGTCCATCCAGTCAAACGCTTTGGAGAGGTCACAAAATACTCCAATTGCATCCTGCGATCCTTCCCAAGCCCCGAGAATGTGTGACATTAACTCCTTCGTTCCTCGTTCCTTGGGGAGAAAACTTGTGTTCCCGCTGAAAATCGATTCCGATACTAGAAGGCGAACGCTCACCCAACTTAGTCAACGGGCAGTCCAAAGGAGACCCCTTTCAGCCACCTAGAGACACGGTAATCAAGGAGAATCTAGGAAATCAAGCATGTTTTCTAAGACTTTTTAAGGTTGTGATACCAGAATGTTTCATAAAAGTTATTTCTTATACCTACGTATTTTCACTTCATGAATTATTACTTCGACTTGTTGATCGAGCGAAGCGAGATCTCTAAGTTGACTTGGGTCGTTCAGCACTTTGTCCGTCCGTCCGTCCGTCTGTCAGAGGTATCTAGCGTCTAAACCATATAAGCGAATGGCATCAAATTCTTATAGAATATGTAAAACTACGGCCAAAGACAGAAATGACATTTAAAATGATATAAATGAAAATGTTAAGGGGGCTGTCATACGTATTTTTAATTTTTTTATCTGCTTTTGTAGGGTTATCGTTGAAAAGGGCTTGTTAAGTAAAGTTCGAAACCAGTTTAAAAAAAACTATGGAAAATAACGATTTGATAGGCCGCCAAGTCACTCTTTTAGACCTATTTTTCTCGGAGTCTATCACAAAAACGGCTTCATACTGAACGCTGAAACTTATGTTTAATATGCGATACATCCTGTGCTTGAAAATCAAATACAGAAATCAAACAATTATTATATAGAAAAAAAGTTATAAGCAAGTAACTTCAAAAGTTTTTCTCAGCTAGGGATTAATGTTTTTAAATAATTGAATTATTCAAAATGAAATAGTTTACATTTGTTTAGTTAGGTATATTAGTTATTTTAAAAACATTTAAATAAAATTTATTTTCTAGACTCGAAGAATCAACGATATTAGAGTTTTAACCGACCCAATTTTGAAGATGGCAAAAATTTCGAGTTTTTTAAATCAATAATGTTCTTAGTTTTTATTTATTAAGATTATATCTTAATAATATTTTAAAATATACATACCGTTTTAACATGCTTTGTACTTTTTTTAACTTATTGATAACCAATTAGGATTCAAAATATAGGTTAAGTTTTGCACATATTATAGTTATAATTAGTTTTAGTCCAAACTTAATTTTACTCACCTGTCATTTGGAAAAGCTTTATAAATTCTATCAACGTCATAAAACACATGTTTTTTTTGCATCGTACTCATGAGACTGTTCCCGAGAATCGGCCATTCAGGTTTGTATCTCACGTTCTTCTCTGCATAGAACCATTCGACTTTCTTGTAGTTGTACCACAAGAATAATATGAAGGTTGTTACAAGGAATATAAGTAGTTCTACGAACATGTTGTCGTGTGGATGTTCTTCACTGTACTGGCGCTGATAACTGATGTTTTATTAAAATGATGTCGGGAGGCCGATGCGCAGTTTGTTTTGTGGTCGAAGATAAAGACTGGGCGCGAAAACATGTAATAAAATTTATGTTACGTCTATTGGGGAACTAAAACAAAAACACGCTTTCACTCTCACAGCCCTTCTAAGTTCGATGACTTGTGTCGTGGGTGCCGGAAACATTCATATCACACACACAATTACAACCATAACCAGAAACACAAATTTTCATTGGGGAGAAATCTTGTGTTCCCGCTGGGAATCGAACCCGATATGCTTAGAAGGCCGA
The DNA here is from genome assembly GCA_948107665.1 of Lomographa bimaculata. Classification (NCBI taxonomy): domain Eukaryota; kingdom Metazoa; phylum Arthropoda; class Insecta; order Lepidoptera; family Geometridae; genus Lomographa; species Lomographa bimaculata. Next base: position 18,452,521 of record OX403595.1, read on the forward strand.
ACCTTAGAACCGTTAAAATGTAACAAACAGGCAGACAGTCTAAAAGTATTTAAGTCGTTAGAGAATAACCAATTTGTCAGGCAAACGTGCTCTATCGTCGAAAATATCGTCGCTTAACATAGGTAAGATGGTGGTCAAATGGTTCCCTATTTTACATAAAAATGAGAATACAAAGTTAGTTTCAGGTTGATAAAATTAGTAATGTGAAAATAATGTGACTATTTCTTTACACCCACAGCCCCAGACTTTGTTCGATGACTTGCATCGTGTGTGCCACACATTTACATCACAAACACAAACACACCAGAAATACAACACTTGGGGATAAATTTGTGTCTATACCCGTTGTATTGAAGGCAAAAGTACTCCCAACTACGCCAGCTGGCATAAATGTGTTTAAAAGAGTATAATTTGAAGCTTATGCCTTACAGTGCAGACTCACAACAACAAACCTACACTCAGCAGTGATATAGCCTTGAAAATAATGAGTTCAAACGTATCGAAACAAATGAGTAATTTGCCCGCTTCGCGACAACTTTCATAAGAGGTTGTCAATTGAGATAAATATGACGTATGTTATAAATACATATTGTATAACATACGTACATACTTAACATAGTATAGTATTATTTTTAACACTCACAGCCTCATAATAATTTCGATGACATGTGACGTGGGTGCCGAAAACATTTACATCACACAGACAATCACAATCAGAATCAGAAACAAACATTTTCCTTGGGGAGAAAACTTGTGTTCCCGCCGGGAATCGAACCCGAAACCCCTGCTTAGAAGGCGAACGTTCGCCCAACTAACCCAACGGGCAGTTCAATCAGAACGACCATTCTTGGTAAATAATTAACGTTCATTTCAAAGAGGTGTTTGGTGTTTGCGCCTTTTGAAATTATCTGCTCCTCTTCCGTGAAAGCGTGTCTACGCAAATTGCGTTCCACACTTTGCGACTGCCCCACCTTCCATAGAACCTTATTCATCCCGTCTTCTTTTACCATAGTCACGTACGTGACCATTGGGTTCCAAAATGGCTGGACAGGTGGCAGTGGTAAAAGCCCGACGCCCGAAAATTAAACTGCACGATTTTATACCCACCAGCTTCCTTCGATCACCATAACTTTTATTGTGCGAACTGCAAAGGAATGGAACACCCTGCCTTCGTTCTTTTTTCCCGATAAGTATAATTTAGGCTTCTAGGTAAAGAGTGAACAGGTAATTTCTAGGCAAGCGTGTCCCATCGTCCACCGCATCGGCGCTTACCATCAGGTGAGAATGCTTGCTTTTAGACAATAAAAAAAATACTGATATATTTTTAATTGAGTTACAAAATGTAGGAAGGCACGAATCTTTGAAAACCAGTCAATCTACGCCCAACGTTTTTACGATCCTCGACCACATCATCACTTTCCATCAGTGGTCTAACGTTGGTCAACGAGATAAAAAAATTGCTTCTAATTTTAATATTACTTTTTCTTTTCCCTGGGTTTGTAACCTTATTTTATCTTCTGTGTATGTAAGAATATGTTTTTCGTAGGTGTCAACGCGGGTAGGTACAATTTTTTTTAAATTATCTAACCTAACGTTTAGTTTTGTATTGAAAGATCGTTATCAACATGAGTATGAAATTTTACATTAGATTCCCTAGAAATGTAACGAAGGATTCAAACTGATATGTTTAAAAAAAATATCTCCGAGCAATAGAAATGTATTTTTTTAACAAAACAAATATAAAAGATGATTTTTATTATTATAAAACGACAAAACAAAATAAAATATTAAAAATGAATCATTTATGCTATATGTCAACGTCATCGCATCATGTCGATGTCCTCTCCTCGAACCTGATCCAGGTTCCACCAATGACTTTAATTGAGAAGCCATGGGTGATCAACTCCATAGGATCAGAAGTCTTTTCGCACTTCAGCAGCTTGAAGTTGAGAATCAGGTTGTAGAGCAATACTTTTGCCTCCAATATTGCGAATCTGCTGCCTGTTAACAAAATGAATTTAAGATACAATGGCCTCGATTCTTATGTACACTCACTAAATTAAATTTAAACTATCCCTGTCTCTTACAAAATAGAAACACAAGATAGAGATAGCATACATTTTAGAGCTGTCAAGCTAGTTTATCATTTAAAATATGAACAGCAGAAAGGCGCGTGTTTTTAGTCAACACCAATAACATACTCGACTAAGCTTGCATAGACATCTAAGTTCTGACTAACTTGACAGCACAGCAGTATGCTATCTCTGTCTTGTGTTCCTATTTTGTAAAAGACAGGAATAGTTTAAATTTAATTTAGTGTGTGACATCAGAATCGAGGCCATTAGCTATACCCAGCAAGCGTTGCAATGTCACGTAAAAAAAAAAGCATTTTACCTCCTTGACGTTTATGGTTGCCTAGTACTTTAATACCATATACTAGAACTTATTGACTAAATGATTACCTCCTTCGTGTTTATGTTTGCCTAGTACTTTACCGAATCCGAGTGACATTATCCTGCCCAAGGGAAAATGTTTTTTTTTTAATGCTGCTCACTTTTGCGGAGAGGAGCTTTGCCAATACTAACCAATAGAATCATTAGATGTTAACCAATAGATGTCATTTTCTTTCCATATAAACAAACTTTTTATGTCACATCAAATTGTGTTTTTTTTTTGCCGCGAATGTGAAATAATAATGGCTTTGTTCGTTTTTTACCTGTTTCTTCGAGTGTTAATGTTTAATAATGGTGGACTATTAACCGTTAATACTAAGAAAACGTGCATAAGTGTAGGCAGATCATGTAATGTTGAAAAACGTGATTTTCGATTTCGCTCAAAAACTACAATAGAAGTTCTAGTAAAGTTTCTACCACTTTTCTAGGGGATGACTTGACGATGACTGGACCTTGACTTTTTTACTTGACTTTGACTGTGAATTGTATTATTACTGGACACTTGTATTATTACTTTACACTGGCTAAATGCACAAGATTTCGAAGCCAAACTAAAAATAAAACCATTGTCATCGCTTCTTACCTATACATATCCTGGGTCCAAGGCCAAACGGCAGGAAAGTGAAAGGTTTTATCTTGTGCTTGTTCTCTTCCGACCATCTGTCAGGGTCGTATTTCAAAGGTAGTGGCCAGTACTCTGGATCTAAATGAATTGAGTTTGCGCTGTTGAAGACTACGTCTCCGGGTTTCAGCTGTAAGCAGGCAACGTAGATAGATAATATTTTTATACCAGCTGTACCCGCATGCGTTGCAATGCCACGTAAAGAAAAAAGGTTTTACCTCTATCGTGTTTATGGTTGCCTAGTACTTTAATACAATAACTAAAACTTTACCAATTACTTTCATTTTCATGTTTACTTAGTACTTTCAACCGTCCGACAGACGACTAAAATATTTTTATGGGAAAAATGGAAAATCGATTTTTTATTGGTCTTAAACCATCTTTGCAGTATTGCATTTCAAAAGAAACAGATTTACAGAAAACTACATATTTAAGATTTAACAATTTCACTCACGGTTGGTTTCTCGGTTTGACCGACTGCTCCGAAACTAGTCTCGCAAAAATCTGAGAAAGCAACCGCAGGTGACTCCTATCGTTAAGGATAGTTATATCCTAAATATCTTTATATATAAAAATCAATTGACGTTCACAAGCGTATAAGCATAGCGTTTGTGAAAGCGTTAAGTCTCATAAAAACCGAGAACGGCTCGACCGATTTGGCTGATTCTGTTTTGTTGTAATCGTAATAGTCGGAGCAAGGTTTGTATGTAACTTTTATTTTAATCTACTGGAAATTGCACCCGAGCAAAGCCGGTGCGGGTCGCTAGTGTAATAATACTTACGTTCTTTACTTTCAATCACAGAAATACTTCTTCATAACTATATAGGGAGACGTGAGGTCTATATTACTAGTCCTATGTGCGAGGTGGGACGCGACGGCGAGTGTTTCGCACACATTCTATAGGAGGCTTCCGAATGAAGCCGAAACAATTGTCGATCTAGACATCGACAACGCGAAGTCACGCTAATTCCCGTTTTAATTTAATATTATATAAAGAGGATTAAAGAAGAATGTTTTCTAGTTAAATTGTTCCTTAACAATGTTGTTGCCCGTGTACTCTGTCACGCTCAAACAATAAGTAAAACGTGCTTACGACGCAAGGCTTTCCACCTTCAGACGCTGGTGGGAGTACGTAGGTCTTTGTGCATTCTCTGTCCAATCTTAGTGCTGGAGACCATTTCCTTAACGTTTCTGAATTAAAGGGCAGTTTGAAATTACATACATGAACATAAATAGCAATTGATAGAACATTTGTGTTCTGGTTGTAATTATGTGTGTATGTAAATGATTCTGGCAACCACGACACACGTCATTGAACTTAGTGTGGGACTGTGAATGTGAAAGCGTATATTTATCGTTTATATATCAATTCAGTCGTGTACAACATATTGGAGAAAGTGTAGGTCAAGGAGGTAGATATACATAAAACATGTCGCTGTTATGACACACACAATTACACCCAGAATCAAAAACACAAATTTATCTAGGTGAGAAAACTTATACTTAAACATAATACTACATAGTTTAGTGTAAGGTACAAGTAATAATTGGTTATTTTACAGAAATTCTCAACTTTTATTTCTACTCATATAAACAATGGTAAATAAGCTACTTGTTAAAAACAAGCTTTTACAAGTCCGCCATATTTGATTTTGTCAACCATGCATTGTCATCCAAACTAAACGTGAATATAAAATTTCATATCAATCGGTTGAAGACATGCTTCAAAATTAAGTTGCAATATTCCACCTGAAGAAACATAGTCGCATACATTGCAAGTTAAATAAAAGCTTGTAATAAAGTCTACTTGTAAAAATGCATAAATTGAAAATATTACTTTCTTATTATACACTCAATATATGTTTACCATTTAGAACACAGTCGAGATATGTCAAACTATTGATACCATCTCTTGTCAGTTTTTCATTTTCGTCCTTGTAAGTTCTGATCTCCTGGTACAATCTCTCTTGTATATCAAGATTGACAGTTAGCTCGTGAAGGGTCAGGACCACGACCGACGCAGATGTTTCGAATCCCGCAGCGAAGAAGATAAATGCTTGAGAACTGAGCTCATCTGGTGTCCATTCTGGAAATCAGGTCAGAATCTTAGTGATTTTCAGTCATATCTTGTTTTGTAGGTTCTCATATTTGGCTGATGTCCGTCTAAAAAGCTCTAGTTCGAAGTCCCATTCTCGGTTGCCAGATGCTAGTTCTATGCTGTATATAGATGAAATTCGGTATGTAATATAATTACATACCGAATCTGGAGCCTAGAATGACCTACTTTTTCGGTCAGGCCTCAGTGAATGCGGTCTGCGCCGTTGTTGAGCACACAAAGCAAATTGTTAATATTATTTTCAACTAACATTTTTTTATTTCCAGAAAGGCACAATCTGGGCATCAAGTCTAGAGTGAAAATACATCTTCAGTATGCATGTACTATCTTTAGTTACTTTCCATCACGTGAGATAGTGGTCGATGCTTCTTACGAGTTACAATTTGGATTAAAAAAGTAAAAACTCTTTTTAAAAAAGCCAATGCCATCGTGAATCTAGCCACTAATCTATTGCGATTATTTTTATTTAATATAGACTTATAATAATTGTAAACAAATTTCCGTAAAACATTTTTTGCAGAGATTGCATTACCTTTTGGAGTTTCCATCAGCAGCTGGAGTATGTCAGGCCGTGATATGTTATTCTTCTTTCGATATTCAACAGTACTCATTATAGTGTCTCTGAAGAATGAGTATGTTGACTCTGAGTATATTTTGATGCCAGACTTCTGGAAGGATATAGATTTGATTCTATTTAAAAATATAATTAATTTATCTTAGCACTTTAACCAATTCAGAATGTTTTAACATTATAAACTTAAATTCGCATTCTTTTACTGATCTGTCGTGCTATATATTTCGATGGTGCGACTTTATCAAATTTATGTTTAGATTAATATCACATTAACATCACAAAGAAAGCATTTTAAAAAAAAACTCTTTAAAGTTAAGTATTTCTGTGACATCCACAATGTAATAACAGCCGCTGTCAAGGAAAGTTGACCAATCACTGACATCAAAATTGTGTGAACTGACGTCACGTATCAGTTTAGCCAATAGCGTTCGTTTTGGTATTTTGAATCACTAATGCATTTTTATCATATTTAATCCTGAAAATTCCTAATTTAAATAAGATATTAATCAAAAATCTAAATGTATTTATTTGTCAGAGTATGGTAAATAATTAATAGAAATAAGCAAGGCAATGGTTCCATTTGCTCTACCGTTTCCGGTGTACAAATATTTAAATGTAGAAATCAAATTAATTAATTTGGGAATTTTGGTTTTTTTTTTCGTAATTAATGTTAAAATTGCAACTCAATAGTTATAAATATTATTAAAAAATAAGGTACCTATATTTAAATCTCATGCTTACTTGTTTATCGTGCATGCTTTTGTGTTCATTTGTTGTTATCATCAGGTCAGAGAGTACTTGACCATTTGTATTGTCCGACATTGGCAATAAAGTACACGGGTAAATGACCACTAGCGATATCTTTTCATGGTCAACATTTATGTTCGTTAAAATAAGATTCCATTCCAAGCATACTTGAAGCAACTTTTACCATTCTTATTCACTTTGTCATTGCCAAACTTTCCCAGCACACTTTCATATCTATTAATGTACATACATATTAATATTCTTTAGGAGGAGTGGCCGAGCACCAAGACACTGGTGCAAAGCCGTCATAGTACCTCTTTATAAAGGAAAAGGGAAGCAGCAGGAGTGCAAGAACTACCGGGGAACTATTAGCTTGCTCAGCGTCGTCGGAAAATTGTATGCAAAGGTATTGATTAAAAGAGTAATGTATGAAACTTATGCGAAAATATGGGTTGTACAAGCTGGATTTAGGAGAGGAAGAGGATGTATGGATCAGGTCTTTTCCTTACGCAACATAACCGAAAAGTTCTTGGCTGAAAAGTCAAAAGGTTTACTGCGGTATCGTTGACTTGGAAAAAGCCTATGACAGGGTGGTGAGAAATGAATTGTGGGTTGGATCTGTTTCATCATCTGTACGGCGAAGGTGTGGACCTCAATCCCCATGACTTTGTTTACAGAACAGAATAATCTAGAAGTCTTTAAGTCAATAGTGAATGGATATCTAATATTGAGATTTATATCGAGATCGTGCTCTAATGCTTGCATAACTAGCATAAAGAAGTGTAAAATTGTACCTTCATTAGGGCTGGAAATACTTCATCCAAGAACAGTAAAATTGATTGTATTGGGGAAAAATTAAGAACACTCTGACCAATGTTGAAGAACTCGTTGTTTCGATGCTTGTACGAGTTAACTTCTAGACCGAAGTTTGTGGAAGCGATGACGTCATTGGTATAGCGACGTACCACGTCATCTACGTCGATGTCTTCATTTTTGTGTTCTGTAAAATGGGGGTACTTGAACTTGTATGTTAAAACTTCATAAAAATAAGCTATGTTGATACATAGATAATTTTTACTCATTAAAACAAATGATAAAATAATTAAATATTTATTGTATTAAAATTTGTAACATATTTTATATATATTTTATAGCACGATCAAAACACAATGTATAAATGGAGAATCAATGGTTTATTCTACTAGTCGTCCAGAAATGTTAATTACAAAAGTAAAGAGTGTATCAAAACATTGTATAATCCATAATTTATGGATTACCAGCCGTGCCCCGCGGCTTCGCCCGCTATTATCAAGTTAAAAAGTAGCCTATGTGCTAACCCTAGATATCATCTATATACATTCCAAATGTAATCGGTCAGGTCATCCGTTAAAGCGTGAAGAGTGAACAAAAATACTTATACACAAACATAAGCTCAAGATTTGAGTTTTTTTTAAGTTGACAACTTAGGTGATGATCACAATTTTATAAGAAGACTAGCTGTACCCGGCATGCGTTGCAATGTCACGTTTAGAAAAAGTGTTTTACCTCTTTCACGTTTATGGTCGCCTAGTACATGAATACCATACTAAAACTATTTAGATATTGTTCATACAAAAATCACGATATATAAAATTGAGTAGGAGGGTGAATAATATTTTACGACCTATTCTCATACCTACTTAATATACGAAAAAATATTGTTAATTGGTCGAGCCGTTTTGATGGAGTTTGAACACCCGTGACAAAGGATTTTTATAAATTAGAATATTATATTTGCAAAAGTTCAAAATACACATTTTACCTTTTAAATACTCCATTGTATTCATGCTGATGTCTATCATGAACTGCATCATTTGTTTAATCTTGGATCCCGTGAACGCAGGGCTTAGAATTGTGCGCCTTTCGCGCCATTTTTCACCTAAAACGACAAAAAAGCAGTTCTCTGATTTTTAAGCTATTGCATAGCTTCTATCGTAGGCCTCGAGCGTGGAGACCGAATCCAGAAATTCCGTAACGAAAATAACCTAACACCCCCCACTCCGACCGGCACAGCGGTGATACTTTTTAGTTTTGCCATCTATCGATGAATTCGAATTTGCAGAACTTCTAATGAATTTTTTGAAATATCACGCTTGTCTCTTAAGTTCAGCAACTCGCCTCTAGGTGGCAGGAAAAAAAATACTGCAATAGCTTTACCGCGGCAGTCCCCGAGTGCCACACGTCTTTTTTTTATACTCACAGCCTCACTCTTATTTCAAAGACTTGTATCGTAGGTGCCGGAAACATTTAAACATCAGACACAATCACACTCAGAACCAGAAGCATACAATCTCCCTTGGAAAGGAAAACTGCTGGTAATCGAACCCAGTACCCTAGGCGCAGAGGGCAGACTCCCCACTGCGCTAACTAGGTCATTGATTTACAATTTAAATTTTGCTGACATGTATCAGTAAGTAGCCTTACTATGAAGAAACTATATTTTTAAATATTTGTCATATTCTATCTTGGTACAAATTACGTTAATTAAAAGCATTGTTACAATAGTCTTGTATCATATTATTATGACATTTACAAAAACGATTTCACACTCGCAGCCCCGCTCTTAGTTCGATTTTATCGTATGTTCTGGAAACATTCACATCATATACCTACACAATCAGACCTACAACCAGAAACACCAATTTTTCTTGCGAGAAAACTTGTGTTCCCGCTGTAAATCGTACCCGATATCCGCTGCTTATAAGGCAGACGTCAAAAAAACAATGCCAACGGGCAGTCCATAAATAATTAAATGCAAGCAAAGCTTAAAAAAACCGACTTCACCGCTTTATCATCGGAACCTTGATCCACTAGCTTTCAAATAAAAAAGAATCATCAAAATCGGCTCACAACGAAAGAAGTTATGAAGTAACTTTTCAAGTCGCGTAAACCAGAACATCGTGAAAGTACGCATTATTCGTTACAAAATAGTCATTATTGACGATATTTCAAGAACTACTGATCAGATCTTGATCAAATTTAAATGGGACCAATTAGAAAGCAACACTTTTCAAACTAAAAAAAATTTTCGAAATCGGCTCACGTGGAGAGAAGTTATGAGGTAACACACATAAAAAAAAAATACAGTCGACTTGAGTACCTCCTCTAAATATTATTTAAACGCAAGCAAAGGTAAAAAAAACCGACTTCACCGCTTTATCTTTGGAACATTTTTTACTGACTTCCCAAAAAAGGAGGAGGTACTCAAGTCGACTGAATATTTTTTTGTTTTATTTGCGTTACCTCACATCTTCTCTCCACGTGAGCTGATTCCGATTTTTTTTTTGTTTGAAAGGTGTTGCTTTCTTATGGGTCCCATTTAAATTTGATCAAGATTTGATCAGTAGTTCTTGAAATATCGTCAATAATGCATATTTTGTGGACTACATTGACGATGTTTTCGTTTACCAGACTTCAAAAGTTGCCTCATAAATTCTTTCGTTGTGAGCCGTTTTTATTTGAAAGCTGGTGCTTTTTATGTGGTCCTATTGAAAATTTGATCAAGATCTGATCAGTAGTTTTTGAGTTATAGTCAATAATGCGTGTTTAATAAATTAAATCTGATCAAGGTTTCGAAGATAAAGCGGTGAAGACGGTTTTTTTAAGCTTTGCTTGCGTTTAATTATTTAGAATTGATGTCTGCAGAACGTAGGATACGCGAAGCTATTACTCTATAATCTACTTCCTATTTGTCCTCATGACGTATCACGCGGTTACCTTTTATTTGGTGGGTGAGAAGATGCCAATCACTTCTCTTGCTTACCAGGGGTGATGAAAGCGGGTGTGTCGGGCTCGAACATATTAAGAATCCCCCCGTGAGTCGTCCCTCGCCGAGGTGGGGCAAGATAGGGTGACCCCGGCGGGAGGCCCGGATAGGTACATACCGGGCCATTGCACCCATGGAAGGTGACCTTGCGTACCAAGGCCACCACCCAGACGTGTCGGATTATGCAATCCGGTGGAGAGTCCCCTGACTCTCCACTCAAGTCGTTGAATTAGAATTTATGTCTGCAGAACGTAAGATACGCGAAGCAATTATTCTATTATCTACTCCCTATGTCCTTCATATAACCTCATGACGTATCACGCGGTCACCTTGTGTCAACTCTAAGCATTGATTAAACATAAACGCTATCACACTCACAACCGTGAGTTCCGAGTATAACAGTGTGTGACTAAATTCGATGACTTGTGTTGTGGTTGCCGAAAAGATTGAAACTGCAAAAACAATTACACAACTAGAAACACAAATTTCCCCTGCAGAGAAATCTTGTGTTTCCACCTGGAATCGAACCCGATTCCCGCTTCTTAGAAAGAAAGAAAGAAAGAAAATACATTTATTATTAATGACACACACAACATTTACACTACAAACAAACAGCAAAATAAATAAAATACACAGACATATATATATACAAAATAATCAAAAGCAAAAGAAATAAAAGAATATGAAGTGTGAAATGTTGCGAGTGTCGTGAATATGGGTTACGACTCAGCATACGACTAAGGTTACCTTAGTCACTGATTTTAGGTAGCTTTGGATGACAATACAATTATATGGTACCATCGAGCTGATTTGATGATGGAGTCAGGAGGTGGATACTGTACCATAACGAAGGCATACTAATGTAACTAATTGGACTCTACTGATAAAAATGAGTTTTCTGTTTTGACATCATTAGTGCAACCGAGCGGGATTTAAACCAGGCTGTTTGAGATTCAAAGACACAAGACCTACCACTAATCTATACTCGCTCTCTGATGGCAATAGCATAACTTATACCTTTCATTAAAAGCAGACTGGACCCAAAGAGTGGTTCAATATGCTCGCTGAAGAAATTCTTATGGTCCGTGAAATGATCGAAGTCCTTCACTGTAATCATTTTTATCAACTCCGGGTCTCGGATGAGGAAGGCAGGCTTCATGTTGTCCACAAATCCGACATATCTGCAATCAAATGCAAATCAACGGCCCGTTGGCTTAGTTAGGTGGGTTCGCCTTCTAAGCAGCCTAGGGTATCGTGTTCGATTCCCGATAGAGAAACAAGTTTTCTCCTCAATGAAAATGTATGTTTCTGGTTTTGGTTGTGATTTTTTGTGTAATGTGAAAGTTCCCGGCACCCGAGATACAAATCATGGATGTGGAGCTGTGAGCGTTTGATGTTTATTGATTATTTTTTATCTATATATAAACATGAATTGACGTTTGTTAGTCTCACAAAAACTCGAGAACGACTCGACCGATTTGGCAGATTCTTTTTTGTTGTGTTCGTAATTTATTGTCAGGGCAAGGTTTGTTGTATGTAACATTTTTTTTTTAATCCACCGGAAATTGCACACGCTTTCGCTTTTCCGATCAGAGCCACCTCTGAATGAACTCAAAATGTTATAGTTACATTTCCCTTAAGATTCTTTCCCTTCAGGCTTGATGGATGCATTTTTGGACTTAGGCCTTACCTAATTTCTTCCACGATTCACTATAATGTGCCTTAGTCAGCCATGTCCTACGCATCTTCGTAAAACGGTGGGCGCCCCCGTAGTCTCAAGTCCACCCACAAACCCCATTCGAGGTTGGACGGAAGACGGGTATCTTGTCCAACGGTACCTGCCTATACAAGCAGCATGAATGGCCCAGCAAAATTTTCGCTCCGGGAATACTTGAACCACGTTATGCGCACAATGTTCGTCCTTTGAGATCCATTGATGACCATTATCTCACCTGATGGAAAGAAACACATAGTTTCGGAGCCATATATGAAGATTGGCATTATGCACTCAAAATTCAAAATCGTTTACTCACATGGGCCCCAAGAAGGTCCTTATTAAAGTGAGTCACCCAAGAACTCCTCGATGACATTCACCTTAAGTTTCAAAGTCATTTTACGTTTTCTTATTGCGCCAAATGCTACCAGCTTTTCTCTTGTTAGTATTGCTTAGGAAACTTTCAGAGGTGTTTCCACTTCTGCTGTCTGCATTGCGATTTCCAGACTTATTTTCTGAGGTAAATATATTCGATGACAAACTCATCTGGTTATTGGTACTTATTTAATTTGTTAGTCTCTATACTCTACTCTCCAAAAGAGAGTCAATGTTGTTTTGGATAGGCTTATTATCAAGTCTACTTTTTCTGATTCCACTTTCAAGCCCTTAATCATGACTAAGATAATCTTTATAATAAAAGTATGAGAAACTTTATCTCAGAGCATCGTTAAATCATCTGCAATCCTCAATTTTGTATCCTCAAAGTTGTCCATTTTTATTTCCACATGTTGTTACCTTATCCGCCACATAAGGACGCGAGACCCTTATGGAATAAAACTTAAGACCTCCAATATACTAGGTACGTCTTTAACAAACACCAAAACACTTTCTTTGATAACAAAGACGCATCTTTAGACATTTTGCCTTAGACATGTTGTTCTTCAAATATAGGGCTTATTATGATAACTTCTAAGAATTAAAATAAAGTTACTACTAGTACTTACCTTTCTTTTGGAAAAGCTTTGTATATCCTGTCTAGATCATGAAACGCATGATTTTTCTGAATCGTACTCAAGAAACTGTTGCCGAAAATCGGCCATTCTGATTTATACTTCACGTTCTTCTCCGCATAGTACCACTCCACTTTCTTGTAGTTGTACCACACATAAAACAAGAAGATTGTTCCTAATAACATTAGAAGTTCGACAAACATGCTGTCGTGGTGATGCTCTTCACTGTACTGGCGCTGATAGCTGATCTTTTATTAATATGACGTCGGGATGCCGATGCGCAGTTTGTTTTGTGGTCAAAGATAGAGACTGGACGCGGAACTAATTACATTTTATCGACTAGGGTACAATCTAACTGTCATCATTAAGAAAATAATTAAATACAAGTTATGTATGTTAGTGATTCTAAAGCCAGATTTATCATTTATTATTTATAAATAACTAGCGATCCGCCCCGGCTTCACCCGGGTGTGATAAATGAAGAACCGCTCGACCGATTTTGTGCAAACTTCACATAAACCATCTACTAAATAGTCCGAACAAAGCCTAAACATTTGGTTCGTTCTTGAGTTATAAAATAACAACGAAAAGTGGCATTGATTTTTATATATATATAATTATTTTTATTCTATTTTATCTAGGCAAGCATCTTCGGCCGTATCTTCACTTTCCATCAGGAGATAGTGATAAAATGCTTGCCTATTCAGCATTAAAAAAAACTAATGAACTTTAATGCCAGATATGCAATATTACACCCATCTCGAGAAAAACCTGACAAGAAAATGGACAGCGAATTTTTTTATTTTTTTTTAATATTCTTAAATTACTAATACAGGATTTATACCTAGGCTACCTATGTATACCCTTTTTGTGGGGGGAGGGGGAAATGCCTAAGCACTTTTCTTCCTTTCCAGGTATACCTAGGTATACCTAGGTTGATCTATATTATGTAGTCGCCAGTAATCGCTTGTGCAGTTTGCTTTTATGCATCCCTGTTTTTAATGTACCTAGTCAATACATTTATAAGCTTTTAAAATGATTATTAAAATCTAACCCCATTTGCCCCAATCTTAATAAACAATTTTGAATTTGAAAGAGTCCTTCATGTACCCGACCTTCATTTTAACCGACTTCAAAAGAGGACGGGGTTTTTACATCATCATACAAATATTTTTTTAGTATCTCTCGACAAAATTTCATAAATATCGGTCCAGAATTTAACAAACAGATAACAAACAAACAGTAACATAAATAGTTCTGGATTTAAGTACCTAACTAATAAGTGTGAAGTTTGATGAAAATTGAAATTATATTTTTTTTTTTTTTCATATTTTTTAAGTTTATGCCTTACAGTGGCGTCTTACCACTACAAAACGACTCACAACAGTGATATATCCTTGAGAACTTCCTTCCTCCTTGCTTGAGAATGAGTAGATCTAACGCATTCACAATGCACAAATAGGTCATCGATCTAGTAATAAATACAGATACAACGCACGCAATATGGAAGTGAAGCCGAAAAAGTGACTATTTCATTAAAGTATTTATTAGAGCCTATTATTAATTATTTAAAATGATTTTTAAATAATGCAATATAAAAAAACACTTACTAATACTTTTGTTATCCTACTTATCCTTCTAATAGGTATTTTAAATCCGAAAGTTTGTGTGTAAGTGTGTGTGTAAGTATGTTTGTTTCCTCTTCACGCTTTAACGGCTGAACGGATTTGGAATGTATATATATTATACTTAAGATTAACACATAGGCTTTTTTATTTATTTATTTATAAGGAAGACCAAAAGCCGAAGCCAATTAATGGTCCTCACGGATAGAAATATATATCTTACTAAATTAACGCAAACATTACATTAACGCATCGATACACAAAGAAAAAACAGAAAAGACGTAACAAAATTTCGAAATTGAGTAAGTATACATCCAAATGAAGACAATAATCAGAATATTGTAAATAATTTAAACAATTGAGTCTAATTATCAAAGAAGTCGCTACTAAGCAGCCGCCTCGCCGAGTTCACGCTTGTGCAAAACAGGTCTAACGTAATATTATGTCTACATATATTATTAAAGTGTTTACTCGCTCTGTATGAACTAGTTGATTCTATTACAAAGAGCCTTGACATTAAAGAGAAATGCATCACAATATTCCTAGATCTTGCCAAGGCATTTGACACGGTCTCTGTCCCTCACCTATTACAAAAGCTAGAAAATTTCGGAGTAAGAGGTGTGCCGCTTAAACTCTTCGAAGATTATCTTACTGACAGGAAGCAAAGAGTCAAGATAGATACTAGGATCAGTGACGAGCAAGTTGTAAATTACGGAGTTCCGCAGGGTAGTATTGTCGGTCCTACTTTGTTCCTTGCGTACATAAATGGACTCTGTAACCTCAAACTAAAAAACGCTAAAATACTTACCCTTGCAGATGACACAGCGCTTTTTTTTTCATGGGTCTAGTTGGGAAGAAGTTTTCTCCATAGCTCAAATAGGATTCGACACCGTATGTTCTTGGCTACAGACAAACGCACTTACCCTTAATGTTGACAAAACAAAATACGTACCCTTTGCGCTCAAATCTAACCTTTTGCCACCTCTATCTCTCACCATTACAGCTCACAAATGCCCAGCGAAGACTTCAAACTGTGTTGTATGTCCTTTTCTTCAACGTACGGATAAAATAAAATACTTAGGTATCACACTAGATCAAGCTCTTAACTTCAAATCGCATATAAACATTTTAGTAACAAGACTCCGAAAAATGATATATATATTCAAAACATTGAGACATGTCGCAGACCGCAAAACAATTGAGATGGTTTTCAACTCACTTTGCAAATCAATTATCCAATACTGCATCACTTCATGGGGAGGCTCTGCAAAAACTCATCTAATTGAATTGGAACGTGCTCAGAGAGCTATCTTAAAGGTAGCAGCTGGTCATCCTTATCGTTTCTCAACCACAGAGCTTTACAAAAGCTGGGACGTCCTTACTGTTAGACAAGAATTTATATTATGCACTACTTTAAAACAACTTTAAAACAACTTCTCTAATAGACTATGATCCAGATTTGTTCAGTGACAAACGTAGAAAAAGCTCTGTGTGTAGAACGCATATCTTTAAGACAAGCTTCTCCCGTCACTTCTTCTGTTTCTTAGGTCCATACATTTACAATAAAATCAACAGCAAACTAAATTTATAAATTTATAAATAAACTCAAAGAATGGCTGCTAGAAAAAACCTACTACACTGTAAATGACTTTCTTGACAATTGTAAACATCATTAAAATTATACTTATATTCAATCGTGGGACTGTAATAACTTATGACATAATCATATTTTAGTAACATTTTTATCTTATTATTATCTTTGACATTAATATTCTGAAATTTAGACAACTCTTGACATTATAACTTTAATGATGATTTTTCCATTTTCACTTATTGTAATTGGGCCACATATAGAATATATTAACAATATTCAAAAATATAATTATGACGCTATAAAGATATCTAACTACCTAGCCCTCAAATCAATATTTGCATGTCACTATTATGACCAAGTGTGTGAACTATATTGATACACTTAACCTTACATCTGTTTATACCTACACTTGAAGCAAATAAATGCATTTCATTTCATTTCATTTCAACTATCTATCCTCTTAAGAAATATTGTTGTAAGAAAAAAGTCACTAGTTGGCTTAAGACGTTGGACTATCAAGCCACGGAAACCTTTTTATCTATACCGACGTAAGAATAATAATATGAATTAAATTATTACCAAGAAATATATACAAATAAGAATATTTGTCTAAAATCACTAATTTAAAGTAGCGTCTATGCTTAAAATAGGCCATTCTAAGCTTTGCGTATTTAAAAACATTCGACTACATCATCACTTAACATCTGGTCGGTAAAAAAAAAATATAATAATATTAAAACATAAATAAATATATCTAAGCTTAAACACTAATCTACGGACTAGGTAATTGCCTATTATCGTTATATTTATACATTATGTTAGCACTATAATAAAACTAAAATAACCATAATATCAATATATATATTAATCTAATCTTCATCTAAATAATGTTAATTATATATTAATCTACCAATATAATATGTTCCTTGAGTGCGGCTCATTATCTATTACTGCTTACCGAGTCATTTTGTTTATAAAACCGGTATATCGCTGTCCCTTCCACACTAACGATTGACAAGCTTATGAATACACACAATTACAACTTACACACCAACATCTACACTCAAAACATACGAGCATGTCACACGCTCACTCACACTAACACAGCCTGTACCCACACAGCAAAATATAATAATACACTCACTACTACATTTATCGTATCTAGCCCGTACACGTACCTACCTACACTTATGCAGTCAACATCCACGTGACGCATGCACCGGGCGGCGGCGGACCGGTTTGTCGCTTGCGCGCGCATCGCTATCGCTGTTACTTAGGTACCTACTTACACACACTTTCGCACAATAATTATTTATATTATTTACTAATTTTTGACACCGTAGGTTAATAGCGTAAAGTAGCAATACCTCATTAGTTTTATAAATCAGATACGGACTGTTAAGTCAATTACTGTTTTACTTATATTATCTGTTAAGTCCTAAATTCTGATAACACTATAGGTACCTAGGTTCAAACTAAATGTTAAATTCGCGGAGTGGGGACCTGGTGACCTGTAATACAGGTTTTTTTTTAAACCTACATCAGGCACCAGTCTCTCACAACACTGGTTTACGCTCTAGTAATAAGTACCTTAATTGTTAACTAGCAGATAAGTATACCTGTGTGAGAGAAAAATAAATACATTTATTATTATTATTCTCTTTATTTATTATTTTTTCTTAAGCTAAGGTTTTTTTTTACAATATTTTTATAAAAGTAATAAACAATACAATATTACAAAATAAAGAAAACTGTAAAAAAAAAACCTAAACCTAGTATGCCACCAGCAACGGGGTAGGGCCCAAGCTACCGGTAGGTCAGTGCTGTAGAGTGAGGAACCTCCTGACAATACGTGCCGTGTCCAAGAGTACTGCCTTCTGAATCTGACCCTTGATCCAACCATTTAGCGAAAGCCTCTTGAGGTGTTGATCGAGACTTTTCGCTATTAGCCCATTCGCCGAGACAACTATCGGGACAATGATCGTCGAATCCACATCCCACATGGCGGTTACCTCGAAGGCCAAGTCAAGATACTTGCTTAGCTTATCCTTCTCAGCCTTCACAAGGTTTTCATCATGCGGGATAGTGACGTCAATGAGCACTGCCCGCCGTTGCGACCGATCGGTCAGAACGATATCAGGCTTATTGGCGACAATAGTCCTGTCCGTGATGACAGATCGGTCCCAACAGAGCGTAGCACGACCATTCTCGAGAACCGGCATCGGTGTGTACTTATAGTACGGCACTTCAGATTCAACAAGACCATATTGAAGAGCAAGTTGCTGATGTATGATCCTAGCTACAAGGTTATGTCTGTGCAAGTACTCGCCGTTAGCAAGATGAGAACAACCAGAAATAATATGCCTGAGTGACTCACCAGGACGACGGCATGCCCGACAAATGTCGACCGTACCGTCCTTGATGATATATTTCCGATAGTTATTCGTCTTGATAACCTCGTCAGCAATTGCACAAACAAAGCCTTCAGTTTCCCCAAAGAAGTCACCAAATCGCAGCCAGTTCACCGAACCGAGCAGATCCACATCAGACCCTGTTAAGGCCCGATAGAACCTTCCGTGTAGTTCCTTGCTCTTCCATATATCTTTGCGATCTTCTGTACTCAACACCACTGGTTTACGCCAGTTCTCGTTTGCCAAGGAGAGCGGGGTAAAGTTCCGATCAACTGCTACAACATCTCTATACAGCCCGTTTTCGGTGTTCCGGAAATAATCCCTGAGTTGGCATACCTCTCGGTTGTGTAGGTTCTTAGCATTTAAAAAGCCACGACCCCCTTACTTCCGAGGGATATACAATCTCATCACAGACGAACGCGGGTGAAGTATACGATGTGAAGTGAGCATTGATCGGACCCTTCGATCCAATGCATCCAGTTCTGTCTGAGTCCACTTTAATATGCCGAAGGAGTATATTAACAAAGGCATTACCCAAGCGTTGAAAGCGCGAGCCTTATTGCCACCTGACAAAACACTTTTCAGTAGCTTTGATAAGCGACAAAAGAAGCGCTCTTTCACCGCCTGCTTTATGTCGCCATCCTTAATACCCAAAGACTCCGACATACCAAGGTATTTATAGGTTTCGGCTTCGGAGAGAGAGCGAAGAGTCATCGTTTCAGATAGTTGTAAACTCGCAGAATTTACAACTTTCCCCCTTTGCACATGCAAGACTGCACACTTATCTACACCGAAATCCATTTTAATGTCACTACTGAAACTCTCAGTGATTTTCAGTAGGTCCACCAAATCTTGGGTACCCGGTGCATACAGCTTAAGGTCATCCATGTACAAAAGATGAGAAATAATATCTCCTTCTCTCCGCAATCGGTAACCTCGTCCAGAATCCTTCAACAATGTACTGAGAGGATTCAGAGCGAGACAAAACCAAAGGGGACTAAGACTGCAGCCCTGTAAGATCCCTCGCTCTATTCTTATAAAATCCTGCGAAACAGAAGGGCTGTCTCCACCACCTGGTTGACGAAGGACTGTGGTCCACTGTTCCATACACATGATCAAAAAAGACTTAAGAGTTGCATCAATTTTATACAACTCTAAAATTCTCCTAAGCCAGCTATGAGGCACTGAATCGTAGGCCTTCTTGTAGTCAATCCAAGCAGTCGAGAGATCTCCCTTGTTCCGCTGAACTTGTTGGCAAATGGTCGAGTTTACGAGGAGGAGCTCCTTAGTACCACGAGATCCAACCCTACATCCATTCTGAGCGGGAGCCAAAATATTGTTCGCCATAATATGCGAATTGATTTTAGTTCTGAGAATGGATGTTAGGAGCTTGTACAGCGTAGGCAAGCACGTGATGGGTCTATAGTTTTTCGCTTCCGCGGTACTACCAGATTTATGGAGCAGGAAGGTGATACCAGTTGTCATAAAAGAAGGAAGGGAAGCAACCTCAAGGGCTTGTTGGAATTGTGTCGATAAACAGTCATGCGAGCATCGAATCCATTTTATCCAGAAGTTGTGCAATCCATCCGGGCCAGGACTTTTCCAATTCTGAGCTTTACGGATGGCACAACTAACGTCTTCAGGGCTAATAGAGATAGCCCTCATGGATTCAATGGACTCACATTCCCGCTCAACAACTCTCATCCAACCACCCTCCGTGTGCTCGACAGGTACAGACCAAATGCCACGCCAAAAATTAATCACGGAATTAGCATTCGGCAACTGTCTATCGGTCACACATTGATCAGTTCCTTGCCAACTTCGGTACAACTTCCTTTGGTCACTTTGAAAGAGGCGATTCTGCTGGAATCGATCCACACGCTCCCTGTAGCGACAAATTCGGCTTGCCCACGCATAAACTTTCTGCTTCAGAAAATCTATGCGTTCCGTGACACAAGCCATATATTGTTGCGGCCTTATACCGGTCCCAGCAAATGCCTGGCTCACGAAACGCATGACTCGGGGACGATTATTCCCTCTACTGAAGCAAATTAACTTTGCAATGAGAGTCCTAAACGTACTAATACGTCGCTCGATTCGCACTTGCCACGCGGGCACATCTAACCGTTCGCGGTGCTCGGTCAGCGTGTGGGAACTTAATACGAGCCACGTGACACGCTGCGATGGCCCCACAGTAAAGTGAGTGAGTATAGCACAGTCATATCCAGCAGCTTGAGCCGTTGGATAGCACGTACTTGATCGGATAGTCGTTGCGACGAAACGGCGATAGTTGGTTCAAGAGCCTGAAATAGAGACAACATCCTATCACGATACGCAGTCAGGCTAGTACCCCCTTCTGTAGCACCAAAATATGCTTGCATGCAATGTTCGTTCATTAACGGTGTCCATCGCATGCGTCGCACTTGACCACCGGTAGCGGGAGCTGTTTGCAGCGCAGATTGCGCTGCTAGCCCCAAGCGTGCCGGCAGCGGTGGTCGCCCACGACGTCGCGCAGGTGGTAGTGGCGATCGCGGCGACGGCGGCCCATCCGAATCACTCGACGAGGCTTCTTCAGGAGGAGTTCTATATTCCTCCCCCGACGAAGAACTCGAAGAGGACTGGACAGGCGGCAATGGTGGTATTTGTGCTTGTATCGTCTCCGCTGCTTTCCGTCTTGTAATCATAGTTCAATTCTTATCTAATAATTGATATTTATCCCGAAATATTCTTGTTATTTAGCTACATGACATTTAATGACATCAATGTCATGGAGTATAATTCATCTATTTGCTATATAGTTGTATTTATCACATTATTTTATTGATTTTTAATATATAATTCAGTTGGGGATGTTTTATAAACTGTTTTCTAAAATAAGGAATGTAAAATATGTGTAAAAATAAATTTTATAAAATTGAACTATTTAAAGACGTTTTGTGTCAGCTATTATTATTATTATTATTGCATAAGTAAGAATTTTGACGATAATTGGTATTAACTACTGGGGTACTGAGAGGAAGGTTATATCTAACAAAAAATGAGGGTCAGAACAGTCTATTCTATTTGATGCTATTTTTAATAGAAATGTTATATCAGATATGTCACGTCTCAATCTTAGAGGTAATAGATGGAATCGTTTGCAAAGTTGTAGGTAATTATCAGACCTATAAGGAATATGCAGTCGAAAACATAAAAATTTAACGAACTTCATCTGATTTTTAACTTGATAATAGCGGGCGAAGTCCCGGGTAGTATTTTGTATGAAGCTTGTCAAAAAGTGGCGATCGGCAAGTGAATCCATTTTATTGCGGCTGCTTTTGAAAGTGTGTTCGCATTTTTAGGCTTAACTTCTAAGTTCCGTTGCGTTGTATCTGTATTTTTTACTACATCCATGAAACAGGTTTCCCTGGTGGTTTCCCTGCTTTTTAACTGCCCGCTGGCTTAGTTAGGTAAACGTTCCTTCTAAGCCCCTGCTTCATCTGTGTTCCCGCGTTGTGTTCGCGTTGGGAACACAAGTTTTCTCCCGAAAGAAAATTTGTGTTTCCGGTTCTGGTTGTGATTGTGTGTGTGATGTGAATGTTTCCGGCACCCACGCCACAAGTAATCAACCTTAGTGTGGGGCTGTGTGAAAGCGTTTATGTTTATGCTTTCAGACTACTTCGTGTGTTACAAGAACTGTTAGCTGGTACCACTTAATAAGCTCGTGTGAGTATGAACGTGTAAAAGTATCTATCTATGTTACAAATTAATCATCTATACAGCAGAACTCATCTATTAGGTATGTAAAATTTTGGATAAAAATGTACTAGGATACGTACATACTTAAAAATTCAATTCAAAGACAATTAATGTTTGATTTAGGAACTAAATTATTCATAAGGGCAGGTTTATTCTTAACTGTGGTTAGGTAGAAACTTAAAGTATTCAACCTAACGAAACATGCGACAGAAAGAACCCAGAAAGGGTCACAGTGGCCCAGAAAGGGCCGCACAGCGCGCTCACAACGCACCCAGGGTGTCGCTGCACCCAAAGCCCAGCCCAGGCAACATCACATGACTAAGGCCTACACCGACCACGCCAAAGAGGGCAAGTGGAAGAAGGAAACGTAAGAAACGAAACATGCATATACACGACAAAGCCCCTCTTAACGAAGGTTTATTTATCTGATGTGCAATAAATAATTTCGTTAACAATAACAAATAAATTTCATTAATATTTAATGTTGCTATCAGTAAATAATAAAAGATACATCCTTGTCATGTTTCCCCAAATAATTATGTATGTTACAAAATAATTATTGACGTGATAACGTCTTATAAATCGATAAACACCGGCTGCACGCACGAAAGTGTCACGTTCTGCCTGAGCCTGAGTGTGCAAGCGAGAGCGCGGAATAAGCGATAGAGAGGCATGATCGAACTAAGCGTTCGTCTTATGACATTATCACGCAAAATTATCGTCCGTAAACCGACAGACAACCAATTTATTTTTTTCTATGTAACATAACACAATCACTTTCACTCTCACAGCCCATCACTAAGTTAGAATGTTTCTGTCACCCACAACACAAGTCATTGATCTTAGTGTGGGGATGTGAGTGTGAAAGCGTTTATTTATGATAAGTCAGCGTATGACCACCATATCACCTACAAAATCACCTTTTGGTAAGTATGTTGTGATAGTCGAGGTTGAATACGACGACGGTCTAATCGAATACGTCGTATTTCGCAATTATTTCAATATAATTTGAATACCTATAAAATAAAATAAATTCTTTATAAAAAGCACTCAAATTATTCTCTTTTTAACGCTATTCTGTCGTAAAAGTAAATTTAACGAGAGCCATATTGGAGCATGAAAAGTTAATATATTTTAACAATATTTTTACAAGGGAATAAAAATAAAAACTCGTATCAGAATATCCGTTCACAAAGCTGCCGTGGAGTGTTTAACAACGAAATCAATTTTTAAAATAAATTTCAGGTGCATTTTCAAAACCATTTTTTTGAGATTAAATTTAAATGATCGTGATTTTTTTGCAACAAAACAGTGCCAAGAGCGGTAAGGTATTTTTTAGCTTAGCGAGTTCTTTTATCTTAATTTTATTTTATCTATGTTATGTTCTTGTACTTGAATAAGTTAGCATCTAAAATAATATATAAACACACTAGAAGTAACAAGTACTATTTTTATGAACTAATAAATAATCATGAAATAATTTACTAAACATATGACGACCCAATTGGCGCAGTGGACAGGTGTCTGCCCTCTGCGCCGTGGGTCCTGGGTTCGATTCCCGGCAGAAGCACAAATTCCTTCCCAAGGGATATTTGTGCTTCTGGTTCTGGGTGTAATGTGTGTGTGATGTGAATGTTTCCGGCACCCACGATACAAGTCTTTGAACTTAGTGTGGGGCTGTGAATGTGAATGCGTTTGTTAAAAAAAAAAAAAAAACATTGCCCAAGGTAAAATATTTCATGTGTAAAAATGTGTGCATACGTTTTTCACATAGACCGTCGGGAATATTTTCAATTTTCAATGTATAAATTCAAAAAGTGATGTGCGTGATAAACAATCACTTGGGCACTGATGGAAAGCGATGATGCGACCGAAAATTAATCATACTCGATACCTATTCTATATTTGAAGATCCAGATTATACCAATCGCAGAACAAAGACAACTAGAGATTTTTAAATAAGATATTACGTTTTTTAAGCTATTGCATAGCTTCTATCGCGGGCCCTGAGCGTGAAGACCGAATCCAGAAATTCCGTAACGAAAATAACCTAACACCCCCCACTCCGACCGGCACAGCGGTGATACTTTTTAGTTTTGCCATCTATCGATGAATAGCAGAACTTTTAATGACTTTTTTGAAATATCGCGCTTGTCTCTAGCTCAGCAACTCGCCTCTAGGTGGCAGGAAAAAAAATACTGCATAAATAAAATAAATAAATAATTATAATTGCATAAGTTGATAAAAAATGCTATGCAATAGCTTTACCGCGGCAGTCCCCGAGTGCCATACGTCTTTTTTTTTCTCTTTGGTAGGCTCCGTAGCCTATATCTCACTTCACGGTAAGTGATAATGTGGTCAAAGTGATTAACACGCTAGGCCTAGAATGATTTATTTTCTATACATATTCGTTGAAGCTCATCCAGAAAGTAAATTTAAATCGCTATTTCTGATATCCGCAGCAATACTTTTATATTTCTCTACAAACGTTCAACACAAAAACAAGTTGTATTTACTTTGATAACTCTGATTTATGACGCTATTCGTATGCATAATGAATTTATGGACGCTATGACGTTGTTTGTACCGATGAATGTATTTTTGAACATAAAAATACACACTTTTTATTATAACTGTGTGTGTCTTAAGCATCGTAGCTTCCAAACGGTTTTTCGATTTCGATTTATGTTCTTTATTTAAAAGGTAACTTGATCGCGATTTTTTTTAGCTATATTTGGTGAAAATCGGTGCAGCATGTGGGTGACCAGAGTGTCGCATTTTCACCGCTTTTTCGCTTTCCCTCCAAAACTCCAATAGAAGTTCGAGTAAAGTTTCCACCACAGGCATGACTTGGCTATTATTCAACCTTTTACTTGACCTGTGACTAGGACTATATTCATGAATACTTGAAAATATTCATCACGTGACACTAGCTAAATGCACAAAAATTGCGGAGCCAACATTTTTTATCCGTTCTCAATTCGACAGTTTTTTTTGTGTGTTACCTCATAACTTCTTTCTAAGTGAACCGATTTTGATTATTTTTTTGTTTGAAAGCTGGTGCTTTCCTATTAGTACCATTTAAAATTGATCAAGATCTGACCAGCAGTTTTTGAGTTACTCTCAACAATGCATATTCAATTCATTTCATCTGATCATGGGTTCCGAAAATAAACCGGTATGGTCGCTATTTTTAAGCTTTTCTGTCGTTTATACTTTTTAATGTATTATTATACATTACTAGCTGCGCCCCGCGGTTTCACCCGCGTTGATAATGATGAAAAGTGATGATGATGATGATGAAAAATTGATGTTGGCCGATTCTCATAGATACCGGATAAGCACAAAAAATTTCATCAAAATCGGTCAAGCCGTTTCGGAGGAGTGTAGCAACGAAAACTGTGACACGAGAATTTTATATATTAGATAGTATAACTCAAATGGTTATACGACAGTCAAAACAAGCACTTTTGATAACATGTTTTGAAGAAGAATATAAGAATTATATTCGCGGAGTATTAGTAACTCCGCGAATATTTGATCTTCTTTATGCGCCGCGTCACGCTCGCTTCGCTCAGCTTGCGATCTGTAGTCACTAGTTGTGTAACGTTTCTGCTCGCATCGCTCGTCATCGCACCTCAAGACTTTGCCTTGGACCAGTTTATCGATCAAAACAAAATTTGACCAATATCTTTGCTACTATAGACAATATTGTAGACAAGCAAGCTACATTTGGCACGGCCGCATCATTGCTTTCTATCTGATGAAGTAGAGACCAAATGCTCCCCTATCAAGCATAAAAAAATATATTTTAACACTAATTGATTTTGTTTATAATAGCCATAATGTTTCAATGTCGATAAAAAAACTGCAGATTAAATTATTTATTTATTTACAGAAAAATATTTATTAAATAAGTAACAAGATTAAAAAATATTATATATTAAAGTCAATATTACATTTCATACACAATTAATTATTACATTAATCCATTTTTTTATTAACGTACGTAATTAACAAAACTTAAAAAATAAACCGCTGCCAGCCGGCAGTCCAAAATGGCATTGCCTCGTTGAATGGTAACTGCCAGCATTTTGGTTACATGTGCTAGTCACTAGCTGTACTCCAAGCTTCACACTCACAGCCCCACACTAAATCCGAGGACTTGTATCGTGGGTATATATATATTTTTTCTATATTTAATGTACTTAAAATTACCTGTACCTTTAAGGCTAGTTTAAATCGGTATTATTTATATATTAATATTTGGTTAAATAAATTCGTATGATCATAAGTATAGCGGAATGTTAATATCACAAAATTAAGTACACTATTTTTTTTTTTTTTCTATAACATGCTAGGCAAAACTAAAGTAGTAATATAAAGGAAAAATATGTTCCTCGCTCTAAGCGACATTTTTTCCATTTAAAAAAGATAAATTCTATTGTTACGTCTATTTTTTACACAAATGAGGGTAATCTGTAAATCAGCATATGTATGTTGTTCGTTTGTGGCGCTCTAGAGAACAAACGCGTGGACCGATTTTGATGTTTCCTACGTCAATCGATTTGTTTTAATCTTGAGTCACCAAAGACACGTCAATAATCAAAAATCAATATGGCGAAAGCCAGACGCCAAATTGTGAAAAATTTTCAATAGTCGACATACTATTAAAGTGGGGTATCATTGAATAGGTATTTATAAATCCTTTAAAAGTTTGTTATATTTTTCATTTGAAATGACCGTTTAGAAAAATGAAAAAAAATTAATGAATAAAAATTTTACCAACCATTCTCACTTTTTCAATTCTTATAAGGGGACTAATCCATTATTTACGTGATGTGATTTTGGCGATATTTTGACCCCCTCTCCTCTTGGTGAGATGTCGTAAGATGTTGCTCGACCTGCTCCCCTAAACTCACGTGCGATTTTCGAAATGCGTATATGTAAATAAGTTATTGGCCTCGATTCTGATGTACACTCACTAAATTAAATTTAAACCATCCCTGTCTCTTACAAAATAGAAACACAAGACAGAGATAGCATACATTATAGTGCTGATACGCTAGTTTATCAATTCAAATATGAACAGCAGAAGCAGAAAGGCGCGTGTTTTTAGTCAACACCAATAACATACTCGACTAAGCTTGCATCTAAGTTCTGACTAACTTGACAGCACTAAAATGTATGCTATCTCTGTCTTGTGTTCGTATTTTGTAAAAGACAAGAATAGTTTAAATTTAATTTAGTGTGTCATCAGAATCGAGGCCAATATGTGCTTGATGCGTTGAATTGATTTAACACACATTTTGTTCAATTCTTTTTGTTTAAGACTAACCCCTACTAACTATATGATATAGCCATAATTCAGTAGTATTTTTTACTCCATTAAACCCAATTTTCACGCCAATTTCCAAAATCTCAAATAAAAAATTACTTGATATTTGAAAAAAACGCCCCCTCACCCCCACGTGAGATATGGTGAAGTTCGGCTCGACCTCCTCAAGCCTTTTTTTTTAATGCTATATTTTCAGTAATAATTAAGATGACGTATTGTATATATACTATCTATATTTATAGTTTATACGGCATCGGCACGCCTCGGTTTGTAATATGCACGCCAACGCCTGTTGACAATGTTTGCCTATCCTGATTAAAAATCTTCGGCCGCATCATCACGTTTCATCAGGTGAAATTTTTCATTGGTCAAATGCCTATTGAGCATAAAAAACGCACTCAAAAAAGAAGATTAAAAAATGTGTTAAAAATAGTTATTTGAAAATGATAAGACAGAACCGTACCACCAAAGACTGGTCTCAATGGCTGGAATGTGGAATGTCCCAAGAGGTTACTGGAATTTACAAATAACCCTAGCATGGCGTAGGGATATTAATTGTCACTCGCCTTTTCTCTCCTGCTCTGTAGAGGGGTCACTGGTGGAGAGCCAGGGGGCTCTTCATTGGCTTGCACGGCCCCACGTCTGGGCCACCGGCTTTGGTGAGCAAGGTCACCCCTCCATAGGCGCAGTGGCCCGGTTTGTACTCAGGCCTATTACCGGGGCAAGATAGTAACTGCTAGCGCGACCCTATCTTGCCCCACCTTGGCGAGGGAATGCTCACGGGGGGGTTTTTAGTGGGCGAGCCCCACATACCCCTTTTCCTTCTCCCCTGGGAAGGAAAGGAAGTGCTAGGCATTTTCCCCCCCTACTCCAGAAAAAAGGTATATAAATTGTATCCCCTGTTTTTAACCACTGACACGGGACACGATTGTCCTCTCCACCATACACGGCATGGCAGCAGTGGAAAGGGGAAATATATCCCTGTTTGACATTTGGCGTAGACATAATATATATTTCTCCCTCATAACATGGACGCAACGAAAAGTGGATAAAACTGCTCTGTTTGACATTTGGTAGAGATAAATTATCCTCATTCGTAGGACGTGAGGTTAATTTTGACGTAGCTACGGGACCGTGGATAATATATCCACCCGTGCGTCCATGCTCAGAGCAAGGAAAAATGACAGAGGGGAAGGATTTTTATTCACTCCCCAGGGAAAAGAGTCCACCCGCTATGCTAGGCTTGAAACTGTATAATTTACAATATACAGCTTCTATATTTCTAACAAATATAGATTAAGGCTTGTGTTTAAACACCGCCCAAAAAAGTACCAATTTTACTACCAAAAAAATTCTAAACGGTTACCAAAATGGATAAATAGTCACCGATTTACGTTTCCTAAAATATTATGAAATCAATCAATTTTTCGTATTATAAATATTTTTGTATTAATTATTAAAAAAAAAAATAACCTTAACCAATTGTTGTCCGATTCCGTTCTGTCACAGGAAATTTTATTTTAGGAAACGTAATTTGGTGACCATTTATCCATTTTGGTGACCGTTTAAATTTTTTGGTGGCCGTCTTAATTATACCCATATATTAATCTTAATTAGGTACATCTTAATTAACTGCATTTTGAACAGTTCTTTGGTTTTATCTCGATGGCTCGATACCTGAAAACAAATGGAAAAATATGTTATTTTGTAAAAATTGATTTTTTTATTCATGATAGGCAAACTTTTGACCACAATCTCACGCGACGCTAAGCGACGATGTGGTCGACGATGGAGAAAGCTTGCCTAAAAGATACCTATTCACTCGCGACTTGAAGACTCCCATATTGTACTCATCAGGAAACACCGACTCAGGTAAGGAGTTCCATTCCTTTGCAGTTCGCACAATGAATGTGGAAGCAAAACGCTTCGTGCGCATCTGTGGATTGTCCACCATATAGCGGTGTCGCTTAGCAGTTTGTCTGCTTGTACGATGATAGAACGGGGATGGGGAAACTAGATCGTGCAGTTCCTTGGCACACTCTCCGAAATGTATACGATGAAAACCGAGTTGATAGTGCACGAGGCTAAACGCAAGCAAAGCTTAAGCAAACAGACTTCACCGCTTCGGAACCCTTAATCTGATTAAATTAATTAAATACGCATTATTGAAGATAACTCTAAAACTACTGGACAGATTTTGACAAATTTAAATGGGAAGCACCAGCATTCAAATAAAAAAAAGAATCATCAAAACCGGTTCACGGAAAAAGTTCTGAGGTAACACACATAAAAAAATACAGTCGAATTGAGAAGCTCCTGCTTTTTTTAAGTGACGTAAGACAAATATTGCTTTAGAGACATTCAAGGAAGAAAATAAAGGAATACATACATTTATTATGTATAGAGATTCGCTTTTATTCCTATTCCTTTCCTACTTCCTACTATCCCACTAATAATATTATAAATGTGAAAGTTTGTGTGTGTGAATTTTTGTTACTACGTTTTTCCGTAACGAATAAACCGATTTTGATGAAATTGAAAATGTAGATAGTTTAGGTTCCGGAATAAAACATAAAATACTTGTTGAAGTCGGGTGAAGCCGCGGGGCATGGCTAGTAGGTGATATTACCAACATTACCTAGTATGTGTTGGTCGACGCTGGCCCCACTCACGCATCTCGCCGCCATTTCCGGCTGCAGGTCTTCGAACAGTTTCCGGTGGCTTTCCTTGAAGTTCCACAGCAGGCAGGAGCGTCCGTTCGCTTCCAGCTCATCGATCACTGATATTATATTCTGGAACATGATCATCTCTTTATTTCGTGTTTATACTTACATAATACTTTTATCTGATAATTCAAACGCAAGCAAAGCTTATATAATTAAACGCAAGCAAAGCTTAAAAAACCCGACTTCACCGCTTTATCTTTGGAGCCTTGATCAGATTTAATGTATTGCACACGCATTATTGACTATAACTCAAAAACTAGAAAACAGATCTTGATCAAATTTCAATGGGATCACATGAAAAGCACCAGCTTTCAAATAAAAAAATATCATCAAAATCGGCGCACAAGGAGAGAAGTTATTAGGGAACTTTTGAAATCGGGCAAAAACGAGAAAATCGCAAATGTAGTCCACAGAATACGCATTATTGAAGATATCTCAAGAACTACTGATCAGATCTTGATCAAATTTATATGGGACCAATTGGAGAGCAACATCGTTCAAATTTAAAAAAAATCGAAATCGGTTCACGCGGAAAGAAGTTCTGAGGTAACAAATAAAAAAATAAAATAACATTCGACTTGAGTACATCCTCCATTTTTGGGAAGTCGATAAAAAACCCGACTTCTCCGCTTATATTTTGGTTTCGGCTTGATCGATTTCGATAAAATTTATATGGGATCACCTCTGAAGTATATACCAAACAAAAAAAAAACAACGGGTTGCACTCCGGGAGTGCCGGCAGAAGTGAAAACTTGAACATTAACGTTGTAAACAGCAGGAGCTGGCATACATTTTTGCCGCGCGGTAGAAAGAGAGTGGGACATTACTTCCTCTCCTCCCTCCGTCTTACGAATTTTCGATCAGGTCACGTGTCCTGACGCGAGTTTAACATTTTTTACCCATCCCAAAAAAGTGCACAAAGGGCGCTAAAGAAGTTTTGACTTCATAAACATCAAAATCGATTTATAATTAGCGGAATGATAGCGTAACATACAAACAAAAAAAAAATAGTCGAATTGAGAACCTTCTTTATTAAAGTCGGTTGAAAATACATTTGTACGTAGGCTGATAAACAGATTACCCTCATTTGCGTCACGCAGTCAGGTAAAAAACAAATAAAACTATATTCAATATAAACCTTTTTACTACTTACCTCTGCGACTCCGAAGTCGATATTCCTTATATACTTCCCGTCCACCACGATGACTTTACACTGCGCGTTATGAAGCGTCGATTGCACGCGCGTTGCAGACGCGAAGTTTAACGCACCCAAGAACGTTATAGTCACGCAGTCGAGGTTGCCCACCTGTAACAACGATAAGGGGGTGTATTTAGTAATATTTAATTAATATCAAATGGTTATATTTAATTACGAATTTATATATTATAATTTATAATCTGGGAGTCTTCAAGTCTCGAATGAATAGGTATCTTCTAGGCAAGCATTTCCCATCTTTGGCCGCATCATCACTTTACATCAGGTGAGATAGTGGTCAAATGCTTGCATATTCTGTAGATAGATAGATAGATAGATAATAATAATCCTAATAATATTATAATCCGAAAGTTTGTGTGTAAGTATGTTTGTTACCTCTTTACGCTTTAATGGCTGAACGGATTTGGATGAAATATGGAATGTACATAGATTATACCTAGGATTAACACATAGGCTACTTTTTAACTTCATAATAGCGGGCGAAGCCGCGGGGAACGGCTAGTATTAAATAAAACTGCCCGTTGGCTTAATTCGGTGAACGCGCGTTCGCTTTCAAAAGCAGAGGGGGGTTCTATTTCCGACACAAGGTTTCTCCCTAAGGAAATTTATATTTCTGGTTTTGGGTGTGATTATGTGTTAGATATGAAAGTTTCTGGCACCCACTACACAAGTCATCAAACTTAGTGTGGGGCTGCGAGCGTTTATGTTACAATGTTAATATGTTTTAATCTGTGTATCTGTTTCATCGTTGCTCCCACACGGCTGGACAGATTTTGAAAAAGTAATTTTATTTTAAATTGACGGTGATTTAATCGAGTGTTCTTAGTTATGCCGGATTAAAATCAGGGCAGCCGTTTATTAGAGATTTTTACGGGTTTTAAAGACGTAGAAAAAAATATGGTTGTCTGTTAAGTCGGTTTACGGACGATAATTTTACGTGATAACGTCATAAGACGAACGCTTGGCCGATCCTGCCTCTCTATCGCTTGTTCCGCGCTCTCGCTTGCACGTTCAGGCTCAGGCGGAACGTGACACTTTTTCGTACGCGCAGCCGGTGTTCATGGATTTATAAGACGTTATCACGTCAAAAAAATATTTTAGTAATTTTGTAATAGCGTATACTAACAAGGTTTTCACTCATAAAGCCACTAGTATATAAGTGTGTGGTGCGGGTGACGTTACCTTGTACAGAGTGGTGTAGAGGGGCGGGTCTCGAGCCAGCATGTCCGCCGCCAGCCCGCACAGTATGCCGTACTCTAGTATATAAGTGTGTGGTGCGGGTGACGTTACCTTGTACAGAGTGGTGTAGAGGGGCGGGTCTCGAGCCCGCGCTAGAGCGCGCAGCATGTCCGCCGCCAGCCCGCACAGTATGCCGTACTCTAGTATATAAGTGTGTGGTGCGGGTGACGTTACCTTGTACAGAGTGGTGTAGAGGGGCGGGTCTCGAGCCCGCGCTAGAGCGCGCAGCATGTCCGCCGCCAGCCCGCACAGTATGCCGTACTCTAGTATATAAGTGTGTGGTGCGGGTGACGTTACCTTGTACAGAGTGGTGTAGAGGGGCGGGTCTCGAGCCCGCGCTAGAGCGCGCAGCATGTCCGCCGCCAGCCCGCACAGTATGCCGTACTCTAGTATATAAGTGTGTGGTGCGGGTGACGTTACCTTGTACAGAGTGGTGTAGAGGGGCGGGTCTCGAGCCCGCGCTAGAGCGCGCAGCATGTCCGCCGCCAGCCCGCACAGTATGCCGTACTCTAGTATATAAGTGTGTGGTGCGGGTGACGTTACCTTGTACAGAGTGGTGTAGAGGGGCGGGTCTCGAGCCCGCGCTAGAGCGCGCAGCATGTCCGCCGCCAGCCCGCACAGTATGCCGTACTCTAGTATATAAGTGTGTGGTGCGGGTGACGTTACCTTGTACAGAGTGGTGTAGAGGGGCGGGTCTCGAGCCCGCGCTAGAGCGCGCAGCATGTCCGCCGCCAGCCCGCACAGTATGCCGTACTCTAGTATATAAGTGTGTGGTGCGGGTGACGTTACCTTGTACAGAGTGGTGTAGAGGGGCGGGTCTCGAGCCCGCGCTAGAGCGCGCAGCATGTCCGCCGCCAGCCCGCACAGTATGCCGTACTCTAGTATATAAGTGTGTGGTGCGGGTGACGTTACCTTGTACAGAGTGGTGTAGAGGGGCGGGTCTCGAGCCCGCGCTAGAGCGCGCAGCATGTCCGCCGCCAGCCCGCACAGTATGCCGTACTCTAGTATATAAGTGTGTGGTGCGGGTGACGTTACCTTGTACAGAGTGGTGTAGAGGGGCGGGTCTCGAGCCCGCGCTAGAGCGCGCAGCATGTCCGCCGCCAGCCCACACAGTATGCCGTACTCTAGTATATAAGTGTGTGGTGCGGGTGACGTTACCTTGTACAGAGTGGTGTAGAGGGGCGGGTCTCGAGCCAGCATGTCCGCCGCCAGCCCGCACAGTATGCCGTACTCTAGTATATAAGTGTGTGGTGCGGGTGACGTTACCTTGTACAGAGTGGTGTAGAGGGGCGGGTCTCGAGCCCGCGCTAGAGCGCGCAGCATGTCCGCCGCCAGCCCGCACAGTATGCCGTACTCTAGTATATAAGTGTGTGGTGCGGGTGACGTTACCTTGTACAGAGTGGTGTAGAGGGGCGGGTCTCGAGCCCGCGCTAGAGCGCGCAGCATGTCCGCCGCCAGCCCGCACAGTATGCCGTACTCTAGTATATAAGTGTGTGGTGCGGGTGACGTTACCTTGTACAGAGTGGTGTAGAGGGGCGGGTCTCGAGCCCGCGCTAGAGCGCGCAGCATGTCCGCCGCCAGCCCGCACAGTATGCCGTACTCTAGTATATAAGTGTGTGGTGCGGGTGACGTTACCTTGTACAGAGTGGTGTAGAGGGGCGGGTCTCGAGCCCGCGCTAGAGCGCGCAGCATGTCCGCCGCCAGCCCGCACAGTATGCCGTACTCTAGTATATAAGTGTGTGGTGCGGGTGACGTTACCTTGTACAGAGTGGTGTAGAGGGGCGGGTCTCGAGCCCGCGCTAGAGCGCGCAGCATGTCCGCCGCCAGCCCGCACAGTATGCCGTACTCTAGTATATAAGTGTGTGGTGCGGGTGACGTTACCTTGTACAGAGTGGTGTAGAGGGGCGGGTCTCGAGCCCGCGCTAGAGCGCGCAGCATGTCCGCCGCCAGCCCGCACAGTATGCCGTACTCTAGTATATAAGTGAGCCGTGTGCCTCGGCGTGAGCAATACGCGTGCGCGTACGATTATTACTACCATCAAGCGGCGATATTGTAGGTTAAGATGAACTGTGCTACGTGCGGAAATAAGTTTAATGACGGTGTGCAATGTGGATTATGCAAGAAACACTATGACTTCATTTGCGCCGGGATAACTGAGAGTGGCTATCGTCGTCTGGGTGCCGAGAGACGCGCAGCGTGGAAATGTGCGTCTTGCCGCCTTCTATCTGAAGCAGCGGCGGTGTCGGTGTCAGCGCCAGCGACGGGTCAATCGCAAGAAATTACACTTGATGCCATTATGGCGAAACTGAACATGATGTCAGCTAAACTTGAAGCCTTGCCGAGTCTGATCAGTGATGTTAAGGACATAAAAAATGACCTGTCAAAGCTACAGGCATCACAAAAAGGGACGAATAAAAAAATGCAAGAATTTGATAGCCGAATCACATCGCTTGAGTCCGGCTCGTGTGACTTAGACACAATTAAATCACAAGTGTTGACTCACCAGCGCAATGAGACTATGAGAGACCAGTGGTCTCGACTTAACAACGTGGAGATTAAGGGGGTGCCTGCCAAAAAAGCCGAGGATTTATACGAAATAGTCAACAAAATAGCCGCAGCTGTAAGCTATAAGGTGACTAAGTCGCAGATTAACTATGTGAGCCGTATCCCTTCCCACAACAACAGGGATAAATCGATAATAGTTAGTTTTCTAAACAGATATATAAAAGAGGATTTTGTAGCCTCAGCGCGAGCATTGAAATCTTTGACTTCAGCTGATTTGGGGATTTCAGGAGAACAAAATCAACGTACTCGTGTATATGTGAACGATCACCTTTCTCCCGAGTATAAGAAACTACTCACAAAAACTAAAGAAGTCGCTAAGGAAAAAGCCTACTCATTCGTATGGATCAAGTTTTCGAAGATTCACGTGCGAAAGAACGATACATCTCACGTTGTTATCATCAATTCAGAATCGGATTTAAACAAGTTAACCTAATCAGCTGTTTATCCCACTTTGCATTTTTGTACTTGACGATTGTGCTGTTCATTTGTTTACTTAATGTTAGTCTGCCGCCTACTGCTACCTACCTACATTTATATTTGTGTTTTCCCACAGATTTAATGATATTACTGATATATTTATATTTGCGTTATTTTTCCAAAACAGTGATATTGTTAATTATAATTATAAATTTGATTTTCGCTTCTGCACTCAGTATCAAGAAATTGCTTTATTTAGATGCGCAATACGCCCTCATTGTTCTTATATATATACCACCTGACGTGGTGTACAATTTGCTACCAAGTCATGCTGTCTCGCTTAGACATATAAAACTGCCAATTGAGCCGTTCCGCTCCTGCATTATACCTGCTATGTTTTTCTTCTATCAGATACTAAATACACATTTTTCTCACGCATTTTTACGAGGTCGCCTCCCTACTCCTGTTGTACTAACAATAACTATGAAACTTTTATTCAATCGTTATTTATCGAATGGTCAACGACATCTAATTATCATCAACAAGATTATGCTATGTTTTATTTATTTAACTGTGTTTTGATATACGGGATTACACTCAAATTTATTTTGTTATTGCATTTCAACCATTATGGACTATGACCAGCTATACTGTTACTATCAAAATGTCCGAGGTTTACGCACAAAAACGTCAACATTTAGGCGCAACCTGTCGCTAAACAATTATAGTTTAATTGCACTATGTGAGACTTGGCTTCTACCCGGTTTAGAATCTTCTGAACTTTTTGACAGCAGGTACCAGGTGTTTCGACGTGACCGCTGCTATGACCTAACAATGCAATCAATGGGTGGCGGCGTACTTCTAGCTATATCTAAAGATTTTAATGCCTTACCTCGGCCCGAGTGGAATTCTACAGCTGAAGATCTATGGGTAACAGTTTCTCTAGGTACCTATAACCTTCACATTTGTGTTATATATTTATGTAATCAGAATTTAGGCCTAAACTTTACACAACAATTATCGAACTTTTTAGATAAATTAAGAGATATTATCACAAATAATCCATCCGACCACTATATGATTTTTGGGGATTTTAATATGGGAACTATATCTTGGAACTTTATGGACGAGGCTAATAGAGGTTATCTGGAACCACTTAATGTTGTAGGATACAATGAATGTAGTTTTATTGATGAGTTAACGCTAGTGGACCTACAGCAATATAATCACGTATCTAATCAGTTCGGTAGGCTATTAGATCTTGTTCTCTGTAATACCGATGTCGTAGTCAGTAATATTTTGGACCCCCTGGTCCCGCTCGGTCCCCATCACAATGCTTTAGGAGTTTTAGTCCATATTAAGCGCCAGCGTGCCCTCAAGCCAGCTCCTCGTTTAAGATATTGTTACAATCGCACTGATTTTGAAGGTTTTAATAAGGACTTGTCCGCGATAGATTGGCAAATGGATTTAAATGATAAGCCCCTTGATGAAGCTGTATCCTATTTCTACTACATATTAGAGTCACTGCGTGATAAGTATGTACCTACATCACTTATACGTGTAAAATCATATCCGCCGTGGTATTCACCCGCACTTGTAAAAGTTCTAAAAGAAAAGTTCAAATTTTTAAGTAAATATAAACGCTATGGTATGGTTGCGGATAAACAATCAATTGATTATTTGACTAAACGTGCTAAATTATTAGAAGCAGACTGTTATAAATTATATATAGCAAAGGTTGAAACCTCTATATCTAATAACTCTAAATACTTTTGGTCATACTTTAAATCTTTATCAAAATCAAGTTCTATACCTAGTTTAATGACATATAACAATAAAAAGTCAAGCGCAGGTAATGAGATTTGTAACCTTTTTGCCGATTATTTTCACTCAACATTTTTAACGCAGGACTCATGTCCTCCTAGTATTGAAACAAATAGTCTCAACACAATGCTTACAGATGGAAACATATCTACAATTCACTTATCAAGTTTCAAATCAAAACTAAACTTATTAAACTAGATATATCAAAATCCGCCGGTCCAGATGCTATTCCACCAACGTTACTAACTAGATGTGCCGATACCCTATCCACCCCTCTTTTTATTCTCTTTAGCAGGTCTATTGATGAAGGATATGTGCCACTTGTCTGGAAAAAAGCTTTTATATCACCAATTCATAAGAAAGGCCCAAAAAATGAAGTCACAAATTATCGACCCATTTCAAAACTTTGTGTTATTGCTAAAATCTTTGAAAGAATTGTATATGAACAGTTGTACTCGGCACTTAGCAGTACACTTCCGACATCGCAACATGGTTTCCTCAAAGGTAGATCTACTGTCACTAACCTTATACTGTTGAATAAGTATGTTACTGAGTCCTTGGATGAGAGAACCAGTCTTGACGTCATTTACACAGATTACAGTAAATGTTTTGATAGGATTGACCATTGTTTACTTGTCGACAAACTTCTAAGGGCAGGTATAAGAGGTGACTTGCTGAGATGGTTCACATCTTATATCAACAATAGAACTCAAGCGGTAGTGTTGAGTAACTACACTTCAAAATGGATGAGAGTCCCCAGTGGGGTACCTCAGGGGTCCTTATTGGGACCACTCCTGTTCTTAATTTTTGTTTCGGACATAGACGGCTGTTTTAGAAATTCCACTCTTCTTAGCTTTGCCGATGATATGAAAATTATTAAACCAATAAGTTCTCAAGCTGATTCATTGTTATTGCAAGAAGATCTTAACAGTCTTGACATTTACTGTAAAGAAAATAAACTCGATCTCAATGCTCAGAAGTGTTCAGTCATGACATTTTCACGCAAAAATAACCCATTACTACATAATTATTTACTACAAAACCATATTTTATTTTCTAATCGTGTTAGTAATATGAGAGACTTAGGAGTAACTCATGATTCAAAACTTATTTTTGATCAACATATTGCTTCCATTTCAGCTAAAGCTTCAAAATCTCTTGGCTTTATAATGCGTTCTAGCAAAAACTTTACTAATATAAAAACATTAAAAATTCTTTTCAGCACCTATGTCCGTTGTCATTTGGAATATGTGTCGCAGGTTTGGAACCCTCGGTATAATATTTACATTGATCGATTAGAACGTATTCAACAGAAATTTATTCGATTTATTAACTATAAAACTTCTAACAAAGACAAAGACTACTTAAAGTCGTGTGCAAAGCATCACTTTCTACCACTTCATTATAGACGCAAAATCTCTGACGTAGTTTTCCTTGAAAAGATTTTAGTTTCTGTCATAGACTGCCCAGATCTACTTAATAAAATCAGCTTTTACATACCCAATAGAATATACAGGAACAGCCCTCTTTTCTCACTTCCACATGCTTCTACGAATTACCGGCAGAATAGCTTTGTCTACCGCGCATGTAAAACGTTTAGTGATTTATCGAAGGAAAAAGTCGACCTCGACCTTTTCCACACTAGTATACCAACAATGAGGCGTGTAATTGGCGATACTTTTTTTAATCAATATATTTAGTGCTTTGGATTATACTTATACTGTATTGATAGTGAGTGCGGTTCATCTTAATTTTTGTTTGTTCCCAGTGATTATTCATCACTGGTTATTGTAAAAACAAAAATAAAGCTTCGTTATTTAATTAATATTTAAATAAAGGGAAAAACACTTATATAATTGTTATATCCTACATGTTTTTTAAGCTATTTAATATCTATGAGTGGAGACTTTTAATTAACTCTTTGTTATATACTAAAATTGCCATATTGTATTACAATAGTTGTTAGTCTTCCTACAAAATAAATAAATAAATAAATAAATAAGTGTGTGGTGCGGGTGACGTTACCTTGTACAGAGTGGTGTAGAGGGGCGGGTCTCGAGCCCGCGCTAGAGCGCGCAGCATGTCCGCCGCCAGCCCGCACAGTATGCCGTACTCTAGTATATAAGTGTGTGGTGCGGGTGACGTTACCTTGTACAGAGTGGTGTAGAGGGGCGGGTCTCGAGCCCGCGCTAGAGCGCGCAGCATGTCCGCCGCCAGCCCGCACAGTATGCCGTACTCTAGTATATAAGTGTGTGGTGCGGGTGACGTTACCTTGTACAGAGTGGTGTAGAGGGGCGGGTCTCGAGCCCGCGCTAGAGCGCGCAGCATGTCCGCCGCCAGCCCGCACAGTATGCCGTACTCTAGTATATAAGTGTGTGGTGCGGGTGACGTTACCTTGTACAGAGTGGTGTAGAGGGGCGGGTCTCGAGCCCGCGCTAGAGCGCGCAGCATGTCCGCCGCCAGCCCGCACAGTATGCCGTACTCTAGTATATAAGTGTGTGGTGCGGGTGACGTTACCTTGTACAGAGTGGTGTAGAGGGGCGGGTCTCGAGCCAGCATGTCCGCCGCCAGCCCGCACAGTATGCCGTACTCTAGTATATAAGTGTGTGGTGCGGGTGACGTTACCTTGTACAGAGTGGTGTAGAGGGGCGGGTCTCGAGCCAGCATGTCCGCCGCCAGCCCGCACAGTATGCCGTACTCTAGTATATAAGTGTGTGGTGCGGGTGACGTTACCTTGTACAGAGTGGTGTAGAGGGGCGGGTCTCGAGCCCGCGCTAGAGCGCGCAGCATGTCCGCCGCCAGCCCGCACAGTATGCCGTACTCTAGTATATAAGTGTGTGGTGCGGGTGACGTTACCTTGTACAGAGTGGTGTAGAGGGGCGGGTCTCGAGCCCGCGCTAGAGCGCGCAGCATGTCCGCCGCCAGCCCGCACAGTATGCCGTACTCTAGTATATAAGTGTGTGGTGCGGGTGACGTTACCTTGTACAGAGTGGTGTAGAGGGGCGGGTCTCGAGCCCGCGCTAGAGCGCGCAGCATGTCCGCCGCCAGCCCGCACAGTATGCCGTACTCTAGTATATAAGTGTGTGGTGCGGGTGACGTTACCTTGTACAGAGTGGTGTAGAGGGGCGGGTCTCGAGCCAGCATGTCCGCCGCCAGCCCGCACAGTATGCCGTACTCTAGTATATAAGTGTGTGGTGCGGGTGACGTTACCTTGTACAGAGTGGTGTAGAGGGGCGGGTCTCGAGCCCGCGCTAGAGCGCGCAGCATGTCCGCCGCCAGCCCGCACAGTATGCCGTACTCTAGTATATAAGTGTGTGGTGCGGGTGACGTTACCTTGTACAGAGTGGTGTAGAGGGGCGGGTCTCGAGCCCGCGCTAGAGCGCGCAGCATGTCCGCCGCCAGCCCGCACAGTATGCCGTACTCTAGTATATAAGTGTGTGGTGCGGGTGACGTTACCTTGTACAGAGTGGTGTAGAGGGGCGGGTCTCGAGCCCGCGCTAGAGCGCGCAGCATGTCCGCCGCCAGCCCGCACAGTATGCCGTACTCTAGTATATAAGTGTGTGGTGCGGGTGACGTTACCTTGTACAGAGTGGTGTAGAGGGGCGGGTCTCGAGCCCGCGCTAGAGCGCGCAGCATGTCCGCCGCCAGCCCGCACAGTATGCCGTACTCTAGTATATAAGTGTGTGGTGCGGGTGACGTTACCTTGTACAGAGTGGTGTAGAGGGGCGGGTCTCGAGCCCGCGCTAGAGCGCGCAGCATGTCCGCCGCCAGCCCGCACAGTATGCCGTACTCTAGTATATAAGTGTGTGGTGCGGGTGACGTTACCTTGTACAGAGTGGTGTAGAGGGGCGGGTCTCGAGCCCGCGCTAGAGCGCGCAGCATGTCCGCCGCCAGCCCGCACAGTATGCCGTACTCTAGTATATAAGTGTGTGGTGCGGGTGACGTTACCTTGTACAGAGTGGAGTAGAGGGGCGGGTCTCGAGCCCGCGCTAGAGCGCGCAGCATGTCCGCCGCCAGCCCGCACAGTATGCCGTACTCTAGTATATAAGTGTGTGGTGCGGGTGACGTTACCTTGTACAGAGTGGTGTAGAGGGGCGGGTCTCGAGCCAGCATGTCCGCCGCCAGCCCGCACAGTATGCCGTACTCTAGTATATAAGTGTGTGGTGCGGGTGACGTTACCTTGTACAGAGTGGTGTAGAGGGGCGGGTCTCGAGCCCGCGCTAGAGCGCGCAGCATGTCCGCCGCCAG
Organism: Lomographa bimaculata; assembly: GCA_948107665.1. Taxonomy (NCBI): domain Eukaryota; kingdom Metazoa; phylum Arthropoda; class Insecta; order Lepidoptera; family Geometridae; genus Lomographa; species Lomographa bimaculata. The sequence continues at coordinate 18,494,504 of OX403595.1, forward strand.
CCCGCACAGTATGCCGTACTCTAGTATATAAGTGTGTGGTGCGGGTGACGTTACCTTGTACAGAGTGGTGTAGAGGGGCGGGTCTCGAGCCCGCGCTAGAGCGCGCAGCATGTCCGCCGCCAGCCCGCACAGTATGCCGTACTCTAGTATATAAGTGTGTGGTGCGGGTGACGTTACCTTGTACAGAGTGGTGTAGAGGGGCGGGTCTCGAGCCAGCATGTCCGCCGCCAGCCCGCACAGTATGCCGTACTCTAGTATATAAGTGTGTGGTGCGGGTGACGTTACCTTGTACAGAGTGGTGTAGAGGGGCGGGTCTCGAGCCCGCGCTAGAGCGCGCAGCATGTCCGCCGCCAGCCCGCACAGTATGCCGTACTCTAGTATATAAGTGTGTGGTGCGGGTGACGTTACCTTGTACAGAGTGGTGTAGAGGGGCGGGTCTCGAGCCCGCGCTAGAGCGCGCAGCATGTCCGCCGCCAGCCCGCACAGTATGCCGTACTCTAGTATATAAGTGTGTGGTGCGGGTGACGTTACCTTGTACAGAGTGGTGTAGAGGGGCGGGTCTCGAGCCCGCGCTAGAGCGCGCAGCATGTCCGCCGCCAGCCCGCACAGTATGCCGTACTCTAGTATATAAGTGTGTGGTGCGGGTGACGTTACCTTGTACAGAGTGGTGTAGAGGGGCGGGTCTCGAGCCCGCGCTAGAGCGCGCAGCATGTCCGCCGCCAGCCCGCACAGTATGCCGTACTCTAGTATATAAGTGTGTGGTGCGGGTGACGTTACCTTGTACAGAGTGGTGTAGAGGGGCGGGTCTCGAGCCCGCGCTAGAGCGCGCAGCATGTCCGCCGCCAGCCCGCACAGTATGCCGTACTCTAGTATATAAGTGTGTGGTGCGGGTGACGTTACCTTGTACAGAGTGGTGTAGAGGGGCGGGTCTCGAGCCCGCGCTAGAGCGCGCAGCATGTCCGCCGCCAGCCCGCACAGTATGCCGTACTCTAGTATATAAGTGTGTGGTGCGGGTGACGTTACCTTGTACAGAGTGGTGTAGAGGGGCGGGTCTCGAGCCAGCATGTCCGCCGCCAGCCCGCACAGTATGCCGTACTCTAGTATATAAGTGTGTGGTGCGGGTGACGTTACCTTGTACAGAGTGGTGTAGAGGGGCGGGTCTCGAGCCCGCGCTAGAGCGCGCAGCATGTCCGCCGCCAGCCCGCACAGTATGCCGTACTCTAGCCCGATGCACACGCCGGCTACTACGGTCACCACCCACACTGCCAGCTCGATCTCTGTACACACACAAAGCATGATGAAATGGTGTGTGACCATTATATCCGTCAATATTCACCGACGTAAGGTCGCAAGATTATCGTTTACATTTTGGAGAGTGTACGCAGGAATAACATGATTTAATTCCTCCTTGCCCTTTTTACCACCTAACAACAAGACAAACTGTCAAACGACATCCTTATATGGTTGACATACCTCCAGTTCGCTCGAAGCATTTTGCTTCTACGTTTATCATCCGTACAGCGAGGGAGTGGAACGCATTGCCTGCGTCTTTGTTCCCCGAACGGTACAATCTGGGTGTCTTCAAGTCTAGAGTGAATAGGTATCTTCGGCCGTATCTTCACTTTCCATCAGGTGAGCTGCTTGACTATATATCATTAATATATATTATACTAGCCGTGCCCCGCGACTTCGCCCGCTATTATCAAAATAAAAAGTAGCCTATGTGCTAATCTTAGGTATAATCTATGTACATTCCAAATTTCATCCAAATCCGTTCAGCCGTTAAAGCGTGAAGAGGGAACAAACATACTTACACACTTACACACAAACTTTCGGATTTATAATATTAGTAGGTTATACAGTCATTAGTCAAAGTTTCCATAGTTTACTTGACAGACACCTTCTAAGCTGTTGTACGCCACAATTTACTCACCAGTAAGAATGGAAAAAAAAAATATTGTGATGAAAAAACATTTTTTTTATTTGTATTTAGCTCAGTTATTGATTCTAAACTACCCCCTGCAAGATTTTGCACCACTTATGACGGTATATATATATATATATATATATATATATATATATATATATATTATATATACTTAAAATGATTCCACTTTTTTTTATTTACGCTATTTCGTTAATAAGACCTGCTGTGCGATTATATAAGAATGTTATCATTGCTTTATTTTAATTTATAAATTTTAGTTATTTGAGAGTAAAAGAAAACCTACTGGTATTTCTCCACAGAGTACGCACGATGGAGAAGTGCACGATGGAGCACATGGCGACGATGATGACGCCGGCCAGCGTCGCGCGCGGGATGAAGTAAAACGCTTCCGACAGCAGCGTCACCGCCAGCAACACCAGCGACGCTGGGGATAAACATACCTATAAGAACAGACGGCGCTTCGAGCCGAACACAATAAGGATGAAGTACGGGTTAGATAGATAGATAGATAAATTCTTTACTTGCACACCAAAAAATAACACTTACAAAGATATCTTAATTATAACATAGGCACACAAAGGGCGGTCTTATAGCTCAAAGCGATTTCTTCCATACAACCAAAGGGAGATGATAAAAAAATTACAAACAGGGACGGTGGTGTACTTCAACACGTATGCTTGGGTCAAAAAAATAATCGAATTAACAAACGCATTCACACTCACAGACACACTATCCCAGAACCAAAAGCACAAATGTCCCAAAGGAAGTAATTTTTGCTCCTGCCGGGAATCGAACCCAGGACCCACGGCGCAGAGGGCGGAGACCTGTCCACTGCGCCAACTGGGTCGTCGTAATTAGTCTGTCAGTTAGATTATCAAAAAATGTTGGACACCTATTTTATTTATTTAGCAAATCAATAGACCACCCACAAGGTGGACAGACATAACGAAGGTCGCAGGAAGACGCTGGATGCAGGAGGCTTCCAACCGGTCTTTTTGGAACTCTTTGGGGGAGACATAGCTGCAAGAATTCCACTGCTGGATAAGGATTCAACTGTGGACTTCTTGCGGCTGAGATGATGATGAAATCAAAAGAAATTGACGATAAAGAGAATCATTATTGATAATAATTGTTCCCCTTGGGGTATAATCTGAGAGTCTTCAAGTCAAGAGTGAATAGGTATCTTCTAGGCAAGCAAGTCACATCAGGTGAGATAGTGGCCAAATGCTTACTTAGTAGTTTCTATAAACTGTTAAGGTAGATGACGTCACACGTCCCCGTAAGACGTTAATAATAAGGAAAGGTTAATTTCGTCGCTTCAGGCAGGGCTCGAGTAGCTCAGCAGTTAGAGCAATAGGGCATGACACGCGGGTTCAAATCCCGCCTCAAGCGATAATTTTTCCTTTCTAAATTTATCACTATAGCTGCCTACCTATCCAGCATAAAAAAGAAGTACACAGAATTACAGCTAGAAGACACACACTTTTTTAGGAAACAGGCGGCAGGGAACTGTAAGCACGAACCTTTGAACAGTGAGCCGGCGGGTGTGAGGACGCCGCTTGCGTGGTTGAGTGCTGTGCGCGTAAAAGATCCTGTACTAGGCATACTTTGTGCGAAGGACGACAGCAGGTTGCAAGCACCTATTGCTATCATCTCTTGTGTGCCGTCTACCGTTTTACTGCCAGCTGAAATAAAAAGAAAATATCTAGGGGTTACCAATAACAGTCAAGTATTTAGTACATTTATTGTACGATACAACAACTCTTTACAACACCGAAAGCACACAGCACACAGCTTGCAGAAAAACGTATAAATAAATATAGATACAAGGGGCGGTCTTATGGCTAAGAGCGAGCTTCCATAAAAATAAAAACTAACAAATAGTTTGTACTACATAACCATTACATTTATATCAAGCTCAAGTCCGATCGTGTATGGAGTACTGCGGCCACCTGTGGGATCCGCTAAGTACCAGCTTGAAGCTCTTGAGTCCATCGACCGGCGAGCAAAAAGACTCATTGGCGATGATAAGCTAGTCGAGTCCAAATTTCAGAGTCTCGGTCAGCGACGTAAGGTCGCAAGTCTATCGGTGTTCTACCGTTTACACTTTGGAGTGTGCGCAGGAGTTACACGAGCTAATTCCCCCAAGCCCGTTTTACCATCTAACAATACAAACTGTCAAACATCACACCTCCAGTACGCTCGAAGCGGTTTGCTTCTACGTTCATCATCCGTACAATGAAGAAGTGGAACTCATTGCCCTCGTCTTTGTTCCCCGAACGGTACAATCTGGGAGTCTTCAAGTCAAGATTAAATAGGTACCTTCTAGGCAAGCTTGCTACATCTTCGGCCACATCATCGCTTTCCATCAGGTGAGATTGTGGTCAAACGCTTGCCTATCGTACATTAAAAAAAATTACATGCCAATAATACCTAGTCAAATAATTGCATACAAGTAAATACATATTATTTTACCCAAATAATTCACATACGTGTTTAGAGACTTGCAACATTGGTATATTTACCGAAAGCCTTAGCAATAGCGATGCTCTCCAATATGGCGACGAGCGGCATGACCATCCCTTCCGGCCCGTACTCGGCGAGCATGCCGGCGAACTCGACCGTTTTGTTGTCCACCGTGGTAGAAAATGGCGGCGGCCCGAAGTGTGGCAACCCACCCTCGATCTTACCTAAATCACACTTATATTATAAAGGCGAAAGTTTGTGTGTTTGTTACTACTTCTTCATACGTGTGCATCAATTTTGATGTAATTTGGTATGGATGTAGCTGACAACCCTGGATTTATACATAGGCACTTTTTATATATAGGCATATATAGGCTCTCAGTTGGCGCAGTGGACAGGTGTCTGCCCTCAGCGCCGTGGGTCCTGGGTTCGATTCCCGGCAGCAGCACAAATTCCTTCCCAAGGGATATTTGTGCTACTGGTTCTGGGTGTAATGTGTGTGTGATGTGAATGTTTCCGGCACCCACGATACAAGACTTTGAACTTAGTGTGGGGCTGCGAGTGTGAATGCGTTTGTTTTGTTTGTTTATTCCGGAATTCTATATTTGTTAAGCCAGATAGGCAAGCATTTGACCACAATCTCACCTGATAGAAAGCGAAGATTCCCGATAGTAAGTCATTGAACTTTGTGTGGGGTTTTGAGTGTGAAAGCGCTTATGTGTATGTTTTTTACCCGGGCGACGCCGGACGGGTCAGCTAGTGTGATAACAAAGTGTTACGTAGATTTTTGTTTTATATTATAGAAAGTTTTTAAATACTAGTAGTCAGGTTTTAATGTGTGTGTGATGTGAATGTTTCCGGCACCCACGATACAAGTATATATGAACTTAGTATGGGGCTGTGAGTGTAAATGCGTTTGTTTAGTCAGGTTTTAGTTAATAAAATCTTATCATGTTTGTATATTTTTTTTTACGCTTTATCACTCAAGGTCACACTAAGTTCGACGACTTGTGACATGGATGCCGGAAACATTCGCATCACACACACAATCACGACCAGAACCAAAAACACAAATTTTCCTGTGAGAGGAAAATTGTGTTCCGCCGGGAAACGAACTCGCTGCTTAAAAGGCGAACGCACACCGAACTAAGCAAACGGGAAGTTCGAGTAAAAATGGTAGTCTGTAAAGTCGGTTTACGGACGATAATTTTACGTAATAACGTCATAAGACACGGCTTAGTTTGATAGTGCCTCTCCATCGCTTGTTCCGCGCTCTCGCTTGCACGCTCAGGCTCAGGCGGAACGTGACACTTTTTCGTGCGTGCACCCGGTGTTCATCGATTTATAAGACGTTATCCTAGTTTTGCCGCGAAAGTGAAAAAATGGCGATGTATAATTTTTCAAAACCTATGATTCTTCGAGTGTTAATGTGTAATAATGGTGGACTATTAACCGTTAATACTTAATAAACGTGCATAAGTAATAACAAATTGAAAAACGTGATCTTCGCCTTCGCTCCATAACTCCAATAGAAGTTCTAGTAAAGTTTCTACCACTTTACTAGGGCATAACTTGACTATGACTTGACCTTGACTCTTTTACTTGACTTTGACGGTGACTTGTGACTAGGACTTTTAATGTGAAATACACTTGAAATATTGCATAACTTGACACTGGCTGAAATGCATAAGATTGCAAAGCCAAAATTAAAAGAAAAAAAAGACGTTATCCCGTAAAAAAAAAATTGAGAGTGTCAAGGGACACCCGGATGGAACGAAGTTCAATTTCCGTCTAGCCCCCTTTCGCAACGCGCGATAAGGAACTTTCGTTCCAAAATTAAAATAATCATGCAAAAACCAACATCACGCCGTGTTCCCAGGCGGTCACCCATCCAAGTACTGACCGCGCCCGACGTTGCTTAACTTCGGTGATCGGACGAGAACGTGGTATGGCTTACAACTACAGCAAAAAGTGTCGTTACAACTTTTGGTCTTAATTTTTTCCGTCTAGCCCCCTTTCGCAACGCGCGATAAGGAACTTTCGTTCCAATAATAAATAATGGGTGATATTTACCAGTCAATGCAAAGGGAGTCAACCCCTTCCAGTGCAGGCAGTAGGCGAGTAGCGCCCCTACGAACACCACTAGCGCGTTCCTAGCCCGCACCACGTACGTCCACGTGTGCGCCAGGCACACCCGGGCACGAGCCTCGGTATCTGTCACTGATACTGTCGATCGCTGAAATATTAACCCATATGAGTATGGAGCATTAATTCAAAGTAACCTTGTTAATTTCCACTTAAGTAATTGTGCCTCATACAAATATACCAATAATCAATATTATTATTATGACGCTTTAAATATAACTGACTACCTAGTCCTCAAATCGATATTTACATGTCACTTTTATGACCAAGTGTGTGAACTATTGTTACAATTAACCTACATCTAGCTACATGTATGGAGTCTAACAGGAACTTCTGAATTCGCGGCAGCAGTATGAATATTGAGTTATGATGAATTAAAGTTTCTAAAAAATTGTGTTATTTGCAACCCTACTTCATCAGCTACCGTTCCAAACCACATAGTCTTTGGACCTAGACGTCTGACAGTGGTGGCCATAACAAAGGTCAAGGTCACGCGCCACAGATGTACACCGTACACCAACACCGTAGGGTTGTCAAAAATATTTGGAAAATATAATTAAACATTTTTGTATGGAAAATAATATCTCCGATTTCGACTTTCGTTCTCTGGCAGACTAAGCCTAGCACGATACATATACGAACGATGAAACCAAGTATTACTAAACCTTTATGTTACAGGTTGTATGCGTCACATTTTTTTTTAATTAAATCTGATGCCAATGCTCATCGTATATTATTATAACATAGAGCTGATCTGATAATGGAGTCGGAAGGGTGGACTCCTTATCTAGCAATTTTGTTTGGATAGCTATATCTAACACCCTATAGAACTGTTTACCTTTAAAAGCAGCAGCGCTATGATAGTGACGATGCCGAGCGTCGTGTCCCAAGGTTGGATCGTCTTTATATTTTCAAAGAAATTTATGACAGCTTTGATGAATGTGTCACCCGATGACCCTGTAAATGAAATAACAACATTTATCCTTAGTGTTTGACCACTATTACACCTTAAGGTAAGTGACGATGTGGTCGAGGAGAGTAACTAGAATGACTGGCTTTCAAGGATAATCGATTGTGATTTTGGCGACAAAACTATAAATACTTATAAGAATCAGCTTATAAAGAAACAAGTTATAAACCGTGCGATAAGGAATTTCGTTCCAATAGATGCAGCATAACTATAAATGAAGTATGCAAATTCCACACAGAGTTTACCAGAGAGATATTTAGATACATACCTTGTATCCTAAACAGAGACTTGAGCTGCGAAGCGCTGATTTGCAGCGCTGCAGCCGTCGTAAACGCACTGATCACTGGTTTCGATATAAAGTCCAATAGAAATCCTGAAACAACACAAAACTACAGCATGCTATAAGAATATGCATCAGATATAAACATAGGTAAAATTATTAGGATGTATAAGTCAGTAACTATCGCCCGCCTGCGCTGGGGGGAGGAGGTGGACTACACTAGCCCTAAATCATAACACACATATATACTTTCTTACCTAACTGCAATATTCCAAGCAGCAATATCACACAGCCCGACAAAAACGAGGCCAAGTACGCGAAGTCAGCAGATCTAGCGACATATTTGGCTAACAATGCAGCCAAAATGGCCGTCGGGCCAACTGTGACGTCTTTACAACTGCCGAACATGGCGTACACAACCCCTGGGAATATACTGGAGTAGAGGCCTACCTGGAACAAAATGTTGAAAGTAGATAAAACTGTTAGAAATTGTCTGAGTTGTAAATTGCGAACTTTATCGGGTTCTAAACCACGATCACCGAATCAGAAAAAGCCCAAGCTATCGCTGCTTCAAAGCCATTCGTATTCGTGATTAGTTCCCCCGAAGTTGACCGTTTTGAACAAGTTTTACAAAATTAATGAACCACGCAAATCTATTCACACTCACAGCCCCACACTAAAGATGTGCTATATTTCACGATAGTGTACTTAAAGACTAAGTTAGCAATATCGTTGTAGAGTATCTGCTGTCGAACTAGACTCATCGCTAGTGTTTCAGCATACAGCTCTTTTCATATCTGGATCTACAATAATAACTAGTTTTAACATGTTTTACGTAAAACATAAACGCTTTCACACACAAAGCCCCACACTAAGTTCGATGACTTGTGTCGTGAGTGCCGGAAACATTCACACACAATCACAACCAGAACCAGAAACACATATTATTATTTTCCTTGGGGAGAAAACATGTGTTACCGCCGGGAATCGAACCCGATACCCTTGCTTAGAAGGCGAACGCTCAATCAACTAAGCCAGCGGGTAAACAATCAAAATACATTTAAAAGGAGATTTATGTTTCTATTGTGTTGTATGGGTTGTATGTTTTTTAGGTGATTAAGAATGTGTGTGTTTTCATACAGAGTTCATACAATTGTGTGCTCCTTCCGGGAATCGAATTACAGAGAGCAGAGTATTGCCCACTACGCCATCTGGGTCGTCAATCATTGATTGCTGATCAAAATCCCTTTGTTAGTCATTATAAGGACGGCACCTATCTCCGTAGAACTAAGTAGTGTTCAGTACGAATCGTACCCACCTGAGGCGGAAGACCAGCTATCATTGCATAAGCGATGCCCTGAGGTATCGACGTCAGCCCCACAGTTATGCCTGCAATAGAAAATATACATTATTAGTGTAAGAATAAGAAGCACAATACAACAACAGTGATAAATGTCGGACGATCTACAATAAAGTCTATAGATGTGTAAGCGTTAACTGTTCTGTCAAATTATATATGTTGTTATAATTATAACTTAAAATAATTAAACGCAAGCAAACCTTAAAAAACCGACTTCACCGCTTTATCTTCGGAACCTTGATCAGATTCAACGTATTAAACACGCATTATTGACAATAACTCGAAAACTAGTGATCAGATCTTGATGAAATTTAAAAACGAGTCGGTCGGTCGAAAAGTCGGATAAAAACGAGAACATCGTCAATGTAGGCCACAGAATACGCATTATTGAGGATAACTCAAAAACTACTAGTCAGATCATGATCAAATTTAAATGGGACCAATTTGAAAGCAACTTCTATCAAACAAAAACAAAATTCTAAATCAGTTCACGTGGAACGAAGTTATGAGGTAAGACAAAAAAAAAAATACAGTCGACTAAAAAAATACAGTCGAGGTACTCACCTCGTCCTTTTTTGTGAAGTCGGTAAATAAATCAAAAAGTATACTTTAATCACGAATAAGTTAAGTAGGTAATCTACCCAACTTCAACCTTATGTTATACCTTCTAATTGTACATAAACAGAAGCTGAGTTGTGAAATAAATAAGTTATTGGATACTTCTTGAGTTTACTTTTACATAGGTGCATGTAAAATCCCGTGATAGGAGTATAATTAGATTATAATTAGTATAATTAGTAGATAGATATAATTTTTTCAAGCTCGCCTGACTAGCTTCCCTGTACCGAAATACAGTCGTAGCCCAAGTAGAAAAATCTATCTTGCAGCCGAAAACAGTGTTTCGGCAGCTATATCTTTAAAAGCCAGATACATTCTAGGCATATCGTGTTAACCACCATTAATAGCATTCGCAAATAGATGCATTTATCAGCGAAAAAAGGCCGAGTATCCATAGCGTAATAATTATCATGAATAATTGTGGCGTCTACGAAAAGCCAACATAATATATTAGGGTAGCAACAACGGAGCTTTTTGGTCACGCACATCCCTATCGCACGAGAGACATGTGTCTCTACGTGTATAATCAATTTTAAAGGAGATGTTTCAAAATTGAAGGAGGCTGGGCCAGCACCATGTACCATATACATACATATCGCTATACTATATAGTAACCGTTTTTGAATGTTTATTATCTTTACTTTTATTTCGTTTTAATTTACATTTAAAATATCTTGGTACATCGATAGCAACACAACACAGTTACAAATGGCGGATTGCGAGAATATTGAACTGTCATTTAGAAGTGTAATTCATTGTCAATGATCATTTATTCTAAACAACATACCAATTCTTAAATATTTGGGTTGCGTTATTATTATAATAGGACTATAGAATATGTTACTCGATTGAAACTCAAAACAGAGTGACATTCAGTATCTTCTTGTCATAACTGCCCCAAAAATATGGTTGACATATTTAATAACTCACTAAACAATGTACAGCTGTAATCTTCTGCAGATTAATCAAAATCAAAATCAAAATCGTTTATTCACATGGGCCCCAAAGAAGCACTCATGAAAGTTATGAATCTATTGCCAGATTCGCAAAATTACAGCCATCTCGAGAAGAACCTGGCAAGAAACTCGGCGGCGCATTATTTTTTTCATTCATTTTTTTAAAAAAACATTCTTAATTTCTAGTACATAATTTTCTTAACCTAGGTGTTATTATGTTAGTCGCTAGAAAGAGCCTGTACAGTTTGCCTCCATGCATCCTTGTCATTAATTTATATGTATTTAAAAAAAACGCAATATTTTACCCCTATTTTTCTATGTATGGTACATAGTGTTGGCCCAAAATGAAACATCTCCTTTAGGTCTATTATATGTGTGCACAACGTTTACTCGTTAACCAGTCTCGGATGTGAACATGTTGCCTTTCGGGTGATCATTTTAATAACTGGTTCCTTAGTATTTAATCACAGTACGTGAACCACAAAAAATAAACAGCGGTAGCACTACTAGCAACACTTGAGCTTGGGCTCCTGATTTCAAACAAACTTATAACATTGATACTTATAAAAAGTAGAAAATTATTAAGTCCCTTTACTCTCACTGTAAACACACAACATTATCCAGTTTAAGTTCTCCTTTATCTACTTAACACTCTTTTAGGGACACAAGTTTTCATCCCAAAACGATATTTGTTTCTGTAGTATGTGTGAGATGTAAATGTTTCTAGAACACGCGGTCCAAATATTCAATCTTTATTCAATCTTAGAACTTATTAATCTACTGTTTACTAGTAGTACTTATTGTGACTGAGAAAGCGTTTATGTCTAACTTCCTCCGTAAAAAGCTTTAATCAACTAAGGTAACTGAATAACTAATCCTCAAATCAATATTCACATGTCACTGTCATGATCAAGTTTGTGAACTATTGATACACTAACCACTACATCTACTTATACCTACCTACACTTGAATAGATAAATTTATCAATTTTTTTTTTATATATAGAATAGGCAAGCATTTGACCACTATCTCACCTGATGGAAAATGATGATGCGGCCAAAGATTTCACCTCTACTGTTTCGATATTGCAAGGTTTGAGCTTAGAGTCAAAAACGGTCTCTGAATAAACTCAGTCAATTAATTACCTTGTCAATTTCTATTTTACTAATTGAATATTACCTCCTCAATTTATTTTAACTTCCTGTCAAATGTTGTCCTACTGTTCCACAACTGTCATCAACAACAAAGTAACTATTGCATAGTCTGTACTTAAACACGGTAGACATACTTCTTCAGTGATGTTATGTAATATGTGCTAATCAAAGACCAGTTTTTATCGGCGAATCGGAATAGTAGGTCTGGCGGCGAATTCAGACTAATTGATCCGCTCGGCCTCGACGGTTCCGATGTCTATTCATTTGGTCTTAATAGACGACCTTGAAAGAAAATTGATGATAACAATGACGATTTAGGTACCATGTCCGTCTCTGCTGAGAAGTCAAGTCTCGAGTGAATAGGAATCTTCTAGGCAAGCATGTCACACCTTCGGCCGCATCACCACTTTCCATCAGGTGAGATAGTGGTCAAATGCTTGATTATTCAACATAAAAAAAGACGTGTGGCACTCGGGGACTGTCGCGGTAAAGCTATTGCATAGCATTTTTTATCAACTTATGCAATTATAATTATTTATTTATTTTATTTATGTAGTATTGTTTTTCCTGCCACCTAGAGGCGAGTTGCTGAACTAAAGAGACAAGCGTGATATTTCAAAAAAGTCATTAAAAGTTCTGCTATTAATCGATAGATGGCAAAACTAAAAATTATCACCGCTGTGCCGGTCGGAGTGGGGGGTGTTAGGTTATTTTCGTTACATAATTTCTGGATTCAGTCTCCACGCTCAAGGCCCGCGATAGAAGCTATGGAATAGCTTTAAAATGTTACGAGACTTTTCTTTTAGTACAAAACCGCTTCCGCATTTCATTATGACATGAGCCGCTCCTTTCTAATATATCCTACACAGAAAGCATTTTAAGTAGGGTTACACAAGTATTTGCATAGAAATTCGTCAGAAGCAGTCGTATAACGACCGCTGCGCCGGGCTAAAGGCAGACGCGAAGGGCAATTGACAAAATGTGATAGATAGAGACATCGCTGGACTGGCCGACCATGACAATGGACTGGACTTACAAGACATAAAAAGGTGACGTGAATCATTTATTCATAGGTAAACCTCAAAAAATATCTATCTTGGCACAAGACACGACACTAACAATACAATCATAGTCGCGAACCTAATATTCTAAAGTTTTCTTACTACTTCTATCATGGCAAGCATGGCTCTGTGAGCTGAAGACCTCGTGTAGTTTTCGTAATGGCTGATGTATGATTATGTTCGATATTAACTCCCAAATCTCAGCCATTTAAAAAATATCTAAAAACTGAATCGTCAAAATATTCTATATAATTATCGAACCTGTACTCAACATTTCAATAGAATCGGTTGAGAAATGCGACATGTAGAGAACAGCCGGACATCCTGAAACGGAGACGCTTTGCGCTCTCACGATCAAATATTGTATTCGCTGATAGGAAAAGCAAACGCTAAAGGATACGCGCAGTACGAAGCGATTCGTTGCAGTATTGTCAGATAACAACACATTGATGTTAGCTAGAAGACTTTAAAAAATCTCAGTAATATTATTCCAAATATCACGAACAAGGTAGACATTATTAGATCCATAGTCAACTCCTCTCTGCGTGCTGTAGACCAAGACAAGAATTATCTTGTCTTGGAGGCCCATGGTTACTAAGGTAAGGTACTACGTATGAAAGTAGCCATGCTTTTTGAAAACTCCTTCATCCACTCCCTCGAGGACTTATTTGGAAACCCTAAATATTTGTATACACAGTTGTATTTCAGCAGTTAACAAGCAACCGCTTTATAAAAGTTGTATATTATGCGATGCACTTTTGATGCAGCTAATGGAAAATGTTGGAAGACTTCACTTACCAGCTATAGCATCACGGAGCATGAACTCCAAATTGTATTTGGGCAGCCATATTGTTATAGGCAACCTTCTCTTCCATGAGTCCACACTGCAGAGCCTCGCTGCAGCTTCGCGGAACTTGCTGCGAGGCGCAGTACCTAGAAATAAACAAAATTAAGTTATTACTCTCATATACAATACACACAGCCCGCTGGCGCAGTTGATTACGCCTCTGCCCACAAACAACAGGCATCGGGTTCGATTCCCGATGGGGATACAAGTTATATCCCCAATGTAAGTTCTGGGTGTAATTATTATGCGTGTGATGTGAAAGTTTCTAGCGACCGCGATATAAGTTTTTGAACTTATTGTAGAGCTGTGAATGTGAAAGCGTTTTTATGCTGAACGGGCTTGGAGCTCTAATTTTTAGGGATATTGAATCAACTTATGGAGATTCATAAAAGAGCGTGATCTCGCGCCGTACTTGATCGAACATGATGAAATATCTGATTGTCACCCTAGAGGAATTAATGTACATAAATTCATCAGCAGACCTCCACCTCCCTTTAGTGTGATTGGTGGAAAGCATTTTGTGGAATCGTGAATAGGAAAAAGGATAATTATTGTTCAAAATTTTTATTGGTAGACTGTATTATAGCGTCGCTAAAAAGGAGGCTCCGGGAGAATAACAATATCATCACAAGTTGTGGCAGATGATCCGTATACGCCTTTTTTGGGACACTTCATGCGAACCATGTACCCTCATGAAATGCCTCGAAAGTACATGGACACATTAAACTGTGTAATTTTATATAATACTTAATTTTCAGTTAATTTAAATACTGTGGTTAGCTTTGTGTACTTGATGTGATATGGGCCTTTGATGTCAAAAATAAATAAACATTAGAATTTAAATTTTGATAACATTATTTTTGCAACGCAGCTTAGATCATCATCCTACTATTATTGTAAATGCGAAAGTTTGTGTGTAAGTGCATTTTTTCCCTCTTCACGCTTAAACGGCTGAACGGATTTGGATGAAATTTGGAATGTACATAGCTTATACTTAGGATTAACACACAGGCTATTTCTTAACTTGATAATAGCGAGTGACGCCGCGGCACTGCTAGTATTATAAAGTACTGTCTACAGTAATGACAACCGGATTCTTTGTGTAAGAAATAATTTGCATATATTATTAGCTTTGTCACTTCAATCAAGAAACAAGTTATCTAAGATTTCTTATTCACATGTATTTCCATGAACAATATAAATATACTTATTGGTTTATAAAAACGTTCTTGAAGACGCATTATAGCATTTTAACAGGTAAAACGTAGGAAATAATAATACCTAAGCAGGTAGCAGGTTCACCGCGAACAGTTGCATATATTAAAATCAAGAAGATTGATAGAAGTAAGTGTGACTATGATAGTCATAATGATATAAAAATAAAGTATTTATATGCTAAAAAAACAAAAAGAGTAAGAAAATTTAAAATAGGTACAAAGTTCTATT
Organism: Lomographa bimaculata; assembly: GCA_948107665.1. NCBI lineage: Eukaryota > Metazoa > Arthropoda > Insecta > Lepidoptera > Geometridae > Lomographa > Lomographa bimaculata. Next base: position 18,509,755 of record OX403595.1, read on the forward strand.
TCACATTTGTATTAACACTTTTGAACTCATAAATAATTTAAATATAGGCTTATATTAATACACACATTTATAAAAAAACTGCCCGTTGGCTTAGTTAGGTGAACTATCGCCTTCTAAGCAGAGGTATCGCGTTCGATTCCCGGCGGGAACACAAGCTTTTTCCCCAAGGAACATTTGTGTTTCTGGTTCCGGTTGTGATTGTGCACACACAATGACAACCAGAACCTGAAACACGCCGGAACATCATGTGTGATGTGAATGTTTCCGACACCCACGACACAAGTCATCGAAGTGTAGAGCTGTGAATGTGAAAACGTTTATTTATTTAAATCATATAAACCGTTTTTATAACAAACGCGTTCACAATCACAGCCCCACACTAAGTTTAAAGACTTGTATAGTGGGTGCCGGAAACATATACATATCACACACACAAACCCACCCAGAACCAGAAGCACAAATCACCCTTGGAAAGGAAAATTGTGCTCCTGCCGGGAATAGAACCCAGGACCCACGGCGCAGAGGGCAGAGACTTGCCCACCGCGCTACTGGGTCGTCTAAAACAAAGTCGAGTTTGTTACAAAACTTACAACTCGAGAACTGCTGGACCGATCTTGCTGAAATTTGGAATATAGGTAGATAAGTCCTGGAATAACATAGCATCTTATCGCGGGCGAAGCCACGGAGAATTGCTTGTAATTAATAACTGAAATTAATTTCTTTTTTTTATATTCGATAGGCAAGCATTTGACCACTATCTCACCTGATGGAAAGTGATGATGCTTACTTATATATAATTTTAAATTGTTTATATCTAATAATGTACTCTTTCTTTCTATCTTAATTTTGATAAAGTGTGGTAGACCTTTTTGTAAAGCTTTTTGCTTTTCAATTCTTTTTTTAATACAAAGAGGCCAAAATGTGTGCCACTAATTAATGTATTCAGTAGTAACGTTGTTTATAAACGTTTAAACATACTTTTATAAAAATAAAAATCTATAAAAATCACGAATAGTATAGCTTCCCATCAGCGAAAAAACGATCAAATGTGCATCAGTAATTCCAGAGATATCTTCTGATTGAAAAAACAAACTTTTACATCCAAAAAAAATAGCGCAAAACACAAAAAAAAATACTCTAACTCACCCTCCAGAGAAATAATCATTTTCACAACACTAATTATCCTGTCACTTGTCACAATTAAACATAATATATATTTTTTTATCATAAAATATAATTATAATTCAAATAATAAAGTGGCGTCGCGACTGCCTTCGGTTACGTCAGGCGAGGGACTGATACAATGTTAATAGTAAAGAATATAAACACTAAGACTAGGTTAATAATATACGGTACAGACAATGTCAAAAGTTGTATGCTGTCTCCTTTATTGTACGCCTTATGTGAGCATGAATATTTAGCTAACGTATATGTAACGGTATAATCTGGGAGTCTTCAAGTCAAGAGTGAACTTTTGTCAAGCACCGGTACCTTTTGGCAAGCATGATACATCTTCAGCCGCATCATCGCTTCCCATCAGGTGAGATTGTGGTCAAACGCTTACCTATCGAGCATAAAAAATAATTAAATGCAAGCAAAGCTTAAAAAACTGACTTCACCGCTTTATATTCGGAACCTTGATCATATTCAACGTATTAAACACGCATTATTGACAATAACTCAAAAACTAGTGATCAGATCTTGACCAAATTTAAATGGGACCACATGGAAAGCACCAGCTTTAAAATAAAAAAATAATCATCAAAATCGGCGCACAAAGAAAGAAGTTATGAGGTGACTTTTGAAGTCGGTTAAAGACGAGAACATCGTCAATGTAGTCCACAGAATACGCATTATTCCAGGATAACTCAAAAACTACTAGTCAGATCTTGATCAAATTTAAATGGGACCAATTGGGAAGCAACATCTATCTAACAAAAAAAAAACAAAATTGGTTCACGTGGAACGAAGTTATGAGGTAAAAACACATAAAAAAAAAAGTACCCTCCTTTTTTGTGAAGTCGGTAAATATGTAATTTACATGAATATTTAGCTTTACGAATATGTAATTTACCAATTATGTACACAAATCTGCGAAAACGATTTAAACCTACTTTTAACCCACAAGTTATTCTTGTTTTTACCCACTTCACCAAAAAAGAGGAGGTACTCAATTCGACTGTATTTTTTTATGTATGTTACTTCATAATTTCTTTCCACGTAAACTGATTTTGATGTTTTTTTTTCGTTTGAAAGCTGGTGCTTTCCCATTGGTCCCATTTTAATTTGATCAGGATCTGATTAGTAGTTTTTGAGTTAAAGTCAATAATGCGTGTTTAATACATTTAATCTGATCAAAGTGACTTCTGTCAATTTACGTCCATTTAATATTAAATAAGTCTTATGTTATTTGTTAAGTTGTATGTTTTATGTAACATCGAGCAATATCTACCAACAGTTAAAATGTATAATAATTACAGTACATTTACATCTCTGAACCTGACTGTACAGCATTGGAGAAATCCATCTAAATATAACAAAATTACTGCAAGTATAAATCATAGAGGAAGCACCTATTCAATGTCAAAACGAATTGATGGATGGTGGTATCCTACTAATATTATAAATCCGAAAGTTTGTGTGTAAGTGTGCAAGTGTGTGGGTATGTTTGTTCCCTCTTCACGCTTTAACGGCTGAATAGATTTGGATGAAATTTGGAATGTACATAGCTTATACCTAGGATTAACACATAGGCTACTTTTAAACTTTATAATAGCGGGCGAAACCGCGGGGCACGGCTAGTATAGTATGTGGTGGATACTTTTTCCCTTCGAGGCACAGAATCTTAAAAATAAACGGGCAGGTGCGAGTCTGGCTCGCGCACCGAGGGTTCCGTACAAAATTTTATAAAGATAATTCGTCTATTACGTGAATCGCATCTAAAACAAGTTACTCAGATTTTTTAAGTGATATTCCTTAGGCTCTGAAAACTTTCTTGTGTAATGAAAAGTGGTAAGCACTGTGATGAATAATTAAAATGTTTCCCCGCAATATGAAAGTCTCACTTCCATCGTGTGTCATTACGACACACCCTGTTTTTTTTTTCTTTTAAGCTGTGCGTTTTGTTTCTACCAATCAATCTATCAAATCAATTTAAATCATACAAAATTGAGTTTACGATGTTAGATGTTAAGGTTTAGAGTGTCCATCTATCTTAATACTAATATTGTAAATCCGAAAGTTTGTGTGAAGTGTGTAAGTATGTTTGTGCTCTCTTCACGGTTTAACGGCTGAACGGATTTGAATGAAATTTGGAATGTACATAGATTATACCTAGGATTAACACATAGGCTACTTTTTAGCTTGATAATAGCGGGCGAAGCCGCGGGGTACGGCTAGTATGAAATATAGTTACGTTTATACTACACATCATCTTCTAAATATATATAACTCAAAGGTGACTGACTGACTGACTGACTGACTGACATAGTGGTCTATCAACGCACAGCCCAAACCACTGGACGGATCGGGCTGAAATTTGGCATGCAGGTAGATGTTATGACGTAGGCATCCGCTAAGAAAGGATTTTGATTAATTCTACCCCCAAGGGGATAAAATAGGGGATGAAAGTTTGTTGTACTTCTTAACGCGAGCGAAGCCGCGGGCAAAAGCTAGTTATTATATAAAGAATGAATGATGTCAATGTTTGTTGCCAATCTAAATTACAAACGTTTATCATCCGTACGGTGAAGGAGTGCAACTCAATGCCCGCGTCTATGTTCCCTGAAATGATAATCTGTCGAGTCTAGAGCGAATAGGTATCTTCCAGGCAAGCATCACTGTCCATGAGGTTCTCTAGAATTATCATAACCATAATAATTTATTTGCTTAAAATGTAGAATAGTAAGATGGAAATGGTAAGTATAGTACCAGATACATTTTGCCGGGTCACGGCGAGCAAATTTTAAACATTTCAATTCTATTAAATTATACAATATTAAATTGATTACAAAATTGAATTCCATTTAATAATGTCACAATTAATTCTATGTCAATTTATATTTAATATAAAAAATTATAAATTCAATGTTTTTTCAATGTCAAGCAATGAATATTATTAAGATTTCAACAATTCCGTTATCGAATAGTACTTTGAAAAAAATTTAGTCAGCAATGAAGTAAAACTTTTCTCCTAAACACGGCATATAATTAGGCACACGTTACAAAGTAGTTAAAAGCAAATAGTACTTAATTGAGGCTAAGCGGAAGATAGCGAAGCGGCTCAAGCAGGATAAAATCTGAGAAAACAAACATTTGTATAACATGTCTGCAGGAGATATAAAGATAACGCACATAGATCTTCTAAAAAATATGGATACATCGCACCGAACATGGGACTGAAGCCCAAAACACAGATACAACTCAACTTATACATAGCGGGCGGACGATGTCGTGCGGGGTGATTCATTATTGACTCGCATAATATTGTATGTCACAATTTACATTGAAATATTTTTGCTTATCCTAATTATTGTTAGGCATAATTTTTTTTAGCATAGTATAGTTATTAGAATAATAATTATACTATGTTAGTATAATTATTTAGAAACAATGTTTTTACATATTTTTTTAGTTCTGGCGCTTTGTCGAAAATATGCAAATCAGAAGTATCTCGGGCGCGATGAGATGGCCTCCCTTGCAGCGGTTTTAGTCTTGAGGTTCATTTGTTTGCAGGTTGGTGGTTGTATCTGTATTTTTAGTAGATCGATGACAGCGTATAACCGAGTAGATTCCTACGGAGCGGTGCGGGAAGGGTGACATATGACGCAATAGCAATGTCATCACAGACGTGATGAATACTAGATAACTGCAAAGTAAATGTATGTACAGTATAAAATTATTGCGTCAGCACTCCCACCAACGTCCATCCTGTCCTCTTCCACTATAGTAGGAACCTTTTTTTTATGTCATTGAGAGACGAAACGAACAAGTCACTCGCCTGATGGTAAGCGTCACGCTTGCTCATTAGAGTTAAACTAGAAACTCCCGTGAGCAGTCCCTCGATGAGGTGGGACAACTTATCTATTTTAATCAGTATCAATCCTAACAGCTTGGCTGCTATTTTGCAATTTAACAAAGGCGTTTTTTCACCCCAGGCGGAACCGCAAGCAATCCTAAAACGCAGGTTTTCTTAGTGACCGACTTAAAAAATTTAGGTTTTTTTAATTAGTCGCAATATTTTTTTTATGTATATTCCCCAATTACTCGATTATGCTTGGACCGAATCGAGAAATTCTTTTTTAATTTAAAAGGGTATACTTTCCAGGGGGTCCCATAACAATTTAATCAAGATCTGATGAAGGGGTTTTAAGATATTTGCGATTGAAGTTATTAGTTTTTCAAACTCGTATATATTATCCAGACACATTTTATGGCCAATAGAATCTATTATCTTTAAGATTGTCTATTATCTTGTGTCAGCAGAGATTTAATACATACATATTTATACAAGTGCTACATTTACCAACATAAATAAGCATTTGTAACTTTTAAAATGTAAGATGATGTTTGTTCTGAAGATTATTAATTATCTTGGAATTAAAGAATAAATAGACGAAAATACATTTTATTACTAGCTATGCCCAGAGGCTTCACCTGCTATTATCAAGTTAGAAGTATCCTAGGTAAAAGGTATGAACATTCCAAATTTCATACAAATCCGTTCAGCTGTTAAAGCCTGAAGAGGTAACAAACATACTTACTCACTTACACACAAACTTTCGGATTTATAATATTAGTAGGAAGTAGGATTATCAGCTACCTTCAACTTGTTGGTTGCCTGTGATAGTTGCACACAAGAACTTACTTTAAATAATATTTAATATTTTAAATAATAACACTTTCACACTTACATTAACTTAACCCAATACCCACTCCTTGGTAGGCAGATGCTCCAATCAACTATGCCAACGAGCAATTCAAGTTCGTTATTAGAGTAGAACCATTTTAAATGTGAACCAAATTTGTCAAATTTACAGTGTCAAATTTTTTTTTTCTGTGGAGCGTGCACATTTAGGTTGGTTTTACTCTACTTTAAGTTAGTAAGTATCTTAACCCTTGACATTAAAACGAATCCTATAATTTAATACTTTTAAACAAGCAATTCTTGTATATATAATATGAATCTCGGTAACAACTCCAACGATTTTCATAACCATATCGCCATATCGCCCCCGAAACCCCCTGCATACAGGGGGTTTCGGGGGCGATAAATCGATCTAGCTCGGTGTTATTTTAAGAAAATGTCGTTTGTAATTAAAAAAATCCAGGTACTTGTTATAAATTGTATTAAGACCCCTCTTTCCCTAACTTGGTTGCAATCACTTTTTATTTGGTATTTAACTGCCTGTTGGCTTAGTTGAATGTGCTTTCTAAAAAGGGGTTTTGAGTTTGATTCCCAGCGGGAATCACAAGCTTTCTCCCCAAAGAAAATTGGTTCTGGTTGTGATTGTGTGTGATGTGAATGTTTCCGGCACCCACAACACCATTCATCAAATAAAGTGTGAGTGTGCAAACAAAAATATATATTATACATATATATATATTATACATACTTATGACACCACGAGAACCAGAATCACAATTAGGGAAAATCCCAGTGTTCCAGCCAGGAATCAAAGCCAATACTCCTGCTTAGAAGGCGAATGCAAATACAACTAAGATAACGGGAGTTCAATATGAGCTAAAAACCAACTTTAGTCACCAACCTTATCATATGATTTATATTACTCAGATGTTTTATCTGCCAGATGACCATGAATTCATCTAGTGCAGCTACACAAGCCCACATGAAATAGCAAAAATATGTTTTTTATTCTGTATAGACAAGCATTTGACCACCATTTCACCTGGTGGAAAGCGAAGATACCAAAAATGTAGCATGCTTGCCTAGAAGATACCTATTCACTCTAAACTTCCGAACGAAGATTCCCAGATTGAAGAAGACGGTTAAGGTAACAAATTCAATTAGATTTTTATTTTGTGGCTTTCTGAGAAATTGTGGTAACGCCACCACAATTTGACCAATGTCAAGCTAGACCAGGGAACGGCAAGCTTTTGAGTCGGAAGAGTAAAAATTACAATTTACTAAATTTCTAAGTTTTTAAGGAGCCACAAAAATTTTGTCACTGGGGAGGGGCGCGGTGAAAAGCGAGTACAACTCGAATGACTGAGAGATATAAGTGGTGCCTAATCATCGTTTATCGAACGAATTTCAAATGTTTTGTATTTTTTAATAAAATAAATAATAATAATATAATAATAATAATATTTGCGACTGAAACTACAGAGCTCGCGAGTCGTAGGTTGCCGACACTAAGCTAGACCATAGGATGCAAAACCAAATATAGATATAAGTACAAAATAATTAAACGCAATCAAAGCTTAAAAAAACCGACTTCACCGTTTTATCATCAGAACCTTGATCCACCAGCTTTCAAATAAAAAAGAATAATCAAAATTGGCTCACAACGAAAGAAGTTATGAGGTAACTTTTGAAGTCGGGTAAACCAGAACATCATCAAAGTATGCATTATTCGTCACAAAATAGACATTATTGATGATAATTTAAAAACTACTGATCAGATCTTGATCAAATTTAAATGGGACCAATTAGAAAGCAACATCTTTCAAACTATTTTCGAAATTGGCTCACGTGGAGATAAGTTATGAGGTAACACACATTAAAAAAAAATCAGTCTCTCCTTTTTTGGGAAGTCGGTAAACAAGAAAGTAGTGATGTTTCCTTAGTGGTTGTCATAAGTTACTTACTTCACCCATATTGAGATAACTATCGTAAATATACATAATATTATTTAGCAATAAAGAACTGCCCTCTGGCGTAATTCTAATATAGGTTAAGTATTATTATTTTAAAATCTTTATAGCTATACAATTACACCTAACAAATTACTACCTTATTTAAATGCTTTTTAATTAGGAATTATAATAAATAAAAATTGATAAAATTCATGGGAAGCATGGTACAATAAACAAAGTGCAAACAATATTTCACATTTCCACAAACATTTTTTTTTTATTCAAGCTAGGCAAACATTTGACCACCATCTTACCTGATGGTAAGTGACGATGCAGTTGATGATGGAGCACATTTGCCTAGAAGATGCCTATTCACTCGTGACTTTAAGACTTCCATATTGTACATAATATAGTTATATAATGAAATTGGAAACAAAACTGATGTTTTTAACTTCACTCTTGAAGTACTAGCTTAATTAATTACTAATTATATAGAATATATGTTACATTTTTCTTAAACAACGCCCACCAAACAAATTGCAAAAAATATTGGTTGCGTTTTACTTAAAATAACATTTACTAAGATTGTATCATATAATAGCCGTGCCTCGCGGCTTCGCCCGCTATTATCAAGATAAAAAGTAGCCTGTGTTAATCCTAGGTATAATCTATGTACATTCCAAATTTCATCCAAATCCGTTCAGCCATTAAAGTGTGAAGAGGGAACAAACATACTTACACACACAAACTTTCGGATTTATAATATTAATATAGTAGGATGATATAATAATATATCCGCATCGTCACTTTCCATCAGGAAAATAAGAACCTACAGTTGGTATAATGGATACCATTTAGTCACAAATAGTATTATACTATCTAGTCACCAATAGTATTATAGGTACTACTTAAACTATTCTAGATTTCTAGAATAAAAAGTGTTCACTAGTTTCTTGAGTGTAAAATTAATGAAATTCTTACCCAGTAACGGCGTTCTTGGATCGTCTGCGTCCATTTCAGTTTGTTTAACACTACGTTTTGAATATAAACTATGTTAAAATGTATGTCATGATTTCAATTTAATTATTTAATAGCTATTGAATTACAATATTTACAAAATGAATATCACAGAATTTATAGAACACTTTGTTTATTTACATTTTTTGTCTTCGTCTACAAAGATGTCAAAGATAATGTCAACTAATGTCATCACTCCGTTGTCTGTTGATGTTGACGTTTGATTTTTTTTTTTTAATTATTTCATGACCATGGATGCATAGTCCTTCAGTCGAAATATTAAACAAATATTAACAATTTCTATTTTTTCATAATAAAAGTCTTAGATGCCTTAGGGTTATAACTTATTCATCTATGAACATACGCGACTACTGTAAGCCTCGCTCGTTTTTGTGAGTATTTAGCCAATGTCAAGTAATAATATATATCAAGTGTATTTCATATTAAAAGTACTCATACTAATATCGTCACAAGTCAATTAAAAGGGTCAAGGTCCAGTCATAGTTAAGTCATGCCCTAGTAAAGTGGTAGAAACTTTACTAGAACTTCTAATGGAGTTTTGGAGCGAAGGCCTAAAATCACGTTTTTAACTTTATATGATTTGCCTACACTTATGCACGTTTATTAAGTATTAACGGTTACCAATCCACCATTATTACACATTTACACTCGAAGAACAAAGGTTTTGGAAAATTAAACAAAATCAATAACGCCATATTTTCACTTTCGTGGGTTAACTCATATTATGTTATTTTAATGCCGCTGAAGTCGACTATTGGATAATACTGGCAACATTTAAAGCTCATGGCTCAGGCTGTTTTAAGAGAGTTTTGCCGCGAAAGTGAAAAAATGGCGTTGTTGATTTTGTGTAATTTTCCAAAACCTGTGATTCTTCGAGTGTTAATGTCTAATAATGGTGGATTATTAACCGTTAATACTTAGTAAATGTGCATAAGTGTAGGCAAGTCATACAAAGTTGAAAAACGTGATTTTCGCCTTCGCTCCAAAACTCCAATAGAAGTTCTAGTAAAGTTTCTACCACTTTACTAGTGCATGACTTGACTATGACTGACTACTTGACTTTGACTGTGACTTGTGACTAAGACTTTTATTATGAAGAATAGAAATTGTTAATATTTGTTTAATATTTCGACTGAAGGACTATGCATCCATGGTCATGAAATAATAAAAAAAAAATGGCTGTTTTAACACTAACATAATTTTGACATTGATAATTTTTATTGACAGATTTACAAATCTAGCTACGTTCCGAATCGCGTCACACAGCTCAACGTTCACGTAGCCGTTCCACTTATCGGTGTACAATCCATCAACGTTAACTAACCTTACATTTATTGTGGTACTAGCGACCAGCCCGGGCTTCGCGCCGGTGCATCTTTCGTGTTTGGGTTCATTCAATGCGCTGCACAAGTGCTCTGGCTATTTAACTTTTAGTCTTTAATTTACAACTGGTAAAAGTTTGATTTTAAGAAACTTTTTATAATATTACTTGTTAGGTATATCTTGTAACTTCAAATTTCACATGGGCCCCATGAAAGTTAATAAATCTACTGCCAGTTTTAGATCGGTAGGTACCAAAGACTAAACCATATCTTTGGTAGGGACCTACATACCAAGTTCATACCTAGACCACTAGACCTACATACATACTGCTCAAGTATTTGGCATGCGAACGACCTTTATATGGGACAGCACGGGTTCAGACGGTGATAGCCCTAGCAGTTATTGGACCCGGAATTATCCGGATATTTCCGTTAATTTTGAGGTTGGGGTGACTGGCATATATCTCAAAAATCCACTCGTCGAGGTCTACCCTATTTCGATGAGTATTATTTTATGCCGAATATAGAGATAGTGGTCAAATGGGAAGCATTTGACCACTATCTCAACTGATGGAAAGTGAAGATGCGGCGGGAGATGTAGCATACTTGCCTAGAAGATACCTTTTCATTCTAGACTTCCGAACGAATATTCCCAGATTGAAGAAGACAGTTCAGGTAACAGACTCCAGACTTGAAGACTCCCAGATGATACTGTTTGGGGAACAAAGACGCAGGCAATGAGTTCCACTCCTACACGGCCTGCCGGTCTGTTAATTCCACTGATCTAAGAAGGTTTATTATGTATACCTTCTTAGATTAGTAGTAGGCATACTATCCATTGGAAATTATGACTTTACTATGCCTATATAATGAAGAAAGAAGAAATGTTTACACTGAGAAAAATGTTACTCACATTCTATACGTGACAACTGTAAGGTTAATAATTGTAGTTGACACAAAATTATTGGGCAATAACTAGCTAATTTTGTAAAAAGATCGCAATAACTGTAATTGTGAATAGAAAATGAAGTCTAAATTTTTTCCTCCTCGTATTTGCTTCTGAATTTCGCGTATGTAGGTAATGAAGAATCACCTGGATTTCAAGTTGTAACTGCCCCCATTTTTCCCCAACTTAACATAAACGCTTTTACACTCACATCCCCACACTAATTGGGCTCTGTCAACTGGTTTCGTGCGGAAACATTCACATCACACCCAGAATCAGAAACACAAATTTCGAGGAGAAAACTTGTGTTTCCACCGGGAATCGAACCAGGGTCACGGTTCGGTATCTGGCCGCTTAGAAGGCGGACGCGCAACCAACTGCGCCAACAGGCAGTTCAACTGGGCTATTTCATAACTTAGATTCAGCTGGAAGAAAGAAGAAATATTCGCATTTAATAGAAGAAAAATAATAAAATCTTCATCGGAAAAACGATAGTCAAAATGGTCGAAAACCATCTGGCCGCCAAATGACCAGCCAAATGGCCGAAATATTTTCTTTTTTACCGACTTCCCAAAAAAGGCGGAGGTACTCAAGTCGACTGCAGTTTTAATTTTTTTTATTAGTGTGTTACCTCATAAATTCTCTCCACGTGAGACGATTTCAACATTTTTTTTTTAATATGAAAGATGTTACTTTCTAATTGGTCCCATTTAAATTTGATCAAGATCTGATCATTAGTTCTTGAAATATCGTCAATAATGTCTATTTTGTGACGAATAATGCGTACTTTGACGATGTTCTGGTTTACCCGACTTCAAAAGTTACCTCACAACTTCTTTCGTTGTGAGCGTTCTTTATTTTGATGATCTTTTTTTTATTTGAATGCTGGTGGATCAAGGTTCCGATGATAAAGCGGTGAAGTCGGTTTTTTTAAGCTTTGCTTGCGTTTAATTATTATGTTTTCAACCATTACGGTGAATTCTGATCTGCAACCTTTTTGTGTGACAAAAAGGGGTGGGGGTAAACACTGATAAAAATTTAAATGTTTCCCTGGAGTAATACAAAAGTTTCACTTCTATACTTATCGTGTGTTTGTCTGTTTCTGTATTTTTTTAAGCTTGTGTTTAAACACCGCCCAAAAAAGTACTTATTTTACTACCAAAAAAAATCTAAACGGTTACCAAAATGGATAAATGGTCACCAAATTACGTTGGACAAATGGTCACCAAATTACGTTTCCTAAAATATTATGAAATAAATCCATTTTTTCGTATTATAAATATTTTTGTAATAATTATTTAAAAAAAAAACCTTAATCTACTGTTATCCGATTCGGTTTTGTCACAGGAAATTTTATTTTAGGAAACGTAATTTGGTGACCATTTATCCATTTTGGTAACCGTTTAGAATTTTTGGTGGCTGTCCCCCTGTATACCCTTTTTTTATAGGCAAGCTTGCTCCTCTGTAGCTCAGTCATCGTCGCCTTACATCAAAATCTACTTTTTGTTTTTAAACTAATTATTGCAATTATTATTAACTTATCTGCCTTGTACACCGGCTTGTGTTTGTCGTTAGCTCGTTACGTAAATTATTCCGATATCGAGTGTCCCATTTTGCTGAGAATAACAAATTTTACGTCACTTCGAGACGCAGTCGAGTTGTTTTGATTGAAGCATAAATAAGTATAACAGAATAGTTTTATGTCATTTAAGAATTGGGAGAAACAATTTTCGTAAACAAAGATAATATACTACAAAAATCGTTATATTTTTGTAGCATTGCGAACATAGCTAAAAGGAGTTAAAAGAAAATCTGAAGCTTGTTATTAAATGACTTCACAAAAAAGAAAATGGTTCTCAATTCGACTGTATTTTTTTACCGACTTCCCAAAAAAGGAGGAGGTACTCAAGTCGACTGTTTTTTTTTCCCAATTTTTTTTATTTGAGCCGATTTTGAATTTTTTTTTTAGTTTGAAAGATGTTGCTTTCTAATTGGTCCCATTTAAATTTGATCAAGATCTGATCAGTAGTTTTTGAAATATCGTCAATAATACCTATTTTGTGACGAATAATGCATACTTTGACGATGTTCTCGTTTACCCGACTTCAAAAGTTATCTCATAACTTCTTTCGTTGTGAACCGATTTTAATGATTCTATTTTTATTTGAAAGCTGGTGCTTAAAAATATCGTCAATAACGCCTATTTTATGGACTACTTTGACAATGTTCTCGTGTACCCGACTTCAAAAGTTACCTCATAAATTCTTTGATTGTGAGCCGATTTTGATAAAAAAAAAATTATTTGAAAGCTAGTGCGGTGAAGTAGGTTTTTTTTAAGCTCTGCTTGCGTTTAATTATATTTTTATTTGACTGGTGGTGCTTCCCATGGGACTAAGTCCCATTTAAATCTGATCAAGATCTGACAAGTAGTTCTTGAATTATTCCCAATAATGCGTATTTCATTAATTGAATCTGATCATGGATTCCGAAGATGAAGCGGTTTGCTTGCGTTTAAATTATTTTATTCTATATTTACCATAAAGAAAAACAACTTGAGTACTCCCTTTTTTTGTGAAGTCGGTAAAAAAACCGACTTCGCCGCTTTATCTTCGGAATCTTGATCAGATTTAACGTATTAAACACGCATTATTGACGATAACTCAAAAACTAGTGATCAGATCTTGATCAAATTTAAATGGAACCTCATGAAAACCAGCAAAAAATAATCGTCAGAATCGGCTTACAACGAAATAAGATATGAGGTAACACACATAAAAAAATACAGTTGAATTGAGAACCTCTTCCTTTTTTTGAAGTCGATTAAAAATAATCAAAATCGGGTCAGCCGTTTGGGAGCTAAGATTCCTCATGTATTTAATAACACCCCTCTTTTGCGTCAGGGGTTAAAAACAATGTCAAGAACAGAATTTTATCGCAACAACGGAAACTTTACAAATAACGTAAACGTTTTGCTTCGGGAGAGTTCGATTGCTTGAAAAACATGATGACGTAGGTATCTGCTTATTTTGGATGTTGGTTTAATCAGCCACGTTGATAAATTCAACTATTCTTTAATTTAGAACAAATAAACGTACTTCTATGTCGATCGAGTGAAGCGAGGTCTTCTCAGTTTGTCCGTCCGTCCGTCTGTCAGAGGCTCATAGCATTGTATTGTGGTTGACGGAAACATTCACTTCGCACACATCATCACACCTATAAATTAAGTAGTATGTGTGTTAATCCTAGGTATAAGCAATGCACATTTTTTTTTTTTACGCATTCACATTTATGGCCCCACACTAAGTTCAAAGACTTGTATCGTGGGTGCCGAAAACATTTACATATCATATACAATCCCATCCACACCTAGAAACTCAAATGTCCCTTGGAAAATAATAATGTGCTTCTGTCGGGAATCAAACCCAGGGCCCACGGCGCAGAAGGCAGAGATTTGCCCACTGTGCCAAATAGGTTGTCATTTACATCCGTCAGCTGTTACGGCAGAAAACAAACATACATTTACACATACTTTCGCATTTATAATTGAGTTTTACAATTGGACATTTATAATAAAGTGTTATCAATCTGATGAAATACTGTGGAAGTTTACAGTAGGCCTGTAAATCGTGCATTCAATAAAAAAAACATTACAAATTTACCTAATCAGCTTTAATCGTTAAACACACCGATTCAGCAGGTAATATCACCATGACATAGTGTAAGTCTATTCTGCTATTTCATCACCCTATCAATTTCTATTAGATTTCAAACAGTACGACAAACTACGAGCAGAGGTGAATGCAAGAGGGGCTTGTGTTGCGTCATGCGTTGCATTTTTAACTTTTATGTCCCACTTTTGGGATGCTGCTATTCTTAGGTAGAAATTGGGATAGGAATGGCTGATTAGGCGTAAACCTAATGTACAGCTCACTAGAAATCTATATCATAGTAATCGAATGAAACTACCAGGGTAGAAAAATAAACTTAAAAACCTTTTTTTTTTTAATTATTGTAAGTTGTTTATGTAAGGTGTGACAGTAAAGCGTTATTCAATTCAATTCAATTCATTTATTCATTTGTAACATAACAGTATAAACCAACGCGTTACAAATTGTCGTCATAGAATATAAATAATATAAATTTTAGTAATATTCTTATTGTAAAATAAAAATAACAAGTCATTAAATATAAAAATTTCAATAAATTAAATTAATACAACTAAAAATATTATTTCGAGTGTATAATTAATAAAAAATCGATGATTTTTTGGTATTACTTTCATACCTAGTCCGACACTCGGTCATCACGCATGCTATCTCACTCGTGAACAGATCACAGTGCGGGGCTGCAACGAGTACATTATCTATCTATCTATCTATCTTACCTCCCGTAAGAATAAAAAAGTTAAGGTTTAATGGACCCAGGAGTCACTCGGCACGGACAATTCTACTACGCTGCTTGGTCCAGAATAGACCCCTTCACAAATAACCTCATCAGAGCGCGGCTAAAATGGGACCACATTCGACACGCTCCCTTGGAGTTTGAGCCAGCCTTATTCCACGCTGATAAAGAGCAAGTTGATGTAACCAAGAGAGAAGATAGATTATACTCTTTATTAGACCCCTTAAAATAACAAAAAACACGAATATTAATGACAGCAAACAATAATAAAAGTGTAATAGGCGGTCATATCGTTGAGAGCGATCTCTTCCAGACAACCTTAGGATGTAGAGGAACAACGCAACGTAATAGGACGTCGTTTTAAGTTCATAAAAGTGATTAAAAACAGAAGATATATAAGTTATAAATATTAAACACTACATAATTTATATACAATAGGTAAATACTCGAACTGCCCGTTGGCTAAGTTGGGTGAGCGTTCGCCTTCTAAGCAGGGGTATCGGGTTCGATTCCCGACGGGAACACAAGTTTTCTCCTTAGGGAAAACTTGTGTGTCTGGTTCTGGTTGTTATTGTGTGTGTGTGTGATGTGAATGTTTCCGGCACCCACAACACAAGTCATCGAACTTAGTGTGGGGCTGTGAGTGTGAAAGCGTTTATTATTATTATACATACTTTTTATTATATATAATTATGTCTATTTATATAAGGTGGAAAATGAAAAGCATAATAAAAAGCATTGAGCTTAGGAAAATTAATAAAAATGTATAATAAGAAATAATTATTTATCGTATTTTTTTTTTATTATAAAATTAAATTGCTTTGACATGAAGAAAGAGATAAGAAACTTTTTTTGCTAAGAAATATGTTTCTGCCTCGTATTTCTTCAAATGCTGACGGTTGAAATGGAAGCCAATATTGTTTACACATCTGCCTTGAAACGGAAGGCAATGCAAGGCACATGATCAGTTTCGTCATCATCAACGTCCAGTGTACCTTGACCTATCGCAGTATACATTCTCTTTATAAAGCGTAGCTTTTTTGTGATCAAACTCAAGAAGGTAGATCAAGATACGCTGGACGACGAAAGTTGTTAGAAGGAAATTTATTCTTCTAGGACGACCCCTTTCAGACTTGACTCCGAGAACTCCTTATTATATTCAAAATTTCAGATTAATAAAATTTATTTTATAATATTTAAACAGTTTATTTCTTTGTACTTAATTTTTAAGCAACGTTACATTTTTTTTAATGTACCTAATCTAAAATGTTTTTGAGTTAGGTTAACTCATAACATATCCAAAAAAAAGTGAACTGATTATTGCATGATTTTCATCCCCGCGACACTAATTGATTAATTACTATATTATATAGGTACAAAACTACCCGCTGCACGCTGGCGTAGCTTGAGGTGGAATCTCTGCTTTCTAAGCTAAGAACACCAGTTTTCTCTTTAAAGGAAGTTTGTGCTTCTGGGTCTAGGTGTGATTGTACGTGTGATGTGAATTAGTGTGTGTGTGAGTGGCACCGAAGACATGTATATAATGTGGGGCTGTCAATGTAAGTACTGTAAGTGACAGTGTGTAAGAAAAACTACCCGTAGAAACTGCGCTACACACTCGGACTTGTGTTTTTGTGTAAGTACCGTGTAGTTTAGTTTTAGGAAATATAGGCAATTTTAAGCTTTATTGCGGTCAAAATTTAGTAAATTTTTTTTTTCAAAATGTACATGTTCAAATGATTAACCTAATAAAATACATAACTGTCTTTTCTATTAGTACGATAATTTAAACGCAAGCAAAGCTTAAAAAAACGACTTCACCGCTTATATTTTGGTTTTAACGAGATCGATTTCGATAAAATGTATATGAGACCACCTCTGAAGTATAATCTACCAAACAAAGAACAATACCTACTGAGAATCGGTCCACAAACGGGGGAATAATCGGTAGACATAATATAAAAAAAAACATACAGTCGAACATAGAACCTCATCCTTTTTTAAATTGCTTAAAAATTAGGTGTTCTTTAGCAGTCGTGCGAGGACCTTGTTTACGGCTGCTATGAATTTTCTGTCTCGAATTTTTTACACGAAATTGGGATAAATTTGATAACAATTTAATTAGTACGCGAAAAATACACGGCAATGGAAATTCGAAAATTGCACCCGCGTGAAGCCGGGGCGGGTCGCTAGTCACCAAATAAAATATCCTACTAATATTATAAATGTGAAAGTTTGTGTGTGTGTGAATGTTTGTTACCACGTATCTCTATTTATTTGTATCTTATATAGGTATTCTGATTATGTGTTAGTTATACATACATATGTAAGTAGTATATTGTATTTGTTTAAATATATTTTTTTTTTTTATTAATTATTCATTTTTCAAATTATTTGATCTAGTTTATTTATTCTAAAATCTCATTTTTTTATTTATTTTATGTACGCGTATCTTTTAGCTGCACGCCCAAACACTTTTCTTACACGCCCAGTAAAGCTGGTAGATAATGCTTCATAGCATTAAGCTATTCCTTGAACACTGTTTTGTGCTAAACTATTTAATAAATAAATATCTCCGTAACGAATAAATCGATTTTGATGAAATTTAGAATATAGACAGTTAAGGTTCCGGAACAACACATAGGCTACTTTTTAACTAAATTAATGCAGGCGTCGCTGCGGGGCACGGCTAGTTAAACGCTTTCACTTTCACACTTTCACACTCACAGCCCCACACTAAGTTCAAAGACTTGTATCGTGGGTGCCGGAAACATTCACATCACACACACATTACACCCAGAACCAGAAGCACAAATATCCCTTGGGAAGGAATTGGTGCTCCTGCCGGGAATCGAACCCAGGACCCACGGCGCAGAGGGCGGACACCTGTCCACTGCGCCAACTGGGTCGTCAAAACTGGTCGTCAGTTATAATCTATCCTACGTTTTAGTACCATATCTTATTTTATATCTACTACTGAGCCTGTCCATTCATAGATAGTCAAATGCAACAGTACGCTGCGTTTCACAACAAATGTGCGTGCGTCGGTCCATAACATAAATAGGCGGGAGTCGGTTCGCACGCGTCATTGCTCTCCGTGAAGTGATAGTGCGCCTACCCCCTTAGAAAAAACATTTATTTAAAAAACTGTGATATTTTGTGTATTTCGTTTGGGATTATATTTTGAGGTGAGTGGACTGTTATTTAATAATGATTGTTTAACTATTTATTGTTTACTTATATTGCATTATTTTTACGCTTTCCAGACAAAGTCGCGTGTCTCAGACTTTGTTGTTTAGTACATATATAATAATCTACCTACTACATTTTCAAAAATGTATGGGAACGATTAATCGGCAGCTTCTGATTGATATTACCTGAAAAAAACATGCAACTAATACAAATCTGAAAGATTCAAAAATTTGTCTGAGAGCCTTTTTTATTATCCCACTGACCACTATTTCACCTGATGGAAAGTGAAGATGCGGCCGAAGAGTGATTTTAATCGCCTCCGCCCGCTTCCCCATTCGCCGTCCGTTCGAACCAAACGCATCCAGTGTGTAGCAGCTATATTTCGAGTTATAGTTTTTAACCTCTAATGCAAATAAAGGGGAGTTATAAGTTTAACGTGAGTAACTGTAGCATAGCAGCCCCTGAACTGTTTTTTGTTTTAAATTTTGTCTTCGTTTTGTTTTCTTTAATTTCGAAATCTTGAGCACTTAGTCGGTGTCAAGTAATGATATATTTCAAGTTTATTTCATATTAAAAGTCCTAGTCACAGTTAAAGTCAAGTAAAAGAGTCAAGGTCCAGTCATAGTCAAGTCATGCCTTAGTAAAGTGCTAGAAAATTTACTAGAATTTCCATTGGAGTTTTGGAGCGAAGGCAAAAATCATGATTTTCAACTTTGTATCATTTGCCTACACTGATGCACGTTTACTAAGTATTAACGGTTAATAATCCACCATTATTACAAATTAACACTCGAAGAATCACAGGTTTTAGAAAATTACACAATATCAACAACGCCATTCTTTCACTTTCGCGGCAAAAAAAACAACGTTGACTTCTGTGCCACTATTTATATACTACTAGCCTATGTGTACTACACTATCAAGTTAAAAAGTAGCCTATGTGTTAATCCTAGTTATAATCTATGTACATTCCAAATTTTTCAGCCGTTAAAGCGTGAAGAGCCACAAACATACTTACACACTTACACACAAACTTTCGGATTTATAATATTAGTAGGATTAGTAGGATTATACGACTTCAAAAGGGAGGTTCTCAATTCGACTGTATGTTTGTTACGCGATATCTCCGCCAATTGTGAATCGATTTTGGTGTTTTTTTTTTGTTTGGTAGATTATCAGAGGTGATCCCATATAAATTTTATCAAAATCGATGAAGTCGGTATAATTAAGCTTTGCTTGCGTTTAATTATTATATATTATTATTAACAAACAAAACAAACAACAAACGCTTTCACACTCACAGCCCCACACTAAGTTCAAATACTTGTATCGTGGGTGCCGGAAACATTCACATCACAGACACATTACACCCAGAACCAGAAGCACAAATATCCCTTGGGAAGGAATTTGTGCTCCTGCCGGGAATCGAACCCAGGACCCATGGCGCAGAGGGCGGACACCTGTCCACTGCGCCAACTGGGTCGTCAAATCGATATTATTAATATCTCTCGCTTATAGCATCACACCTGGTCCACCTGAGAGCTGCAAGGAACAAACTTTGTTTAATAAATATGCACTTTTTATGTCATTGAGAGACGAGACGAGCAAGTCGCTTTCCTAAGTAGCTA
Organism: Lomographa bimaculata; assembly: GCA_948107665.1. Lineage (NCBI taxonomy): Eukaryota > Metazoa > Arthropoda > Insecta > Lepidoptera > Geometridae > Lomographa > Lomographa bimaculata. Next base: position 18,530,100 of record OX403595.1, read on the forward strand.
GCCTTATGGCAAACGTCTTGCTTGCTCATTACAGTTCTGTACCACCCAGAGTATTGAACTTATAGGTACAATTTTTTTATAATATAATATCGAGCTTATCTGATGATATGAGCAATTAAACGCAAGCAAAGCTTTAAAAAACCGACTTCACCGCTTATACTTCGGTTTTGGCTTGACCGATTTCGATAAAATCTTCACCTCTGAAGTATATTCTACCAAAAAAAAACATCAACATCGATTCATAATTGGCGGATATATCGCGTAACATACATACAACAATAAAAATACAAAAACATATAGACGAATTGAGAACCTTTTTTTTTATTTTTTTTGTGTTCGATAGGTAAGCGTTTGGCCACAATCTTACCTGATGGAAAGCGATGGTGCGGCCGAAGATGTAGCATGCTTGCCTAGAAGGTACCTATTCACTCTTGACTTGAAGACTCCCAGAATTTACTGTTCGGAGAACAAAGATAAGGGCAATGAGTTCCAATATCTCGCTGTACGCATTATAAACTTGAAGCGAGACGCTTCCAGCGAACTGGAGGTATGTCAACTATACATAGATGACGTTTGACAGTGACCTCCTTTTTTTAAGTCGATTGAAAATAGAATAGAATTCAAAATACATCACATTGAATAAAAATAACATTATTTAAGAATGCATGGACTGCCTGTTGCCTTAGTTGGGTGAGCGTTCGCCTTCTAAGCAGGGGTATCGGGTTCGATTCCCGGCGGTTTTCTCCCCAAGGAAAATATGCGTTTCTGGTTCTGGGTGTGATTGTGTGTGTGTGATGTGAATGTTTCCGGCATCCAAGTCATCGAACTTAGTTAACTGTGAGTGTGAAAGCGTTTTTAATGGACTCGTAAAACATATTAATCAATTAATAATATAATAATAATTCATTTATTCCAAGTAACTTAGACTTATCATTTACAATTATTTATAAAAATTTTCATTCATTTTCGATTAAGTTGAGTATAATTCACAAATCGAAGTATATGGATCACAAAGGAACATCTGAATAATACACAGCAATTTTTTTTTTGCCTAAATGCACACGTATGTGTCACTTTCCAGGTGGAAGATGATACATGAAAGGTGAAAAAAGTGCTAAGCAACTTTTGGTTTTTACCGACTTCACAAAAAAGGAGGAGGTAGGTACTCAAGTCGACTGTATTTTTTTTATGTTTGTTACCTCATAACTTCGTTCCACGTGAACCGATATTGTTTTTTTACCGACTTCCCAAAAAAGGAGGATGTACTCAAGTCGACTGTATTTTTTTTTTATGTGTGTTCCCTCATAACTTCTCTCCACGTGAGCCGATTTCGAATATTTTTTTTTAGTTTGAAAGATGTTGCTTTCTAATTTGATCAAGATCTGATCAGTAGTTTTTGAAATATCGTCAATAATGCTTATTTTGTGAGCAATATTACTTTGACGATGTTCTGGTTTACCCGACTTCAAAAATTACCTCATAACTTCTTTCTTTGTGAGCCGATTTTGATGATTATTTTTTTATTTGAATGCTGGTGCTTTCCATGGGCCTATTTAAATTTGGTAAAGATCTGACGACTAGTTTTTGAGTTATTGTCAATAATGCGTGTTGAATACGTAAAATCTGATCAAGGTTCCGAAGATAGAGCGGTGAAGTCGGTTTTTTTAAGCTTTGCTGGCGTTTCATTATTTCAAGCTTTACTTTTTTTAATTATTTTGTATTGTATAACGCGGGCGTACCTACGGGGCATAGCTAGTACACAATACAAGTAGGTACTGCGTCTAAGCAACACCTATCTGTACGGATAAACAGAACGTGTTATTATTGTATCAATTATGAAACTCGGGTCACTTGACTTCTGATGCAATTTCGCATAGCTTGGCTTAGCCACGTGATTAGAAAGGTTGATAGGCAACTGACCTTTGTAAATACTTCATTAAATGGGTATTAAGTCAATGAACCTTTTTGGTATGTATACATGCTACCGACACGTCCCGGCTTTGCACGGGTGTAATTAAAAAAAAGTGTAAAATGAAAAGTTACTGCCCTTGATCATAAAATTTCTTTATAAATAGATAAGGGTTCATCTAGAGTTTTGCCGCGTAAGTGAAAAAATTGCGTTGTTGATTTTGTATTATTTTCCAAAACCTGTGATTCTTCGAGTGTTAATGTGTACTAATGGTGGATTACATAAGTGTAGGCAAATCATACATAGTTGTAAACGTGATTTTCACCTTCGCTCCAAAACTCCAATAGAAGTTCTAGTAAAGTTTCTACCACTTTACTAGGGCATGACTTGACTATGACTGGACCTTGACTCTTTTACTTGACTTTTACTGTGACTTGTGACTAGGACTTTTAATATAAAATACACTTGAAATATATTAATACTTGACACTGGCTAAATGCACAAGATTGCGAAGCTAATATTCAAAGAAAGAAAAAACTTTGTCCTGACATACTGATTCACTGACTGACTTAGAAACAACGCACAGCCACTGGTCTTAGTGACTTGAAATTTGGAGGGTACACTTGTCCATCTTTATTATATTATATAAAAATGAATCCCTATGAACAATTTCGCTAATTCTTTTAATTATTGTCAGTAGAAGGTTCTTATGAAAGAAAATTTTATCCCGGAATTCCCGCAGGCCCGGGACTTACGCGGGTAAAACCGCAAGGCGCAGCTAGTTTAAAATAAAATAAAAAAACAGTAACGCGGGTGAAGCCGCGGAGCAGGGCTAGTACTGAATAAGAGTAAATAGCGTTGCAAGTAACGGAATTTTTAATTATAGTTTTAATAAAAAAATAGTTACTGTGAGTCAACTGCAAACAGCGCAGATTTATTAGGTTTTTATAAGAACTACAATTCTCTAGTATTGTTTATCCTAAGGATAATTTTCGGCGACTTGGTTGCAAACTATTTTTATTGGCGCAGTGGACAGGTCTCCCGCCCTCTGCACCGTGGATCCTGGGTCCGATTCCCGGTATGAGCACTAATTCCTTCCCAACGGATATTTGTGCTTCTGGTTCTAGGTGTAATGTGTGTTTGATGTGTGTTTCCGGCACTTACGATACAAGTCTTTGAACTTAGTGTTGGGCTGTGAGTGTGAATGCGTTTGTTTGTTATTATTTCCAACCGACATCAAAAACGGAAGTTCTCAATTCACTGTAAGTTTTTTTTTGTATGAATGTTACGTGGTATCTCCGCCAATTATGAATCGATTTTGATGTTTTTTTTTTGTTTGGTAGACTATACTTCTGAGGTGGCCCCATATAAATTTTATCGAAATAGATCCAGCCAAAACCAAAACATAAGCGTTGAAGTTTTTTTAAGCTTTGCTTGGGTTTAATCATTTAGTTGTATTTTTACATAAAAAACTTGATTAGATCTTATTATACATATAAACCTAATGTGAAATAATATCTAACGAATGCTTAAAATCGTATCAAAATCCGTTGCGTGGTTTAGGACAAGGCGGACAGACAGACGCGGCAAGCGACTTTGTTTATACTGTAAATGTCCTTCTTATAAATGACGGCACAAATAAATCAAGCTGATGATGTCCTTCTTATAATGACGGCACTCAAATGCTTGTGTATCGAGCATAAAAGAAGTAATATCCGGATGACCGAGCTTTGCTCGATTTTTTGTTTTTGGTAGAATGTGTTTGAATTTGTAGCCTCAGAAAGCTCTATCTAGTGTCGAGTAGAAACAGTTTTTTACATCGGTCATGGCGTAATATATGGCGCTGATAGTTTCTTAAACCCGGTTTTTCAAATGCAGTTTGGGAACCGAGCATTTTTCGGACCTGGAACGTTGATAAATCGATTCCTTGGGCCGAAAAACCCCTAATCTGTAACTTTCATGAAAATTGTAGGAGCCGTTTCCGAGATCCTGATTACACACACATATATATATATATATATATATATTATACTTATACAAGAATTGCTCGTTTAAAGATATTAGATTTAAAACTGCATGTCAGTTTTAAATAATTTACTCACTCACATACAACCTTTTAACAACAATTATGTCTAGCTAGTTTGAAAAAATATTATCTTCTTTTGTTGCCGACTCTACTTTAAGTTGTACTGATTAATTGTACAAAAAAAATCTACTAAAACAGGGTCAATAACTCGACAAACAATCTTAAAGTTATGATAACTGTTGCCAATGCCATCAGAAATATTATTGTTTTAATATTTACCGCAAATATTTACACAGAGCGGAGAAGTAAAGATTCCACTCAATATGTCTCAGGGTTAATTGATTATCTGATTACAGTTGTATGACTCACAATATTATTTTTTACTAGCCGTGACCCGCGGCTTCGCACGTAAAGTTAAGTTAAAAAAACAAACAACAAACGCATTCACACTCACAGCCCGACACTAAGTTCAAAAACTTGCCTTGCTTATTGTGGTGCCGGAAACATTCACACCACATACACATTACACCCAGAACCAGAAGCACAAATATCCCTTGGAAAGAAATTTGTGCTCCTGCCGGGAATCGAACCCAGGACCCACGGCGCAGAGGGCGGACACCTGTCCACTGCGCAAACTGGCTCGTCAAAAGTCGCTTATGTGTTATTCCGGAACCTAAACTATCGACATTCAAAATTTCTTCATAATCGGTTTATTTGTTACGGAGATATGTGCATGGTAACAAACATACACACACATTCACACAAACTTTCGCATATTTTTTAATACTAGTAAGATGATTAATAATTTTCTTTATGAGGTTCTCCAAATCTATCTACGGGCCAATTGCCTATATTTCCTAAAACTAAACTAAATGTATATACATCTATACAGCAAAAACCCAAGTTACCTTGCTAAAGTCATCGAGTTTATAGGTAACTCAAGTGCTCAAGCCTGTGGGTAGCGTTCCCATCATGCTGGCGGCTTTGCCTCTCTGAATTGCAATGCTAATACGTTGAGTCAAATAAGTACCAGCATTTTGATCATGCGTCGCCTCAACCACGTGTAATAGTTATACATAATATTGTTTTGTTCTGTCACTCCTTATATGTATACTGAATAATATATTAGATATACTGTACACGCTTTGCCGTTAGAACATATAAACTGATCGGCGAGGAGGGAAAGATATGCACGGATTACTAGGGGTGGAGAAGGTCCGTTCTGGACAAACATACTCTTTTTTTTTATTATTGAATTATTACCACTATCTCACCAGATGGAAAGTGATGATGTGGCCGAAGATGTGACATGTTTATCTAGAAGATACCTGTTCACTCTTGACTTGAAAACTCCCAAATTATACCCCTCGGGAAACAAAGATACAGGTAATGAGTTCCACTCTTTCGCCGTACGGATGATGAACGTAGAAGCGAAACGCTTCGATCGAACTGGAGGTATGTCAACCATAAATGGATGACGTTTGACAGTTTGTCTTGTTGTTAGATGGTAAAACGGGCATGGTGGAATTAACTCATGTAATTCCTGCGCACACTCTCCAAAATGTAGACGATAGAACGACCGATAGACTAGCGACCTTACATCGGTGACTGAGACTCCGCAATTTCGAAACCTCGTAGGTAGATATTATTAATTCTTTGATAAGGGCTATTGCGAGCTAAGGCGAGTGTAAATGGCCAAGTTGGTAAGGGTCGATCTAGGAAAACGTATCTTGAAAAGGACAGGTCAAAAGTACCCGCAACCAACGAGCATGTCTGAAAAGACTCATGAATCTAGGAGAAGCAAAAGATGTGTGTGAAGTGGTCTCTGCCTACCCCAATGGGAAAGAGGCGTGACTATACGATAAGGGCTATTTCTGGATCTTACCCGGACCAAGCTTAACAACTTATCAAAGCATCACCTGTATTCATATTATTACATTTTCTACTGACCATTTTCCAGCTACCAGGAAATCATCAGTTATTTATTTATTTTATTTATTTATTCCTTAGACATAAGTTAAAAGTACTATTTCTTCTTTCAGCAATGACTCGAGTGTGCATCATCGGCGCTGGCGCGGCTGGTCTGTGCGCGGCGAGACACCTCCTGATAGAACCTTCCGTCAGCCAAGTGGACATTCTGGAGCAGGCCTCACAACTGGGAGGCACCTGGGTTTATACCGAGAACGTTGGCTATGACGACTTCGGACTTCCAATCCACACCAGCATGTACAAAAGTTTAAGGTTGGTAGCATCTCTTAATCAGCATCTTTCACAGTGAGATCAGAGTTTACTCGTTTAATCAAACCAGTCGAAGTTGTGACAGTTATTTAATTTCACATTAACACAAAATCGTATTTCACTATCTTTGCTTAATTTTTCTACGTTCTTCTTTCAATAGACACCATGACAGTGATGTTTTTATGTAATTGACAGACGAAACAAGCAAGTCAGTCGCCTGACCGTAAGCATCACGCTGGCCTATTAAAATTCAGTGCCACCTTTTGTTTTGAACTTATAAAGCCAAAATCATGCGCGACAAGGCACTACACTTGTCACACTAAGACATTAGATATTCAATCTCTTTAAGCCCTATATAGTTATACTAGAAACATTATTATTAATACTAGAAACAAAGAAACACACAACCTTCAATCCGGAACACAGCAATGCTTGCACACTACTGTTTGGCAGTTGAACTGCCCGTTGGCCAAGTTGGGTGAGCGTTTGCCTTCTAAGCAGGGGTATCGGGTTCGATTCCCGCCGGGAACACAAGTTTTCTCCCCAAGGAAAATTTGTGTTTCTGGTTCTGGTTGTGATTGTGTGTGTGATGTGAATGTTTCCGGCACCCACGACACAAGTCATTGAACTTAGTGAGGGGCTGTGAGTGTGAAAGCGTTTATGTTTAATGTCTGGCAATGATGTGGTACTGCTCCAGGTGGACTCTGCAAAAGCTACAATACTTTTAATTAAAACCTCTATTTATTACGTAGTCTGTTATATTTCCCTACTAGATTCGTTCGTGCAAAACCATCAGTAAATTCCCTAATTATTGAATGCGTGGTCTGCTTTTCTACCGACAGCTAACCTCACCAGCCACCTTTAAAAATATTGTCGAAGTCGTCTTGAAGAAGCCGCTAATGAAGATATTTTCAATAGAATTAGAGATCTAGACAGCTTGTCGCCAATCTGCTATGTCCTATTCTACATCATAATTAAGTGAAGTCCAAAGATCTGAAACATTGTTGCAGTTGTACGATATTCTTACCAACACAGATAAAAGGTCCTCTCGATAACTTATGATCATTCATTTATGTGCAACATTGTCTGTTTCGATTGTGGTATTTACGAACTCATTAATTTTTATTCCAAAACATCTTGACAACAATGGATCGTCGGGTGATTGCGAGGTTAGAGTTTAGAGGCTATCGATTGGACGAGCGAGCTTATCGAATACTCTTCCTATTTATGCTATCTTGGAACCGTCGCGTCATGTGTCTGTTAGAACAGTGTTTGGATTCTGTATAGTTTCAGCTGTATTCCGTCCTTAAACTTAGTCTGTGATAGTTAATCTTACTCTCGAGCTAACTCCTTACCCGAGTCGGTGTTTCCTGATGAGTACAATATGGGAGTCTTCAAGTCACGAGTGAATAGGTATCTTCTAGGCAAGCTTGCTCCATCGTCGACCACGTCGTCGCTTACCATCAGGTGAGATAGAGGTCAAAAGTTTGCCTATCTTGAATAAAAAAAAAAGAAAAATAAAGTAGCTATCTAGGAAAATTCTTTAAAAAGAACGTACCCTCTGTTCTTCCTCGCCCTACCAAATAGATATAAATCAATGGTCAATTATATTCTGTTCAATTTGTGTGTATGAAAGTGGTATGTATTTTTTTTATCGTACAACGTAAAAGACGATATTCAAAAGCAAGTAGAAGATATTGAATAAATTTTCCACAACAGTAAGATCATTCTGCATCATATAGCATTTTCCAAGATTAACTACTCGAGTATAATTCCAGCAAGAGGACCATACCAAAATTCAAAGAGGAGCGGCGTCTTTTATACTAAGCGTTTCGTCTCTCAGGTTGCAACTCTTAACTTCCTACTCACCATGCAAATTCAAGCTCTTTTTTTACAATACGTGATTGAAAGTAGAGCTGTCTATAGATATACTATTATCTAAGAAACTGTCTCAATCCATCCATTAATTAAAATGACAAGCCACGCAAACAACAAGAGGTCATCTGAAGAAATTAATCGCGCGTAAGTGTATGTTTTTGTAAACATGCATGTCCGGATTCAACAGGCTCGTTGCAAATTTGCAATCGTTGCCGGGTTCAAGTATACTAGTATATTCGAGATTGGTACGAATACTTTTATGTTTTATTTTCGTCTTATTCCCCTATATCAGGGGTCGGCAACCTGCGGCTCGCGAGCCACATGCGGCTCTTTTGATGTGAAGCTGCGGCTCTTTAGTTCCATACGCAAAGATTATTTATTTTATTAAAAAAATATAAAACATTTAAAAATCGTTCTGAATCGATAAACGAGGATTAGGCACCATTTATATCTCTCAGCCTCTTTTGTTGTACACGCTTTTCACCGCACCTCTCCCCGTGACCAAAATTTTTATGGCTCTTTAAAAACTTTGAAATTTTGTAAATTGTAATTTTTGACTCTTCCGAAACAAAAGGTTGCCGACCCCTGCCCTATATGTCTATTTCGTTAATTTTGTATTTTTATATGTACAAAAAACATTTTTCTTAAATTCGTAATCTTTGTGCATTTAGCCAGTGTTAAGTAATATACATTTTCAAGTATTACATATTTCGTAGAAGAAGTCCTAGTCACAAGTCAAAGTCAAGTAAAGAAGTCAAAGCCAAGTGATTTCACCAGTGACCATAGTCAATTCATATCCTTTATGGTTGTATTCTTCATAATCCATATTTCTTATTATATTATCTGTTTTTTCAGAACCAACCTCCCCAAAGAGATCATGGGTTTCCCCGACTTCCCAGTGTTCCCCGAGAATGAGAAGTCCTATCTTCCTTCCAATGACATGCTGGCGTTTCTGCAGCTTTACTCCGACAAACACGGCGTCTCTGAACACATTAAAGTAAGTCCGTAAAACTCATAGAGCAGGGAACTCGCTTACAGTTCACGAATTACCTGCTCTGTAGAAAAGCTAGTAAGTATGTAAAGGCTAACTGCTGCACTAAACTTGTTTAATTTGTGATGAGTTTAAAACCTGGATAAAAGAGAAAAAACAAGAAGACAAACTGTCAAACGTCATCCATGTATGGTTGACATACCTCCAGTTCGCTCGAAGCGTTTCGCTTCTACGTTTATCATCCGTACTGCGAAGGAGTGGAACTCATTGCCTTCGTCTTTGTTCCCCGAACGGTACAATCTGGGAGTCTTCAAGTCAAGAGTGAATAGGTACCTTCTAGGCAAGCATGCTACATCTTCGGCCGCATCGTCACTTTCCATCCGGTGCGATAGTGGTCAAATGCTTGCCTATCAGGCAAAAAAAAAAAAGCCCTAAAGGAAATCACACTAATAATATAAATCCGAATGTTTGTGTGTAAAAGTTTAACAATCTGTTGCGCCAAAATCCCTAAAAATATGTACCACAGCTGTAACCCTTGAGGCCTAGGGTGTAAGTAGCATGTTTATTATCCTTGACCATCACTTATTAGGTAACATAGTAATTTAACCACTATGTTACCTGATATCGCTAGCAAACCAGAGATAAGAAAATCACTATCTTATCTTTTTAGTTCAAGCACCACGTCCAGTTAGTCAAACCTAAAGCTAGCCCTGCAGGAGAGCTCTGGGACGTCACTTTCAAGGACATTATTTCCGGGGCCTCTCAGACCAGGGAATACGACTACGTGTTCGTGTGTAATGGACACTACAACACGCCATTCATACCTACCATTCCAGGGTTGAAGCAGTTTGAAGGTGAGTTATGTTCTGTGCTCTTTTGATTTTCGTGAAGCTTATGTTCTTCATTTAACACGTTGGTTCTCCGTCTTAATTCACTATTGCCGTAGCATGTTGATGGCGTTTGATTTTGATATCTGTTCGACATTAAAATGCCATCCTATGGATAAACCTAAGTCCTTAAAGGCTTCGTGACCGGAGTGTTGTGACCTCAAACCTAATTTTTATCAGGTGGCGAGCAATAGCATTCCTGTGTGGAAGGCGTACAAACTGGCAATTTGTGTTTTTTGCTCGCTTTTCGCAACGCTTTCACACTCACATCCCTAAACTAAGTTTAATGACTTGTGTCGTGGGTGCCACTTACTACTTATACATAATTTTAACATTGAAAACTGGTATAAACATCCTCATCACACATATTTTGGCGTCAGGTGACGTGATGCACAGCCACGACTACCGCGTGCCGGAAGTGTTCTCCGGCAAGCGCGTGCTGGTCGTCGGCGCTGGACCCTCGGGGATGGATATCGCTTTGGAGATCACTAGCGTCTCTCCCAAGGTGTGTAAACTGTTTTTTGAAGTGATTGCATGCAAAAGCATGAACCTCGCGTCATCGTCACCGCACGCTTCCCATGAGCTATATGTATACTGTGTATGTATATATACCTATATTATAATTATATAGTTTTCACTTCTATCGGCAGTCCCCAAAGACTGCCCCGTATGTTTTTTTGACGCTTTGACACTCAAAGCCACAGTAAAAGGTCGTGGGCGCTGGAAGCATTCACTTTACAGTAACACCCAGAAGCTTATGTCGGAAATCGAACCCAGTTCAAGGCACCGGGGCGCGGCATACAAATCAGACCTGCTGTTTGTGTGCAAGGTATACAAACCCTAAATCAACCAATTTTTCCCAATACTAGGTAATCCTCAGCCACCATTTAAAAGAAACGCCCAAAACGGTGTTCCCGGACAACCTCACGCAGAAGCCGGATGTCTCAAAGCTGGATGGGAGGAAGGTGGTCTTCCAAGACGGCAGTGAAGATGAAGTGGATGTGGTCTTCTTATGTACTGGTAGGAGCTTGTACCATTTCTTATTTTTTATTAAGATCGTATGAGATCTTTATGACAGCTTTATTATAAGCATTGAACATTTATGTGGAAATTTTTTCTCACCAACTTGAAAACGTTATATGATCATTCAAATGAATTCTAAGACGACTCACTGATGATTTATTTAGTCAATATTTCAATTCATTCTACGTTTTATTAATTAATTAAAGAACAATTTACGCAGATACTCGCATAATGACGCTTTTACCTCATTTCACGCACTCACACTTTCTAATTTATACCTGCTATTTATATGATTTTGTCGTCACTTTGTTGCAAAAACATTTTATGTTTGAGGTAACATTTGTTCTTCCAGGTTACTTATACAACTTCCCGTTCCTGCACCCGTCGTGTGAGATCGCAGTAGAAGATAACTGCGTGGAGCCGCTCTACAAGCACATGATCAACATCAACCATCCCTCCATGTGCTTCATCGGAGTGCCTTACTACGTCTGCGCGTTCAGCATGTTTGACCTGCAGGTAAGATTCTTTCTGTAACTCATGATTGCGACCAGCATCGCACAACCATTGTGCTAATCTTCCCGGAATTCCTGAAGAACGTACTGCCAAGTTATTACACTGGCACCTATTTCAGCCTGAAGTAGTTTTTCTTGCGCAACACTGCTTTGCAAATCTATACTAATATCTATACTAATATTATAAAGAGGTAAAGTTTGTTTGTTTGTTTGTAAAAGGTAATCTCTGAAACTACTGATCCGATTCCAAAAATTCTTTGACTAATAGATAGCTACACTATCAGTGAGTGTCATAGACTATGTTTTGTTGGCATAGAAGTTAGTTATCAGTTCGAAATAATAATATTCGTAAGACGAGTCGGAGAAAAATTTGCTAACTTACCGCTTTATCGGCGTACGCTGACTAAACAGTTAGACATAGGTGAATACAATGTTCAGCAAAAATGTTGGCCTTCATTAGTTTTACAAAAAAGTCCGCGACAGCATATATCTAACATGTATGTATAGCTCAGAAAAAAATTCTTTGTGAAAAAACAGAAAAAAAAGCGGGCTATGTTTAGTTGGCTTTTTAAGACATTCAGTATTAATCCTAATCAAAATAAACTATTTCAACGTCATACGAAGTTCATTTAGATACAATTTGCTTTTTACTGCATGTGATTTGGATAAATATTCTATGTGAAATCGTGAAATTAGATAGATTTTATCGACACGTACTACGTATTCCTGCACATAAAAATAGCGGCTTCTATTTCGTTGCCTTTTTTAAGTATTTAAAATTAATCCTTATCAAAAAAATCTATTTCATCAGCTTACGTAGTACACGTAGATGCAATTTGCTCTTCACTGCATATAATTTGGACCTATAGTCTAGGAGAAATCGTTAAGTTTATTTGAGGGTGAAAACAGTGGATCACAGAATGTAACAGTTACTGCGTAATCCGGCATACTTCTATGTTTTGAACCGACTTACATAAGAAGGAGGATATAAATTCGACTGTTTTTTTTGTTTAGTCGGTTATAACTTATCATTGAACTTTGAACTGCCCGCTGGAGTAGTTAGGTGGGCGTTTGCCTTTAAATAAAGCACCGGTTTTGATTCCCGGTGGTAACACAGGTGTTTTTCCACGGGAATTTGTGTTTCTGGTTTTGAGTATGTTGTCAATGTTGTGTGAATCTTGGATGTTTACAGCCCCACGATACAAGTCATTGAACTTAGTGTGGGGTTGTGAATGTGAAAGCGTTTATGGGTATGTTTTTTAATATTTACTACCCGGCCGACGCCGGGCGGGTCGTTCCTGAACTTTGAACTGCTCGCTGGCGTAGATGGGTGCGCGTTCGCCTTCAAAGCAGCGGGTTCGATTCCCGGTGGTAATTTACCTAGAAGATTTCTCTCCACGGGAAATTTGTGTTCCTGGTTTTGAGTATGTTGTGAATGCTTTGTGAATCTTGGATGTTTACGGCCCCCCGATACAAGTCATTGAACTTAGTGTGGGGCTGTGAATGTGGAAGTGTTTATTTGTATATTTTTTAACCGGGCGACGCCGGGCGGGTCATCTTTTGAACTTTGAACTATCTACTCGCATAAATGGGTGCGCGTTTGCCTTCAAAGCAGCGGGATCGATTCGCGGTGGTAACAGAAGTTTTCTCCCTACGGGAAATTTTTGTTTTTAATATGTTGTGAATCTTGGATGTTTACGGCCCCACGCTACCAGTCACTGAACTTAGTGTGGGGCTGTGAACGTGGAAGTGTTTATGTGTAGATTTTTTAATCGGGCGACGCAGGGTGGGGAATCTTTGAACTTTGAACTACCCACTGGGTATATGAGTGCGCGTTCGTCTTCAAAGCAGCGGATTCGAATCTCGGTGGGAACACAATAACAAAAGTTTTTTCCCCACGGGAAGTTTATGTTTCTGGTTCTGGGTATGACGTGAATGTTGTGTTTGTGGTGTTAATTGTTTACGGCCCCACGACACAACTTATAGTACTTTTAGAGTGGGGCTGTGAGTGTGAAAGCGTTTATGTGTAAGCTTTTGTTTACCCGGGCGACGCCGGGCGGGTCAGCTAGTGATTGATAAAGGGATGGTTGTTATCATTGGGGTGTTCCAAGTGCTGGTATACCACCAAATTTTTGATAGATTGCCATCTCACTGACCCCTCCAACCCAAGAGCTTTACCTCCCAACGGGCGTCCCCCTACACACCATCTAAGCTGCTAAGCTTAGTATTTACTGCATGTAGCAGTGTGTAGTCGAACAAAACCAATGTCTTTATCTACTAGACAAGCAGTTGACCTCTATCTATCTTGTTAGGTAACTGTCTATTTTCAGTTTTCAGTTTCAGTTAGAGAACTGACTATTTTTACTTAAACAACGACTGGACTATTGGTTAAAGTGTTAATTAGAAAGACAAACGTTTAAAAATGCCCTGCATCAAAAATAAAACAAATTTTCAGTTGGGATGCCTAATTTTCCTCTTTGTCGCAATGTGAAAGATTTGCCAAATTCCGACAGAAGGTTCTGAGAGACCTTTATTTGTTGGGACTTAGTTCACATCAATTTACTTTACAATTTCCACACTTTTTTACTACTACTTCCTCAGGTCCGATACTACGTGCGCTCAATGAACGGATCTTTCAAGCTTCCCAACCGCCAGGAAATGAACGAGGACTGGGAGGAAGAGAAACTAGATCGAGCTGCAAGAGGATACACCAAGCGGCAGGCGCACATGATGGGACCTGATCAGGTAAATTTAACTTTAATACCTGCACCATAAAAACCAGTAAATCTATTCATGCTAGATGTACTAAAAACAGAAGACACTAAGTAGAGCTGTAATGCTACATAAGAGGAAGAACAGGTAAACTAAACTAAATTTATAGAACCTACTCGTACGCAAAACGTAATCTTACTTACAATCAAGTTGGAATTTTAGAGTTGCGCCTACTGCAAAGATACCAGATTTGTAGTCGGGAATTACACTTAAGGAATTTTCTGAAGATATCTTTAACCTTCATTCTCCTTCAAATCAAATCAAATCAAAGCATTTATTGCTTAGAATGTAGGTAGGATTACAGAGTTGTTAAGATTAATATAAAAGTCCCTATACAATCTACCTCCTTCAGACGTGTGCAATATTGAAAGAATTTATTAAATTTATAAAAATTAAAAAATACATACATTTTAAAGATTTTAAAATAAATTAAACATTATTAAGTCAAATTAATTCTATTTATGTCAAATGATTAGTGTAAATGTCAATAATAATTATAAATTAGTATAAATAAGTCCTTAAAATAATAAATACCTAAGTATTACTGGCTGTGCGATTAACTTTTGATTTTTGCATGTATTCAAGCCGTTCTGGTACTGAATATAACTGATATTATACGTAAATAAAAACTTCAAATGCCCTTTAGATAGACTCGTGGAGAAGTTTTTTCTAGAAACTGTTTAGTATTCCAATGTACAGAGTTATTTTCAATCAAACAATTCAGGTGTTTAAAAAAAAAGTTGTTAACATTTTCGGATTTAGCCATAATTTTATATATTTTGCGAACATTTCAAGTAATAAACTTGATTAGCTTAGAAGACATTATAGCCTTTGACAGAAAGACAGACGGACGGTCGGACCCGTGTTTACTTAGAGACCTTTGTTTCGCTCGGTCAACAGGCAATAAGTATGCCAGCGCCCCTAGCCAAAAACAAAAACACTTCTTCTCTATTCTAACAAAGGAAACGCTTTCTGAATGTAACAGACCTTAAAACTGGTACTGAATGTAACAGACCTTAAAACTTAAGGTTTAAAATATCTTGACTTGTTATGTAGCGCTCACCGAAATTGCAAAGTTGCAGACAAGCAATTTGAAACCTTTATACACATGTTATAAAGTCTGATACATTTGGAAAGTGTTTCTTTTAGAATAGAGAGGAAGCGTTTTGGTTTTTGGCTAGGGAGGCAAATCTGGATTACTTAATAGAACGGTTTGAGTATTTTGTCTCCTTGTTTACTGATATCCATAGGCGGCTGTAACCAGTTACACGATGGTTAATATGTTTGTATAAGTTTCTCTCCTGGCCTAAAGCGAATGCATTTTTAACCGCACCACTGATATTATATAAATCCCAATCAGGCGCAATACTACGTATCTCTCTCCCAAGAATCAGGAGCCATCCCTCTGCCGCCAGTTTTCACCAAAATCCACAACGACACCAGCCAGAAGTTCCTCGATGATTTGACGCATTATAGGAACGATGCTTACCGCGTCTTTAGCGAAGATAGCTTTACTTGTTTCTCCTTGTAGGGTCCCACAGGGTCCGCTTCTAGGTCCGTTATTATATCTTGTACATGCAGAACGCCAAAAACAATAATTTTAGATGGGTAAATCAATACTATTAATAGATAGTAGTTGTAGGCAGCTGTGATATTATGTTGTCGATAATAAATACTCAGAACTTATGCGTGTATTCTTTGGGGAAAAAAACCGATTAACAGCCCTGCGTTAGATTTGTAAACGGAATGAATTGAATTGTCGAGATTACTGGAAACATTTTTACATCAAACATCAGAACTAGACACTAAATTTATGTTATTTGGATAATTTGATGCACGCAAAGCTTAAAAAAACCGACTTCATCGCTTATATTTTGGTTTTGGCTTGGTTGGTTTCGATGAAATTTATATGGACCACCTTTGAAGTATAATCAACCAAACAAAAAAAAAACATCAAATTCATAATTGGCGGAGATATCGCGTAACATAAAAACAAAAAAAAAACATACAGTCGAATTGAGAACCTTCTTTTTTGAAGTCGGTAGAAAGCTTGCCCCCTAATAAAAAAATACAGATAAAACATGAAGGAGGTGAATAAAGTTCGAACTGTCCCCTTATCGCTAAAAGGGGGACAGATCAAACTTTTTTGTTTGTTCTGTCACCCCATGGGGACAGAGCAGGGGGACAGATCGGAATATTCCCATTAATCAGAATAATAATTCTTACAAGAATGTAAGTAACATTGGAATTATACTGACGTATTCGAATACTTCTTGACGTTAATCAAACGATTAACACATAAATGCATCATAAGATTGTAGCCTTAGAATAGGATTAATTATAGTACTTGTAGGTATGTAACTCGATTAGGTTTGTTTTTTCCTAAATAAATAAAAATGCAACATCATTTTTTAACAGTATAATAAATAAATAACAATGCATCCTAGTTTATTATTGTATTATAAGTAATGTTTTACACAATTAAAAATAATATAAATAAAAATGGCTTCCACACACACAGCCCTATGCTAAGTTCGACGAATTTTATTATAGATGCCGGAAACATTCACATCACAGACACAAATTTCCCTTGGGGAGAAAGCTTGTGTTTGCACCGGGAATTGAACCCGATACAAGACATCGAGCTTATAAGTAACTTAAGTGTTCAATGTGGGTAGCGTTCCCATCATTCTGGCGGCATCGCCTCTCTGAATTGCAATGCTAATACGTTGAGCCAAATAAATCGCTTAAAAGTATGTTGATCTTCAATTTTGAGTTTGTCATTCGACACGGAACGAGTCAAAACAACAGCAAAATAATATTAGAAATATGAATTGTGCAGTAAAATGGTGCGGGAAGGCCTCCAATACATCTAGCTTCACAAAGGATAGAATTTCATTTCACAGGAAATCTTACTTATGTAGAAATAGATGAAAAACTGGAACAGAAACCAAAACCATATAGCGTAAAAAATTCTCTCTCGCCCTCCCGCTCTGCTTGATGTAGTTTTATATAGCGCCTCGTTTCTTCATTCATAATGTTGTCCACGCATAATCGAAAACTTGTCGTATACGATAGTCTGCGTATAATAAATAAATTATACGCAGACTATCGTATACGCAAAGTTATGTCCGTAGTGGATATACAGCTTCGCAGTCTAAAATAATAACATAATGAAATAGTGTCTAAATTGTATGTTTATTCTTTTGTAGACTATTTATGAGTAGGTATAATTAAATTACTTAGCTTTAATATAAAAAAATTAATTATTTGAAAATATGCCATATTCTAACATAATACAGTAATAATGTATTCAATCTTAGAAGGAAAAATATCGTAATAAGCGTAAGTACATACGAAGAGTCTGACTCGGCTATCGGTCGTATTGTATGTAGTATCACATCACTTAGTGTGGGGCTGTGAGTGTGATAGCGTTATATATTTAGTTACATGGAAGTATTTTCTAGACAAGCATGCTACATCTCCCACTTCATGATGACAAACATCAGGATAGATAGTGCATAAATGCTTGCCTATCGAATATAAAAATAACGTCACATATTATGGCAATTGTGCCATATACACTTTTGTATCTCTGATAGGCTATTTCTTTTCTTGTTATAGGCAAGTTTAATGTGTGTACAAAGCGTTTTTCTTCCACGTTTATTATTCGGATAGCTTACTATGGCCAATGAGTCTTGGCTCGCCGGCAACTACTAAGCGATAGGCTGAACTTATCAGGGGGTCTATTCCGGGCATCAATTATCTTTACATCGACGTCGAAATCGAACGATTTTCTTTTCTTATGAACCATCGAATGGACTGAACTTTCAACCGATCGACTGTCGTATCGACGTCGCATCAATTCGAACAATCGTAGTTTGACGACCGGAATAGACCTACAGATCAGAGGTTCCATTCAAGATACTTACTTCGTTTACAACTTGTATACCTACCTTTATCTATTCACATACTGTAAACTATACGATGACTCAGTTGGTGTGGTGGGAAGTCTCTTCCCTCTGTGCCGTAGGTCCTGGGTTCGATTCCTGGCAGGAGCACAATTTTCCTCCCCAAGGGATATTTGTGCATCTGGTTCTGAGTGTGATATGTATACGTTTCCGGCACCCACGATATAAGTCTTTGAACGTTTTTGCGTTTGTTCATGATCAGTGCACTTACTGATAGCACTAAAAATTCATTTTTTACCTTGTTAGGCCCATTTCAGACTTCATAGATAGAAATAATGGTGACAGCTTAGTAGTTCTTCTAAACTCTGTTAAGGTCTGCTAGCTCCAATTTTTTCTTCTTCTGCTGGTCATGTTTTCAGTTGATAAATATAGATTGTTTGGAAGTAGGGTGTATGCAAAATGTTGTACTTTGGATTGTAGGCATCTTAATACAGCAACAAAAACATTACAAAAATTATATCGATCTAGAAACTAATAGAAATATGAGTAGGTACTGCCCGTTGGTTGAGTTGGGTGTGCATTCGCCTTCTAATCTAATCTATCGGGTTCAATTCCCATCGGGAGCACAAGTTTACTCACCAAGGAAAATTTGTGTTTCTGGTTCTTGTTGTGATTGTATGTGTGATGTGAATGTTTCCGGCACCCACGACAAAAGTCATTGAAAGGGGTTATGTTTATATAATTTCATCACTATCAGATAGATTTATAGTAAGTAGACGTAATTTAATTGTTACTTAAATAAATAATTTACTTAGAAACAATTAGATGTTGAATTCTAAACTAGACGACAAGTACCTGTTGTGATACTTTACGTATAAGCTTGGTGGCGCGAGTAAAATCGCTGGCGTGTAAATAGCCCACCATTTACGTATTAATATTTTTAATGATAGCGGTAAATTATTTTGAACATTGGCAAAAATCAGTAGGGATACACGAATCAATTTACAGTGTTTATTTAAGCCCACGTACCTTAGACCGCTTCGAAACCGCCTCCGGAGCTCCCCAAGAAAGGAACTACAGCAAACTGTATGTATGCCTAAGCGCACACACACAACTCCACGTCGCGCCGGCCGGCGAGTTTGAATCCGTGGTAATCCGAGAGGGTACGAGGCACGGAACACTAATCCTGATCACAGTTCACGCGGTCGATCACGATAGACACGATGAAGTTTTTATTTTAAGTCCTGGTTAATTAGATGATAATTATTTAATTAGTTTTCTACGTCACAAAATTCAATAGCGGAGCGTTTGTCGACCAACACGGATCCGGTGACACACACGACTGAAGTTCTTCCTTTTTAAGTCTGTGAAGTTAGTCGCGAGTGCAAAAAATGTCACTCGATACAACTAGCGCCATCTCTAGGGTCGTCCTTGAACGATCTCTAACAGCGGTCAGCAGAGAGCCCAACACACTATAAATGCATTCAGATATCCAAAGATTCTTGCCAATATGAATGTTAGGTATATAACGTGAAGTATTTATTCACAGATGCACAATTTACATTTATTTTCTATATTATAAAAGGCAAAGACGCTTCACCAAAGCTTGTTTTTTACCTTTGTTACCGACTTCCCAAAAAAGGAGGAGGTACTCAAGTCGACTGTATTTTATTTTTATGTGTGTCTTAGGTACCTCATAACTTCTCTCCACGTGAGCCGATTTTGAAAATTTTTTTTAGTTTGAATGATGTTGCTTTCTAATTGGTCCCATTTAAATTTTATCAAGATCTGATCAGTAGTTTTTGAAATATCGTCAATAATGCCTATTTTGTGGACTACTTTGACGATGTTCTCGTTTACCCGACTTCAAAAGTTACCTCATAACTTTATCGTTGTGAGCCGAATTTGATGATTATTTTTTTATTTGAAAGCTGGTGCGGTGAAGTCGGTTTATTGTAAGCTTAGCTTGCGTTTAATTTTTTGATCTCATCTTATAAAGTGGATCAATAAAGTATTATCTATCTATCTAAGTAAGTGACTTCCTTCACAAAATTAATATAACCAGGATAGTATAGTCTTTGTTCCTACGTGTTAATAAATAGATATTTCTGCTATAACTATCTGCTACTATTTGCTACGTAAATTTTTAAGCAGCTTTGAATAGATAGCATTCCGTAAAAACAAAAGATAAAGTTTTCATATTTAGACATTATAGTTCAGTATGCAATCTGATTAAATGTGAAAGTTTTCTCAATACAATTATTTTTCTAAGTTTATTTTGTAACACTAATATAGTTAATTCTCTAACACTGCAACGACAGAAACGCATTCACACTCACAGTTTTATAATTACTAAATTATTTAAATAATTGAAATTCCTAAATAAATAGAAACCGTTTAAAAAAAATTTAATACTCGAGTTTTTATGATTTAACGCTTTTTAACCGAGATGATGCGACGTAGCTCTGATCTATATGTTTATCTCTTTTCAATGTATGTCGAGTAAATAGCTTGTCCGATTTTCAACCTAAGTCTCACATCAGTACAATCATTTATATGTATTTTTTTTTATCTTATCTCTATAGTTTTGTACCCCTAGGCAGGGGTGTCTAGTATGACTTATGATCTTATGTATACTATGATGGTGATCTTAAATACAAATGTTATGTACATATTGTATGTGGTCCTGTATATCAATGTCCAAGGAATCTAGCACGAATTTTATATATGTTAAAACTTGATTTCGTATCGTTTTATACATTAGGTACTGTTTTGTCTACATTTAAATTTATTTTTTACTCTTAGGCTAGCGTTTGAACAATATCTCATTAGTTGGTAAAATACTATATAGTCCCGGAGTATAGAAAATTAATCAAATCAAACAAACAATTTTGCCAATCAAACAAACGACCACCACTCATCCTAGACCCCTAGTCTATTTACAATTACGATTCCCCAAGGTTATTACCATTTCTAGTTAAGGTTACAGGTTTTAGGTTAAAGTTACAGAAAATCCTTGACTAGGTTACACATCAGGGATCAATGGTTAATGTTTACTTTATAAAGGGCCGCTCTCAATCAAAGATAATATAACCATCTCACAATGAAGCAGTATCTATAATCACCCAGATACATAAAAAAAAACTTATCAGGAGGTATTGACTTTACAGACTCTTAAAGATCCTTAGATTCACTTGAATAAATAACACAAAAGAAAAAATAATTTTATTTGCATTCATTTAAATACTAGGACAGCATAATTGATAAGATATATGACAATCAGCCCGCGAGCGATGAACTTACCACCCCGCACGCTGCTTGACCAGTCTTGATCCTTGGAGTAACTGCACAATGCGATGCTCGGACACAAAATGAGAGCATTCTACGCGGGTATGCGTTTAAATGCGCTTTTATCAGATAGTGCGAGGTTATCACAGTTTACCTTGGTTGTTGGGAATAGATCTGTTGTTTGCCTTGGCGAAGTAGGTACTATCTTGTTGACAATATTATTAACAAGAATGTACCTTTGCTATATTGTGGTAGCTCTCTTTTGCAGTGTTCGCCTGGGACTACTGCCACACCATTGCCAGACATTTAACCGCCAAGCAGTAGTGTGCACATTACTGTATTTCGGATTGAAGGGCAATGTTTCCGGTGAAATTAAAGGGCATAAAGAGGTTTAACATCTATCTCAAGATTATGAGCGCAGTACCTTGCCGTTGGATTTTGACCAAGTTCAAAACTCTGTGTGGCACCGACTTCTAATGGGCAAGCGTTGGATAGCTTTTCGGAGATTAAATATCTCGAGCGCTGAAAAATACTTTTATTTAAGTACCTCCGATTAAATCCTGAGATTACCTAAACTGTCTTCAAATAACGAAAGTTCACTCTCCATGTTTAAAAAAAATGTGTTGCGTATATTAATACTTTGTTACTTTGTTGGTTACTTTGAATTAGCGCTCCATACTTCACAGCGGGGTCGGGTATCGACAAAGCAACACAAAAAATAAAATAAAAAAAGGTTTATTTTAATTTTTTTTTGATAAGTTTGTAAAGTGCCGAGTTACGATTACAACCACAACACGTAAACTCAAAAGTAAAAAACAGTACAATTAAAACAGCTGTTATTGTTCGCATGTACCATTATGTTAACGCAGGTGACGCTGCGCGGCACCACTATCATCAATGCGTGAGCGTCGAGGCGAGTGTCGGGTCAATGCCCGTCCGCGTGCAGTCGAGCCTAGTAATTCAAAGTAACCTTGTATATATATGTTAGTATGTATGTCAGTAAATATTTCGTTGTACTTGTTTCAGGAGAAATACTATGCCTCATTAGCATCTGAAGCCGGCACCAAGAACTTACCATCAGTCCTCACCAAAATCCGGGAGGAATCCTCCATCAGATTTCTTCACAACCTGAAGCACTATCGGCAAGACAAGTACAAAATCATCGACGACGACACCTATGAGGTCATTAGTAATGGGAAACGTGAGATTCTTTGTTGACCCTAACGCCTTTGAAGTCTACTTAACTAAGCTAAGATTTAGGTTAACATACAATATGAAACGATAATTTGATCAAGATTACATAATCTCAAAAATATCTCACGATTTATTCAGGGATACATGTCCATAAATAAATAGTGAGATATTTTAAATAATAAATAGTTATTTTCTTCATGGTTCTGTGCTTAACTCTAAGATATAAAAAGATATTATTAATTTATTGTTTATTAATATAATTTACTAATAGAATATTTTTATGCTTTTATGATCAATCTTAATAAAGTCTTATTTAGTTACTCAAGTATACATTTTATTATTTTATAATAATAGTGTGTTCCAGAAATATAACATTGTATCGTATTCAAAATTATGTTCACCTAGTTTTTAAAACATCTTCCGAAGAATAAATAATGTAATAAATTGTAATCTAACTTAAAAAAAAAGAATGACGAAGTTATGACTTGTGTAGTGGGTGCACAACACAATCACCCCCAGGATCAAAAATACAATTTTTCTTTGGAGATAAAACAGGTGTATCCACCGGTAATCAAACCCGGTAACCAACCGCCGCTGCTTAGAAAGCGAACCCAACCAAGCCAACGGGCAGTTCAAGAATGTCTTTGGTTTTAGAAATAAAACACAAAATTCAGCCAAAAATATTTTATTTAAGCGTATTTATAATCTTTATATTATCGATGCTGATATATTATTAATCTTTAATTCTAATATTCATGGCTTTCCCATATAATAGATTACACTCTACGATTGACAGGGACAATTCATTAAATTTTATACAGTCCACAGTAAATAGAAGGCTGTTATAATTTTCGTTGAATGCCAGTGTTAGTATACATACTTGTACATTGGGCCGAGCCAAATATCTTTCATCAACAAGTTTGTACTTATCAATAACCTTGCTTCACATACACTTGTTTATATTAAATTATAAAAACCATTTACGAATATATAAAAATACCACTTTCTCAATATCGTTTTCAAATTCGCACTTTTGGTTCCTACTATAATTGTCTCAATTTTGTGTCCAATATAATATATTTGTGGTGTAAAATCAAACATGAAACGTAATTCTTAACTTTAACTTAAGTATAACTTATTTCTAACCGTACTAAACATCCAAAAAATGGGTCAACTATGTCAGGCTCACTGGCCGTTAAAAAATGTAACTGATTCTCTGCTGTAATAAACATTCGCTAAAATATAACCATCTAACAGTGTAATTAACGTCTTTAAGGCTGAGGAAGTTGAAATTTTTCTTATATAACTCTTGGCCGCTCATACAAAACCTACCCTACCGACCCACAGGTCGACCTACCTACATCCCTGTCTTTTCAGTCCCTTCATCAACTCCCAAGATATGAATAAAAAGGGTAAAAAGAAGGGTTTCATCGTACCCTGTCGAAATAATACGCTAAAGTAAACATAGATACTAATAGTTTATATAATAAGATGGCAACGATTTAAGAGTACAAGCAGACAGTACATATATATCTAATAGAAAAAATCTACCGCGCTTCGGTGTTATATTACATATCCTTTAATTTCCAAAACTTTATACAATCTTACAGCGAAAAAACGAGTAGTATATTAAGCGTCTAGCACCATTTCGATATAAAAGTATACTTCAATTAACATAAAATTATCAACCAAAATAAAGAAAATAATCGTAAAAACAATAATAATAACAAACAGCTCCAAGAACCTTATGCAAGAGTTTTGTCAGATATTCATCGAAAATTATCCAACTAAGATAAAATCACTGGTCAATTTCGAATAAAACAAGGGACTAGCTGAAACAGTATTGCATTTAAAATAGACATTTATATCAGAAAAAACTACGTATACATAAATATAAATCTAATAGAAATATAATATACAGAAGGATACAACTACCTATACACTGAGATTACAGCGTTACAAATATAAAAATAAATCACATACCTATCACCTCTCGATCGAACATTCCATCTATTGTCATTTTCATAATCCCTCACACTCGGCCCACAAATCGGAGAAAACGTTTCAAACAGATACTACTAAATAACGTAACAAAGGTAACTTTACAACATAATTGAGTCAATTTACGCCACGAGGACGTCCAGATAAAACGCGATTGAGCCTCAAATACTACCTCTACATTGTACTTTAGAAGTTCGAAGACCTGTATCGATCCAAGCTACTTACACAAACTGGCGAAAAGAATCTACCGTAAAACACTCTAAACATCGAGATGATTAAAAATTGCGTTTAAAATTTAATTTAAAGGATCAAAACCGTTTGATTGCACTGTAAATAAAATTTGCAGTGTCAAAATTTGACACTTTTTTTGTAAGTTCGCATACCAGGGCACCATACACTCTTAGGCGATGGGTGTATCAGCGAAGGGTATGTCGGGTTCCATCTTCAGGCTTTGCTGCGTCGGGTCGTAGTGTCCCGCCAAGTAGTACACGTCGTTGTTGTCGTACACGGTGCTGTATTTGACGGGATCGTCGCCCATGCGCTCCTTGTACTGCGGTAGAGGCAGCACCTCGCACTTGTGAGATATCGTTTGAACGTCATTCTCGTCAGTGTGAGGAGATTCGAAGAGACCACCCTGAAACGGAAACCAGTTTCGTTGGTATTGTGAAGTATAATTACGCGTGTATTGAACTGCGACGCCCTCATCTCATAATGCTACAATATGAGAGTCTTCAAGTCGCGAGTGAATAGGTATCTTCCAGGCAAGCGTGCTCCATCGTTCCCAAAGAATAAATAATAGGCTGTTTAACTACTATAATTTGTTTCGATATGTAATTTTCTTTTTTATATTGTCATCGCAATTTTTGTACATATTAATGAAAGTGATGAATATTTTTCAATTCGTGACCTAGTGAAGTGGTAGAGATTTTACTAAAACTTCCATTAGAGTTTTTGAGTAAAAGTGAAAGTCACGAGTCTCTGTATTGCACGACCAATAATGCACGGCCTGATAATGTACGGCCAATAATTCGCGATCAGTATTCCGAGACGATCCAATTATCGGGTTGTGCAATACGGACCGCACTCGGACCGATTTTGTACAGCCGCGTATTGCAGCCAGGAAAAGGCAGCCAATATTTGAATTCAATATACACGAAATATCAGCTCTTGCAATACTGGCCCATCAATACAGGTCGGAAAATATTTGCACGAGCTGATAATGTACAGCCAATAATGCACGGCCAATAATTTGTGTACATACAAATATCAAAGTCAAAGCCTCGTTTGGATGATCCAGTAATTTCAAGAGGGCAAACTATGACTGTAAAGTTTCCATACAAACTGTTTGTATTCGAAAGAAAAGCGTAAAAATTATTTGTTAATTTTTATTTCATATTTTTTTCTTTTAAAAACTTAGTTTTAAGCGCATCGCCGGCCGCTGCCAGGGCACGCTCGCTTCGCTCGGCTTGCGCTTTGATTTGTCCAAACCTAACCTAACCTAGACTTGCAGCCATTTTTATAAAGACCACAGAGAAGCATATGTTTTTAATGTTCTAAGGTTAGAACTTTTAATAGTCTGTGCCAACTCTTTAGCGATTCGCCTAAACAAACGAAGCATCGCATAAAGAGTATGTGTTTGTCTACGGTTGGCTTCCAATTATTGGCTGTGCAATACTGGCCGTACAATATCGATACGGACTGATTTTACGCAGCTAGTATTGCACGCACAGTATTCCACACCCTGATATTTGGATGCCATGTACATGAAGTTTTGGCTGTCCAATATTGGTCGTACTTTATCGATACGGACCGATGTTGTACAGGCAATAATTGGCGACTCGGGAATGCACGAACGGATATTTCGAATCCATATACATGATTTATCAGGGTGTGCATTAAAGGCTGTACAAAATCGGCCGTGAAATATCGGGTCGTACATTATTGTCTCCCACAACCACGTTTTCGACTTCGTCGATCTGTCTCTGACTCACGCGCGTTCACTAACTATTTATAGTTCACACATTACACATTAACAGTCGAAGAATCACAAGTAAATACTTCTGAAGTATAATCTACCAAATAAAACACCAAAATCGATTCATAATTGGCGGAGATATTGCGTAACATACATACAAAAAATAAAACATACAGTCGAATTAAGAACATCCTTTTTTGAAATCGGTTGATAATACAATAGCGACGCCAAATGTTATTTTAGAGATGCTAAAACAGATGCTATTTTGTTGTTTCGATTGAAACATTTCCTTCGAAGAGGTGGACCAAAAAGGAATAACTAAACAAGTGCAGATGCACTAGATAGTTCAAACAGTCCAAAACTCTTCTGAAATTACTTTCCAAAGCACGTATGCCATCAATGTGTAATTTAGTAAATTGGCTGTAATTTTGCGAATCTGGCAATAGAATCATTAACTTTCATGAGTGCCTCTTTGGGGTCCATGTGAATAAACGATTTTGATTTTGACTTTGAATGTACCAGGGTAACATAACTCACGGGGTAGTGCAGCTGGTTCTCACAGCCAACAGTCTCCTCCGGATGGTAGAACCACTTGACTCGCACCGCCATGGCGCCGCGCGCTTCCCACAACGCTACTATACGACCGATGTAGGGCCGGTCTGGCCTGCCCGTCGACAGGAATACTGCTGCATCGCCAACCTGGAAAATATATACATAACATTTAATAAAGGATAACGTTTTCAATAATTTTATTTTATTTATATAGCATTAGCCATGCTGGGCAGAGCTATAGCAATAAATTTAGAAAGGAGAAATTATCGCTTGAGGCGGGGATTGAACCCGCGGCCATAGGGTGTCAGGTCCTATTGCTCTAACCGCTGAGCTACTCAAGCCCTGCCTGAGCCGAAATTATCCTTTCCTTATTAATAACGTCTTATGGAGACGTAAGACGCATGTCCCGAAATAATTTTGCCTTTATACATTTACTATTTTTTCTCAATACTCAATACTTTATCGCTTCCATAATGTACAACTTGGGTTCTTATAATAATTGAGATCATTATGGACCCCGACGGGCACATGCAATATGACGTAGACGTTATAGGGGGGTTTTATATAGAGAACTTTAGTTCTGTAATGGATAATGCTACAAAAACAAAAATCTACCGGCTACAACTCAGGAGTCACAGTTTACCCTCAAATACAAAATTCTATCGCCAGGTATTGGACGGTATTCCAGCATGAAAAATTCTACTTTATCAAAAATTATTGGACACGAATTTTTTATTTTGTCATTCGGACTGAAATCCAGGCATATTGTAGACTTAATAAGCCTCACATTGAGCGTCTCCTCTCCCCTCTGTATGGCCTTGTAGAAGAGCTTCCTGTGTCGCGGGCGCGCGGTGCGCCTGTAGGCGGGCCCGCGCCAGCGCCACAGCGCGCCGCCCGGGAGGAACGCCGCCATCTTGGACACGCCGCCGCCCGCGCCGCCCGCGCCGCCGTCTGACGACGTGGACGATACAGTCCGGCGTTTGCCCTTCTGGAATGGAGGTATCAATAAATTAGGTAAAAGCTGTTTCGCGCGGCTTCACCCGCGTTTATAAAGTTTAAAAAAGTAGCTATTGTGTATAGATACGCTGTCTACATTCCAAATTTCATCCAAATCCATTCAGCCGTTGGACCGTGAAGAGAAAACAAACATATTTACACACTTACTATAACACATACTAACATACATTTTTCCCCAAGTAAAAGTGTTTCTTGTTGCGTAGTTATTTGCTCGTGTGATGTGAAAGTTTCTGGCACCCACGACACAAATCATCGCACATAGTGTGAGGCTGTGAGTTTAAAAGTTTTAAATTATAAGAAACAAATTAATAATACACGTACACAGCTGCCTATTAAGAAAATTATATTGTGGTTGCTGAAAATATACTTATTCTTCACATAACACTCGGATCATACCCAGCATAACGTTAGTCTTATGGTACTTGCGTTTAAAGTTTTGAGTAAATTTGCGTTTCTAATTCTAGGTGTGTGATGTGAATGTTTCCGGCATCCGCGGCGCAATTCATCAAAAAATGCCCAAATGGTGATGTAGAATTAAAAATACATAAATATACTACCTATGCAAACAAAGGTATATCAATTATTCAAAACACAAAATGTCGTCGTCATCTCTGTCTTCCCTAAAAAGCACAACAACTTCGAAATGGGAACTGCGAAAATTGGACAAAATATTACCAACTGTTTTGATCCCTACTATATTGATAAATTTATAAAGGAAAAAAAATCTATTGGTTTGTGTGGACGTTATTAACACAACGTGTAGCTAACTGCAATGTTAGACTCGTTGGCCGTAGTAGTTTCTAAAAACTGTTTCGGTGGATGACGTCACACGTCCCCGTAAGACGTTGATAAGAAGCAAATGATAATTTCGTCGCTTCAGGTAGGGCTTGAGTAGCTCAGCGGTTAGAGCTTGACAACATATGGCTGCGGGATCAAACCCCGCCTCAAGCGATAATTTTTCCTTTCTAAATTTATCAATATAGTTCTGCCTAGCATGGCTAATGCTAAACAAAGAAAATCAATTGAAGATAGTATAAAAAAATATTTTACCTTCTTCGTGCCATCACTGCTCGAAGGTCCGGGCTCATCTTCCAGCACGATCCCGCTGTCCTTCAAATTGTCTTTCTCTTCTTCGTCTTTCGTAAGTTTGCTCAAGTTGCTAAAGTCCAGCACGGCAGTTTTCACGAGCGCTTTCTTGGATAAAACCGCCTTCTTTATCACAGTCTTCATTTTCTCCTCGGGCGACTTCTCTACGGCAATCAAAGTGGACAGCCTATCGTTGGAGTCCACGGAATCCTCGTTGGATTTGTTAGAGTCGATGTAATCGGAAGAAGACTTCAATTTGGGCGCTTCTTCGCCGGAAGAACTGGTCGGTTCCTTGCTGCCTGAATGATGTCTTTTCCTGTGCTTTCTGTGGTGTTTCTTATGGTGTCGTCTGTGCTTGCAGTGCTCTTCGCAGCACTTGTGTTTTTTCTTCTTTTTCTTTACGTAATCCGCTGAAGCTGGATCATCTTCGCTCGAATGGCGCTTGAGCTTCTCCTTTCGATGCTTTTTTAGCTTTTTGCGGTCTTTGTGGCGATCCTCGTCGTCTGTTCTGGCTGGAGTCTCCGATGTGGACGGTTTAGGTTCAGCGATGGTTGAAAGCATTGGTTTCTTGTCTTCTGTAACGCTTGTGTTTCGTCTTCTTTTACCAAGAGTGAACAATGGGTTCTCGTATTCTGGGAAAAGGGAAACAGATCATTTTTATCAGACCATGTCATCTTTTATTAAACAAATAGTTATTAAAGTAATAATACAAAGTGGCAATTTCCATACAAAATTACCCATTTAGATTTTTTGATTTTGCAAGATTAACGCACGGCATTGAACATCTCCATCAAGTAATGATTAACAAAATATTCACTTACCAACAACAGGGTAATTCGGCTCCAAGAACCTTATATCCTCAATCGCTATCCTCCCGGAATCTCCATCATCAAACTCGACCGCGACGAACTTGTCATCGTGAGGGTCCGGCGACGACACCGCCACTGTGCCGGGGTACAAGCATCGGTACTGCTGCGACCAATACGCACAGACCCTGGTCCCCGAAGGCAGTTCGATCACCGAAGTCGGGCTTACTTCCAAAATCTAAAAAAATAAATAAACAACTTGTATTATTGGTGCTTAGTTTCAGAATTAAAGGAAACCAAGGAATAATACTTACAGCATCTCTTAAAGTCTCCTCCCTCGACAAAATGTGTGGTTTATTTCCTCTCTCTCCGTCTAAAGTGATGGCATATACATCGGGTGCCGTAACTGCGCTCAGTTTTCCAGCATAAAATAGACCTCCCATCGCGGTCAGCACTCTTGGCGACAAGTCCAACTTGTCCTCTGTCAGTGTACACTTTGATACTGTGGGAGAAACCGGGTCGGACGAAGCATCCACCTCCTCGCCCCTCTCTTTCGATTTGAGACTCTTTCGTCTCTTTTTCGCCCGACGTCTCTCCTTTTCGCTATCACTGGACGCGCTGGCGCGGCGGAGCGCGAACTCCAGCTCGGGCAGATCGTCCCTAGAATGTTTCCGAACTAGCTTGTCGACTTTCTCGCGGTTCTTCTGCCGGACTTCGTTCAGGCTCTCCATCGAGGAGCTGGCCGAACGATTCAGGCCCCACTCGCGGTTCTCGCCCGCGGAACGAATTTTCACGATGGGTTCGGCCTTCAGCTTCGGACGAACTTTGCTCGTCCGGTTGATCTCCTCGCGGGAAGGCTCGCCCCTCGTGCACAAGATTCCGCCTTTCAGCTTCTGCTTCGCCAGCAGGAACCCGACGAGGCTGCTCTTCGATTTGGGCTTCTTCGCGACGATCGTCTCCGTCGAGTCGGGACTCGACACCTTCCTCGGCCGCCCGACCTTCCGTTTCTTCGAGGACCCCCGGTCGGAATCCGGCGACAAGGCGGGGGTCGAAGGGGCGGACGAATTGGATAATACTGGCAAAGCCGGGGTGAGGGCGTTAATTTGTGCTTTTTTCTCGTCGAACTGACGCTGCAGCTCCTGCAGCCTCTCCCGCATATCCTTCTCTATGGCGTTGACGAGCGCGTGCGCACTGGGCACGGCGGCGTGCGCGCAGCACGCGCCCGCGCCGCCCGCACCGCCGCCGCCCGCGCCCCCGCCGCCCGCGCCCGAGCCGCCCGCGCCGCACGCGCACGCCGTGACGCGGCGCAGGCTGGTCTCCAGCTCTCCTCCGCTCCGCGCCTCGTCCCGTTCCCTCTCCCGTTTGTGACGCCGCATCTTCTCGAGCTTATGCCGTAACCTCCCCTCCCTGTCCCGGCTCCGTTTCCTTCTCCTCTCGCTGGAGGAGTCGCCGTCCCTGAGCCTGTGTTTGTCTTTTTTGCTCATCGACTCCGAGGATCTGTCTCGTTCCCTTTCGGTGGGACTCAACAGCTCGCTCTTTATGAACGGCCGGGAGGCCGCCGGCGGGCCGGGCGACGGGATCTCCTCCACTTCCTCCATGAATCTCTGCTCCGCCAGCGCGCACAGCAGGCCGAGGCCGTCGAGGGAGGGCTTCGCCCTCTCGCCGGGATCCGCCGGCGGGAACTCGAACCTCCTGTGGGGCTCCGCCTCCGTTCTCGGCGGGGATTTCGGCGACGTCTTTATGAGAATGTTGAGTTTCGTCGGGTGTCTCGTGTCGATCGTCAGCGGCGTCGGGTCCGGAGTCGGCAAACTCGTCCCGGGCTTCGCCCGTTCGAACTCCTCGATGCTGTTCGATAGAAGTTCGAGGCCGCTGACGTCCACCGGAAGCCTCGGTTGAGGTGCTATCGCCGGCGGCCCGGGGCCGGTCGTCGCCGGGTCGATTATCATATCGCCGGAGCCGCTATTGCTCGAGTTATCGATCGTCTCGTCCCTCTCTATCGCGTTTAACGCTTTTTCGACGGCCCCGGCCATCGCGGCCACGTCGGACGAAGATTCCTCCGACTCTATCGAGGGCGACGGGAGCACCTGCGTCGATTGCATCGTGGCCCCCTCGGGGGAGTGCGCCTCGCCGACGCACGCCACTCTCTCGTCCTCGTCGGCGTTGTTTGGCAGCTCGTCCTCGTCGTCGACGTGATCGGTCTGGTTGGAGGCGTCCCGGTGCGCCGGCACCTCGGGCGCCTCGGGGGGCGGCGTCGGCGGCGCCGCGGGGGACGTGGCCTGGCTCCTGCAGGGCTGCTCGCCGAAATCCGGCTGGTAGTACAGGTGCGTCGTCAGCATCGGCTGCGGGACCGGCTCCGGCGCGAACGTCGGCTGAGGTTTCTCCTGCGGCGGCTCCGGCTCTATTTTGATCAGGTGAGGGGTGATGATCGGCTGCATCATCGGCTTCCGTTTGTCGTTGTGCGCCGGGTGGGGCTGCGGCGCGGGGGCGGGCGCCAGCGTGACCAGGCGTGTGGAGTGCGTGTGCGTGTGTTGCAGCGTGGCGGTGGACGCCAGCAGGTCGCCCGGGAGCAGCTGCAAGTGGTGCGGGGGGTGGGGCGCGGGGGGCAGTATGAGCGGCCCGGACGGGTACGGCATGCCGCCCCACACCACCGTGTGCGGCAGGTCCTGCGGCGCCGGCAGCAGCAGGAAGGCGCCCGTCGTGGGCTCGCGTATCAGCTGGAAGCCGGCCATGGTGGACACGCCGCCGCCCACGGAGCCCACGCTGCCCACGCCTACTCCGCCCACCATCATACTCTCCATTGACATTTGGGCTAGAAAGAGTAAAATGGAATTGAGTAGAGAGCACTTTTGGAGATAAACATCAAGAAGAGAAAATGCACCGACATTGTAAGCTTAGTAGTAGAGTGGTACCTCCGTATCATGGCTAGTAATCCCCTATTACCCTACAGATTACGTAAAATCAGTGATGGGCTTTGAAATGCAGTGAGGCGCAATAGTAAAGTATTGAACACCATCGTTTTTCTTATGTGACGTGAACTATACCCATAATAATTGAGTACTAAAGTAAATATAAACTTACGAACTAAAGAAGCAATATTGAGGCAAACATTTTAAATACGGGGACTTGTATTCGATCTACCGACGCGGACGAGGCATATGACTCGATTCTGACATTTAGAAAGTTAAAACTGGCTCTGGCGACAGTGACAAATAGATACCTATTATTTTATCAAAAAAGGATCTCAATTCGACAATTTTTTTTTTGTTTTTAAGCTATTGCATAGCTTCTATCGCGGGCCTTGAGCGTGGAGACCTAATCCAGAAATTTCGTAACGAAAAAACCTAACGCCCCCTACGACTTCACAAAAAGTTTTCGGTTACGTTGAGTTGCGTACTCCGTACAGATGCATTCGATTCAGTATCCAATACCAATCGGCTACTGAGTCTTCTAACTATAACATCGAAATAAGCGTATAGGTTTTGACGTTTACGTTTTTAAAGTAAACGTCAAGATCTATATGCTTATTTCGATGTTATAGTTAGAAGACTCAGTAGCCGATTGGTATTGGATACTGAAGCGTATGCATCGGTACGGAGTTCACATCTCAACGTGACCGAAAACTATTTGTGAAGAAAAATGAAACTGAAAAATAAAAAATGCTATGCAATAGCTTTACCGCGGCAGTCCCCGAGTGCCACACGTTTTTTTTTTTTTGTATGTATGTTACGCGATATCTCCGCCAATTATGAATCGATTTCGATGTTTTTTTTATTGGTTGATTATACTTCAGAGGTGATCCCATACAAATTTTATCGAAATTGATTTAACCAAAACCAAAATATAAGCGAAGTCGATTTTTAAAACTTTGCTTGCTTTTAATTATATCTATTAATGTTCCCAATTTTATAATCTACGTAAATTGTTAACTTGTGAAATGTGGTTCGATGACCTTCGCACAAAAACAATATTGAATTTTGTACTTGCACCAGCAACTTGCATATTTATTACATATTTCTGGAAAAAACACATTCTTAGAAGAAATAACCACTAACGCATTAAAAACAAGACAGCCATGTAATAAATATTACCATACGGCGTATAATCGATCGATTTACGAGAACTGAACCAATTTGGATGCAATTTACATTCATAAGGTTGGAATAAGTCAGGATATGCAACATTATCAATGAAACCGCACACGTTTCGATTACAATGAAGATTACTCAGTACGCTAGTGATGGATATCGTCCCGGATAAGTAGTATAACTTCTTTTCGGACGGTGCTGCGAATTCGGTTTTAAAAAACAAAGAAGAGTAAAGAAAAAGACAACTACACATTGTTGACACATAACTCTTCTCGTACCTTTTTGTTATTTTTAGTGTTAGTATTGCCCAAGATCATTCCTTTTCATTTTGCTTTCTCACTTTTTTGCTTTTTTTCCATATTATATAGACATATTTTTATTATATGTATGTATTGTATATTTAAAAATATGTAGTATTTTATTATAATAATATAGTATCTGTTTACGTGTATGTAAATCATTATTTATATATCTTCTGTTTTTATTCACTGTTCTGATTTTTTATGAACGTAGAACGACGTCCTTTTACATTGCGTTATTCCTCTCCATCCTAAGGTTGTCTGGAAGAGATCGCTTTTAGCGATAAGACCGCCTATTGTTACACTTACATATATATTTTTTTTAATGTCATTCCTATTTTGTGTTCTTGTTATTTTAAAGTGTTCAATAAAGAATATATCTATCTATCTCTCTTATAAGTTTCACGTCTACATACTAAACAATTCTAAAACTGCAACATCTAATATCTCAGGGTGACGAACGCAGTGCTTTGCTGCGCAGGGGTTCGAATTATGTATGTTCAAAACTCTAGGTGGCACTGCTGTAATGACGTGACGCTTATCATCAGCGATTTTAATGACATAAAAAAAAATACGAGGGCATCGGAAATCACCAAAAAAATACTTAGAGTGTTAAGTCTTTGCATTTTAATTATTATAGATAATAATAATACTATCTCCAACATACAACCGATTTGGATGATTCTTTTTTATTATGTGATAATTCTTTTTAATTTGAAATGCCCGTTGGCTCAGTTGAGTTAGCGTTCGCCTTCTAAGCCGGGGTATCGGGTTCGATTCCTGGCGGGAACACAAGTTTTCCCAAGGAAAAATAGTGTTTCTGGTTCTGGCTGTGATTGTGTGTGTGATGTGAATGTTTCCGGCATCCACGACACAAGTCATCGAACTTAGTATGAGGCCGTGAGTGTGAAACCGTTTATGTTTTATTTATTAAAAACAACTGGAAAATTTTACTATACAAGTCCAATATAATAAGGGATTGATTTTAATTATACTTGAAAATACTTGTTTTTTTAATTGCATAACGATTTTCTACTTCGCCAATAGTTAAATTAAAAATTGTACCAGGAGACCATCACTACCACTTACCACAATACGCATGCGCTGACGTGTAAGTATAAACGCGTATTTAAATTCAACGCACACGCTTCCGGAGCGCACAGGCATGCTAATACTTTCGATGGGAATTTAAGTAGCGGGCGCTTTTATTCTATTTCGTGGTAAAGGACTTATTATGACGGATATTTAGGACGTAGTAACTATTGTGCATAATTAATAATGCGGGTTGGGATTATAGTTATAGAAGAAAACGGAAAACAAATATAAAGACAAATTATGTACTTTTAATACGCTACCATCCTCAACATTTATCATTACTTTCCATCAGGTGAAATAGTGGTTAATCGCGAGCCTATCAGTTATAGAAGTGCGAGAATACAAGTTTTCTACCCAAGGAAAATTTGTGTTCTGGTTGTGACAATCACAACTAGAACCAGAAACACAAATTTTCCTTGTGTGATGTGAATGTTTCCGGCACCCACGACACAAATCATCGAATTAGTGTGGGGCTGTGAGTGTGAAAGCATTTATGTTTATTGTTTTTTAAACTTTAACACTATTGACTAAGATGAATCATAAATTTCACGCATAGTTTGAACTATTACATTAAAATTAATACGAGAATTAGTGTGACTTACGCATTGCTGATGATTAGATGGATGCGACAGCGAGCGCTCCGCACTCATCCTGAAGATGACTTCTGATTGAATCCGAAACAATTGTCGATATAAACATCGACAACGCGTAAATCACGGTATTATTAAATGAAAACGGTAACAAGCGTTTTAATTAATTAAGATGAATAAATTAGGAAATCATTTGTATCTAGGATACATATACTGATATTATAAATCCGATAGTTCGTGTGTAAGCGTTTAAGTACGTTTGTTTCCTCTTCAAGCTGTAACGCTGTGAACGGATTTGGATGAAATTTGGAAGCTTATACGTAGGATTGCCATATAGGCTACTTATTGTTTTGATAAACGCGTGCGGAGCCGCGAGGCACGACTAGTTTTAAATAAAGTGTAATAAATTATTGCATAAAATCGTTCATTACTTTCCTTTCATTGATCCACAAACAAATACATCGTTTTACAACTGTTGTAAAACAGACACTAATCCCGAACAATACCTAATTAGGTATGAATAAACCCTTTTTCCCAAGCAACAAGTGCAATAAAAAGTCAATAAAAGTTCCCAGACTCATAATGAGTTGCATCGGTTATCCGACTAATGCATTATTCTTTTCACATCCCTCAAGCGGGACAGAGATTACAAAATTTGGTCGAGAGTGAAAGGGACAGAGCGATTCATTAGCATAGTTTAATTTGGTCCCGAAAGCGTTCGGTGTTTACGATTGATTCGCTTTAAATTGAATGTATTCTATTGAATGTTAATAGGGATTTAAGCAGGTAGATGGGATGGTGAGAAGTTTGTTTCACAGAAAGACGAAGGTAAACTGGCATCTTATGTCTTGGAATGGAGGAATAAAGTAATACAAACTTATAACCTGGGGGCTCGCCACCAAGTCTTATAGTCCGTCTGCAATATTATAATGACATATCTGTAGTGTCAAATGTCAAAGTATGACATATGGAATTTTGCCGCGAAAATGAAAAATGGCGTTTTTGATTTGTATTATTTTCCAAAACTTCTTGTGTTAGTGTGTAATAATGGTGGATGATTAACCAATAATGGTAAGTAAACGTGCATGATGTGAAACGTGTATATAGACATATAGAAAAATGTGTTTCGCTTTCGCTCCAAATTTCTAGTAAACCTTCTTCTACCATTGTACCTACTAGGACATGACTTGCCTATGACTGGATCGTGACTCTTTTAATTGACTTTGACTAGTGACCAGGACTAGTTTCGAAAACTTTAACTAAAAACTTGAAATATTTTTTTGGTAGACATTGGCTAAATGCACATCCTACTAATATATAAATCCGAAAGTTTGTAAGTGTGTAAGTATGTTTGTTCCCTCTTCACGCTTTAACGGCTGAACGGATTTAGATGAAATTTGGAATGTACATAGATTATACCTAGGATTAACACATAGGCTACTTTAGAACTTGATAATAGCGGGCGAAGCCGCGGGGCACGGCTAGTATATACATAGATTGCGAAACCAAACATTAAAGAAAAAAGTTTGACATACATACGACAGCTATAAGAAAGGTGGTGCACTATATTAAGTGCTTTAAATTAAAAGACTATACCTTAGACTATACTAGATACCTTAGTCCCTACCTTTATCAATTGTCATTTTATTAAAATGAAGTAGACATATGCTACCAACCCATGAACATATTATTTAATCTGTTGTAAAATAGATACCTGTAGGCATTATAATTTACTAGTCGTGCCTCGCGGTTTCGCCCGTTATTATCAAGTTAAAAAGTAGCCTATGTGTTAATCCTAGGTATAATCTATGTACATTCCAAATTTCATCCAAATCCGTTCAGCCGTCAAAGCGTGAAGAGGGACAAACATAATAACACACACACTTATACACAAACTTTCGGATTTATAATATTAGTAGGATGCCGACTTAGTTGTGTCTGGCTGATCCAAAAGGTCACTATTTGTGAGACCTATCTACCTTGTTACTTGGACAGACTTGGTATTATGGTAACGATGGTAAGTGGTTATGTGTTTGAGAATGGTAAACACGCTAGAATTCTACACCGATTCGGAGTAGTATAGTTACTTAATTGGTCAAGTAAAGTAGGTATAATATTATAAAGATGGTAAGCTCTTGTCGTTTCAAAAAATGCTACCAAAATGCATGTCGAAAGTTTAGTGATTTTCTTACGAATGATGAACTAAAGAGTTACCCTGCTAAATTACGTAAAGAAAGTTCAGAAATAGGTGCAATGTTTCCTTTGCACTGTATAAAAAATTTAACAAAACAAACAAACGCATTCACACTCACAGCCCCACACTAAGTTCGAAGACTTGTATCGTGGGTGCCGGAAACATTCACATTCATTACTAGGTATATGTTTCAAAAATTCGTTATTGCCTTATTTGCAAATCCCAAAAGCGCATGTTCAAGACTCACTCGGGACAAAAGGTAAATTTCAGGTCGTGAATTTTCGCCCAAAATATATTGATGCAATAAATTTAGCATAATTAATTCAATTATGCTACTGGAAATCAAAAACACTACGCTCAGATAGCGAATTTAAGTATGTACCTAAGTACTTATACATATAGGTAGGTATGAGCTGCCTACCTTCTCTTGGTTGATATAGCAGGTAGGTGCTCTATAATAATGCAGGCTATAGGGTCTATAGAGGTACATTAAAATTATTAACAATACAATTATTATACGCAATACAATTATTTGAATTTTTTTTTTTGTTTTTTTTAATTGTTTAAATAATATCTACAAATGGGAGTATAACGACAAATTAATGGAAGGTACCTTAGTACCCAAGTATTCAATAATGCAAATAACTAGGGTACCTACAGGCAGCCTAAACACATGGAGAGCTTGCGTATTCCAGGTCTAGTGTGTTTACCAGCTTCGATCACATCGTCACTTACCATCAGGTGAGATAGTGGTCAAACACTAGCCTGTCAAAAATATAAAAAAATAAAAAATGGCTGTCAGCTTAATTAGGTAACGATTGTAAGTTTTAAAGCTACATTATTGTAACCGAAGGAGTGGAACTCAATGCCTGCGTCTTTATTCCCTACAATCTGGGTGTCTTCAAGTCTAGAGTGAATAGGTACATTCTAAGCAAGCATGTTACATCTTCGGCCGCATCATCACTTTCCATCGTGAGATAACGGTCAAATACATGCCTATAAAAAAATAAAAATAAACCAATTAATACGCACTTACAATATGACTCTACATAAATACATCGTTTGCTAAATGACAATGCTAATAATTCATTTCACCGAATCACCTTCACTAAAGTCTGCAATTTCTAAAATTAAGAGAAAATTTGCGTAAAGTAATTTTATCGTACTCATACGCTCTCACCCAATCAATCAATGTACATTGTACATGCCTCGTGCATAGTATTATTCTTTATCGCCAAACATCGCGTGAGTGTCAAACGCCAAACAAACGGTTCGCGGCAAAAATCGC
This sequence comes from Lomographa bimaculata, assembly GCA_948107665.1. Taxonomy (NCBI): domain Eukaryota; kingdom Metazoa; phylum Arthropoda; class Insecta; order Lepidoptera; family Geometridae; genus Lomographa; species Lomographa bimaculata. Next base: position 18,569,717 of record OX403595.1, read on the forward strand.
CATTAAACTTTACAAGAAAAAACATAAACGCAAAAAAGTAATTCACAACACTAAAAAGATTAGGGGCGGGGAAGATGAAGGACCTCCTCGAAAGGCGCGCCGCTTGCTGATTCGCTGAGACGCAGAGTAGGCGGGGCGATGTGGGCGACGCGTGTGAAATTAGGGTTGTACGCGTGTCGAGTCTGGTATTATCGATAAATGAGTTTTAACATGTTTTTTTGTTATTTTTTATTTTTGATGGTGGATAATTTATGGTGTGGAAGTGACAGTTCCGTTCGCCGACTCCGAGCCGATTTAGTGGCTGGATGCGGGTGAACGATGGATCCGGTAGTTGTTTTTGTATTTTATTTTTTTAACATCTTGTGTGGGGTAATTTAGGATTAGCGCATTAATTATGACGTGAGAATAAACGGAAATAAATCACCGAGATTGGCATGACGCTTGGCTTCTTCTATATGAACAAATTGAATGTTTCGTAATAAAATGACATTTCATACAATTTCACAGGACTCAAGTTTTTTTTATATTGAAGAAGCTTAGATAGTTAAATACTTTAAATTGATTAAATTAATATCTACTTAGATAATCATAATTTTTACAAAATAAATTGTCACCTATTAAATAACCATCACACAAAACACCAGAAATATCAACACCAATAATTTATGAATATTTTTATACTTGATAGATTTGACCACAATATCACCTAACGGAAAACGAAGATGCGGCCAAAGATGTCGCATACTTGCCTAGAAGATACCTATTCTCTCTAGTCTTTAAGACACCCAGATTATACCGTTTAGGAAACAAAGAGCGCGAAGAAGTGGAACGTATTACCAGCGTTCCACTTGTCCTGTATTGACTCGTACGTGTACCTCGAAGAATGTATGAAGTAATGATAAATATAACGATAATTATCTTTCACTGGTTAGTTAGATAATCACATTGTTATATTATAATCAAATGTAACATTATTCTGATAGTTAAGTGGTATGCGTCATTTTATATCTATACAAGATACTCCGCCTTTGTTTGCTTCAGAAGTTGATTAGTTTCTTACTGTTATTATCGCAATATAACTGTAGATAATAAAAATTGCATGTTTTTTGACATTTTTCAAAAAGATATGTACTGTAGGTATCTGAGTTTAAACACAAAGATATACTGCGAAACTCGTTTTATATCATATTTTTTAAAGCTTCGAGTCCAAAGGGTACGAACGGGATCTTATTACAAGGCAACTAAAGTCAACTGTCAGTTAAAACTAACCTATCTTTAGAACTGTAATAGACCCGGTTTATGTAAAGAGTTGGTTGTCAACTCGACCTAAGGATATAATATGTGACAATGTTATTAAGCCAAAAAATAAACGCATTAATTAGTTCGATGATAAAAAAATGCGAAACGTCCTTGTCTTGTCCCTAAAAATTAACAGCCGCGAATTCATATACAAAATGTCAAACGAGAATATATTATAAGTAATTAGGATTGTTGTCAATTCTTCGTACTTTTCGAATTTTATTGTTCTTCGCTGGTTTTCTACAATCGCTGTGTACAAACTTTATTTTTCGTAACAGTAACAGTCTTATTGCAGTGCGCGCTGATATGAAGGTATTTTTTTTTATATTTATACAAAAAAGAAACGTAACTAGCAGACTTTTGGGTTCTTCTCTTTCGTATTGTACCATTATACATTGAGAATTGTATTAATTTCACGCATTTTCCGACACCTAATGATAAAGCTATAATAAGAACAATAAATTAATTGATAAGTAGTAAATCCATCAATGTTTCATGACTCTTATGTTTAATAGCCTTACACTAAGTTCGATGACTTGTGTTGTGGGTGCCGGAAGAATATGTACAATAATTGTTACTTATCTAGGATAAAATCACAATTATTATATTTAGTGGCTAGTTTTGAGTAAACCTCCATATATTAGGTATATACGAAAGTTATTTTAGGTTGTGTTATAGTGCCCATAAAGCGATTTTTAATTGTCTATTTTAAATTGGACATCGACATGACAAGGACGTAGAGTACTCCTACGTATAGATACTCCTAGGCTAATAGGTAAGTACCTATTAGCCTAGGAGTATCTATACTTTATATTCTAGATAGATTTCATACATTTTAGACAGTCTCTATATTATACCTACAACTAATTACTAAACGGTACAATCTAGGATTCTTCAAGTATCGTAATTGTCAACTATTTAACTACGAATAGATTATTGAAAAATATACATATCAGCATTACCACCAGTATGCTGGTTTTTTTTTTCATTGGCATGTCCCACTTCTTTTCAATTGTCATCGATAAAACTGGAATTCTGGACCTCACTATTTTAGCGAAGAATACGTTGAGCCATCCCTATTTGATTTGCGTCATAAATAATCATTTTTTTTTTATTAATAAAGTATTTTTTTAAGTAATATTTTATTCCGTTAGGATTTCTTTTTTATACTAGATATACAAGCTTAGTGAAGCAAAGATCTATAACATCCGGTGAGATGTGATCTCACCGGATGTTACAGATCTTTGGCCAAGGATAGGTGTAAATTGTAAAGCAGCACTGTTTGCACATGTAAAACAGCACTGAGTACATTTATTACACGCATTACCATTCATTACTTACCATGAATTAACCCTTATTGCTCTACAAAACGTATTATTAAAACATAAAACATACATTCGCTGGTTCTCGAAACACAGTGTAAACTACATCGGGAACCAGAGGCTTCAGAATCTATATTGTATCCTCTAAATTTATGTCAATAAATATTTGATTGATTGATTCACACTCAAAACCTTGCACTAACTTCGAAGACTAGTTTCGTAGGCGCCGGAAACATTGTTTCTTGTGAATAAAACTTGAGTTCCCTCTTGGAACCAACCGACAAGAAGAACCCGAGACTGCTTTGAAGGCAGACGTGCAACCAACTAAACCAGCGGGCAGTTCATTTATCTTCTGCTTTCAGTTATTGAAATAATTATGTATAATTTGTTATATTTTATATTTCTGATCTTATATGTAGAATCAAATTACAATCAAGACTTTTTTGAACTATTCTTTTAATTGTTGTTAAATTTATAACAAAAACAATTGTTCTGCGTGCAATCTGCATGCAATCTTCTCATATCTAATATCTTTAAACGAGCAATTCTTGTATATATATATATATATATATGTGTAATAATGATCTCGGAAACGGCTCCAACGATTTTCATGAAAGTTACAGATTAGGGGTTTTTCGGCCCAAGGAATCGATTTATCAACGTTCCTGGTCCGAGAAATGCTCGGTTCCCAAACTGCATTTGAAAAACCGGGTTTAAGAAACTATCAGCGCCATCTATTACGCCATGACCGATGTAAAAAACTGTTTCTACTCGACACTAGATGGAGCTTTCTGAGGCTACAAATTTAAACACATTCTACCAAAAACAAAAAACCGAGCAAAGCTCGGTCATCCGGATATTAATTGTAATGTCACTAACTCTATGCTTGTTACGGTGTCCACCGTGTTGGTGATCCATAAATAAATTATTGACAAAACAAGTGCGAAATCCAATACAATAAGTTGTCTAAATTAAATTCATTTCTTTATAACTCCGCTATTCCGATAAAACTAAACCGAATTGAATGCCACCGCGTGAAATAAGCGGAGTTCGTATTGAGTTACACGTGACGGAGAAAATAAATAAAAAGACTAATAACCGGTCAAATGCGAGTCTCACTCGCGCACTAAGTGTTCCGTACCATCATCTATAAAAATGGCAAAAAAATCACGTCTGTAGAACGGGAGCCCCCTTAAACATTTGTTTTATATTAATTCAATTATTTATTTTTAAAGTGAATATATAAAAATTCTGTTAATATGTCAAGCGTCTACCTGTTGCCGTTATCAATATCGAGCAAAAACAAGCAAAATAATCACGTTTGTTGTACGGGAGCCACCTTAAATATTTATTTTATTCTGTTTTTTAGTATTTGTTGTTATAGTGGCAGCAAAAATACATCATCTGTGAAAATTTCAACTGTCTACTATCACGGGTTCATGAGATACAGCTTGGTGACAGATAGACAGACGGACAGCGGAGTTTTAGTAATATGGTCCCGTTTTACCCTTTGGGCACGGAACCCTAAACAGGCAGGTGTAGGGTAATTTTATGTGACTTTGAATTAAAACGTTATCTGATTGTGAGTTGTAGAATATAATTTCTAAAGGTTATATTATCTGTGAATAATATCGATGTCTTGTTACCTTTTTTTTTTTTGGTTCCGCAATCTTGTGCATTTAGTCAGTGTCAACTGTCAAATAGTAAACGCAAGCATAGCTTAAAAAACCGACTTCACCGCTTTATCTTCGGAACTTTGATCAGATTAGATGTATTAATCATGCATTATTGAAGATATCTCAAGAACTACTGATCAGATCTTGATCAAATTTAAATGAGACCAGATGGAAAGCAACATCTTTCAAACATAATTTCAAAATTAGTTCACAGAAATCGGTGAAATCGGTTTTTTTAAGCTTTGCTGGCGTTTAATTATCTACACAAGCATTACCTTTTTTACACAAGCATTTACTGGTCACCTACTAGACATGGAATTACAGTTTAATCACTATCATCGATTTGCTGTTACGCAAAATAAACAAACGTAAACGTTTTCACACTCACAGCCCCACACTAAGTTCGATAACTTGTGTCGTGGGTGCCGGAAACATTTACACCACACACACAATCACAACCAGAACCATTTCTGGGGAGAATATTTTTGTTCCCGCCGGGAATCGAACCTGATAGAAGCTTAGAAGGCGAACGCTTACTAACGCTACCAACGAAGCTAACGGACAGTTCTTAATGTAAATAAAAATGAAACATTAGTTGCCTATCTCATAATCATTTTACACTAACGCCTTTCTGATTCTCATTCTTGTAGTAAGTAGTAATATGCCTCAAAATTAAAACAAACAAAAACAGGAATAAAAGGCGCGAAGTAGCTACGCGTAAACGCGTCGATGTCGTAAAATCCAGCTAATTTACATTCCACGGTATTTCAATGGCCTATTCATTGTTTCCTGAAGCTGCGTAACATGGTCGCATTGTACCGCTACCGAGACCGGTCGAGCGAGCGTTCGAGAATACAGTTGCAATGCCGCTACCAAAGCACCATGAATTCGGAGGCGTTGTCGAAGGCCGAAGAATTCGGTCGGCGCGTCAAGCCCCAACTCAAGCATACCGCGGAGTCGGACTCGCTTCTATCTCTCTCTGTCTCTCACAGAAGAGTGAGAAGAAGATGTTCGTGTTCAATTTGTTGAAGAATTCGAGCGCGGTCTCGCAATGCAGTTGGCGCGTAGCTACCAGGCTCGCAGCATTTAGTAGGAGGTGTCTTACCGGGGTAGGGCCAGAGCGGCGCGGGCGGCGGGGCAGGGGGCGCGGCGGGCCAGGCGAGCGGCGGGCGGTCGTCGCACAGCACGTTGGCCACGCCCACCGTCATGGCCGCCTGCGTCGGGTCCGCGCCTGCCGCAACAATGACTGATCAACACAATATTTTATCGTACGGAGCATGATTTCAAATATAAATAAATGGACACTATGATGGACAATATGATGATTATACTAAGTTAGATTTTATGTTATGCGTTACTTTTTGGTTGTACTGGTATTGTTGTCGTTGCTGGATTTTCAGCTCACCTTCAATATTTATCTCACCTAATAATAATCACGAAGCCGAAGTAACTATTTTTCAAAATGACAGCGCATACAAAGTAAATATTAGAAGATAAACAAAGTTTAAAGAAGATATAAAACATAATAAAGAACCAAACTATATAAATCCCGTTAAACATAAGTACCTATAAAACAATACATACATGCATGAGGCTACATATTTTACGTAGCATAGTAAGTACTAAAAACCTAGATAAGTTACTACTTATTCACATTAACACCAAAGTAAGGTTATTATTATAACATAATAAAAAAAGACCGGATGTAGTCGTAAATATGTTTTAAAGTGATTCAGAGTAAACATTACGAGGTAAAATCAAGCTATTTGAAAGAAAGTGGTGTTAGATTTCAGTATTTCCAACAGTGTGCACGTTTTTTTTTTTTTTTTTTTTATGATAGATAGGCAATCATTTGGCCAAGATGTGACATGCTTGCCTAGAAGATACCTATTCACGTTAACAGACCTTCGATTGTTTGGTTTCAAAGACAAACAATCGGAGACCTCTTGACTTGCCATTGGTATGAAAACAGCATACACATTCATAACTATTAGCATTGAATACTTATTTCGTCGTTTTTAAAGAAAAATATTTGTATCGTTTAAAGATTCTTGGTGTGCATGCAATTACTGTTTAGAATATCTACAAAAAATTTTTTATCTGGCCGCTTTCGGTTCATTTTGGCATAAGTTAAAGACAAAGTCAAATAAGACTGACGATTTATTAACACTACAATACGCTAAAGATTTTAGATTAGGTACTATTTTTTTATTTTTACGAGTGCAATTTCATCGTTGTACCTACCTTCGAATTGCTGGAGGTGTTAGCCAAATGGTATATTTTGTAAGGTTAAGAAAAAAACAGCTACTCGACACAACAGTTTACTGTATATATAAAAAACTTGAGAGGTGTCAAGGGACACTCGGATGGAACGAAGTTCAATTTCCGTATAGCCCCCTTTCGCAACGCGCGATAAGGAACTTTCGTTCCAAAATTAAAAGAAACATGCAAAAACCAACATCACGCGGTGTTCCCAGGCGGTCACCCATCCAAGTACTGACCGCGCCCGACGTTGCTTAACTTCGGTGATCGGCCGAGAACGTGGTATGGCTTACAACTATAGCAAAAAGTGTCGTTACAACTTTTGGTCTTAATTTTTTCCTACTAGCCCCCTTTCGCAATGAGCGATAAGGAACTTTCGTTCCAAAAAAAAATTATAATTATAAAGTTTTTTAACGTGCAAATTGCACACAAAATCTTCTCGAGTCGACCAGTCTAATGTATAAATATGTAATAATGTATAAATAAAAAATATGATTTACAAAGTCTTTAGAATATAGACCGCGTATTTCGTTTGGGAAACTGTCGAAATTTTTAACAGAAAGATTTATCAATTTACGCGTATTAAATTTATCACCAAATTTTTTTGAGAGCCTGCGTATTCCAGGTCTCGTGTGTTTACCAGCTTCGATCACATCGTCACTTACCATCAGGTGAGATAGTGGTCAAACACTAGCCTGTCACAAATAAAGAAAAAATAAAAAAATCATAATTTAAACAAAAGGTCGCTTAGAACAATGTGCCGCAGCAAATACCTCGCCTAAGTATGTAAGTCAATCATTAAGTAGATAATGTAAGCCTCTAACATTACATTGACTGTAACTAATCAACAATTCAACGGTTAAAATTAAATTAACTGTCAGATATAACTACATTCCACGTTGTTTATAACGAAGACCAGATGATCGTAACCGGTTCTGAACCGGTTCGCGGCAGTTTACTCGTTTATTTGACTCATTTTTAAGTCACGGAAGGGAATAGGAATTATTTTTACTGGATGCCAAACAATATGATGAATGATTTTGGCACCTATTATAATTGGTACACTTGTTAAGTTAATAGTTCAGTACAACGCAATGAAATGTTTGAATAACTAGAATAATTGCAGTAACTGTGTATTAGTAGATGGTACAACATTAGTATTTAAGTTAGTATCAATAGCGTACACATTTCGGATGATAGTTATCGATTAGTTATTGCCTGAGTCTTTGTTCCCTGAACGGTACAATCTGGGTGTCTTCAAGTCTAGAATGAAATAGTTATCTTCTAGGCAAAGATGTTCCATCATCGGCTGCATTGTCAATTTCCATCAGGTGAGATAGCGGTCAAATGCTTTCCTATCAAGCATAAAAAAATTACAAGTTTAAGACAACGACAATTTGTGTTAGGGTTTTTGCTAAAGCTTTGATGTCAGTTTGATGAAATGAGATGTAGAACCAGAAAATAAAGTCTTATAGTTCATAGAAGGATGTTTTTGCACGTGGTTTGTAGAGATAATCTACACATTATGCATGCATGTTTGAAAACAGACTTGAAGATTTTCTTTCTGACAAACGATAGAATATTGGAACCTATAGGCATTACTTCGTGAGACAACTTTATCTTAATTTACCTATTCCTCTATATGAGTTTAATTCTTAACACAAATCTCCTCACATACAGAAAGTCTCAAGTAAATTTAGCTAAGCACATTATGCAGTAAAATGATTATTGATAGGACAACCAACAGGGATGCTTCCCGTGGTAATTCTTTCTGCTGGGTCTTCGGGTTCGCCTAGAAGCAGATACCGTGACTAATTTTGCAATTTATTCAAGTTCGTCGATTCGGCTCAATGTTCATCACTTATATAGCTAAAAGATAAAATCTATAAGTACTCTGTTCATATTACAATAGAGATAAAACTCCTTTGCTAAAAAAGGTATGATGCTTGTAGAATTTAGCCAAATATTTATCTATATAAATGTCTACTTTAAATCACCTACGATTTTCGAAGTACGACAGGCTACACACCCAAAGAAGAAAATACCATATTTTTTTATTTATAAGGCACATTATCATAGTAGTAGTTTACTTTAGTCCAAGACACCGTCTATGGTACTAGAAGGGAAACTTAAAATAGCTAGCTTTTAAACCTAAAATAGCTAGTCAAGAGTGAATTTCATTTTCATTCAACAGAATATTCTAACACTACCGTGCATCTACATTCTTAAAGCAGCAATATTTGTAAAAAAGTATCATAATTTTTTTATACCTGATCCAAACCCACGAAGAAAATACAAATTGTTGTTGCCAGAACCCAAAATTGAGTTATATAGAAAAGGACCAGAATACATGCTTATTAGAATTTATAATAATATTCCACAAAATATAAAAACCGAATCTAATGATAAATCTTTCCAATCAAAACTGCGTAAATTACTGATAAACAAATGCTAATACAACATTAATGAATATTTTGAAGATAAAACGTTACAATCTCATAGCTAAATAAAACCTAAAATAAATAACTTGTATATACTATGTGAAATTAGAAGATAGTAACTCTAAATGATCTCAACTCCAATATTATATTAGATAGATAGATATATAGATAACATACTTGCTTATACCCTACATTACAGGGTGAATGTCTTTAGTTTCTAAGTTTAGTCTTATGACCTAATGTACATGTAATGCATATGAATAAATAAATAAAAATAAATAAATAAGTACCTTCTAGGCAAGCATGCTACACCTTTGCATCTTCGCTTTCCGTCAGTTGAGATAGTGGTCAGGGTTATCGAGCATTAAAAAAAAGCTGTAAATCGAAATCCAATCTCAAATAGAGCTCCGAAAAGATACATACGCCACTGCAGATTATGCAAAAAGCAGTTTATGAGGATCTTTAGTTTATTACTATAATAATTGCTAAGGAATAAATTGCTTAGAAACAAATTGTGAAATATACCAATTCAAAATAATGGACTATACTTTTTGATTAGGTGCGTCGCTTCAACATAATAACTTAGTTCTCTTCATTGGGTTTTAAAATTTGGAACATCGGTTCTACATTTTATTTTATAATAAAAATTAATGTAATTTTATTTTTTTCACTGTTATAAGCTTGACTATTCGTTTTAATGAAAGTTGTTGCAGCTTGTACGTTTAGTATATTAGTAATTCTGTTATAATTTAATGTGCTATGTAAAAAGTTATTATTTTAAATATTGCCATTTCCCATTACATTAGGGTGGTCTAAATTCAGCAAATACGTCAAAGTCGGTATACTTGGGCATATTTTTTTTAATGATCACTAACACCATAACTATTAGGTACTACATATAACAAAATGGTAAGCCGCAACCTTGTTATTGGATATACAATGAATATTGTTGTGCAATCATTGAAATTAAATTATATGCATTAAAGATTATTAAAATATCTCGTCTGTTAAGACGTATGTAAACGAGTCTAATTAAAGCTACATAATTAAATTGCCAACAAGGACGATGCAAAAAGCGCCGTATTTACAAGAATTTGCATTTTTGAGAATAATCCAATTAAGTAATCATTGAATCCTCACAAATGCCCTCGAGTTTAATAAAATACTAATATAATATACCAGGACTGTTCACTAGCACACATTATTCTAATTAGTCACATAACGGACAAAAGCCTCCAATTAACCTAAAAGGGAAGGATATAAAAAATTAAAGTTACCAAAATAATTAACAATTTAACTGTACTACACCCATGACGCAATACATTTCCTGCAGTAGGTATTATTCACACACTAAATCAAATTCATTAAAACGTCACAAGCAACGGACATGATCGAAAAAATCAACCTTGTGTGTGCAAAAAAACAGACGAAACAAATTCTCACAATGAGATGTAATATCAGAGCGACAGCGGCGTGAGGAGGCAACACGAACATTATGAAAGGAAGCACGTGCTGGTATATCTATCCCGTTCTTGTATAGAGCGCTGTCACTTTCGCAACGACCGCTTGTTGCGGCGTAGAGTAGGATATACACAGATACATTATTATTTTATCCGTTTTAGTAAGTTGAAAGTGTAGATTGAGCCTATTAAGTACCATAGTTTAATATATCCATCAGGCTGTTATATTTGTGCTTATAGTGGGATTTGTAAGATAAGTTTATAATTTTTGTTTTTATATATATAAAACATTTACTTTGTATTTTTACTATGAAGTCTTCTTTGTACTTTTATTTAAACATACATAAATTATCCAGCCTAAATTCATGTTTTCCTGTTTTTTTTGTCATGAATTATTACACATATATAAACATCTATCTATTCTACATGATTAACTTATATTATACATTTACGGCGTTTGCTTCTGTGCGCGCTCTACTCTACACTCACTATCGGTAGTATCAGTTGACCTTCACCGCACCGTCTCTCTCACGCGCTAGCATTCCACACGTAAGCGCGTCTCACTCACACAACAGCTAATAAAGCAGTGGCGCTTCGCGCATCTCTTTACTACTGCTGGTCGCCTAGTATCACGCGCGCTGAAGAAAAGGGTTTATCCGACGCTTGTGACCCGGATGCATCTAGGATTTTCCGACGGCTACTCTTTTTCAATTTTCCGTGAAAAGTTGTGTTTTATGGCGAAAATTGAAGCTTCCAACGTCCTATTTTGCCGTGAAACTTGTTCAAATGTCAATTATCGATATTTAATGTATTTTAAAGGATTTGAGTGATGTACAACTAATAATAGTCTAGGTTTCTCGTATTATAGTTTTCCTGTATTAATTTACGCTAGGAAAAATCTAGGTCAGCCGCTTATGAGACGTCACCCTGTTCTATTCTAGCCGAGGCTAGCGCAAGCGCAGCGCAACGCAGCGTGGCGTTCGTAGTGAAGCGTATCGTAAATAGATCGACACGTTTCGTCTGACGCCTTGATAGGTCACGCATCGCATCCCGCGATAACGATGTTTCGCTGAATTTACTCCTATTCTTTTTGGTAACACAAATAATATTATTATGGACTAGTCTAGGAAAAAGGACCTACCAGCCAAAGAATTAAATTTCACAATTCAAGGTAAAAATGGAAATGAGTAAGGGTTTGTTACACAAACTTTATAAGAGTTAATAATTATAGCCAAGATCTGTTGTTATTTTTGTATATTATTGTGTAAAAATAATATAACTAAACAAATGAATTGCTCAAGAGGACCATCAATGGAATCAAGTTACTTGAGGCACAGTCTAATAAAATTTCTAATCTTGTTCAAAATTCAATTTTACTACACAGAAAATAAAGCCTAAAAAGATTTCTCGTTTCATGTAAAATAAAGCCAATTTAGTGTCACTGGACGTTGTTAGATCGAGAAATATACTAGGACAGCAGAGACAAAAGGAGCTTTTAAATAGTGACGCGCGGTACGCGACTGGCGGCATACTATATAATATGTAATTTTATTCTGCATTGGACGGGTTTCGTACTAGTTATTTTGTGGTTGCTGGTAGTGGTAAGTATGTAGTTTGAAACCATGAACGCAGTATAATATTATACGTAATTACTACTACGTATTAACATAAGTATTATGTACAAGGATAGAATTCATAACATTATTATTTTTGCTAGTTTAATTTTTGGAACGAAAGTGCCTTATCGCGCGTTGCGAAAGGGGGCTAGACGGAAAAAATTAAGACCAAAAGTTGTAACGACACTTTTTGCTATAGTTGTAAGCCATACCACGTTCTCGTCCGATCACCGAAGTTAAGCAACGTCGGGCGCGGTCAGTACTTGGATGGGTGACCGCCTGGAAACACCGCGTGATATTGGTTTTTGCATATTTATTTAAATTTTGGAACGAAAGTTCCTTATCGCGCGTTGCGAAAGGGGGCTAGACGGAAATTGACTTCGTTCCATCCGGGTGTCCCTTGACACCTATCAAGTTTTTATAATTCAAACTTTGGGCAAGCTTGACGGTTACCATCAGGCGTACTTGCTCGTCTCGTCACTCCATTACATAAAATGCTATTATTATAAACGAACTAATTGTTTACTAAGGGAAAATCGATAGAAATGTCGTTTTTGCATGTTATTATAACAATCGACTTACTCCTAGGTACTTTCAAAGTAAATGAATTGCCTCCTCCCTCTCAATTACAACTATACGACCTGCTAGCGGCTTTCCATATTTGAAATTACTATTATAATGCAAATAAATGTCAACATGCACCCCGTAATAGCAAAGTCAACATTTTTTGTACAAATAACGTTAAGAATCCCCCCCACCCCATATTTTCACCCTATTTGTCATATAAACAAACAAAATTGTAACTTACGCTGTTATGCTATATGGTTGAAATTTGTTTGTCGTGACCGTACATTTATTTTAGGCAGGCATGCATTTACTGAATTGAAAACTTTATGGTTGTGCGAATTTTGTGCTAAAATGTATAGACGGTATTCCGTCGAGTCCAACCATAGCTTGATTACTCAAATGGAGCACGTGTTACGATTATCGACTAGTCTTCTAGACTACTACTACTATGGATTGTTTAAAAAAAATCCTTTCAACAGGCTTGACAAATTCTAATTAGTCATGTACACTATCAAAAAATATCACGAAGATAACATAGTGCGTCGAAATACCGCGTGACGTCACACCTTAGCTCAGTAGCCCTAGCACGAATATTTCTTTGTCTCGTAACGTTAACGTATCGAGCTTACCGTACGAAAACGGAGCATTACGATAGTCGGTAGCACAAAGCACTTGTCATCTACTATCGAGAATTCGAAAGTATTACGTAAGTGACGTCATTCTGCGTAAAAAGGGGTGGGCTCAATTGAACTAAAACCACGAAAAAAGACCGAAATGTTACGAAAAAAAATAATATTGTTTATGCATAATGCAAAAAATTTGAATTTGACACCTATATATTGTCAATCTGAATTGTCATTTTAATGTTTTTTGACTGCAATCGTCGCTAAGGACGGTCTCTAAGGAAGTTGAATGCCTCTTTGGTCAGCCGGAAATAGTTTTGAAAGTTGTTTTTTGAAAGATTCAACGCATTATATTCATTATTGTTTGCCCGGCTTCCAATTTCTCTCTTAAAACCAATTCTAACAACAATTTATTTAATAACTTAATGAAAACCAAGTAGGTAAAAAATTAAATATCCTTAAACCATAGGTATCATTATTAATCTTTTATATATTTGCTTATTGCTCGCATCTTTGATGAGCCTTCCTGCTAAATAATGCAAAGAGCTCCGTAGCATTTTATTTAATTGAAGAAAAACCATTCTAAATCGTTTCTAACACCTGACGAATGGTTTCTCACCGAAAAATTCTAAGTGAATAATGTTTCGTACGTTCTCGATAGCTTTACGATAGCCAGCCTTCGAGCTAATGTCAAAATAAGGTTCGTGCTCGCAATTTTCATACAAAATGTCTCAAGTAACGTTAACGTGACGATACGAAGGCGATAGGAGAGTTGTCAAAAGCGTTCGTGCTGCCGAATTTAGTTCAATTTACGCACTGTAGAGGCGCTGATAAAATTTCATATAAATTGTTGACGTTTACGATACGAACACTTTCTCGCAAGTTGTTCGTGCTAGGGCCACAGTACACTTTTAACTGAGGCGTGAGCCGGCGACGTGACGTCACGAGTCCCCACTCCCGAACTTTGACGCTCTGTATCATTGTAATTTTTTGTTTAGTTGACAAAAGAAAACAAATACGTGTCCAATATTTTTTTATAAACTAACTGATGGACCAATTTGAATTTTTTATTGTACCCAGACATCATTCCTATATTTTTTTTAGTCATTAATGATTCTATATGATAACTAATTTGTCAACTATGCAACCTTCTTGTCTTATCTAAAAAAAAAAAAACCTGCCTTGGGATATTTCTTATTTTTATTTCTTATTCTTATTTTATTTCATTACTTATAATATTGTACAAACCTAGCTCTAACTATAGACTTTTTAAAATTGGGAAGAGACTGGGTTCCACGACACAGGTCGTCCTAGCGTGGGACCCAGGGATCTACAGTTTTGTGTTTTAGTTTTTTGTGTAAATAAAGGTTTATTATTATTATCTATAAATCAGGGGTAAGGTTATTCCCTAATTAAATCCATAATGGCTAAATCTTTTTTTGTCTGGGATATTTGACCACCCGATGTTGAGTCGATGATAAAGCACGCTGGCACCAGCAAGCATACGAGTACATCAGTATGATATCGTCAAAAAGAAATGTAAATAGAGTACGAAACAGAATAACTGGTCGTTCGTCTCGAACTGAAATCTCGCGCCTATATTTTCCTTATTAGAGAAAACCTTTTGAGTTTAATTGTATATATTTTTTTCTCTTTTTTCTGCTTTTTTCCTCATTACACTTTTTATTATTGATTTAAACTTTCCCGTTACAGTCTTAATTTTGTTATAAAACCTAACCCCATTTGACATAATAGACTTATTTGTTATACTTTTGAATATAATATTATAATCTCATATTTTTCTAAGCATCCTTTAGGCTCGGCACTGCAAAGCGGACATAGACGGTTCGATAGAAACGTCACGGAATGTACCAGGAGCTTAAAGGCAGACAGGAGTTATCTCCGGCACGCGACCCTCTACTACTATTTGATATTCTGTACCATCGACCGACAGCGAGGGTTGCCGCGTGGGGATATTATCTCGTGTCGACTCTACAGCATATACGCTATGGCAACAAATATACACTCACCACGTCGGCGTGTGGTTGCGTGCTAATGGCTACTGTTCAATTTTAAACTATAAAATATACGAAGAATGGTAGATCATAACCAAATACGTCGTTTTCGGGTAGCACTGCAGATAATCGAGGCACGCGTGACGCTAACCAGCGAACAACTTGCTTGCCACCTCTCTTTATTATAATAAATTACCATATCAACCTTCGTAATTCAGCCATTAAAAAAAATCCTTAAACTGAATCGTCAAAAACTTTCATATAAGTAATTATCAAACCTGCATACAAAATTTCACGAAAAATCTGTTGAGAAATTAGACCTGTATAGAAGAACAGCTGGACAGACGAAAGCATTTTTGCCCAAGCTGAAAGGGAGTCGCTTCGCGCTCGCTCGGTCACTTATTTTCCACTAATTTCTAAATTGTGTCACATACCACCGGAAATGCTAGTGTTTCAAGACACACCTTTTAAGTTTGTTAAGTAGTAAACAAAATCTTAGCATTATTTGCTTACGCCAAAGACGCAGCTTCATCCATCAAAACAACTGCAATCATCAATAAGCTGAAGTGGACAGCCCTGGCGGCGGGAAGCGCGCCAAATGTTTGTGACGGGACTTCATGGTACGGGAGCCAGGACCTAGGGGCCCCGGGACCGAATTGCCGAGACGTGATTAGAAATATTACACTTTGCTCCCCTATCTACTATCTACGGGCTGTGCTTGACGAAGATCTCTATTGTATTAAAAAAAAAACTACTTTTTTAGTATTTTTTGTTGAAAGAAATTATTTTTGCTAGAACATTTCTAATCGTGAACTTAGACTCAAAGTAATTACATATAGCGTAGGCAAATTGTAATGCGTTGTATGGCGAAATTGTATTAATTGATAACCAGCCAATATTTTTCTAAATATTTAGTGTATCATGTCTATAATAACAACATGTTAATAAGGAATCCAACTTTCACCAGGAACATAGAATAAAAGTTGATTATATCCGAAAAAGTTATATAATTAAATATCCAAAAACAATAACAAGGTATTTTATTCTTATTTTAAATGCCCTGTTATAGCAACTCGTGACCAAAATGCTGGCAATTTTAGACAGAGATTGAGTATTGCCATTCAACGTGGCAATGCTGCCAGCATTTTGGGTACTTTGCCAACTGGTAGCGGTCTATTAGATTAAGTTTTGTACATATTTATATCTAGTTATAGTTTTTTTTTGGGTTACTTTTAATTTAGTTTTTAGTTTAATTTTAGTTATTCTAATTAAAAAAAACTTTGTAGAGTTTAATTTTTTTAGCGTCTATGTAATTATAAGAAATCCCAATTCTATATTATTACTATGATTGACTTTTTATTTTATTTTACTTATGATCCTTCTTTGATATAATTTAAAAATCCACCTTTAAGTTATACCAACATCTAGTGTTTCTAAGGATAATGTGCCTTATGAGTAGAAAAATAATGTCCGCGTAAACAAATTTATAGTTAGAAGATCTTTGTTTTGTTCATGTGTTTTCTTTTCAAATTGTATAAAACAATGAGACATAATTATAAATAACCGCAATAGAAACAGCTCAATCTCCTTATCAAAAAAAGGAACAAACGAAAAAAAACGAACAAACGCCATAGTACATTTTAAACAAAGCTCAACTAAAATATAGCTACATACAGTGTGTTCACAAAGCACCGATAAATAAACGATAGTAAAATTTTTTGTCGCAATTTCACCGCATATAATTTACGATACGTACGATACATATTTATAATTTACGATACGTTATTTATTGTAGCAGGTTGTTATCGTAATCGAGGTAGTGATTACCGTGTAATTGTGCTTTTTGCGCGAATACGTACTGCAGTTATGTGCGGGGCGCATCCGTCAGGTCCGCTTTCGCGATGCGTATCTGTGCGCTGTTGTGTACGGAGATACGAGTTTCAATTTAATTTCATATGAAGTGGATGGTTATGATATCATGATTTCAGATGGGTGTTTGATAAGTTTTGTTGTTTTTGTACCATTATTCCTTGCTAGTATTGTTATATTATCACTCTAATAATACATTTGAAATTATGTGTATCAGTGTATAATACTTACCTCATTGAAATTATAGTTTAACGAGGTATGTATTACCTATTGAACCTATTAATAATCCTTAAAGGCAGGATGGACATAGAAGATTTTTTAAATGAAAACTAAATATATAATATTAAGTTAATTTATAATATTAGTGTTCGAAGAATAAAATGCAAATTATTTTTAATTGAACCTGCTCTGTTTTTATAGTCTAGGTCAAATTTAAATTAATTATTAGTATTAATAAGGCTAGATGCAATGAGCAATGATATACAATGAAATAGCAATGAGGTGAAATTCTTACCAACTCGGTACGTCATAAAAAAAATATTAAAAAAAAACAAAATAAAGAACAAAATATATATTTTAATATTCAAAGTTACAATCATTTAGTATGGCTATCGTTATAAAATGTTCAACAAAACCAACATATAAAGTAAAATCACAAATAATAACATATCTCAATTAGTGATTTAATCAAAAAGTTAAGTAACAGGCCGGATAAAGATAATTATCAACATCCTCATGTATCATAAGCCTTCTGCAATTATATCATAAAACTTATACGCCAGACGTTTTGTACGAAATAATGTAACCATTCAATTTACATTCGGATATTTTGCTGTATATGTATGGCAGGTGGTGGATGATCGTTCACCCCTTTAGAGAGTTCGCATGTCGCAGGTTATCGATTTATTATTCATGGGATATCATAACCGTTATATACGTTTAAGCAGTTCAATAAGTACATTATTTTGGATTGATATTTTGTGACAAAAATCAAACTTATTTGTTATGTGCACGAAGCGTTTTGCTTTCAAATTCATTGTTCGAGTTGTTTCCTGATGAGTACAATATGGGGGTACTTCCCAACGGATCATAGTATCGGATTTTCACATTAACCGATCATAACAGTTGTTCCCATCTGATCATAAGATCAGTTGCAACTAAAATAAATTATATATTATTCTTCCCAACTGATCATAAGATCCGTTGGGACTTCAGTAAATTATATATTGTTGTTCTCAACCGATCATAGGATCTGTTGGTACTTAAATAGGTACGTATTTTACATTCTCAATGGATCATAGAAAAATTATGGTTTGATTCACCTTATTTTTTGTGAACATTACATTATCTATTTTTAATGTGGATACATATATTTTCGATAGCTTAGGTAGGCTACGATATATGTGGATTAAACTTTTCCTATTAAACTGCCAAATAATAAATGTAACAAATAAATGCTAGGAACAGTATATTGTTTGAAAATGATTGATGATTACAAACATTAAATATCAAAAAGCTTTACATCGGAAATAATAATAACAGATACAGATTTTCGTAAATATTAATTTTTTTACCAGGTTTATAAAAATATATCTAAAATCAAACCTATATACTAAAATTACATACAAAATCAACAATAATATTTTTAAACTTACTGGTAAATCACAGAATAATCAGTCTTAAATTAAACACATGATGTAAATACTAATAAAAAATTTGCTATTTACATAAAATAAAATCAGTCTTAAAACAACATATTCCACCTATTGTGATTTGTAGTTAGTCAAAATATAACCTTAGGGTAAGATCACTTTTTTTTTAATATTATGTAGTAACAAATTTACCACCCATAGGTAATTTTATGTAATCTGTGAATCAACTTAAAGCAATATAATTAAACGCAAGCAAAGCTTAAAAAAAAACCAACTTCCCCGCTTTATCTTAGCAACTTTGATCAGATTAGATGTATTAAAAATGCATTATTGAAGATATTTCAAGAACTTATATTTCAAGATTAATCAGATCTTGATCAAATTTAAATGGAACCAATGGGAAAGCAACATCTTTTAAACGAAAAAAAAAACATTTCAAAATTGGTTCATGTGGAATAAAGTCATGCGGTAACACACAATAAAAAAATAAAAATACATTCGACTTAAATGAAATCGGAGGAAAATATGTATAGCTTAACACTTTAAAAACAATAAAGAATCGTAGACGCGAAGAATCGCGACAAAATAAGTCAAAAACAAAAACATAATTCTTATGATCGGATGAGAAGATATAACAGATGTTTATTTAAGTACCAACAGATCCTATGATCGGTTGAGAACAACAATATATAATTTACTGGAGTCCCAACGGATCTTATGATCAGTTGGGAAGAATAAAATATAATTTATTTTAGTTGCAACTGATCTTATGATCAGATGGGAACAACTTTTATGATCGGTTAATGTGAAAATCCGATACTATGATCCGTTGGGAAGTACCCCAATATGGGAGTCTTCAAGTAGCGAGTGAATAGGTATCTTCTTCAAGCTTGCTCCAACGTCGACCACATCGTCGCTTACCAACAGGTGAGATGGTGGTCAAAATTTGCCTATTTTTAATTAAAAAAAAGCGACATTTGCGTGAAAATGTGCGCCTAAGTATGTAAGTACGTTTTCTCTTCACGCTGTAACAGCGAATGGATTTGATGAAATTTGAAATGTAAGTAATGATGATTGACTTTTTCGTCTACCAAAATGAAATACTATTCCCAACCCTACGCATGGGAAACAACACAAGTGCGGCCCTTATGGGCCAGTCTGATTCGGGAGTGTGTGCGTGTTAGATGTTTGTTCTTGCGAATATATCCAAAGTATTCATTAATGGCAGTTTAATTTATTGAATTTTTCTAACAGTACAATATTAATACATGTACATATTAAAGATGTAACGATTTCATTCCCGGTTCTGATATACTAACTGAAAACGGCTGCATCGATTTCACCAAACATAACTACGAACATTCTCGATCAAGTCACCTTTCAAACAAAAAACAACACTAAATCAAAATCAGTCCAGCCGTTTGGGACCTACGATGTCAGACAGACACACTACAAACTTATCATATAACCAACATGTAGGTTAATTCATAGCCAGTATTCAGTTAGTTATTCATTAAACGTAACTATATTTTGATACCATTCCTTCGTTTTATGTGAGTAGAAATTAATTGATTTAAATGTTATTGATAAATTAAAATATACCAGAAACATTAACCACAAAATAAGTTTCATATTTCTTATTTAACTGTCTTCAATTTAATTGGTTATTTATTTATTTATTTATTTATACTTTATTGCACAACAAAAACAATGTACAATTGGAGGACTTAATGCTAAGAGCATTTTCTACCAGTCATCCAGCAATGGTAGGAACAAAAGTAAAAGCGTGCATCAGAACAGTGTATTGACAATAATTTAAACTATAATTATAATATATAATATATTATTTATTACATATAATATTATATGGCTTATATATATAATATATATACATATAAAAATATTCAATAATATATTGATATATATACAATACATAAATAAATATAATATGTGCTTAAAAAGAACGTATGGTAGTTAAGATGTAACATCAGTGCTTATCTGTTTTAGGTAGTACTCTCGCACCTGTCGTTTAAATACTTCTTTTGATGGTGATTTTTTAATATTTATCGGAAGTTGGTTCCATAGACGCACTGCAACTACTCTAAATGATTCATCTAGAATCCCTGTACTATGAGCAGGCATGGACAGAAGTAACGTGTCTGTAGACCGCAGATTAAGGACATGGGCATCTGCTAAAAAGCTAAAATCGTCCTTCAAATATCTAGGAGTACAGCGGTCCCCTAAGATTGAAAATAGTAGACCTAAAATTCTGCAATTTCGCCTTTCACGTATAGGCAGCCATTTCAGTTTAGTTCTATATTCCGATATGTGGTCATATTTACGAAGCCCATAAATGAATCGAATGCCCGCATTGAGCAGCCGGTCAAGCTTGTTGAGTAACTCTTCAGTAGCATCCAAGTAACAAATGTCTGCGTAGTCAAGTATGGGTAATAAAAGAGAATTTACAAGAGTGATTTTAGTGTTGATGGGAAGAAAATGTTTAAATCGCAAGATGGCATGTAGAGACGCAAAAAACTTTCTCGACACCTCATTAACCTGAGCGGTCCATTTGAGATTAGAGTCAATTATGATGCCGAGATTTTTCACAGTCTGAGTGAAAGGGATGATGCAGTTGTCGTAACGTAAAGGCGTCAGATTTGACATTTGTATCTTCGCTAGTTGTCGACTGCTTCCAATTATGATCGCTTGGCATTTATTAGGGTTAACTGAAATGCCGTATCTCTTAGACCAGGATAGAAGTTGATTAAGATCCTCGTTAAGATCATGGATGGCCGAGTTTGTATTTTCAACATTATCGTGATAATAAAGCCATTTTTATGCAGACGACTTGCACGTCTGCATAAAAATGGTAATGACACCGAAGATATCTAGCAAGGACATTGATGAAGATCGAAAATAATAAAGGAGATAATATACCACCCTGGGGTACACCGGCATTCAAATCGCACCAGTCGGATATACTCTGACCCGTGCGAATTGCCTGCCGACGGCCCTTCAGGTAAGAAGCAAACCAGTCGAGAGAAAAAGGTGAAAATTTAAGGTGGGAGAGAATAGCCAATAATAGATCATGATTTACGGCATTAAAAGCATTGCTAAAATCGATTAGTACAAGAATAGTAACCTGAGCTTTTTCCATACTTTTCCGGATATCTTCGGTGACTTTGAGTAATGCAGTAGTGGTACTGTGCCCTGGTCTGAAGCCAGACTGGTATGGGTTGAGAAGAACCGATTTTGAGAGAAATTCAGATACTTGTTTGTGTGCAACATGCTCAATAATTTTTGAGAGATAAGGTAAAATTGATATTGGTCGAAACTGATTAGGGAGCTGTGGATTTGGTACTTTAGGTAACGGGAGGACATGAGCCATGCGCCATTGATCGGGGAACTGTCCTGAGTCTAGTGACCAGTTGACAATATGTGCTATAGCAGGTAGAACATGGTCGAGAATATGCGTAACCATGATGCGGCCAATATCATCACAACCAATAGCCTTAGATTTCAGTGCCATAACGGATTTATGAATTACTTCCTTACTAACAGGAGAAAATTCAAAAGGAGAGATGTCAAGGCGAGGTAGCTTGTCAATTTCTGACAGTGTAGCAACTTTAGTAGCATGGTCAATCAATACACTGGAAGTAAAATGCCTATTTAGGTCGTTTACATTGAGGGGTATTATAGGTTCTTGAGCTTTAGATTTACCTATCCCAAGTGATCTTAGAAATTTCCAAATGCCTGCAGCAGATGAAAGCTCAATTTGTTCCTTGATGTAACGACGTTTTGCACTCCGACAAATAAGGTTGCACCTGTTCCTTAATTTTTTATATAGAATCCAGTTCTCTTCATTTCTATCACGCTTGTACTTCCGAAAGGCTCTGTCCCTCATAGCCCTTGCCCTGCGGGTGCTGTCATTGAACCATGGTGTGGGTCGATGTTTTACTCTAACTGGATGTACAGGAGCATGACGATCAAATAACGTTAAAATGTGATCATTCAAAAATTTAACTTTGTCATCGGAAGTTACTAACTGTTCCATTTCCATCCAGTTGATTGCTGACGCATCCGCTTGAAGCTTGTTTTGGTTAATTTTAGAGAAACTACGCTGATGCATGATGATTGGTTTAGGCTTTGGAACTTTGATTTTAATAGAACAATAAATTAAATCGTGATGGGAGAATGCTGGTGCTAACAACTGACCATGGGCAGCTACCAGATTAGAATTACAAGTAATGATAAGGTCCAATAAAGTGTCGTTTGTGTGAGTGTGGTGAGTTGGTGATAAATCTAAGATATTCAAATTTGTAGAATCAAGTAAGGCCCTCAACTTTTTAGATCTAATATCATTACTAATCAAGCAAGTGTTTAAATCTCCTAAAACGAAAAAGCGACTGTACTCAGAAAGTAGATTTTCTATTTCCTTTTCCAGCTTTGAGAAGTAGTCTATGGCTGGAGGGCAGTAGACAACTCCTACGAGGAGTTTGACGCCAATGTCGACTTCGATAAATAGGCATTCTGGAGATGCAGAATAAAGAGATGGAGACTGAAGGATAATTTTATACGGTATATTGCATCGCAAGTAGATGGCAACCCCACCACCCCTTTTACCGACACGATCATTTCTGATCAAAACAAAATTAGGTAATGAGTAGGCAGCAGAGGGGAGAGAGGGTTTTAGCCAACTCTCACAAATACAAATCGCATCAATTGTGTCACAACTGAAGGCATCAACGATATCGGTATAGTGAGCGGGTACACTTTGAGCATTAATATGACATACATTAAAATGTTTATGGAACGGGGTAAATATATTACTCAAAGTGTCTCCCAGTGACAAAATGCCATCATCAGCACTTGTAAAAGAGACATCAGAAGAAGCAGTAACAAAAGATTCATCACTTGAGCACATAAAATATACAATAAAATAAAATAAATATAAAAAAATAAAAATATAATAATTATAAAGTTATATAAAAATACTCTAAAAGCACAAACAGCAAATATTTATGTTTGCCCTTCCCACTGGCTGGGTGTTTGGTTGAAAAGCAATTATACTACACTTAAAAATTAGTGTAAACGCACAATACCAAAAATCTGAGATCAATGGAAATAAAACATGAAACATAAGAAACACAAAAATCAAAAATGAAACGTAAGATATGAAAACTTTTTAAATGTATTGTGTATACAAGTATCAACAAGTACTTCTATAACTCAAACATTTTTACACATCACACAACAATAAAAATAAAACATTATAAAAAAAAATATAAAAAAAAGAATGGTTTGTGATTACATATACAATCTGTGAACTTGAACTTTTAGCTCCAAGGAACGCAGTAATTGAGATTGACGTAAAACATTTTAAATGACACTTGACAGTGACAGAAAAGAAGTTAGATGTCAGAGATACATCAGAGCCAATTTGTCAAAAATGAGGGTTTGTTTTTTAATACATATAGAAAGAAAGCTACAAAACTAGAAAAAAGAGGGTTCGTAATAGTTCGTGCGAAAAATGTCGAGTGTTCTCACAGTGAGTGAAGATACTACCACCACAAATGTCTTCCTACTTCCAAACAGCACTCAGCAGCAGCTTGAGTAGCACTCAAAAAGCTACGGCTGTTTTCCGGTCCTGAATTTATGCGCAACGGCTCTTCGTGTTTTTGGGGGGTCGAGAGTAGCTGCCGAAGCACCTTGTTCACTTCTCAACTGTGCCGTCGTCGACGAAGCTGACGCTGAAGTCTCGATACGGGCGCTGCGGTTGCTGCTTGTCAATGGGTGTTTACTGATTAGACGATCAAGCTCTTGCGCACACGTAACCCGCACGCGGTCATTGTTTGGCAGTTTAACATATATAGTACCGTGGTGGGACCAAGAGTGAGATATGCCAAAGTGTTTGCGGGCACTTGTGAAAATAGCCTGTCTCGTTTTAGTAAGGAACTCACCTATCACTATCGAAGTTGATTTAAGCAACTTCTTCTCCATCCAGACTGTATCACGCATGTGGATATTAGAGAAACGCACTATAATGGGGCGGTTTCTGTTCTCTACTTTACCACCCAAGCGGTGACACACATATAATGAAGTTGTCTGAAAGTCACTTAGCTTGAGCTTGGTCTTTATGATGTCAAGAATAGTCACCTTGCAGTCTTCATTGTCTAACTCTTGGATACCATTAAATAACAATGCATTCCGACGCTGCTCATTGTCCAAAGCATCAACTTGATAAGAGAGATCATGTATCTGGGAGTTCATCAGGCTGAACATTGAATAGACAAGATCCTTGAACTCGTAGAATTCAGTGGTAAGTTTGTCTAGGTCAGGCTTACTTTTATCTGATGTAGACTTCAGCTGTCCCTCAAGTACAGCTAACTTAGACAGTAAATTTCCCTCAATCCTCTTCTGGTTGTCCAAAACTTCCTGAAGGTTTGACATTTTCCTAAATGTTGAGGTTATGTACTAAGATACAGATGTATTTGTAGCCCGAAATTGGTAGAGCCAGCAGGTAGGGGCTTATTTTTTAATTTATTGCATAAAGATTAGTTATTACTCCACTTATTTGCCACTTTCACTTAGATAAATAGATTATAAATATTTTTAAACTACATAAGTTACATAAAGTAAAAACTTTATGTATGCACAGTATGATGCCTACCCACAATAATCAAAAATAATTATAACATTTATCATCTATCAAACTTTTACAACGCAAATAAATCTTCACGTACTATGCAAGCGGCAACTATACGATAATTACGCCGAAAGAATATCTGTTACCATTATAATAAAACATTAAAGTAATGCCATATAAATAAACACGTATTATTAATTGCTTGTACGACTGTAACGAGGGATACAATTATTGCAAAAGCACCTGCAGGGTTAATTGATATTTCAATGGGGAGTGCTGAATCGGGATATTTGTTAGAGGGAAACTTAACAACTGCAGTGGTATTAAATTATTGAAGTACGACAATTTGTGTTACTTTTCTTTTCTCATTTTTTTTTTTACCACTATCTCACATGATGGAAAGCGATGATGCGGCCGAAGATGTAGCATGCTTGCCTAGAAGATACCTATTCAATCTTGACTTGAAGACTCCTAGATTGTACCGTTTGGGGATCAAAGACGCAGGCAATGAGTTTGTTCACATGGGCCCCAAAGAGGCACTCATGAAAGTTAATTACTCTTAGGCCAGATTCGCAAAATTACAGCCATTTTCGGGAAGAACCTGGCAAGAAACTTGACGGCGCATATTTTCATTCGTTTTTTAAATTACTAATACAGGACTTATAACCTATGCATATCTATGTGTTGAAAGCGCTTTTGCACATAGGCTACCTTTCAACTTGATTAACGCGGGCAAAGCCGCGGGACACGGCTATTTTTTAAATATAATTAATATAACTTACATAATATAATATAGTAAAACACCTGAATGATGTAATAACTATAGACATCGTTACGGACGCCATGATAACTTTAATAATACACGTTGCAAACTAGACTTTGCTATCTGGTTAGGGTTGTCGACTAGTCTGTTACAATATATTTTTTTATCAATAATTAAACGCAAGCAAGGCTTAAAAAAACTTCACCGCTTTACCTTTGGAACTTTGATCAGATTAGATGTACTAAACACGCATTATAGAAGATATTTCAAGAACTACTGATGTGATCAGTAGTTCTTGAAATATCTTGAACTTTAAATGGGACCAATTGGAAAGCAACATCTTTCAAACAAAAAAATAAAATAAAAATCGGTTCTCGTGGAAGGAAGTTATGAGGTAACACAGCGTTTAGTTTACTAAACATAATGTCGCTAATCTTCGGGCACGGATGGAATTCGACAAAGGTTTCACATTCCCAGTGAAATTATTCTTCGTCGCACAATCTTTGGAAGCAACCTTCGGCCGCATCGCATTCCATCAGGTGTAGAAGTGGCCAACCAACTGTTTGCTTATTATACCCAAAGATATTTCACGACGACGACGAGAGGGCAAGTGACGGCAACAGAAGATGAGGTCTACCACCGGACAAGGCACACCATCACGTCAAGGAAGGCAACAGAAGCCTAGTGAAAGGATATTGCTTGTACCTAATCGATTATGGTATAGCCCAGTTGAACTGTCTGATGGCTTAGTTGTATGAGCGTCTGCCTGCTAAGCACACGTAACGGGTTCGATTCCCGGCGGGAACAAAAGTTTTCTCCCCACGAAAAAATTTGTGTTTCTGGTTCAATGTGCACCCACGACATAAGTCATCGAAAGATTATGTTGTCCGAAATAAATATATTTTGATTTGAATATAGAAAATACGGGCGCAGCCGACCCGAGTGCCTAGTGTATAAATGACGTAGTAACCCTACACCTGATTAGCATATAATTGTTGGATACAAACGCGGTTTCGAGCGATAAATCTCTCGCTACAAAGGTCGATGCGCATGCGCCTACTGCGCGAAGCCGTAAGGTCAACATAGCCGTTGGAGGAAAACCGCAGGCTAAGCGGTTAGTTATGTTTTTTGTTATTTTCCTGGCAATCTCACGCTTTTATAGTCTATTTATCTAAACTATGTGAAAACGGACTTGATAATTAAGTAAAAAAAATAAAAAAAAATGTGGCTCTGTTTGATATTTCAGGACCTCTTATTATTTATGGGATACTCGCCTTGCCCCGCGGCTTCGCCCGCTATTTCAAATTAAAAAGTAGACTATACGTTTATCCTAGGTATAAGCTATGTACATTCCAAATTTCATATAAATCCGTTTAGCCGTAAAAGCGTGAAGAGGGAACAAACATACTTACACACTTACACACTATCACACAAACATTCGGATTTATAATATAAGTAGGATTTACTAACACGTCACTATACCATTTACATTATACTATTACAACTCAAGTAGTAATTTAGAAAGAAAGAATATCACTTAGGGTTATTACAAGGGTTATTTTTATTTTTAAATTTGCTGCTTCAAACAACAACAATTCAATAGATTCCGTTTTTTTTCGTATCAAATAGTATTAAGCTGTCCATCTGAGGTTGTTTGCTTCAATACCACTGACTGTTAAATTATTATTTTTATTATGCTTTGTATTGTTGCTGTTTTCAAAATGTGAAACAGAAACAGACTCATAATTGGTTTCTTATTAATTAACGCGACACAATATTTAACACAAATACAGTTACCAATAAAAAATCATACTATAATAAACCAAACGATATGGGACAGGGCGATGTTTACATTTTATTTACTCCTAGACCTAGTTATAAAAGTGAATCATAGTTGAACTTGACGCCGCACGTTTAAACAAAAACGAAATAACACACAAAGAACAACGATGCGTAATCTCCTTTATACCTAGTACACACATCAATCAAACGATTTCACAAACAACATTTCAAACCGGCAGCATGTAAAAATGTAAAACGTTTCAAGATTGCGGTTATCAAGATAATTTCAGTCACGCAACGTTCTGCGGTAGCAAACAGTAGCATAGTGAAGGGAGAACTAAATTCGCACTTAATCGATTTTTGTACCGATATCGAATCGCCTACGGCCAAATCGATGGGTCGAAATGTGATTAGGTACAAAAATATATCATGAAAATTAAATCGAATACTTATTTGCTTAAACATTTGTTGTTAAAATAGTGTGGAAACATGTTTCAACGTAAACTAGTCAAAATTTAAAAATAAGATTAACAAATCGTGACCGTTCGATCGTGACACAAATTAGATATTACATTGTCATTGACGAGATATTATAATATGATTACTTACGATTAATATACATTAAAATTAGAATGAAATCATTACAATGCTACAAATGTATTCAACTCAAAATTTAAATTATAGTTACATTGTTGAGTAAACAGCAACACGCAATATTTGAAAATCTCCTGAACTCATTTGTTGAAAACGGCTCGATTTATTGGTCCAGTTTTAGGGGCTACAATAACATATTTTCTGAGAATGTCAAAGTATTATTGTTGTTAGTTAAGTCACTAAAGAGATTGTAGTAAGGCCCCAAGTAAAATTATATTCCTAAATTACACTTAAATAGTAAAACCTGTGTTGGCGGGAATATTATTCTTGAATTTTCCGCTAACGCGTACAATTTTATACAAATTGCTTGAGTTTTAAGTCATCAGAACTAGTGTAAATTGAGAAACATACATACTACATAGAAACTTTTACATATATATAACTTAAAATACGGGTTTTCCTGAAAAGCAGCAGTAAGATTTTGTGCTGATGTACCATACTGTGGCACATACTGTCTAACTGTTTAGTTTATATTATATTTAGCACCCTATAAGACTAACGAAAAAACCGATCTAAAAGTAACTAGTTTTATTTATTTCAATAAATAATGTTAGGTAAAAGTTACTTCCAAAGTATCATTTTCAAAATGTAAATTCCAAGATCAAACGATCGCGGTTTTGATCTTACTACGTTGTTATAATAAACAAAACAAATAATTTCCAATTCAAGCTTCGCGTGATCGCAGCGATCGGCCACGATGCCAGTTATGGCGTCGTGATTTCGAATTGCCAATTGGCAATCTATTAATTCAATAATTTTATTTACGATCACATTAATATCATTTAGTTTTTATTGCAGTTTACCGTACCGAAAGCTGTATTCGAAGATAACGGATCACGAAAAAGAAACCGTACTTATAAGTGGAGCAACCTGTATCTCAAAAACTTTAGTAAACGATTGCTCAAAATTAAGTCTTACGATGACGTAACTATGTATCTTTTAGTTTGGTACCGGTTTGACCTTGCCTGAAGTTTAATTTACTTTTTTTCATTACCAAGCGCATCACAGTTAATACATAGAGGTACCAGGGAGGTAGAAGTAAGTGAGAGGTGTCCGATGGCGCAAGCACTATCGATGACGATCGTCTGCCAATGACCGAACCGGACAGACAAGGCAAGGTGAGTAATGAAATGAATGACTCGCTCGACGAATGCCAGGCATTCATTACTCATGCAAGAAAAGATTACGTGATTACGCCACCGTGTACTGGGTTCATTAAGTCTCATATAAACCTATTTGTATTGATGTTTTAAGTACTTACCCATATCATGTATGCGCTGCTGGTTGTCTTTCTGGGACAGGGCAGCGAGTAAGCCCGCATCGCCAACCCTTTGTCGTGCCACTGCGATCCCCACGGGAATCGAACCTATCACACAAACACAACATTATATTCCAAGTAGATTTCATTATCATTTAACAAAAGGAAAGTTTTAAACGTGACTTTTCGGGACACTGACGAAGTTGTGGTGGCATTTCCACAAGAAGCAATTAAAACAAAAAAAACGCTTCTTGCGTAACTTCGGAACAAGTTAGAAGGTAAACATGTTTGATAAATGTACTTTGGATGACGGTTTTGTAATTTCACGGCAAATCGACTGCACAACGTCTGTGCAGACCTTTACCGCTAAATTGATTGATACAAAAAATACGGGACATACTTTTTGAGTTCGTATTCGTAGAGTACAATTTAGTAAACATTGAGAGTTCGCTAATACGGTTCCCTCTGTCTCTCTAGAAAAGGATAGCTACATTGTATCACGGCTGTATGAGAAAGGGATAAAGCTATCTGACACAATTAGTATCACTCAGTAAGACTGAGACGAGAATGGACTTTACGTCAAAGCAAAAAGTTATCAATTTCGTTGCCATCTCGCACGTTATCAGCCTTCCGCTACCAGGCGTTCATGAACAAGAGATAGGTAGATAGGTACCATTGTTGAGCGACGCTGGTATGGGTGGATGGTCATGCTTGGTGCCCGGGGAAGCTTGCTCCAACTTCACGGCGACAAGTTCCGAGACATGGACGTGCTGTGGTTCCCTTTTGACTTGAACTTGTACGTTCTGTCCGGCCACCCCGAGCCACGTGACGGGGTTAGTGCGACTGCAACCGCCATCGGTGTGGATGACCTGATGAAAATGCAAGATCAGTGGAACTGTATGAAAATATATATCGTCTAAGAACCTACCTGGAGAATAGAAAATAAGATCGCGATCCTAATTTTTTATTGCGCGTTCTTGAAATCTTGCCTACCTACATCTTGCTTTCTATATCATCGGACACACAATGAAATGGTTTGTCTGAATGCCGCAAAGGCTCGTAATTTAGGACGATATCTATCTACCTGTTGATAACAATAGCCTTTTCATAATCATAATTCATTTATTGCATAGAATGCAGTACGGTACAAGCTGTTAAATTAATAATAATTCCCATACAATAAACCCTTTATACAAGGGTGTGCAATGTCATAAGATTTTTGTGCTATTTAATTATAAATATAACAAAGTTTACAATGTCATTTGAGTAAAAATAATTATCATGTCAATTTAATTATTATAAATAATTAATTAAAATAAAAACATGTCAATATTATCCAATCACTACTTAAGTTAATATAATATATATTTAAGTTATGTTTCACATAAGGTCAATTTATTATAATATTATATCATCGTCATTTATTTAAATATTCATGTACGGACAACCAGGAAAAACCAGGACTATAATGTATTTTTAAATTGATTTCTATTAAGTACCTTAATATCTTTGGGATATTTATTGTAAATATTAATAGCTATAACATACGCGTTTTTCTTAAAAATATCGAGTCTTCATGTGGGGAAATATACATTGTCAAAGAGTCTATCAGAGCTTTGAGTAATTGCTGTAAGCCTTGCGAACTATTCCGGATGATTCTTTACGCAGACGCATATTTCTAAGATATACATGCAAAGCAGGGGTTAAATGTTTTTACGGCTAAAATCGGGTCAAATCGTGCATTTTTCTTTAAAATAATCGTTATACAACTTAACGATGATAAAAGTGCGAAATGACTCGATTTTCTCATAAATATTGCAGTTAGCCATAGTGTAAAAATGTAGGTAATAAAAGCGTGATAAAAAACATTCCAAAATTAGGTAAACAAAGAGCATTCAACTAAAAACATAATTATTTATTACAGCACACACGTGGTCGAAGATAAAATAGCCGATAAGGAGAACTGATACCGCACAAGTCACGATATCTATCAGCTTTGCTTATTATTGGAAACCATTTCTCGGAGATAAGGGAAGGAGTCAACATGCACTCAACACTATAGATAAAAAATGTTACAGTAAACTTCTTTTCATAATCAGACTAATAATACTGATTGCACGTGCTATTCTAGGGCATCTAGAGCACTAGATGCCCTAGAATATAGAATACATTGGTCATACTGAGTTATTTAATGCTACGAATAGCGTTCTAAACGCATTCACACTCACAGGCCAACACTTACTTTAAATATTTGTATTCACATC
This sequence comes from Lomographa bimaculata, assembly GCA_948107665.1. NCBI lineage: Eukaryota > Metazoa > Arthropoda > Insecta > Lepidoptera > Geometridae > Lomographa > Lomographa bimaculata. The sequence goes on from OX403595.1 coordinate 18,601,886, forward strand.
ACACAAAATCACACCCAGAACTAAATGTTTCTAGACAAAAAATATTGTGCTGCTACCGGAAATCGAATCCAGGACCCACTATCTAAAACTAAAAAAAATATATAGAACTGCCCATTGCCAGGTAAGTTATGTGTTCTTTTGCTTTAAAGCAGGGGTTTTGGGTTCGATTCCAGGCGGGAATACAAGTTATCGCCCCAAGGAAAATTGTGTTTCTGGTTCTGGTTGTGATTGTGTGTGTGATGTGAATGTTTCCGGCACCCACGACACAAGTCTATGAAATTAGGCTTTGAGTGTGAAAATGTTTCATAATAAAAATATATAAAATCTTATTTCTACTACGCAGATCAGTCGAAAAAAGGTTGCAAGCGGGCCTAATACTACTAACAATCTAGTAAAGTTTATTCTATAACAAGCTACATTTAAGTTAAACAACATCACGTTACAAGCACAATACGACTACAACAATGTTGCTATAATAAAGTATTATATACAATGTATAAATACTCAACGAATATTAACTCTTTGGTGCACGGCAGAGGCTCCGGCGCCAAGTAGAACAAAGCGCGAGTCTAAATGCCGTACACCTTTAATTACGCGCTTTCTCATCTGTTGCAACTTTTAGTTCAGTGCAGTTCGTACGGGACGAGACATCGGCCGGTTTGCATTATTGAAATGTACTGAACTCAACGCTGGCCAGTGGCATTGCACTGAGCGCCAAAATTTAATACAAAACAACGATACGAACAGTCCAGAGCAGTCCCGACTCTTACGGTCTCGTCCCGCTCTTGGTGCGACCTGACCGAGTTAAACAACAATTTTCGTCCAATCCTGCGTCCGCATCAGTGTCCCAGCGTCAGAACTTCTGGAATATAGAGCTAAGAACCAAAGCGCAAGAAATTTACATGGAACACAAGAAATATGGTACATGTAGGGATACTGATGAAGACCTAAATTTTTGAGGAAAAGTCTGTTAACTTCTGATAAATTCATGAATTGGTCCGAAATTTCTCAAAAGGTACCTTTTTAGGCGAGTTGCTAAGGCACGTGTTGCACGCTCGTTTTGCCTGCTCCGTTTTGATGGTAAGCGGCTGCATCATGCCCATTCCCTCCAGGATTTGCCGTTGGTCGGTGCAACATAGATCAGGCATGCATTTGCCAAGCTTCCCCTCTTCCATCTTGTTCGGGTCTCTGGGGGTAATAAAAGGTTTGGTCAGTCATATAAGCATTGGTTTATAGTAAGAGTATTACAAAGTCATCATTGACAAATATTCATCATTGAGCTACCCTAAACTTACTAATGCTAATTTAACGGTGGTGGGAGCTCAAACATTTACGCTTCGATGTTACGCTGTTATTATCTCTAAATCTGTAGGTGTCCGTATGATGTCCAGCGCTGATGTTGAATTTAGGGACCCCAATAAAAAGATTGTCACTATTGTATTAAATAAGTACGTTGGCTCTTCTGTCTCGAGTACTCGTGTATGAATGCAAAACTTTTGAATATGTTGGCCAAGAATATGTAACATAACTTGATAGAATTTCCAAAGTTAATATTTTTCAAAATATTATTGCAAATTTTATCTAAAACTGTAAAATTTAGCATTTTTGGGGTATTTCAGCTATAAATATTTAAAAGTCCTTCAGTGTGTAATGTAATCTCCGAAACAACAGTGATTTTAAAGATTGTCACCTCCACAGCCCTCAAAGCACCAAACAGATGAAGCTAAAAAACAAAGTATCACAGAGTGAAACTTCACGCTAACTTTAAATGTTTTCAAAATAATTGTTCACAGTCCCAAACCAAACTAAAATAAAAACAACCTGCAACATGACGTCGAACAAGCGACGCAGTCAGCAAACGATCGGAAATCCATTAAAATTCGTTCTATACTTTAAAACAACCAAAGGAAGAAGTTCGGAAAAAAGCAATCCATCGAAACGTATTCCTCTTGTTCTTTTTGAGGATCGAATCGCTTTTGCGAAACAGTATCATGTGGACAAGCATTGCATTCTACTGAATTGGGTTACGAGGTCGCAGCTAACTAATAACACTATATCAATCGATTTGTCCCCTGCAACCTTATAACTATACCTATCCATAGGCGCACGTGTTTCACGCTTGCCTGGGGGCTGTTCGCTTTCAGCTTTTCAATATAGGATAGAGTGCAGATAATAGGTAGCTATGTCGCCACCCCAAACGCCAGCCACATTTCATTTGATATTTTCCGATATGAAATGTTCAGACGAATAAATTGATCATTTGCTACTCGATATTGCAAATCGGAAATCAGGAATTGCTCAGCAAATACTCAATACAAATAGTGACTGTGGTCGTTTGTTTACATTTCATTGAACATACTATCTATGGAACTGTAGCTATACCTGAATTGCTTGTTTATTAATGATAACTTTCCAGAATGTCGGTGTTGTGAGGGAGGAAACAGTTTGCTCGATGGCTATAATCAGGACTTAGCTGCTAAGTGTATGTGAGTGTATGGGCGGTGCTGGTTCCATGCCGCAAGTATATTTAGCAATTCGTCATTACCTTGGCTGATTATGGAACTTCTTCGACTCTAGATCGAGTCCATGCAGTACCTTGTATTTAATGGGAATTATGTATCCAGGCTGTATTAATCATAAGGAATACATTTTTTTTTATCCTTGTCACACTCACAGCCCCACACTAAGTTCGATGACTTGTGTCGTGGGTGCCGGAAACATACACATCACACACACTATTTTAATCGGGATTAACACTAAATATAAGGAATATCTTACAACATAATTCACATAATAATCCATATAATAATGTAACGAAAGTGAAGAATGACTTATGACCAATGTTGCATAAGCGAGTAGCATCTGCCTGCTCGGTTATTGTAAGTACAAAGAGCGCTTGTTAGCTAACTTTTTTGCTAGCAGCTTATTTTTGAATTATGTAAAAACGAACCTTATTTCTTCGTAGTTTTGCCCTTTTAGAATAGGAACCGTTCGCAACAGAGATAGGTAATAGAGGGTCAGATGAGTTTAGTTTTTGCAAACAGTTGAGCAGCTTGAGCTGCAGCGGAGGGCAGAGCTAACTCGGCGATGGAACATTACTTGATACATACTAGGATGAGCAATAAAGTAAAGGTAGTACTCACTTGTCAGCGAGCAGAACACGTTGGGAGCAGTTGAGTAGTTCGAGCTGCAGCGGAGAATAAGGTGAATTTGGCGGTGGAGTCGGCACGCCAAACGCAGAGAGAGATGTAGAGAACAAACTCTCGGTTACTGTGGACAAAAAAAAAACATAAATAACAAGTCCATGCCTTTTCCGTTTATGGAATTCTCGGAGCTACCCAAGTACATATTGGCATCGACATTACAATACTTAAAAATACATAATCTTCTTTTTGGAGTTGATCAAACTCTACGTATGGTTATATTAAAACACTTTTTGGAACTGCAGAACAGCTATTATACCGCTATTATTAGCGCATAGTAATTAGTATGGGGAGGATACATTTGATGCAGTGAGTGAGATGTTGTATGGTCTGGCGGCTATGACGCTGAGGCTATCTTCCAGAAACTGAGACGCTGCTTTCCGGACGAAACCTTTCTTTCCTTATTTCTGAGCTATTATGCCTTTATTTGCACTTAAATTTTGCAAACCACGAAGACCTCTACACCCCCCGGCGCGTTATTTCCCACCAGAACAAAGAGTCTATTTCCGTCGGCTCTAGGGACAGACCCTAATTACTGAACGTCAGTCGACTCCCGCGCACATGTGCGCCACTATCGAGTGTTGCAGTGAACGAGGTCTCGTTCTTCGTTACGCACACACTCGAAAGTGAGGACTGCTCATCAATCTGCACATTATATTGGGCAATATTGACTATTGAGGAATATCTCGAAGTATTTGATTGCACTTGAAAACCCTCAGATAAATACCACATGACGAATATGTCCCTTCTATTAAAAAGCATTTTGTGTTATATCATAAGATTATTTAATAAATTACTGTCTAAGTTGGATGCGCGCCTTTTAAGTATCGGGTATCAAATTCGATTCCCGTTGGAAACACAAATTTCCCTTGGAGAGAAAATGTGTGTTTCCATTAGGAATCGCACTCTGGTTCTGGGTATGATTATGTGTGATCATGTGATGCGAATGTTTCTAGCACTCACGACCCATCGAACTTAGTGAGGGTGGTGAGTGTGAAAGCATTTATTTTTATGATAAAGTAAACATACAAAGGGACAAGGCAGAGTTACTTTATCATTCATAATACCAGTGTGTTGTAATCGAATACCTTTAAACTAGTTTAAACGAGCAATTCTTGTATATATGTATATATATATAATCTGAATCTCGGAAACAACTCCAACGATTTTCATAAAATTATAGGGCGATAAATCGATCTAGCTAGGTTTCGTTATTAGAAAACGTCATTTACCTAAAGAACCGATCATCCAGGTACTATTATTATAATGATGATAATTTCATGATTCAGTCAGAACAGTAAACTTTGGACGAGCCAAAATTGTTCGCATATTGCAATTGCCAGCTTGATCGGTAGCGACTTTGCAACCCATTTGTCTCCAAGATAATTATGGCGTGGGTAAGGATTTAACTAGCCTCATTATGATGCCAAGATTTTCCTGTCGTACAATAGTTGCCAACTTATATTCAGTTTCGTATTGCTTGCATAAATTTTCTCAAAATAGCCATAGATGGAAGATCGTTTCAGTCAGTCGCTGATTTCCATGTCCGTAGTCGTAGAAGTATTAATCATCTTTGATAGAGTTTTAGTTTTGGACATTTTGACAACCGTATCTTGCACATATCAATTAAGAATAGCGTTGTAGACATGACAACTATTATAAAGCATAAGTTAGACAAAGGTTTTAAGATGCAGCGCATTCGTAACCCATCTTGAATACTACAGTACTACCTGGCTGTCATTATTTAAATATAGTAAGATTGAATTGCTACAGTGTGTCCCTGGACCCTCAAACTCGAACGGCGAATATCTTCAGGTCTAGCCTTCAGGCGAGGTGAACATCTTACACCAGAACTGCCTACTCTGACTATACGTACTGAAAGCTCGACTACGATTGAGCAAGTCGATTGAGCTGCGTCTTATAACCATGAATAAAATAGTTGTAATGCTACCAGTCTACAACGAAACTTCAGCAGGTTCACCTTTTTTAAATCGCGCGACTTCCACCACTGCCAGGATTACTTCCACTTAGCTGTCGCGCAACACTTGACGACGTTTCATTTTAGTTTATTTACGAACGTAATTACATGAGGGGCTATGACGAAACGGCATGATGGCATCGGTATTTTTGTTCGCGATATGGAAGAAAACAAAGAAGTTTAACTATGATACAGGTCTCTAGGTGGTTAGACTTTTAACCGACTACGACTTCCAAAAAGTGCGTCTTAATTCGAGTGAGTGTATTGACACAGCGAGCGCGAAGCGCAACCGAAGGGTCTCCGTTTTAGCTTGGGCAAAAATGCTTTTGTATGTCCGACGGATGTCCGGCTGTTCTCCTCTACAGGTCGCAATTCTCAAGCGATTCTCGTCAAACTTTTCAAGCAATTTCAATAATTGTATAGTTAATTTTTTTAAGTGGGGATACATGTTCTGTATACGTTAACAAAACACATGCCTCTGCCTCTGCAAAACACATATTTCAGCCATTTGAAAAAATACAAGAGGCCTTCCATAACCACTTGTTTTACTTATTTTAGAGATATTAGGTACCAAAAAAGACATTGTTTGTGTGATTTGAACGTTTCTAAGCTGTAGATGATTCTTTTTTTTTGTTAGATAGATGATAGCGATTAGAAATAATACTTAAGAAAAACGGGGTTTTAGCTAAGTGCCTTGAAGTGCCACGTATTTCAAGTGTAAACAAACAAAGCGGTATGACTTTATGGCAACCGTTCAGGATACTACCATAGATCGAAAACACGGTAGTACCCCCTTGCCAAACAGCCAATTACCACTGTGCTAGTGTGTAAGTTTGCCTCGTCTTGATAAATGGTATCGCGTAGCGTAATCTACTATAGCAGAAGAATTGTACCTACTTCTGTGCAGCAGCTGTGCATGTGAATCATTACATGTTATATCGTTACTAATGAAGTGAAATAAGATGGATGTGACAGCTCACTAATATATTATTTTTATCGAACTACTAACTTCTCTACATTGTAATCACGGCGTTGAAAGTTATTGAATATCCGATGGGCGTAGATTTGTCATCAAATATGGTGGCTTGAACCCTTGTTACTTGGCTAACCCTGATCGTTAGGCATACATTCTGTGCCAAGAATGCTGAGTCTAATCCTGTATAAGTCACGGCCATACATACTTGACTTCATCTATCTTCGACTATTTTTGTTGGCTGAGTCACCCACGTCCGTAGGAGGATACCCCTTAAGTCTGACTCCCTACACGTGGTCCCCGGGTGGTGCTAATCAGGTGACATTTGAGAGGTGGTAGAGCATTTTGTGAGTTGCTCGCCTGGCTTGCTACCAAAGTAGCTTACCACCATCAAGTTGAAAGTCTGCCGCCAAGCCAAATACGGTGTTCCGGCAGTTATCCTTGAGAGCCTGCGTATTCCAGGTCTAGTGTGTTTACCAGCTTCGATCACATCGTCACTTACCATCAGGTGAGATAGTGGTCAAACACTAGCCTGTCACAAATTTTTGCAACGGCTTCGCATGCGTTAAGAAGTATTATTTTAAAATTGACAAAGTTTCATACAAACTTTCATCCCCTATTTTTTCCCCTTGGGGGTAGAATTAATCAAAATCCTTTCTTAGCGGATGCCTACGTCATAACATCTACCTGCATGCCAAATTTCAGCCCAATCCGACCAGTGGTTTGGGCTGTGCGTTGATAGATCACTATGTCAGTCAGTCAGTCACCTTTGAGTTATATATATTTACATATATATATATATAAGAGATAGATACCAGGAAAGCCCACTACCTAGTCCATACGACTATTGGTTAAAAAATTGCAAGGCCTGGAAGTGGCATAGGCTTCACACTCGTATATATCTGAGAGAGTTTGCATACGAATTACAGCAGTTCCCCTTTGCCCTTTGTATAATCGGACAACAAGACGAACTGACAAACGTCATCCATTTATTGTTGACATACCTTGCATATCGATACGATTTGCTTCTACATTTCGGTTATCAGTACAGCGAAGGAGTTAAACTCTGTGCCCGCAACTATGTTCCCCTAACGGTATAATTTGAGTCTAGAGTGAAAAGGTATCTTTTAGGTAAGCCATGTTACACCTTACGGTTGCATCATCGCTTACCAGCAGTAGATATACCGAGCGGCCAAACGCTTGCCTATTAGAATTAAACATAAATGCAACAATTTATTTATGATCGATGTCTAATATTTACGCATAATGCAGACGACTGCTTGTCGATCGAACAAAGCGAGATCTCTAAGTTAACTTGACTCTGCATTTTGTTCATCCGTCCGTCCGTCCGACTGTTAGATGCTCAGAGAATATGTAAAGCTGTGGCCCAAAGCCAGAAATGGCAATTGAAATTATATAAATTAAAATATTAAGGGAGCACCTATACACATACGTGGCCGTAGGGGATCGAAAAATTTTTTTTTCTGCCCGTGTGTCGTTGAAAAGAACTTTGTAAGTAGAGTACGAAACCGTTTTTATAAAACGTCTATGTTGAAAATAACAATTGGTGTAGGACATCAAAGTCACTTTGAAGTGTATGCAAGTTTCAGCTTTCAACGTTTAGTCGTTTTTATAATAGATCCCGGGACAAAACAGGTCTAAAATAATTAAACGCAAGCAAAGCTTAAAAAACCGACTTCACCGCTTTATCATCAGAACCTTGATCAGATTTAATGTACAAACACGCATTATTAACTATAACTCAAAAACTAGAGATCAGACCTTGATCAAATTTCAATGGGACTACATAAAAAGTACCAGCTTTCAAATAAAACAAGAATCATCAGAATCGGCTCACAACGAAAGAAGTTATGAGGTAACTTTTGAAGTCGGGTAAACGAGAACATCGTCAAAGTACGCATTATTCGTCACAAAATAGGCATTATTGACGATATTTCAAAAACGATTAAATGGGACCAATTAGAAAGCAACATCTTGCAAACTAAAAAAAAATTTTGAAATCGCCTCACGTGGAGAGGAGCTAGCTATGAAGTAACACATAAAAAAAATAAAAATAAATACAGTCGACTTGAGAACCTCCTCCTTTTTTGGGAAGTCGAAAAAAACCATCTTTGAAAATTAATGACTACTAAATTGTTATTTTCCAACATAGAAGTTTTTTAAAACGGTTTCGTACTCTACATACAAAGTTCATTATGATATCCGTTATATCATCTAACTAAACAACAAATACAAAAATGAAGCAATTCTTGTTACGAAAAACAATTATAAGCAATTAACCGCTAAAGTTATTTTTATCTAAGGCAACATGTAGGCGCGAGATCTCAGTTCAGGGCGGGAGACTAGTTATTCCGTAAGCATAAGCTGAAGCGTCTGGAATCAAAGACTACATATTTTTTTTTTTTTTTTTATTTGTGGCAGGCTAGTGTTTGACCACTATCTCACCTGATGGTAAGTGACGATGTGATCGGAGCTGGTAAACACACTAGACCTGGAATACGCAGGCTCTCAAGGATAACTGCCGGAACACCGTATTTGGCTTGGCGGCAGACTTTCAACTTGATGGTGGTAAGCTACTTTGGTAGCAAGCCAGGCGAGCAACTCACAAAATGCTCTACCACCTCTCAAATGTCACCTGATTAGCACCACCCGGGGACCTCGTGTAGGGAGTCAGACTTAAGGGGTATCCTCCTACGGACGTGGGTGACTCAGCCCCCAAAAAAAAAATTGGGATTTTGTAGTGGTAACTCTTTTGCAGAGTCCGCCTGAGTCAGTATTACACCATTGCCAGACATTCAACCTCCAAACAGTAGTGAGGAAATATTACAGGGTTTAAGAGATTTAACATCTGATATCTCAGGGAAACGAGCTCAGTACTTTGCCGAGCAAGATTTTGACCTATATAAGTTCAAAACTTTGGGTTGAACAGTAATGAGTAAGCGGACGCTTACCATCAAACGAGCGACTGGTCTCGTTTCTCAATTACATACTCGTTTATTAATTGAAAAAAAATGCTTTCAAACTCGCGGCACCACAATAAGTCCGATGACTTGTGTTGTAGGTGCCGGAAACATTCACATCACACACAGTCATAAACAGAACCGGAAACGCAAATTTTCCTTGGGGAGGGAACTTAATCGAACCCGATATCCTTGCTTAGAAAATGCACCCAACTAAGCCATTGAGCAGTTCAAAGAAAAATAACTATGTGAAAATTAAAACTATTGTGACTACACATAATTTGTATAAAAAATGACAAATTACAGTCCCGCGCCAAGGCCCGAGCCTCTCGCCTCTGCGTATCGCGCGTCTGAACTAATTTGTCCGAAACTAGTCGACTACAAACGTGTTTTAAGCCGTATCTAACATAAAAAAGAACTACATACGATTAACATAAACGCTTCCACACTCACAGCCCCACATTAAGTTCGATGACTTTCATGGGTACCAGAAAACATTCACATCACAACCAGAACTAGAAACATACATTTTCCTTGGGGAGAAAACTTGTGTACTTGTGGAATCGAACCCGATACCTTCTTAGAAGGCAAACGCTCACCCAACTGAGCCAACGAGCAGTTTATAATACTCAAGGCTGGCCAAATGTATGGCGCCTGACAGCAAACCAACGAGATGCATGTCAAATCTCAGAGCACGTTCACATTTTGTGTATCTGCTTCTATTTATTTTGTTGGCATTCGAATGCAAGGAGCGAGCCGTCCAGTGCATTTCACGGGTGTCACTCCAACCGACTCGTGTTTTATTCACTACAACGCATTACACTGATTACACGGTTGTTAAAGTGCTACCAATCATATTACTAGTGGCACTGAGCTGAAACTCGCGTATTTTTTGGAAATATGGTTTTTTGGTTATCTATACCTACAACTTTTTTCCTACAATTTTGAAAAAAATCCAAAAAGGAATCTATATGGTGGACTAGATGCCTGAAAGATTATTTTTAGTCCGTCATTTTCTCTCTCTCTCTCTCTCTCTCTCTCTCTTCCTGGCTAAATATCCCACATGGTGGTGGGGTCAGCCTTCCTACAATTTATTTTCCACTTTGCTCTGTCCTGGACGGCAGTTTCGGATAGCTCACGTTCCCTCTTGTCCTTCTGCTCTACTTCTTTCCATGTCGTTTTTGGTCTGCCTCTGGATCTTCAAAAAGCTGCAGAGCTGCGTTCCCAATGTAATCAGGCTGTCTTCTCTTAACATGCCCATACCATCCGTTATTTACATTATCAATAATATTGGAAACGTATTTTTTCTTTTGTCAATTAAACAAGAAAATACGAAGATATAGTACGTTGCGTCACGCCTCAGTAATTTTTTTTACCGAGGCATGACGTCACGAGCCCGCACTCCCAACTCAAACGCTCTTTACTGTCAATTTCTAATAATTTGTACATACATACATATAAATCACGCCTCTTTCCCGTAGGGGTAGGCAGAGACCACATCTCTCCACTTGCTACGATCCTGACATACTTCTCTCGCTTCGTCTATTTTCATCAATCCTTTCATACAAGCGCGTCGGTTTAGGGTACTCTTGACCAGACCTTTACTTAAAACGTCTTGAATTTGATCAAGAATCGTTCGTCTCGGCCTTCCCCTTCCAACAGTTCCATTCACATCTGCCTTATAAATCTCTTTCGTTAATCTACTTTCATTCATCCTTTCCACATGTCCAAACCACCTAAGCATACCCTTCTCAATTTTAGTCACTACATCTTCTTTTATACCACAGCGTTCTCTTATACAACTATTCCTCACCCTGTCACTCAATTTCACACCAATCATACTTCTCAATGCTCTCATTTCTACTGCATTTATTCTACTCTCATGCTTCTTTTGCCATACCCAACTTTCACTACCGTACATAAGTGTTGGCACCAACACCCCTCTATGCACAGCCAGTCGCGCCCTTTCCGATACCTTCTGGCTACTCATAAAGGCGTGCAAAGCACCATTCACCATGTTTCCTGCATTAACCCTTCTTTCAATATCATTTTCACACTTTCCATCTCTCGAAAACTTAGAACCCAGATATACAAACTCTTTCACCTGTTCTACTTTTTCTCTGCCTATCAAAATACTACATTCAGTCATACAGTCTTCCCTTTCAAAAACCATTATTTTTGTCTTGCTTACATTTACTTTCATTCCTTTCCTTTCCAAAGATACATTCATAATTGTTACCATCTCCTGCAAGTCATGGGCAGATGACGCAAGTATTACTTGGTCATCGGCGTAAAGAAGACATTTGATGAGTAACTCGTTCATTCTCAGTCCATACATACTCTCTTTCAGATCATTCAAGCAGTTATCCATGAATAGGTTAAACAGCCAAGGAGACGCTACACATCCCTGTCTCACACCCTTTTCGATGCGAAACCATTCAGTGTACGCCCCGTTTATTCTGACACAAGCGCTGGAATCCTCGTAGAGAGATTTCAACGCTTGGATCAGGCGATCGTTCACCCCATACACAGATAATGCCGACCACAACTCATGCCTCACCACTCTATCATAGGCCTTTTCCAAGTCCACGAATGCGCAATAGACTTTTTGGTTTTTGGCCAAAAACTTTTCAGCTATGCACCGTAAGGAAAAGACCTGATCCGTACATCCCATCCCCTTTCTAAATCCCGCTTGTACATCCCAGATTTTTTCATCAGTATCATGCATCACTCTTTCAATCAGCACCTTAGCATACAATTTGCCGACGACACTGAGAAGACTTATCCCGCGGTAGCTTTTGCAGTCCTGCTGTGACCCTTTCCCCTTATAAAGTGGCACAATCACAGCCTTGCCCCAATCTCTTGGGACTTGGCCATTCGTCCAACAAAGGTTGAAAAGGCGGTACAGCAGACTCGCAACAACGCCTCGCCCAGCCTTCAGCATCTCGACCGATACTCTGTCATACCCAGCAGCCTTACCTGATTTCATATTTTTCATCGCTTTCACAATTTCATCCATACTAATCTCGCTATGAGTAGCCTCACATTCATTGACTTGCACAGGGATTCTTTCGACCCGTGCTTCGTCTCTCTCAAACAAACTTTCAAAATATTCCTTCCATCTCTTCAACAGACATTCTTCACCTTTTATAATACTTCCATCCTGGCTTCTGATTTTGCTCAGGTCCGATGTCGCCGACTTTCCTCGAGCTGTGCGTATGGATTTCCAGAAAAACTTAATATTAGTCTGGAAATCTTCAGAAAGCCTCCTATCAAACTCATCCTTACTTTCTTCTTTCTTTTTTCTAATCATCTCCTTAACAACTCCTTTCACTCTTTTGTATTCTTTTCTTGCTTCCTTTACATCTTCATCCGACGCCTTCTGTATCCTTTGGTTAGCTTTCATAGCTAACCAATCCAACCATGCTTTCTTCTTTTCACTATCACACATCACAATAATTTGTTATATCTATAAATACATGACCAATAATTTTTGATAATCTAATTGGGCTCATTAAATAGATTTTTTTTCACCCAGACGTCATCCTTGTTATCGAACCAGCTCACAAAATTTTAATTGTTTTTTTCACTTTTGTCATCACCTATTTACACCTGTATACGCAATCAATAAATTAATTTGAAATTTCACGAGAAGTGGTTGAGAAATGCGACTTTTAGAGGAAGGAGAATAGCCGGACATCCGGACATATGAAAGCATTATTGCCCAAGCTGAAACGGAGACGCTTCTTTCGGGCTTTGCGCTCGCTCGATCAATTTAAACTGTATTTAAATCTAATTAATAAAAAAAATGGTCCATCCATAAGGAAATCCCGACACTTCAGAAATTATAGCATATAATATTATATAAGCCGTATAATATTATAAGTAATAAATAATATATTATAAATTATAATTATAGTTTAAATTATGGACAATACACTGTTCTGATGCACGCTTTACTTTTGTTCCTACCATTGCTGGATGACTGGTAGAAAATGCTCTTAGCATTAAGTCCTCCAATTGTACATTGTTTTTGTTGTGCAATAAAGTATACATAAAAAAAAACCTATAACACATACATACATAACATACATACATATATGAACAAGCCATTAAAGGGTCGAGGGTTCAATACATGTTCAAACTGCTATTAGAGAGGTAAAGGTATATGTTTAAACTTATTTCGATTTCCTAAGTGACCTTTGTGGTGTTACATCACTGTCTGTCAGTCATATGACGTGCGTATAATTGAGCTGAGCCTGTACCAAATTCGACCTGCGGCGGTACATCTGTCGGAACGGCTGGCTGTCTCTCCGGGGCATGTCTGGTATGAATTTGACAAGTTTCCTTTAGCTTGCTTAGAATTACCCTCAAACTTTATCCATTTATGGCTGATGTCCAGTTCGCTCGAAGCGATTTGCTCTGCGTTTATCATGTGCACGGTGGAGTGGAATTCATAGCCCGCGTCTTTGTTTCTTGAACAGTCTAAGGTGGGAGTCGTCAGTTGCTTAGAATTACCCTTAAACGTTATAACCATTTATGTCTGATGTCCAGTTCGCTCGAAGCGATTCGCTCTACGTTTATAATGCACACGGTAGAGTGGAATAATTCATAGCCCGCGTCTTTGTTTCTTGAACGGTATAATCTGGGAGTCGTTAATTCTAGAGTGAATAGGTATCTAGGCAAGCTTGCTACATCTTCGGTCGCATCTTCATTTTCCATCATGATGAGATTGTGGTCATAAAAAATACTTAAGTTTAAGGTTAACTGATGATGATTTTTATCTTCCTTCCTTTGGCATTAATCTTTCAAGGATAATATATACCACCTATTGGTAGATTGCCACTATCTCGCCAGATGTGACGATCCATGCTATTTCCGATAGAGCATGTGAAGTGAGGGTGTGAGGGGTGAACTCGTCCCTATAAACTGGGACAAGAATTAACCAGACCCATTTGAATAATTCTTAGAAACTGGATATCCTACTTCCTACTAATAAAATCCGAAAGTTTGTGTGTAAGTGTGTAAGTATGTTTGTTCCCTCTTCACGCTTTAACGGCTGAACGGATTTAGATGAAATTTGGAATGTACATAGATTATACCTAGGATTAACACATAGGCTACTTTTTAACTTGATAATAGCGGGCGAAGCCGCGGGGTACGGCTAGTTTACCATGTATTTTTGATGATTCTAGCAATAATTCCAATGTGAGTGATCATGTTTATCAAAAACCTTATATTGACCATATCTACTTAGTTCACCTTATTTTAAAACTATTTCCTATATTATTTTCATATGGGTTGAGTACACATTTAAAATGAGCGAAGTGCGTGAGCAAATGGAATAACTGATTGTAGACTTCATGAATTTATATATTTGATAAAATTGTTCTATTCTCAATAGTAACAAACAAAAAACAAATAATAAATAAAATAAAAACAAATGAATCTCACCTTTATGCAGAGTGGGTCGATTGCTCTGCGCCGGGAACAGGGAGTAGAGGGGGAAACGAACACCTGGGACAAACATAAATAACATAAATCGGGACTGTAACATAAAATGGGACAGAAAGACGAAAAACGGGACTCAACATAAAATGGTAAGTAATGAAACAATGAGTGGGAGGTGAAATAAATTGTTGTAGGTAGCAAAATATGACACGCTAGTAAATCTTTAAATCTGAATTATGAATATTCAATATCGTTCATTTGGTATGCATCTATTTATTGTAAAGGGGTAGGTGAATAACGATTATGTAGGAATCATAAAATATTCGTAAATACGTATGTATATAAGTAAATTTATAGATAATATATATATATACCACTAGATAGGCTGGGTGTGTAGGATATAATTATAAAACTTTCAATTAAATTAATTAATCCTACTTCCTACTATAATATGATAAATGTGAAAATATGTGTGTGTGTGTGTGTGTGTGTGTGTTAATGGTTGTTACCACGTATAACGAATATACCGATTTAAATGAAATTTAGAACGTAGATAGTTTTGGTTCCGGAATAACACCAAGGCTACTTTTTAACTATATATAGCAAAGACCTATATTTAGTTTAGTTTTAGGAAGTATAGGCAATTTGCCCGTAGATATTATTAGCTCTACTTACATAAGGAGGATAAAAATACTTTTTACTTAATTAACACGGTCCAACTCTATTGCGTAATTCCGCTCCATCCAAAGGTTGTCTGGAAGAGATCGCTTTTAGCGATAAGACCGCCTATTGTTACACTTTTTTTTTGTAAATAATTATTTTGCTTTGTTTCTTGTCTTAATTAAGGTGTTCAATAAAGAGTTTATCTATCTATCTAACGCGGGCGAAGACGCGGGGCACAGCTAGTCTGCCAACATTTTTCAGTGATTGAGAACTACTGTCTTTACTGTGCTGTAATCGTCTATAAATCTAATATATTTAAACGAGCAATTCTTGTATATATGTATATTATAATCTGAATCTCGGAAACGGCTCCAACGATTTTCATGAAATTTAGTATGCAGGGGCTTCGGGGGCGATAAATCGATCTAGCTAGGTTTCATTTTTAGAAAATGTCGTTTTGTCGGCCGAGCATACCTTGGTCATCCAGGTACAAGTGATAAAATATATAAAAATCAACACAAAACTATCCTGTGATAACGGAGTAATTAATGGACACGTTCTAATTAATGTCTTCCAATAACGAAAGTTACCAGATAAAATGTCCTCCAAATATCGAGTTGGCCAATATTTTCAATATTACGATGCCTGTAATACCAGGAGCACATACCGTGCCGCAGGTTAGTCAAGTGCGAAATATAAATAAAAGTGTTATTCTCAAAATAAGAATTTAGGTTTTCTATGGCGGACTGTACTGAAATACAGTCTTTCATAGCTTATTCCACCCTTAAGTAGAAGCTATACTCCAGAACGAATCTATGCTATGTCTATCGTGTTTACAACCCTGGACTACGGCATCAATTAATAACTGCACTGAGTTAGTCATTCTTAAACAACTCTAATAAAGATAAATTTATAATTTCATAATTGATAGAGTGGTCGTCCACTTAATCCTACTAAAATATTATAAATCCGAAAGTTTGTGTGTAAGTTTGTAAGTATGTTTGTTCCCTTTTCACGCTTTAACGGCTGAACGGATTTGGATGACATTTGGAATGTACATAGATTATACCTAGGATTAGCACATAGGCTACTTTTTAACTTTATTATAGCGGGCGAAGCCGCGGGGCACGGCTAGTATGTCTATAAAATGATTGAACAACAAAAGTAGAAAACAAAACTTATCCAATAATAATTTGAGCGATAATACGGCCCCTCGATATTTCCGATATTACGATACTGAAATACCAGGACTACATACCTTGTTGCAGGTCAGAGGGCGGGCGGGAGCGGGCGCCCCCCGCCGCCCCGCCCAGCATCGCCTCTCGCGTGGGACCACCTCACCACCTGCGGACAAATAGGCCTATAAATGGGGTGATACACAGGTGGGGAATATCGTCAAAATAAACTTCGAGTACGTTTTATGTATAGTAAATCGAATTAACAGGTGAATAATGCAGTAATTTCGTCGTGTATATGTTACTTAAGCAGAATTATTTTTCACGGTTCGAAGGATTGCGTGCTTGATTTCATTGGACTGATATTTTATGCAAGCACTGATGATTACGCAAATTATACCTATTTATTAGCCCAATCAGATGCGCACAACATTGATCTAGAGATAAACAAAAGTACAGAGGCCTCGCGCATACATTTTAGCACTTGCCATTTATAAGTTTTTCTAAGTGAAACTTTTTATGGGCTTTTATATTCTGTTTCGCAACCTTTTTGTGTGACGAAAAGTGGTGGGGATTAACACTGTGATGAATTCTTCTAATATTATAAATCCGAAAGTTTGTTTGTAAGTGTGTACCTAAGTATGTTTGTTCCCTCTTCACGCTTTAACGGCTGAACGGATTTGTATGAAATTTGAAATGTACATAAATAATACCTAGGATTAACACATAGGCTACTTTTTAACTTGATAATAGCGGGCGAAGCCGCGGGGCACGGCTAGTAATTAACATTTTTCCCCTGTAGTACAAAAAGTTTCATTTCTATCGTGCGTCTTTACGACACACCTTGTTTTTTTTTTGATGACGACCCAGTTGGCGCAGTGGACAGGTGTCCGCCCTCTGCGCCGTGGGTCCTGGGTTCGATTCCCGGCAGGAGCACAAATTCCTTCCCAAGGGATATTTGTGTTTCTGGTTCTGGGTGTAATGTGTGTGTGATGTGAATGTTTCCGGCACCCACGATACAAGTCTTTGAACTTAGTGTGGGGCTGTGAGTGTGAATGCGTTTGTTTTTGTTGTTGTTTTTTTTTGTAATTATAGCCATTTGTTTTTTGCATTTTTGTTGAAGTACAGGTTGCTATAGGCAATCATCAACTTAAAATGTAAAGCCGTTTTTAAAATAGACCTCGGGCAAGATCAGTCTTGCATTTCTACTAATTTGTTAATTCAGGTTGTGTTACTACCATTTACTACGGTATCTAATTATTATATTGTCTTCTAATTATTTTACACAAGTTTCAAATTGATACAACTATTAAGCATCTACGTTAAAATTGACGTCCAAGAATTCCTGACATAGTTTGCTTGTTAGTTAGGTACTTATATACAACGGAATTTAATAAAACCTGCCGAACTGCCCGTTGGCTTAGTTGGGTGAAAGTTCGCATTCTAAGCATCGGGGTATCGGGTTTGATTCCCGGCGGCAAAACAAGTTTTCTCCCCAAAGAAAAAATTGTGTTTCTGGATCTGGATGTGATTGTGAGTAATGTAAATGTTTACAGTGACAAAAGTCATTGAAAACTAAGAGTAAAAAAAACTAAGAGTAAAAAAAGTGTGTGAATTTACTTGTTGACAACTTAATTTCAAAATGCTCGAAAATATAATAGAATTTTGAATAGAGAACAACAAAATACATTTTTGGGGGCTGAGTCACCCACGTCCGTAGGAGGATACCCCTTAAGTCTGACTCCCTACACGTGGTCCCTGGGTGGTACTAATCAGGTGACATTTGAGAGGTGGTAGAGCATTTTGTGAGTTGCTCGCCTGGCTTGCTACCAAAGTAGCTTACCACCATCAAGTTTAAAGTCTGCCGCCAAGCCAAATACGGTGTTCCGGCAGTTATCCTTGAGAGCCTGCGTATTCCAGGTCTAGTGTGTTTACCAGCTTCGATCACATCTTCACTTACCATCAGGTGAGATAGTGGTCAAACACTAGCCTGTCACAAATAAAAAAAAAAAAAAAAAATACATTTTACGTAAGCAATCCACGCTACTATAGATTTTGTTTCAAATTTAATTTTGTTTCGTAACATGTCGCACTTCCTTCACAAGCTCACGCACACATTCTCAATTTGAATAATGTAAATGCGAATAAATTAAAGCTTTGTTTTCGTTGACATGACGCGATGTTATCAGTTGCTCATGGTCGTTACGGATAGGGTTACCAGTTCCAACAAAAAATACCAAAAGGTAAGCATTATGTAGGTAACTTGGAAGTTCTTTGTATAAATAGTATCCCTACTAATATTATTAATACTGAAGTTTGTGAATGTGTTAGTGAATATTTGACGCAAAGTAAGAGTATTTGAAACGACTGAATGGGTCATACAGTGATGTTTGTACGATTATATGTCGTCTAGCTTTAAATATAAAATAGGCTTTGCTTTACGTCGATGAACGTGGGACACAACTAATCGAGACTAAGACTAAGATTTTTCTTTTTTCCTTTTTGTGAATGGTACGTCATAATCATATGATAATATGGGTTTATTGACAGCAATAAATTATTTGACATATTATTATAATTATTTTAGACACATTTACCGGAAATAATTATAATAATAAGTTTCCACTAGTTGATATTATTGGTGAAATCTGTTTTGGTTTTTAGTAATTATTTATCAAATAATATCGACATTAACATAGTGTTACTTTTACAATCAACTTAAGAAGTCTTTATTTTTGAAAATATTTAGAACACAAAACGAAAGCGTATACGCTATCCCCGTGAGTTAAGGTCCGCGGTATGTCATACATTTCTAAAATACCGAAATGGCTTATAATTTTTCTATTTCCTAACCCTATTTACAGTTTACAACGCCTAAGTACCGTACAACGATGACGGACACTCACAACATTTTTTATTGCATTAAGAATAATGAGTGCGGGAGGAAACAATAAATTGCGGATTTTATCGTAATAAAATCTTTCAACGTTAGGAGATTAAAAAAATTAATTGAACACATAAATTTAGAACAGAATTAGTTTCCCCAGGCGAAAATGTTTTAATGAATAATACAATATTGTTTATTATAAATGACCTATAATATAGTTACATAACAAAAAATATTAATAATAACCCACGCTTCATGCTTGAGACTAAATATCACGCGAGAAAAAAATACTCATAAACAATTCACAATCTACAAGTCATCTTATGTAACACCGCCTTTATTATAATTCCGTGCGCGTCCGCTCCCCAGAATCGTTCATAGTAACAAGGCATTCAAGTTCACAGAATACGTAGACGTTAGTGCCAGCTCGCGCGTAAGATAGAGCTCCTCGCGTCTCTGACCGCCTGGTACTCGCGGTCGCGATTCACTTTCAAATCGACAAGAACACACGAGATTGCAATTCGACACAACACCGAACGAGAAATTTGCTTTTGGTGTGGCAATTTGATCCTTATACCGATGGTGTAGTGTCTGAATTTGAATAGGTTTTTTAAATTTATCTACGTCGTCGTTGCTTTTCGCATTTGTTTGAAGTCATGCTGAAGTGTATAGTTTGTAGGAAAGTTATACTTTACCCATAAATATTATGTAACTCTGTCAGTATTTATTATGTAACATTGTAATTTTCTATAAGCGCCGCTTACAATTATTTTTTATATTCCTTAGTAATATCTATTTATTTTTCATTCATAATTATATTGTTAAATAATTTCCTGTAATCATTTGGTACTTTGTTAGTGTACGTTAAAGTTCCTATAATATATTTTTTATACTTAATAAGTAAACATTTGACCACTGTCTCACCTAAATCCGACGATGCGACCGAAGATTAAACTTAAACATACTTGCTGTGCCTAGAAGATACCTATTCACTCTAGACTTGAAGACTCATAGATTATGTTGTTTGGGGGAAAAAAATATGTTATTGAGAGACGAGACGAGCAAATCGCTTGCTTGATGGTAAGCGTCACGCTTGCCAATTACATTTTAATGTCACTCAAAGTTTTATCCTACTAATATTATAAATCCGAAAGTTTGTGTGTAAGTATGTTTGTTCCCTCTTCACGCTTTAACGGCTGAACGGATTTGAATGAAATTTGGATATGTTATACCTAGGATTAACACATAGGCTACTTTTTAACTTGATAATAGCGGGCTAAGCCGCGGGGCACGGCTAGTACTACATATTTAGTTATTGAGTTTAGATTAGGAAATTGTTTGTCGATACATTTTCGTGAAGCATTTTTTGAGTCGTTGATGTCTACAAATGAAAGCGATTATTTTTTTTTTCTCTGCGTTGTTTAACACATTCTTAAAAATGATATAATTATTTTTTTTAAGAACATGTAATAGGTATTTAAAATATTTCATTGTAGAGTACACAGGACTATCTTACAGAGTCGAGCAAGTCAAATACTGACTTTATCGATGTCTACTTCCTTGATTGTTTATCTCGGATTAAATGGCAATGTTTCTTGTGAAATTATGTAATTATATGCGGTGTGGGTATAATTCGCTTGTTCGGTTGCATAAAAACTGTTGTAAAATAGGTACTTGGTTAAAACAAAAACCAACAATGCAGATTCCCCGCCTCTCCCAAACGCTGCGGTCAAAACAATAGTATAATATGGTATAATATTCACTTGATGGCAATTATGTGATCATTTAGCTTCCGTACCGTAACGAAACTACTATGAGAAGTAACAGTAAGGAAAGTTTCACATAGAAATTCAAACGAACAGGCTATACTGCTGCTATTTTTAGACCCCCGACGAAAGAGAGGGGTGTTATAGGTATGCGTTGAACTGACCGCTGCCTAAGTTAAGTGTGCGTCCGCCTACGCTGCGGGTATGGGATTCGATTCGCGGTGGAACCACGAGTTTTCTTCCCAAGGGAAATTTGTGTTTCTGGTTCTGATTGTGTATTGACAAGAGTGCATTGAGGCAAACTGCACAAGCGCTTTATAGCGACTACATAATATAGATAAACCTAGGTTACGTATTAGTGTTTAAGAAAGATAAAAAAAAAATATGAAAAAAAATGCCCCGCCGAGTTTCTTGCCAGGTTCTTCACGAGATGGATGTAATTTTGCGAATCTACCAGTAGAGTCATAAACTTTTTCATGAGTGCGTCTTTGGGGACCATGTGAATAAACGATTTTGATTTGATTTTGTGTTTTGTCAATGTTTCCATCACTCACAACACAAAGTCATCGAAGATATCTTTTCTTTAAGCCCTGTCATTTAACTGGAAGTATTATCCTAAATAACACATTTGTTAAATTTAATTAGAGTCATCGAATATTTTTTTTATTTTATAACCGAAACTTTTCCACTGTCCATACTGCGCTAGCTGTTCGAAATGTTTCTTTGTAATCGTAACGCTATGGGCAGGAACGGTGTATGCCTCTATGGGAATCGCAATTAGATGGGCCAGCGCTGGGATATTATTATCACATCATCAGATTATGATATTATAATTAGAAGGCTTCGGCGTTTTGGTAGAGATGCATTATGTTACCTCATCGATATATAATAACATGATATTCCTCTGTTGTTCAGAATTCTGGTTTTGTACAAATACAACGTTGTACTTTTTTATGTTGTATAGGCAAGCATGTGACTACTATCTCACCTGATGGAAAGTGACGATGCGACCGAAGATGGGCCATGCTTGCTAGAAGGTACCTATTCACTTGAAGTCACCCAGACTGTACCGTTCGGTTAACCAAGACGCTGGCAATGAGTTCCAGACAGTTATTGTTGTAAGAATAAACATAAACGCTTTCACACTCACAGTCCCACGCTAAGTTCGATGACTTGCGTCGTGGGTGCTGGAAACGTTTACATCACACACAGTCATACCCAGAACCAGAAACACAAATTTCCTTTGTGGAGATAGTCCTTGTGTTTTATTTATTATTGCTTTGCTCACTAACTCTTTTTGACAAGCTTTAGACTAAACTAGCGGACCCGTTACTTAAATTTGGTAGAGCACATTTTTTTGTTTGGTAGAGTAGAAGTGGTCCCATATAAATTTTATCGAAATCGGTCCAGCCAAAACCGAAATATAAGCGGATTTTTTAAGCTTTGCTTGCGTTTCAATTATTTCAGTTTCACTGGCATGTCCCGTGCGCTGTATCTGTATTTTGACTAGATCGATGGTATATAGTTAATTATTGTTACTTCTATCCTCTTACGGAAAGTAGGACAACTAACTTAGCAACAACTTAACAACATAAATACCATTCGTGCTCCAAAGCCTTTCACAATTCGATATACTTACGAGTTGACGAGGACAGGAAATCGATTTCGCATATACAATCGAGTTGTTAACAGCCTACATTTCAGTTTCAGTGCATCCTTTCAGTGTAAATGTAGAGGGTGAAATTAGAGGCAGTTCTGGCATTTGCAAGATAATAGATATTTATATATAAATACTAGCCGTGCCCCGCAGCTTCGCCCGCTATTATCAAGTTAAAAAGTAAACTATGTGTTATTCCTAGGTATAATCTATGTACATTCCAAATTTCTTCCAAATCCGTTCAGCTGTTAAAGCGTGAAGAGGGAACAAATATACTTACACACTTACACACAAACTTTTGGATTTATAATATTAAGTATGATAATAATTTAAACGCAATCAAATCTTCAAAAAACCAACTTCATCGCTTTATTATGGTTTATGGGACCCACTTTGCACTACCTTTTCAAACAAAGAAAGATTTATCGAAATCGATCTAGCCGTCTTCTCTACGACTGTTACATTATTTGAATATTGGTGCAAAGCAAATGGTTATATTATCTTTGGGGCGTGAGTCAAGTTATTTTTTACAGTGGATGCAAAGAACATCTCCTGTGACCTGTCATCCAAGTCTTCAAACCTAGAGTGGGGCGTGTGAGTTTCTAAATCGTCCGGCCGAATCCATGAAGAAAATCTCCACTCTTGATCCTTTTAATTATGGCCAGGACCCGGACAATAAAGTCACGGAATGCCGTCCGGGTGCGTTTTATTGTGGGGTCACTTTATGGGGCCAGTAATTTGTGGGAGTGGGATATGGAAAAATTCGGCTGAGCTCCTAATTTTTTTTAATCTGATATTTATAGGCAATAATTTCACCTGATGAAAGCGATAATGTAATCGAGGGTAACCCTCCAGTCCCTCTAGTCTTTATATATATAACTAGCTGCGCCCTGCGGCTTTGCCCGCGTAACTCCCGGACTAGCCAGAATTCGGGGTTAAAAAGTAGCCTATGTCCTTTCTCAGGCTCTAGACTATCTGTGTACCAAATTTCGTTTAAATCGGTTCAGTAGTTTTAGCCTGAAAGCGTAACAGACAGACAGAGTTACTTTCGCATTCATAATATTAGTAAGGATTACTCTGTACGTGACTGAACTCTACATAAACTGATGTACCGATTTTAATATTTTTTTGTGTGTGTTCAAGTGGATTCAAGAATGGTTAAGATTCAAACAGAAAAATAAATAACGAAAAAAAGAAGTACGGACATATGGTTGGATGATTGGATGATATTATGTCGAAGGCGTCGAAGGAATGTATTAAGCGAAGGATGCATATCCTAAGAAATGGATCTGTCACAGACAACTAATAGTGACTTGGTGCAATGTCGAATCTTTTTGGTGTATTTGTGTGCGTGTATACATATAATTCGTATGATAAGTGAAATTTGTAGGACCTAGGGTGCTTCACCTGTTTTGTGAAGTAATATGTCTGTATTTTTTTATGTCCGTGAAACAGGAATACGTTAAAGAAGTAAAATGTTTTTTTTTTCTTTAGGTGGCATTGCAACGTATGCCTGCATGGTGTAGCTAGTTATATATATATGTATCTTTAATATGACTAGCTCTCAAGTAATATTGCCGGAATTTAGTGCTTTGGCGATACAAATACGGTACTTACAAGTGTAATAAAAGTTAAGAATATAAATAAATGGTATTCATTTAATCGATCTACGGACCAATTGTCTTTATTCCCTTAAACTATATAAATCTCTATACAGCAAAGACCTAAGTTACCTAGCACAAAGCTTATAGGTAACTCAAGTGCTCAAGCCCACCACCAGTGGGTAGCGTTCCCATCATGCTTACAAGTTGACAGGTTAGAATTACGATGGCAACATTGCCTCCCGCTCCCCTATTACGAATCTTTGTTGCACTCGTTTCTATTTGAATTAAGCAAAAATGAACCTTATTTTTTAGATTGTGTCCATTTAGTATTAAAACCAACATAGATAGGTAATTTGCAGGTAACTTGCAAATGCAGCAAGATGGTCCGAACGAATCTTGCTGCATTTGCAAGTTTTCATAACGTGTGAGGAGCACCTACTCTTCCCCACTGTATCGACACCCAGTGAGAGAAAAAGAAATTAAAATTTAACGCTTTCACACTCACAGCTCTACACAAAGTTCGATGACTTGTGTCGTGGGTGCCGGAAACATTCACATCACAACCAGAACCAGAAACAACATTTCCTTAGGGAGAAATCTTGTGTTGACACCGAGAATCGAACCCGATACCCCTACTTAGAAGGCAAACGCGCACTCGATTAATCTAACAGTTATAGAAGGGATAAGATGAAAGACAATGATATTGCATTATGATTAAGAGTTTGTTTTTATTGGAACCGAAATTGATTCTAGATTGAACTCAACTTATTCCTGCAGAGCTACAAGAAGCTTTTCACTAATTCACAATTATCTCCCTTTTATCCAGCCACCCGAAGTCCCCCGACCGATCCCGAGAGCGCCCGAGGCGTTGCCAAGCACCACCCTCACCGCACCCTCTTCAATATCCGACTGTGTTTGTGTATTATTTCTATTTTGTGATCAGAAATTATGAGAGTGTGTTGTAGTTCGCAGAATGAAATAACAATTATTGGACATTAATAATAATAAGCCATGTAAATATGTCATTGTAATTAGTTGTTCGCACCGATTTGAGATCTCGAGCCTACATTTTGGCTCATTGAGAAAAATGCTGAGTATTGCAAGTAATTGCTTATGTCTTTTTTCTCAATAATAACTAGCATTTTGTATTTCTTTTTCAAGTACAGGATATAACGGAAATTATACGTAAGTCTCAATTTTAAAAGTAAAGCCGTTTTTTTAGATCTACACCGGGACAAAATGAGTCTCAAAACTGACTTTTGTTGGACAAATTGTAATTATCCAACATAGCAGTTGTGTACTCTAGTTGTAAAGTTGTTAGTATTATTATTATGATACAAAAAATAGTAATTTTCTATGGGCCCCAAAATAGGCATAGCCTGTATCTTGGGCGCCCGTTGCTCGAAAGAATTATCACATGAGCTGTACGTGATCCGCATCAGTGTCTGATTAGTTACTTGGACATGTAATAACTGTTTGTTCATGACATCGCGGTGGTGAACCAGTGGATTTTTTTTTCTTTGCAACGATACCCCACACACAACGAAAATCGACTTCGCCGCCTATATCTACGGAACATTATCTATTATAGATAATTTCTTATTACAATTATTCGATATTGATGTTTGCCTCTCTTTTTAACCGACTTCAAAAAAGGAGGAGGTTTTCAATTCGACAGTTTTTTTATGTGTGTAACCTTACAACTTTTTTCTAGGTGAACCGATTTTGATGATTCTTTTTTTAGTAGGTGCTTCCCGAATGGGAATTCTCATTTAAATATTTAAATTTGATCAAGATCTGACCAGGGTTTTCGAAGATAAAGCGGTGAAGTACGTTTTTTAAGCTTTGCTTGCGTTTAAATTATATTCTTGTAGGAAAAGCATATAGCGAAAGAAATGGAGACCGTTCATTATCATTAAATGATAATATTTTAGACGTAATAAAATTTTTTATTTATGTTTTATTTTGTATTTATTTTGACATGCTTATTTAATTTTATCTTTATCGGTATTTATAAAATTTTATTTGTAATGTTTTAAATTAATCATAATATGGATGACTCTATGAAATAAATGGTTTGAATTTGAATTATTAATAATAATATTATTTTAACTATTCATTTACATTCCATGGTATTACGAGACCTGGCGAGACGTATCTAACGATATTTACCTTCGTCCCTATCCCCTAGCTCTCTCTCGCAAATCTGTGACATCGTGACGTTATGAAAAACTTGATATTGCAGCCTTAGGCATGTAGAGTTAGGGGAATTTTCTATCAATTTCAAGCATCGCTGGCTAGAGCATAGAAATACGAGTATATCCATACAGTTTACCGGTCTCTATACGTCGCTCTCAATCACTCCACACATATACATATATAAAGAACAAATAAAAAAATTTTATCACTCTCAATTAAGTTAAAGCTATGAATGTACTTTATTAGTCATATATATATATATATATATATATATAATCAACCTTTAACGGTAAATGCTGATCCAGTGAGAAGTTAGAACAATTGTTGATCCGCCTATTTTACTTGTTTACTCAGCTCCGCGTCGCGCAAACTGATATACTTTGATCCGTCCTTAATGCGCGTGTGACGTCGGTGGATCTGCACTAACAGGTTTTCAACATGCTCGTCAGCGATTCGACCAACATTTGTTGATCCATCAACGGTCGAAAAAATCATACTGAATATGATTTCTTAGATCCAGTGTATATTTAACTTATATGTGACATTTACTTAGACTAAGTGGATCCGGAGCCAAATTTGACTAATAGGTACTCGAAAAAAAAGCGGCAACGTCGCATTCTGCGTGTGATAGAGAACCTCGTAGACTACTTCGTTAGAGTAATAAAGTAAGAATGATGCGTTAGTTACGAGCGAATTTGTGTTATTTTGTTCATTTGTCATGGACAAATCAGAAGATGATGGTGAGTATTTTATTAACCATATCCATATTTGATTATTTAACTATTCAGAAACTTGATATTATGTGGGTGCTGACGCGCTACCTCACTCATAATCGATACATATGGTAATAAATAGATATTCACTTTAATAAGGACTTACTTAAATACCTAGTACCTAGCTAAAAGTTTTTAACCACTGACGAAAAAAGAGTTGTGATTGTGTTTAAGTATGTTTACGTAGTACCTACTTACTATGCGTTTCAAATAACAAAAGGACCAGCAAAAACGCCATCATTTCACCAGTGCTGCCTGCCAGAAGCTGAATCAGAATAATAAAAATAGATAACCAACAATTTGATTGGCCTTTTGGCTCTGTGGTCAGTCTCACTCTATGGTAGCTCTGAATGCGGATCCTGAGGTCGTGGGTTCGATTTCTAACCATGGCAAACATTTGTGTGACGAACACGAATATTTGCTTTGTGTCCTGGTCTTCAACAAATACCTAATTATCTATGTTTTTCTCAGGCCTCCATTCCTAGTACAGTAGGCTTTGCCTAGTTTGAGATCAGGGACTACATAAGTGTGAAATGTCTAGGATATTATTTTATTTTAGTAAGTACCTAAAAAGACCAAACATACCTACATACCTATTTACAAAATTTCAGAAGTTTTGATTCCAGCTCAATCAAAATAATATAACACTTGCACGAAGTTTCGTAGCTGTAATCGATACGTGATAATGTGATTTAGACCGGGAGACCGGATTAGGATTAAGACCGCATCGAATAAAACGCTTTAAACGGTTTCACAATCTCAGCCCCACACTAAGTTCGATGACTTGTGTCGTGGGTGCCGGCAACATTCACATCACACACACAAATACAACCAGAACCAGAAACACAAATTTTCCTTGGGGAGAAAACTTGTGTTCCCGCCGGGAATCGATCCCGATAGTTGGTTGGCGTTTGCCTAACTTGGCTAAGCCCCTGCTTAGAAGGCAAACGCCACCCAACTAAGCCAACGAGCAGTTCACAACAGCCCCGCTTGTCCTCACGCGTTCCCCCTACTGCACTGCACTCCAGTGCATCTACCACTACCTCCGCTGCCTCCACCTCCACCATCACCAACCATCCTCCAACCTCCACCATCTCCACCACTGTCTCCGTTGGTGAAGACAGTGGTGGAGGTGGAGAGCAGTCTGTGCATGATGGAGGTGGAGGCGGAAGCAGCGGAGGTGGTGGTGGTATCGTACCAAGCTCGACTACATTTATGTGTAGTTATTTCTAGTTCATATTTATTTTCATATGGGCTGGCATTCAATTTGACCACCATAAATTCGGTACAAGTCGTGGCGTTGTCGAATTGTTAAGTTATCCGTTCAATCTGTAGCTTGTGACGGACAAAGATACGAAACGGCAACGTCGCGGCTGCTTTCAGCCAATCTTATCGTTTGCTGTGCTCTGATTGGCTTATTTAAATCGGATCAACGTTTTCCGTAACTATCGCAAGGTGGATTTGTATATCGGATCAACTTCGGCGAACGCTAGTAAGCAGTCCCGTGAGTGTAGATGTTGATCCGGTCGGAGCCACATTAGTAACCAAAGATGCATATTGGATCAACAAAAGGCGCCGGATCAACATGAATTTTTGGATCAACAAAGTGCTCGCGTGAAGTCGCGTCAGATCAACATTTACCGTAAAGGGATATCTATATATATATATATATATATATATATATATATATATATATATATATATATATATATATATATATATATGTGTGTGTATAATAATATATATTAGTTTGTGTATGTTTATAATATATTATTATTATTTGTGTAGGTTTTTGTATGTATATTATGTATCTAATATTAATAAGTACATTTAAATACGTGTTGAGGTACACCACCGTCCCTGTTTGTAATATTTTTATCATCTTCCTTTGGTTGTCTGGAAGAAATCGCTTTGAGCGATAAGACCGCCCTTTGTGCTCCTAAGTTATATTTAAGATTTCTTTGTAAGTGTTATTTTATGGTGTGCAAATAAAGAATTTATCTATCTATCTATATAATAGTAGTTCCCGTCGAACTGAGACCTCACATTAGTAGCCTCACGCCTACAATTAGTAGAAAGACTATTAAGGTGGATTGCTTATATTTTTTATTTTTTCTATTTTATGAATAATAGGCAAGCATATAACTTATAAATTTGAAATCAACTTATTTAATTATTTTGGGCTTTAAAGTCAGATCCGCAACCTATTTGTGTGACGAAAAGCGGTGGGCATAAACACTGTGATACATGATTAAAATGTTTCCCTGTAATACAAAAGTTTCATTCACTTCTATCGCGTGTCATTACGGCACAACCTGGGGGTATATTCCTTCTATCTTTACACCGTCGTCAAAATCGAACGAATTTCTTTTCTTATGAACCATCGAATAGGATGAACTTTCAACTCGACTGTCGTATCGACGACGTCGCATCAATTCGATATCTTCGCCGATTATGAATCGATTTTACTTTAGAGGTGGTCCTCTATAAATCGATCCAGCCAAAACCTAAATATAAGCGTTGAAGTCGGTTTTTTTAAGCTTTCCTTGCGATTAATTATTCTGGTTTCAAGTACAGGATATAGCGTGCACGTTGCAGCTTTAAATATGTTGCCTTTTTTGAGATAGACCACAATGTTAATTTCCAACATAGATTTTTTTATGTGCACACAATCATTTCTAGGCATCGCGAGTCAATTACAAAGGGCTGACATTATATTCCCACCAAAACATACAACGTGAAGTGATGGAAGCCATTAAAAAAGTAAGACGACTCAATATAACAACTGACCAACCAGCCGTGAGGGTAATTATTTAATTGCATTTAATTGTCTATGGGTGTGAATTAACCAATTTAGATTAAACGTTACAATTATGGATGATGACGGTACTTGCGGTCAATTCCAGCTATAGGACACAGAGAGAATAATAACCTATCGTACCCCCCAGTGAGATGAAAAAAAGAGAGAGATAGCAGCATAGTTACCGGCGCGTGTAAAGAGAGCAACAGAGCTAGAACAAACTTGGTGAATTAGTGATAAAACGCTAGCTTATAAGAGATAAAAAAGGGTTATAAAGTTTCTCTATTTGTGAAGGTTACAAACAAATAAATGCATTCGAACCCCACTAAGTTAACTAACTCTGCTACGTACGCAATACGGTGTTAAATCATAGCCTTCTTTGTTCCGTCGTTTTATAGCATAGAGTACGATCGCCATATGTTCTGTTTACGTATTTACGGTCCACTAATCTATCTCCTTCACACAATAACTATTTATCGGTGTCCCGGAACCGTGATAACAGTTATCAGCAGAGCCGCGTTCGTAAACCGACTGATTCATGTACTATATTTGCAACTGTTCTACGAAATTAACAGTGATAACAGCATTTTTATAATGATTTTTTATTAAGGGGCCGATATACGTCAATCTGAGCAGCTTTTTTACACACAGCCAATTTTCCCCCTACTCTTTTACACATAAAGGTGCATATTGCATAAATTATATTACGGCGGTTACGCAAAGTCAAGCAAAAATTAAAAATTGACACATGGGTTTTATTTTAACGCGCCTCAAAAAAAAAACAAGCTGAAGAAGTCATTTTCGCCTAGTAAATATACGTACCTATATGAAATAACTTTCACAGTGTTTTTATATTAAATGGCGAAACAGAATGGCTACAAAATACAAATTGGAGTTATTTGCATGAGATTAGCAATTTTTTTATTTTAAAACGTTATGAATATTTTAAGAAGAAAGCATCGTCATCATATTACACAGATTCCGACGAATATTTTTAATTATCTGGTTTTATTATGATTGCCGAGTAAACCGGTTACAAAGTCACACGTTTGGGAGACATTTTGGTATCAACCCCTTAAATGAATATTAAAACGGGAGTTAGCGTGACTTATGGGTTGTCGATGTTTAGATCGACGATTGTTTCGGCTTTATTCGGAAGCCTTCTTCAGGATGAGTGCGGAGCTCTCGCTGCGCGTCCCGCCTCGCACGTTATTTCCCGTTTTATTTTAATTTAATAGTTCAAACTGTAAGTGAGGTTTTATCAAATGATTTTAATTTTTTTTCTATTTAAGTAATAAACGTTTCAAACGCATTCACATCCACCACTAAATTCAAAGTCTTGTTTCGTGGGTGCCGGTGCCAAAATTCACATCACACACTATCACACCCACGATACATGTTTTCGAATAGAGTGGAAGCTGAGAGTGTGTAAACCTAAAAAAATTTAGTTGCAAAGTTAAATATGCAATTACGATGCTACATTATAATGATTTCCTTTAGGCCGAAATTGCTTAGTATTTTACAACACAGAACAAAATGCTTATTTTCTACTATTGCAACTGTTGCTATTACCATTTATAACGACCCTACTGTGAAGTTAAATTCTGTAACCAACGCGCGTACCAAATTACAACCCATAGCACATAGCAACCTAAGCACTATACTAGTTCTAAGTACAGTACACATCTAGCATATCTAAGTATACCTAGGCACCCAGGTACTATGAAGCGAAAGTCCCTCGCTACTACGCCCGTAATTCTACCTTCTGCGAGTACGAGTCGCAAAAAAGTTAATTGTTACGGTTTTAGTGCTACGATGGCGATAAAGTGTATTTTTATATATTTTAACGATTCCCGGCGGAAAAACAAATTGACTAGTCAAGGGACATTTGTGTTTCTGGTTCTGGGTCATTGTGAATGTGATGCGATTGTTTCTGGCATCGACATAAGTGTGGGGCTGTGCGCCTTAGAAAGTGAAGCGCCATAATGGATTCTATCACGATGTACCATGCGCGTCTCAATCCCGTGGGAGGATTGGATATCATGACCGCTTGCTCGCTACTTCGCGGACTGAGCTCCACCAAAAAAGAAAAAATGGTTGTCTGTAAAGTCGGTTTAGGGACCATAATTTTACGTGATAACGTCATAAGAACGCTTAGGCCGATCGTGCCTCTCTATCGCTTGTTCCACGCTCTTTCTTGCACGCTCAGGCTCAGGCGGAACGTGACACTTTTTCGTGCGTGCAGCCGGTGTTCATCGATTTATAAGACGTAATTCTAAATATTTTATTTATTAAATCACAGACGCTCTAATTATACTAATTTAAAATCTGAAATGTATTCATAAGATTTATAATAAACTGTACATTTATAAATAATAAAATATTAAAACCGTGTTTTTTTTCTGACGGTACGTCTGGCCGAGTAGTTTTTCAGAGCGAGAGTTGAGTGGGATTATACATAATTGTGTGTTTATTTAGGGTTTCCTGCGATACCTACTGCGGGGCTCTGCGACCCTGGTACTCCGACGTAATTATATTTGGTGGGGATGGGGAGACTCCCCTTTGCCGCGAGGGACAGACAGAAAATATGAGAGCCTAATAATTCAATTTCAAATGTGTGTTAGAGCAAAAGTGATAGGTTTTAGTAAACAGTTCATTATGATGATTTTAGTTTAGTAAAGAGATTATCTATATTTCATAAAACCACACCTCACACCTAAATATATCCTAAAGTGTGTGTGTGTGTTCGTCCCACTTACGCGCTGCAACGGCCGTACGATTAAAACATAAGGTACTTAAAATGACCAAAATGCTGGCACTTATTTGGCTCAACGTATTAGCATTGCAATTCAGAGAGGCAATGCAGCCAGCATGATGGGAACGCTACCCACTGGTAGTGGACTTACCTATAGGCTCGATGTCTTGTAGGTAACTTGGTTCTTTGCTGTACATAGTTTTAGTTTAGTTTTAGGAAATATAGGCAATTGGCCCGTAGATAGATACATAACGTTATCTATCATTGATAGGTTCTTTTATACTGATATAAATATAATTATCATGAACCCACCCATTTCGCTGGCCACAGCTATTTAATACCAAATTTCTGAAGTTATTGTTTTGTTTGTGTATTTTTTTTAGTAAGACAAATGTATTATTAAATTATGACCACTTTTAATTTGATCCACAATTTAATATAATATCACTCTCATACATACATACAAACATTCATACATACATACATAACCTCATACATACATACAAACATTCCCTCGTTATAATATTGTTGTGTTAGTGAAGATTATAACCTCGTAAAAGATAAAATATATATCTCTTAAAATTTAATCTAGTTATAGATATTAAATTGAAATCTTTGTCGGCACTTATCTCTATTTCAGTGTGAACAGCACTTATATTATTATTATAATAACAAAAATATAATAATAATAATAAAATAATAACATTAAGATAAATCACGATTCCGTATTCGCACATAATCTTACAGTTTATGTCATTTTGACCGACTTTACGAAAAAGGAGTTATCAATTCGACTGTAATTTATTTATTATTTTGAGTCTGTTACCTCAGAACTTTTTTCTAGGTGAACCGATTCTGATGATTATTTTTTTAATTATAAAGCTGGTGCTCCCATGTGGTCCCATTTAAATTAATCAAGATTTGACCAGTAGTTTTGATTGCGTTTAAATTATCGTTTATGAAGTCTTATTTTTACAATTAATACTTGTATAAGAGTATAATTATACTTATATCATAACTTGAAACGTCTCTAATCAAATACTGTCGATGACGTAAAACTTCTAAAAAAAAATCTGCCGGAATAAATCACACTAATATTATAAATCCGAAAGTGTGTCAGTATATTTGTTTTCTCTTCACGCTGTAAAGGCGTTTTTTTTATTAACTGGCTAAGCAAACGTTTGACTATAATCACACCTGATGAAAAGTGACCATGTAGTCTAAGGTGGAGCACGCTTGCTCAGTAAATACCTATTCATTTTACTTTTGAACAAACCCAAATTGTATTATAGGCTTAACAAATTAGGATTAAATTTTGAATATTCTGTTTCTATATTTTATATTGATAAATGCAGGCGAAACCGCGGGGCATGGCTAGTATAAAATCAAAAGTTGTAAACTAGAAAATCATAAAAGATATATTTTCGATTCACACGACATGTTTGGATTAGACCTACGATAAGGCGACCTTCGTAGTCCTCACTAAAAAAATTACAATGCCATTATTTGTGGGATACAGAAAAAAAACTTATCACAGCGCGGCGGGAAGTGAGAACGGACGAGTGATGTTCCGGAGGTTTTGTTGGTATCGATAATGTGAATTAATCTTATCGATTGTTGTGTTTCAGTTCAGTTGAAGTGTTAGTAGGTGGTAACGCTAAGTGATGTAACTCACATGAAACTTTTGCAAACAGTCTTCGAATTATCAAAATGTCAATAACAATTAAATATTGTAGACATTATCAAGCTTTACACTTAAAGAAAAGTATAACTACAGATTACGTAATAGTATCTACGTAAACTATAGCGACCAGAAACATCAATGTATATAAAACAAAATGAACAAATTCCTTATAAGAGTTAAGAATCATTCATTGACATTAAAACGGCACGATATCGACGACTTGTTTCTATACAACGAAAACCAGTTTTCAATAAGGTACAGTTATTATCTAATCTTCATTTTGTATTCATAAATCTATTTTTGACTCAATTTATCAGTACTAATTATAATATATGCTAAAATTATCAAGGTTTTTAACAATTTGATTAGATTTAAGACGGTTTCTAATTCTTAGAATTATAATTTAATTTGCAAAAAAAATCTGAATATTGTAGTAATAAGATTTGCGAGTATTTTAGTCGCTGCAATGAATTATATTAGTAGATGTCTGATTTGATTTAGTTTTAAAACTAAACCCGAGTTGTGTCGGTTCTCATACAACGTCAGTCATTCATGTTTTTGCTAATCTCTGGGGCTTTGCGTACTGAATCATAAATGACTAAATTAAGCATTTATAAGTCACAGCTGCACCCCGCGGCTTTGCCCGCGTAAGTCCCGGACCAGCCAGAATTCGGGGTTAAAAAGTAACCTATGTCCTTTCTCAGGCTCTAGACTATCTGTGTACCAAATTTCGTTTAAATCGGTTCGGTAGTTTTGGCGTGAAAGCGCGACAGACAGACAGACAGAGTTACTTTCGCATTTATAATATTAGTAAGGATAAGGATTTTAGAGAATTGATAGATTTTATGCCGTATGTAAATTGGTGACAGCTTATTTAGTATTATAATGCATAAATAAAATTTAGTAACAATTAAAAATACGAAAGACTTATGCTTTTTATTGTATGGTGTCATATAAGTATATTTTTTAAATCAAAACAGTTACTTTTAATGCTTTGAATTTAAAAACTATATTAGGCACATATTTGTTTTCAATGAAAAAGTATGATACAGAAGCCATGCTGCAGATGATGATAGTCTTCTTTAGTATGCCATCAATAGCGTTAAAGATCAAAATTAAATATTTACTGCTAATGCAGTGATAACGAATGCTTTTTAACGCCAATGTTGGTCATTAGTTAAATATTTTTAAATTTATATAAAGACTTATGATATTAAACTATGATTAAAATGATATGTTCTCCAGAATGTCATATGAAGAAAATATCAACACAGAATACGAAAGCAAATAAATTAATTATTTGTACACCGGAAAGGACGTATATGGAACTATTACCATGTTTATCACTATTTATATTTATAATTTGAACTGCCCGTTGGCTAAGTTAGGTGCGCGTTTACCTTCTAACCCGTTATCCCTGATAACGGAATCGATTCCCGGCAGAAACATAAGTTTTCTCTCCATGGAAACTTATGTTTCTGGTTCTGGTTGTGTATGTGATGTGAATGTTTCCGGCACCCACGACTCAAGTCTTTGAAGGGCTGTGAAAGCATTTATAATCTGACAAATTATTATATTTAATAATTTGTGTAATTGTGAAAGATTTCTTCTGTGATAACAATTTACTCTTGGTAGTGCATTTGTCGTGAAATATATCGAGTTGGTGATCGATGAATCGGTTTAATGTATCGAACCGTTCCCGTTTTATCGAACGCTTCCCAACCCTATGAAGTTTTTTACCCCGAAGGCGCTTACTACCTGCCCGTAGGTAGGAATTTCTGAGAAGTGGCCACTCGATGCCGAGTCGGGTTCCAGAGGTGTTATTGTGTTGCAATGAATTTGTTGTCTTAGGTGACGTAAGGAACGGTGATTAGGATTAGGTGACGAAGTGGGTGGTAGGGACGAATTCTGATTAATTACAAGAGAAGTGGTACATAGGTAATTCTAAAGACTCGACACTTTGGGTAGAGTAATTTCTTCTCTGTGCTCACTGAGATTATGAAATTAAAACTGGTATTTCCCTCGTTAAAATACTCTCTTTTTATTGGGAGGTCAAAAAAGGTCGATATCTTTTTTGACCCCCGACAAAAAAAGAGGTGTGATGTGATATCTATACTATAAACATTATATAGAGGTAAAGTTTGTTTCCTTGTAAAAGGTAATATTATCTGAAACGATTGATTATCTATAGGTCAAACTACTGTTCGAATTGATGCGACGTTGGTACGACAGGTTAAAAGTTCAGTCGATTCGATGGTTCACAAGAAAAGGAAATCGCTCGATTTCGACGTCGATGTAAAGATTATCGATGCCCGGAATAGACCCCCTGATTCGATGACTTATTATCTGATACGACTATCTGATTCTGAAAATTGTTTCACTACTAGATAGCTTCACTATCGTTAAGTGTTATAGGCTATCTTTTATTGGGATATAAGTTAGTTTTCAGTTCGAAATAATAACATTCGTAAGACAAGTCTGATGAAAATTTGCTAACTGGCCGCTCTATCGGCATACGCTGTCTAACATGTAGTGATTAATGCCTATTTGGGGCCCATGTGAATAAAAGATTTTCATTTGATTTTGTGTATATAGCTTAGAAAAAATACTTTTCTTTGTAAAAGATCTGAAAAAATAGCGGCTTCTGTTTTGTTGGCTTTTTAAGGCATTCAATATTAATCCTTATCAAAATAAACTGTTTCATCGTCTTACGTAGTTCATAGATACAATTTGCCATATGCTGCACATAATTTTGACAAATAGTCTAGCTAGGTGAATAGTCGTAAAATTTATTTGAGGATAAAAGTGGTGGGTCACAGAATGAGTAACAGTTACTGCGTAATCCAGTTATACTTCTACGTTTTTAACTGACTTACATAAGTTTTAACTGACTTACATAAGGAGGACTTAAATTAGTTTTTTTTTCTTTATTTTTCCGGTTATTATTTATCTTTGAACTTTGAACTCCTCGCTGGCGTAGTTAGGTGCGCGTTTGCCTTTAAAAGCACCGAGTTCGTTTCCCGGTGTAGTAAGTTTGCGTTTCTGGTTCTGTGTATGATGTGAATGTTGTGTGTATTAATGTTTACGGCCCAAGACACAACTCATAGTACTTTTAGTGTGGGGCTGTAAAAGCATTTATGTGTATGTTTTACCCAGGCGACGCCGGGCGGGTCAGCTAGCAAATTATATGTTTGTAGTGTGTATTTGTGTGTTAATAGTATAAAAATAAACGCTAAATAAACGCTTTTACAATCACAGCCCCACACTAAGTTCAATGACTTGTGTCGTGGGTGCCGGAAACATTCACATCACACACAATCAGAACCATAACAAGAAACACTAATTTTCCTTGGGGAGAAAACTAGTGTTTCAGTCGGGAATCGAACCCGATACCCCTGTTTAGAAGGCGAGCGCTACCCAACTAAGCCAACGAGCATTTCTAATCTTATGAAGTGAATCACAAAAATTGTATTAAATTTTATCCATATATCTCTAAGGAAAATTGTGCTTCTGCCGGAAATGGAATACTGGATCTGTAGTGAAGAATGATCATTGTGCCAAGAGATTTTATAACTCGACGGTCTAGATTACTCTAGATCGACAATAGTTTGGTTTTATTCGGAAGCCTTTTTTCGAGATCAGTGCGGAGCGCTCTACGTCGCGCATCGCGTCATCATCGCGACGGTCGTCATTACTATTTCAACTTATCAAAATAATCTTTGTTACTAAACGTTATTTTCCTCCCCTAGATAAAAGCTGTGGTTAAAACTATTCTGCTATTCTATAGTGTGGTGAGAGTTGAAATGTATGTCGATTCATCTCGTTTTAGCTGTATTGTTGCTGGTTTTTGTATCAGTTTCATTTATGTTTTTTCAAATTGACAATTTGAATTGTTTATGAACACAGTTGATATTGTGTTAGTTCAGCAGCATATTTCAAAGGTTTCATACCGGCTTTTTTTCTGACGGACTACATGCTGGCTGTGTGTAGCCTCTGCAGCGTCACCGGGCGTTTCATAACTGGATTCATTTAAATATTTCTTACTGAATAGAGATTCTTACGACATGTCAGCTTTAAAAAATTGACATCTAATACTGGTTTTTATGTATGAATGGACGTACATTCTTACGTTTAATTTTTTTTACAGTCCCACACCAAGTACTAAAACGTGTTTTTAAAAAACGTTTTTGAACTTGGCGGGAAAAAGTCAAAAAATGGCGTGGGTGCCGAAAACCGAAACAGAACCAGAAGTACAAATGTCCTTTAGTATGTAAAAATGTGTTCCTGCCGGGAATTACCCGTCACCTACAGGGCAGCAAACCTGCCCACTGCGCCAACTGGCCGATGTCGATTTACGTAGTTAAACCGAGTCTAAATAACGCAAATCTCAATACTTAATCATATTATTATCATCCGTCTTTGTTCCCCGAACGTATATAACCTGGGAGTCTTCAAGTCAAGAGTAAATAGGTTTCTTCTAGGCAAGCATGTTACATCTTTGGCCGCATCATCACTTTCCATCAGGTGTGATTTTTTAATTTTTTTATTAACAAACGCATTCACTCTCCCAGCCTCACACTAAGTTCAAAGACTTGTACCGTGGGTGCCGGAAACATTTACATCACACAAACATAACACCCAGAACCAGAAGCACAAATATCCCTTGGGAAGGAATTTGTGCTCCTGTTGGGAATCGAACCCAGGACCTACGGCGCAGAGAGCATACAACTGTTCACTGCGCCAACTGGGTTGTCAGATTGTGGTCAAAAGCTTGCCTAGTGGGCATAAAATAAAATGTACTTTCCTTTAGGTAAGATACTGGTCAAATCCTTACTTATCGAGCATAAAAGAACTTACTACTCTGCTTGGATTTAGTTAGGAGATAGGTCATCGGGATCCAATAACTAAACTCGTACCGAGGTATGAAGTTCACCTACATCTATCCATACATTAAACTGCCTATACGTTCTCTGATTATAGTCCCTTTACAACCAGTGGGCATTGATTACAAAGAGCCTTTGCCCCGCGGTCCGTCACTGATGCCCTATACAGATGCATAGGGCGGGAGCGCTGGGGCGGATATAGGGATAGTAGCCCTGCTGTACACGTAGCGGGGGCTTTTTCATTTGTTTTTGCTCGCATTTCTCTTTTAGTTGGAGAGACGGTATAGATGTTATGTTGCCCTGGTATTGTGAAGTTTATACATAGCAGTTTTACTTCAATTAATGTTATAAAAATAACTTAATTGTCCATAACTATGTTAAACCACCATACCAAACGTACTTTTCAACCGACCGCTTGACCGATTTTGATCAAATTTATATGGGACCACCTCTGAAGTATACCTACTCTACCAAACAAAAAAAAAACATACAGTCGAAAATAGAACCTCCTCCTTTTTGAAGTCGGTTAAAAAAACGAGAAAGGAGTTCAATGAAACATGTACAAAATAAAATAAGCCATGTTTTTTAGTAGCACGGCAATGAATATTCTGCGTGATTGAATGAAAATTAAGTATATTTAGTACGTTTGAATATAAACTAACCAAAAACAGTAAAAAACTAAAAAAAAATCATTTATATTCAGCCAAGCAATTTAATCTGAATACCATAATAATTCAGAATAACTACCAAATGTATGTAATTTGTGCTAGGTAGTTTCTCAAATGGCGTGTCAGTACCTGTACGCGTGTGTGCGTGTACGCGTGTGTGCGTGATCCGCTAGCATTATTGAAATAATAATATGAGTTACTAAACGTGAGTATGCGTAATTATTTTGTACGTAAATATTATACGTTTTAATTTTACTGATACTTTTACCGTAATATTTAATTAAATGTTACTGGTTAGAGGACATTCAAACATTTACTTACGTCCAATACCTATGTTATAAGTTATTATATCAGTATGATTTAAACGCAAGCAAAGCTTTATAATTAAACGCAAGTAAAGCTTTAAAAAACCGACTTCACCGCTTTATCTTCGGAACCTTGATCAAATTAAAAAACACGCATTGTTCACGATAACTCAAAAACTACTTATCATCAGGTGAGATTGTGGTCAAACGCTTACCTATCGTACATAAAAAATATATCTTGACCGAATTGAAATGGGACCAACAGGAAAGCACCAGCTTACAAACAAAAAAAATGTTCAAAATCGGTCTTGTGGGAAGAAGACACGAGGTAACAACACAAATAAAAAAAATACAGTCGAATTGAGTACATCCTCCTTTTTTTTGACAGACTTTATCTTCGGTACCCTTAATCAGATTAAATGAATTAAATACGCATTACTGAAAATGACTCAAAACCTACTGGTCAGATCTTGATAAAAAAATGGAACCACATGGCCATGGGAAGTATACCCTTAAAACAAAAATAGAATTTTCCAAATCGCTTCAGGCGTCTTCGAGTAATCGTTGAACTTACATAAAAAAGATTACGACGAATTTAGAACATCCTCCTCTTTTGAAATCGGTTAAAAAGTTATGTACTCAGGGATGGTCTATCGAAATCTAGTAAAAAAATGGGACTGAGAGATTACTTTTTACAAACATAGATTGCAATTAAAGTCCGTGTTTACAAACAAATAAACTTTACCTCTTTAGTGTAGATGTAGATTTATTACGTACATTAATTATGATTACGTAGTTTAGAGTGTTTCAAAAAACATGTTTTAAATTTAAAGGATGTACGACATGAAGTTATAATTAAAAATGTTATTAAAATGTAAACAATATTTTTTTGTCCTTGTTGATCAAATAAGTTGCACAAAGAAACAGAAATGTATTTGTGGCGGAAACGAGAAAAAACTATTATAAATAATTGTAAAAATAATCCTTAATAGTTTTAATATACTAATTATTTTGTATTGTAACATACATACAATAAATAATTATTTAACTTATTTGTAACGCATGAAATAATAAAAGAAACAATACAATAAATCCCAGTCAATTACCAGGCAATCATAAGTTCCGAGGAGTTTGACTTGCATTCGTCACGATTATGAGTCAGCGCTGTCACATATAGCGAGGTAAACATCGAAGAGAACTATTACGTAATCTGTGATCCAAGGATGAATGAATTACATAAAATAACTTTGGTGACTCAAATAATATATAATAAAACTATGCTATAATCTCGGGTTATAAAAAAAAATTTAAAAAAAAATTAAAAAAATCTCTATAAAAAATCGTACGTGATTAGGTGAGCGTTCGCCTTCAAAGTATCGGGTTCGATTCCCGGCGGGAACACAAGTTTTCTCTCCAAGGAAAATTTGAGTTTCTGGTTCTGGTTGTGATGTGAATGTTTTCGGCACCCACAACACAAGTCATCGGACATAATGTGAGGCTGTGAGTGTGAAAGCGTTTGTTTATTTTACGAAAATGATTATAAATCTACTTAGATTATGAGTCAGCGCTGAGCCTATACTTATAGGACGCACTTTCGTAACCGCCATATGTATACTCCGCTAAACGCGC
This sequence comes from Lomographa bimaculata, assembly GCA_948107665.1. Classification (NCBI taxonomy): domain Eukaryota; kingdom Metazoa; phylum Arthropoda; class Insecta; order Lepidoptera; family Geometridae; genus Lomographa; species Lomographa bimaculata. Next base: position 18,643,920 of record OX403595.1, read on the forward strand.
TTCTATGTGATACGCTCTATAATCCCCTGAGGCGACAATTGTGCTAGAGCCATAGCGCAGCCTGCTCTTAATTGAAGTAAATTGCCTATATTCTCAAAAACTATACTAATATTCATCTACACAACAAAAGAGCTCACTCAAGCCACTACAGATAACATAAGTAACACAAACCTCTTTTGGTTTAATGGTACTGTAACTATAAACTGTATGTAAAATTTTTATTAAGTAAATTTAAAAAAAAAAAAGTTCTCAAGCATTACATGTATTACGTGAAACATTGAAGCCTTCCCAAATTACCAATAATATAAACGTAGAGCCAAACGCAGCTCGAAACAGAGTTATGAAAAAAAAAAATATGGAAAAAATGAAAATGCCGGTTACTTGACGATGTTTTTCTTTACCGATCTCTTTTGTCAGCGGTATGCGACCAAGGGTACGTCGGATGTAACTGAAAACACACGGGCTACCGCTGAGCTACACTTACTCTACTGTCAATAATTATCTGAAATCCATATAAGTTTAATATATCCAAGTTTCCAATAAGAAATCCATATAAGTTTACGAGAGTTATAAGTTTTATCTATGAAGCCGCCAGACACTGTCCGAGCGAAGTGAAGTCTCCTGAATCCCAGCGGTTCAGCGCTTTCAGCGGCTTATAACTTCTGAACCAATTATCGCCAAATTGAGTCACGACTCACATATTATAATGGTACTATTTACTACCTTACACATTGAGCACATCATGTCTACCACTCAAATTAAGGAGTTGGTAGTCATCTCGACCTAGAAATATTCGACCACCTGGTCCAGGGGTCGGCAACCTGCGGGTCGCGAGCCACATGCGGCTCTTTGGATGTGAAGCTTTGGCTCTTTAGTTCAATACGCAAATATTATAAATTTAAAAAATACATTTCGAAAAACGTTCTGAATCGATTAATTAGGATTAGGCGCCATTTCTATAGAGCCATTAACAAGCCTCCAAAGGTAGCAAAAAAGAACTTTTTTACAGTTGAAACAAGTAAATTATGGGATGATTAGGTAAGTATAACGCGTGCATAGCGTTTTCTATACGCGACTCATAGTACGACAGTAGGTATTATTGTTGGCATTAAGGATTATTGTTGGCAAGAAAAACAAATGTGGCTCTATTAAACTTAGAAATTTTGTATATTGTAATTTTTGACTCTTCTTACTCAAAAGGTTGCCAACCCCTGACCTGGTCGAGTTGAATAGCCACATTTTATTTTTACAGTAGTTAACTCGTCCACTCATAGTACAATCGAAGGAATAAGTGGCAGTGATCAAAGTGGAATAAGCTTTAGCAAAATATACCTACTCTACATTTTGAGTTTGAAAACTATCACGTGTGATATTCATATTTGTTCGACAAAAACCGTCGTTTTGCTAAAATCCCAGTCGGTTTGCTACTGTTACTAAGGCTCCAATTGTAGTTCTTGTCTCCAGTCTTAACAAACCTAACTCAAAAGGTCTACAGGAATAATTTAGAAGACGACAGTTTAAGGCCCAGTTGAAGGCCCTAAGACTGAAGAGGCTACTCGTAACTCGCGAGGTTCTCAAAACCACTTTTTACGAGAAACCCGACACTTCCAGCTAGTTCTGACCACAGAGGTGATTTTATGTTACATTGTGTCAAGTTAAGGGTCATCACAGACAATGCATCCATTAGGAGTTACGCATATTTTTTACAACTTTGGAGCTCCGCTATTTGTTACAACCGTAATTGACGAGGTAAACGTTGGTACACAATATCACCGAATGGTAAGTGAATGGTCAGTTTTTACTTTAATCTTGAAGACAGTAATATGCGTTTCTCTTTCATTGCATTTACGCAAATTAATGTTTTATGGTGCTGGCGATAAAAGCTACTTCACTTTGCAGTTACACGAGTGGGTATATAAAAATACTGTAAACAGTTGATGGGAGATGGTTACTACGAAATTTTCTAACAGAATACTTTAGATGTAACTAGATAGAAGAAACCATTAAAACGGCTGTCTTTTATCGGCCATCAATTATAGTAGATAGTTCAATAATAAAATAAATATACAATATTTTTTAAGTAAACGTAAAACAGACATTATCTTAATATTACTAGAATCCTGTATGTAATTATTATTAGCTTTTAACGCTACCAATTAAACGCACGCTGAAAATACGTATAGAAATGTTTCGGGGCGAGACGAAAATACGCTATTTCATTTGCTTAAATAATATATTTTAAATATATATATTTTTTAAATTTAAGAATTACTTCACTGTTTTTTTTTTGTTTAAAATTATATTGATGACTTTCAATCTAAAAATATACTTTTAAACAAAAAAAAACAAATCGGTTCATAAATGTCGGAGATCCGTGATAAAAAAACATGAAAAATGTTTTAATGGGAACCATTTTTAAAATCGGTTACAAATAGTATCTACTAAAGAGCTTAAAGCACAATAAATAATCAATTGTAAATTATTATAAAAAAAAGCCTCGATATTTGTAGGGCCTGCATATGGATTATTCAAATGGAAGCACTATTACATGCATGTATGCATCGTCTAAGTACGCCCTTATGCTTCGTTGGAAAGAGCGAGTTGCTCGCGCCAGTACTGGCAATTAGATATTAGCATAGCCGCCGGACATCTGTATTTTCATACGAGAGAATTATTCATGGATTTTTAACGAACGTTGCAGCGGATATTGTGGACTGCACATGCGTTGTTTGAACTTGTATGACTTGCGTAGTACGGGAGGGAGATATTGCTGGAAAATATTTTAATTTTATATTTCAAAAATCAAAATCGTTTATTTACATAGGGCTCAAAGAGGTCTCATGAAAATTAATGACTCTACTGCATAATTCGCAAAATTACAGCCATCTCGAGAAGAACCTGGAAAGAAACTCGGCGCATTTTTTCCATTTTTTTTTAGTATTAATGATTATAGGAATTACAGTAGCTTAGGTATATTATTCTTGTCATCAATGTAGCCACTTTTCACATTCCTCACTGATATAATATTACTACGTACTAAGTGGTATTTATCGTTTATCCCTAATAATTTGAGAATGTTCTGTCATCCGCCTAACCACCACTATGCCAGCGCAGCGTAGTGAATTACGGCATCGACTCTTTCCTTGTGAGAGAAGCTTCGAGTCGCAGCTGTGAGACCAAATTGGGTTGATAATGATGATCGTATAAAATTCGCTGATAGGAAAGTTTATACGATGGCATTTTTCACAATTGACTTTGACAATTTACCTATATATATATTACCTATTATATACCTATATATATATTTAAATTTTTATTTAATGGTGGCTACGTTTTATTGATGCTCTTCTTTTACTCATCGTGGTTACAAATATATCTATAACACAGTATATCTTTATTTAAAACAAAACATATTGTATTATGATTTTAAATGAATAAATAAGATAGAATCAGCAAACTAAAAATCTTATAAAAATAGGTAAGTACCTATTTTTTTAGTTTGCTGATTTTTGCGGTTCGATTAAAAATAGGTACAATCTCTCTTATCACTTAAGATGGAAAGTTTCCCACTGTCGGAAATCGAATCTTGAACCAACAGCGCAGAGGGCAGAATCTTGTTCACTGCGCCATCTGTGTCGTCAGCAAGGAGTAAGTACCTTATAAGTAATAATTGCAACAGGCGAGGGCGAGGGAGTAAAATCAATAGAAACCTAAATTTCCCTCCCGCCTGTGCTCCCACGTCTCACGTGGGCTGCGAAACCATTCTCCGTCTATTTTTAAACTTCAAGTAAAAGTAATAAAACCGCATTATTCTGTTTCATTACTCGGAAAAACCAATATCTAAGGACGGAAATAGACGTCGCGCCGCAATCGCGCGTGAATCACCGGATTTATTAGAAAAGTGACGCGATACCTATGCATGTATAACTCTTTGTTCTTTTAACTGTTTTAAATATTAACTAACTTGGACCAGCTGCCGTTAAATAACAATTAAAATCCTTTTGATTTTATTTATTTTGCCTAGCATGGCTAATGCTATATAAATAAAATCAATTGATTGGGGTAGACGTTATCATCACAACGTGGAGCTAACTGCAATGTTAGACTCGTTGGCCGTAGTAGTTTCTATAAACTGTTTCGGTAGATGACGTCACACGTCCCCGTAAGACGTTAATAATAAGGAAAGGTTAATTTCGTCGCTTCAGGCGGGGCTTGAGTAGCTCAGCGGTTAGAGCAATAGGGCATGAGACCCTATGGCCGCGGGTTCAAATCCCGCCTCAAGCGATAATTTTTCCTTTCTATATGTATCACTATAATTAAAATCCTGTTCTAGGCATATTTTCTTACTAAATAAAATATATGTACTAATTGAGTATTACGCTATTAAAAGTCTTTTGCGGTATATGAGTTACTGAAAAAATTGCATGTTAAGTTTCTTATTTATTAAGCTTCGCCACCGTTTATCAAGTTTAAGTGTTAATCCTAGGTATACGCTATGTGCATTCCAAATGTCAGCCAAATTCGTTCGCTTGTTCAGCGAAGAGATAATTAAACGCAAGCAAAGTTTTAAAAAATCCGATGCTTTATCTTCGAAACTTTGATCAGATTAGATGTACTACGCATTATTGACGATATTTCAAGAACTACTATTCAGATCTTGATCAAATTTAAATGGGACCAATTGGAAAACAACATCTTTCAAACAAAGAACTTTTTTTCAAAATCGGTTCACGTGGATAGAAGTTATGAGGTAACACAAATAAAAAAAAAGTACAGTCGGCTTGAGTACCTCCTCCCTTTTTGTGAAGTAGGTAGAAAAAATAAACATACTTAAAACATTTAAGTACACACTTACACACAAACATTCTGATATATTATAAAAGTAGTGTGAAGTGTGATATTTCCTAAAACTAAACTAAAACTATGTACAGCAAAGAACCAAGTTACCTACAAGACATCGAGCCTATAGGTAAAGACATCGAGCCTATAGGTAATATAGGCAATTGGCCCGTAGATAGATACATAACGTTATCTGTCAACAGTGTGATATTGAATTCACAAGTGTGGAGTTCTACTATTTAAAACCTTGTTCTTCTCTATAATACGTCAGTTATATTTTGTATATAAGTACTTCGTCTAGGTGCACACCAAAATTTACTTAATGATGGTTGAGTATAACGAAATGATGGTGGTAGAGTATGTTCTATACTTTACTAGTAACTGTCTAAGATTGCCAAGCAGAAAATCTGTCACTACCTAGTTACCTATTTAGGACTTTCCTAAATTTCCAAATCCTGTCTTCACAAAGGATAATAAACTATATTTTCTGACTGTTAGTATTTCATTTTCTTTTCAACAACAAAGCTAAGGCCAAAACAATTACAGATTTTCATATAGTTTTGAATATGAAATGTTTTTTTTAAAACGTCTGTTTTCCTTTACTTTCAAGTTTTTCCGATACTCATTTGTTTTGCAAACGATTTTCGTTGATTCCGATTTTCTTTTTTTTTAACTTATCCCGAAATAAGTGGATTGAACGAAACACAAAGTTGCCGTAACTTGTGTTGACTGTTAAGTATGCGGATTTTAAAAAAATGCATAGGTTTCTTTTAATCCACGTAATTGTGGATTGAAGAGGAATAACAAGTTACCATGGCTCCACTTATGGAACCATTGGATTCAAGTGGAATGAACCAAGAAAAATACTTCAGCAGGCGTTCAAAACGGTACACGTTACTCGTACAACTATGACGTCATTGATCTGTGTATTCAAATCTTATCATAATAGATATAATTAAAACAGCCTACCTTCTTAGCTACTACCACTTACTGCCGCTTACGGTTCAAGGCGTTTAATCAATATAAATTATCATTTAATACCGATCCATTATCGGTTGTATAATAATGAGTCACGATAACTTGTACGAGCCATAAATTGTAATTAGTTGTGTTTATAGGTATGGGTTGCATTGGTCGTGTAAATACCAGTATTATAAATCACTGGACGTCACTGGGTGGACCAGGGATTACCTGCGAACAAAATAATATTATATTAGTTACTGTGTTTAATGGTAGGCCTCATAGAAAAATACTATCTATTATACAAAAAAGATGAGGTTACAGATCACTTTAACCTCAATTTTTTTATGCTAAATAACAAACAAACGCATTCACACTCACAGCCCCATACTAAGTTCAAAGACTTGTATCGTGGGTGCCGGAAACATTTACATCACACACACATTACACCCAGAACCAGAAGCACAAACATCCCTTGGGAAGAAATTTGTGCTCCTGCCGGGAATCAAATCCAAAACCCACGGCGTAGAGGGCGGACACCTGTCCACTGCGCCAACTGGGTCGTCAAATAGGCAAGCATTTGACCATTATCTCACCTGATGGGAAGTAATGATGCGGTCGAGGATGTAACATACTTGCCTAGAACCTATTCAATATAAAACGCTTTCACACTCACAGCCCCACACTAAGTTTGATGACTCGTGTCGTGGGTGCCGGAAACATTCACATCACACACACAATCACAACCAGAACCATAAACACACATTCTCCATGGTGAGAAATCTTGTGTTCCCGTCCGGAATCGAACCTGATACCCCTGCTTAGAAGGCATACGCCACCCAAATAAGCCAGCGGGCAGTTAAACTATAATGTAGACTTGAAGACACCCAGATTTTACCGTTCAGGGAACAAACTACCACCTACACAAGATAGGTGTCACAGATCGACCTCTGTGTAGGAGGTGTACCATGCATGGAGGAAAACGAAACTGTAGAATGTAATAGCTCAGTGCGCTGCCACTGAAGAAATTAGAGCCACTGGAATGCTAGAGCAACATTCCACAAAACCTAAAGACTCACAGCTATCAAATGCAGACGTCAGTTCAACTTACCACATTGATTAAGAAAAATAATGCAAGAGCAGCAAGAGGAACTGACAAACGTCATCCATTTATTGTAGACTTACCTCATATGGGCTCGAAGCGATTTGCTTCTACATTTACCATACGTAAGTTTCCCGAAAGAGTGCTCAATGCCAGCGTCTTTGTTCCCCGAACATTATAATTTTGAAATATTCAAGTCTAGAATGAACAGGTAGGTAAGCTTGCTACATCTTCGGCCGCATCGTCACCTTCAATCAGGCCTATCCTCAAGCTAAGCGCCCATGCTGACTCCACCTGCATGGACTGATAATTGATTTTCAATAATTAAGAATATAGTCTATTTGAAAAATATAAGCCGGCTAGTTCCGCTATGGTATGGTCCAGGTATGGCACCCTTGCAAAATACCTACCAAAAAGTCCCGCTATGGCACCCATCTTTTAGTTTTACGCCAAACAATACAAACAAAACAACAAACAAACGCATTCACACTCACAGCCCCACACTAAGTTCAAAGACTTGTATCGTGGGTGCCGGAAACATTCACATCACACACACAAAACAACAAAATTAGTTTGTGTAATAATACAAGGTGACACGTAAATATAGTGTTCATGTGACGGATCAAAATAAAATGTACTTGTATAAGCAATTTTCGCTATCTCATAAATCGCGCTCATGACTACACGATTGTTCTCTATTTCGGCTTACTTTGTAGTCGACTAGTTTCGGACAAATTAGTTGTCCTTCATCAGGATGAGTCGAATATAACATTGAAACATAATGTGTAATACTCACGATAGTTTTAACATTAAAATTGTTCTCTATTTCTCATAGTTTTGGATTGGGCCATACAATCCCATCTCACAAAAACACCCTGTATAGAATTTCGATAACCCATCCAGTAGTTCTGTCCCAGAAGTACTGTACTACCATTGCTGGGGGTACCAGAACAATACACATGACACATCGGCTCCCGCAGACAGTCTTAAGCGGCACAATTTCTCTAGCTGTGTGTGGTCCAAGTTATAGGAACCGCGATTATTCAATAAATAATAATAATAATAATGTGTTTATTTTCCTAAATATAAATTACATTCAATAATAGTGCGCACAGAGTGAAAACAAACTATAAATATGTAAGAAAATGTAATTATTTGACAATAACATTATATGTATAAGCCTCAGGCACACACACTACACAAAGCCTATAGGCCTGCAGGTACTTCCCCATTTTTTAACCATTTTCTATCTCTCCCCCCCTTTTTTTTTAAACGTTGTCGAGCTACAAACTCGAAATTAGTCATCTCTAAATGAAGTTTGTTGGTATGACAAAATTACGGTTTTAAGACCAGTTTTTTATACCTTGATAAAAATAATTAGTTTTTCAGTCTTTTATAGTATGTTAAAAACCTACTTTTTAAACCCATATTTACCTACTATTACACCGAAGCAAAAAAAAATATAACAATATATTTGGGCAGTAAAGAAAAACAAATTGTGAGGTATCAGATCGGGGCAAACCAATAGTACTTAAAAATATAAATGCATTTATTATACTCGTTTCACTTACACCATGTCCCAGCTACCAACTACTCCCCCGGCGCTCGTCAGAAGTCCCGGGGCAGCGCATTACTCATCGGTCAAGTGCTTTGGAGCGAGCGAGACAACACATATCGCTCGCTGTCCCGCTCTACGATGGGGTGACGATGGCTATACGAGATGTCTAATGTGTTGTGCGTTTGTGGCAATCTGTATCGATTTGTTTTATATCTTAGTTTTGAATTGGGGATTTCATTTGTTGCTGTTCTGATAATTTCTGTTACTGCCTCGAAAAATTTTTTTTATTTATAAATATTGATAGAATAAATAACCTGACCTACTTATAAATAAAATGGATAAGGCCAAGGTTTAAAAAAAAACTATTTAATGTGAACTAGATATTTTTTTATTGTATATCTATTACATTATGTATGAATTTAATGGCTTGTCGTTTCTATGGTCGTCTCTACCTTTGGACTAAGCAAGTTAAAACATAGGTATTTATGTGGTCTACATTGGGAGCAGAATTAAAAACATATTACTATTAAAAAAAAAAAAATTACATATGATTGTGCTGACTCTGCCTTACCTGCACTTTCGCTGCCTTCGCGAATCATAGTACTATATCATAGGTAGACAATGATTTTATTAAAAGTGGGAAGATATGTGACGAGCCCTTAGATGTAGGCCGTATACATTAGGTGCAACGCTCTCAACTTATATTTTCTATGTCACACACAGTAGTAGGACTAAAAATATTAATTTCAGTAGTGGTAGGAAGCTTATGCAGAGTCCGTCTGGGGCACACCATTGCCAAACGTTCGACCGCGAAGCAGTAGTTAGTAAACATTACTGTAACAATGTTTCCAATGAAATTACAGGACAGATTTAACATTATACATCTCAGGATGACGAACACATTACTAAGCCGCGCATGAGCTCGAATGATATAAGTTCTAAACTGTAGAGGACAAGCGTGATGCTTGAGCGACTTGCTCGTCTAGTCTATTAATAACATAAAAAATAATAATCAAAACATGAATAGTGCACGCAGTAACTTAAATAAGAAATCATCATAATACTTCTACTATTAAATTCTGTGATATCTAAAAAGTAAAGACTTAATAATGATTATCAAATATAAATAAATATTAAAGACTTTTTTTACAGACTGTACCGGTACCACACTACGGTACAGTCGGAGTCGGTACAGGACAGTCGGGGAAAAAAACAAGCAAATAAGTTGCACCCGCGCTATCATAAACAAACATCCCTGCTTCCATAGTAAAAAGAGGAGAGAAAGTCCACTTTACAGTTCCTTTAAATAATTTCTTATCAAAATGTTTTTTAATTGGACTCTACAAAGGTGACGTCAGTGTCCATATTTTCGATGTCAATGTCCTGGCAACTAACCTTCACGGCAGTCATTGGATCGTGGATTTTTATATCACAGAAATGACGCCAAAATGATCGAATCTGATCAGTTTAAATTTTTATTTAAATTATAATTAATGAATATATTTTTTTTTTATACATAATATTTTACTCAGGATAGGCTCTTGCCCGACGTTATTCGATGTATCTTTCGACGATGGAGGATTATTGCCTAGAATATACCTGTTTACTCGTGACGAGAAGACTCCCAAATTGAACTTTTTGGGAAACACAGATTCAGGAGCCAGTTCTTAGAGGAACGCACATAATAAACGTGGACTCTTTTTACGTGGAAGCATAGCGCTTTGTGCGTATAGGTAGAATATCTACTACATAACGATATCGCAATACAGTTTGTCAGGTTCGATGATAACATTCTATCATCGGACAACACGTGATGGCAGAATTAGATGGTGTAATTCTGCAGCACACTCTCCAAAATATATCCGATAACAGACCGACAAACAGACCTTGCATGGCTTTGAAGCATCAAGATTGTATGTGTTATTGAACCAAAATTAAAATTTTATAAGTATACTAGCCGTGCTGTCGCGGCTGCACTCGCGCTAATTAAGTTAAAAAGTAACCTATGTGTTATTCCGGAACCTAAACTATCTACATATTAAATTTCATCAAATTTCATCAAAATCGGTTTATTCGTTACGGAGATACGTGATAACAAACATTCTCACACACAATTTTTTATAATTTTTCGCATTTATAACATTAATAGGATGATGTGTGTGAGTGCGTGTATATAATGTGTTTGACAAATTGTATAGAAAATCCACCTGCCTTCCATGTATAATTACGAGTTTTTTTTTTATTTGGTTAATTTTAATTTAGTATTATGTATCTAAGTAAATAAAATATTGAATTATATTGATTCATTATTACGAAAGATTGAATGTTTGTATTCGCGCCGAAACTACACCGATTGGGCCGAACCGGTTGAAATTTGAAATGAAGGTATACAATGGTATATTAATGCGAGTGATGCCATAGGGAATAGCTAGATTTTTTTATAAATAAGAAAAATAAGTCAGTACCACAGATCACGTGATCATATAGGTGTGTCAAGTTAACCTACTATAAAACTTGCGCTGTTATAAAACTGCGACGAAGTGAGTATTCACACACATGTGGTTGTAGTTGTGTTTGTAATTAAATATCTGTGGGAATAGAATTGTGAAATAAAGCTTTTGTGAGGTTTTAATGGATACTCATACGTTTGGTTTTGTCACTGTATCTTGTAAACAAAGTCCTCCGCTGAATTAATGCCCTTAACAGTTTCGGTTTTCAGTTTGTCCTGCAGGGAATCAAAGGACTTGCCTACTACGCCAATTTTTACCCGACTGCGCGACGCTAATGGGGGTTATGTTTTTATCAACTTAAAAAAAAGCATTCACACTCACAGCCCCACACTAAGTTCAAATACTTGTATCGTGGGTGCCGGAAACACACACATCACACACACAACCACACCCAGAACCAGAAGCACAAATATCCCAAGGCAAGGAATTGTGCTCCTGCCGGGAATCGAACCCAGGACCCACGGCGCAGAGGGCGGACACCTGTCCACTGCGCCAACTGGGTCGTGAAATATATGTATGTTTATCAGCCAATGTATGTATGTTTGTGGCATTGTAGAGACTAAAAGCATGGGCTGATTTTGATGATTCTTTCGTCAATCGATTTGTCTTCATTATGCGAGTGATGTGCGAGTGTCACTAAAGACATGTAATCAAAATCCAATATGGCGACCGCCAGACGAATTAATGTAAAAAATACTAACTGTGTCGAATGGAGTATCATAAACATAATATATGTATTCTAAGAAATAATTATTCAACAAAATGACCAAATAAAGAACAATTATAACCATGACGACGATCTCACTTTTAAATAAAAAAATATATATAATAAAACCCGCGACTATACAACGGTATTTTCTTGGTATTATCATTACCACTCCCAAACTCTGGAAAACTATTTGCAATAGATAAATCAACTTTGGGTTTCTTATACTATTTTTCATTTCAAAAGACCGATCTACAACGAATTTCAGATTCTAAATGGTTATTCAAAATGAAAAAAGATAATATAAACTTAATAATTATTTTCAAATACTTACCCATTAAATGATACCCCACTTAATACAGTCACGACTTAAACTTTTTTATGTTATACAATACTAGCCGTGCCCCGCGGCTTCGCCCGCTATTATCAAGTTAAAAAGTACCCTATGTGTTAATCCTAGGTATAATCTATGTACATTCTAAATTTCATCCAAATCCGTTTAGCCGTTAAAGTGTGAATAGGGAACAAACATACTTACACACTTACACACAAACTTTCGGATTTATAATATTAGTAGGATGGCGTCTGGTTGCCACCATTTTGAATTTTGATTTCTGACATTTCTGACATTATATATTTTTAATGACATTCATAAGATTAAGACAAATCGATTGACGTAAGAATCATCAAAATCGTCCCATGCGTTTGGTCTCTAAAACGCCACAAAGTAACAAACATACATACATACAAACGCTGATAAACATTACCCTCCTTTGCGTCGCGCAGTCGGGTAAAAAGGTGTCAAACACACATCTGGCGTTCTAGTTTAACATTATTACAACACATAATTCGTCGGTCCCTTCCGTTCAAGCCGAGTGACGCCCTTTGACGAGACTTCCTGAACTTATCTACTGCTATTGTGAGAAGATTGTTATCTGCGCTCACCGTTTATTTGTTTGTTGTTAAAATGTGTCAGTAATTATTGAAAGTGTATAATAGTTCATAAACGGCAAATGTACGTTTTTTTATTCGTGACAGGCAAATATTTGACCATTTCAATTCAATTTCAAATTCAAAATCGTTTACGCACATGGGCCAGAAAGAGGCACATGAAAGTAAATCTCACCCGGTGGCAAGTGACGACGGAGCGAACAGACTTTTTGTTTATAAGTACTCCTAAAAGTCCAGTAGAGACTAACAAGTTATAGGCGCACTTTTTTTCTCAATTGTACCTTGTATGGACAGGTGTCCGCCCTCTGCGCCGTGGAACCTGGGTTCGATTCCTGGCAGGAGCACATATTCCTTCCCAAGGGATATTTGTGTTTCTGGTTTTAGTGTAATGTGTGTGTTGAATGTTTCCGGCACCCACAATACAAGTCTTTGAACTTAGTGTGGGGCTGTGAGTGTGAATGCGGTTGTTTGTTTTGTTTGTATTGTTTGGCGTAGAACTAAAAGATGGGTACCATAGCGGGACTTTTTGGTAGGTATTTTGCAAGGGTGCCATACCGGGACCATACCATAGCGGAACTAGCCCGTTTGCTTTGCACAAAACATAGACACGGGAATGATTCCATTCCTTAACGATGCGCAAAATAGATGTGGCAGCAAATCGCTTTGTGCGTGTTCGTGGAATATTAACTTCATAACTATGACGCAATGCAATTCGTCTGGTTGACCGATGGTAGACTGGGGATGGTGGAATTAGATCGTGCAATTTGATAAAAGACCGACAAACTTGTCACCGTACGATGATGCATCAATTAGCAATCGTGCAATGTAGCAAACTACACCAATCGCCTATAATTATTGAAATACGTTTATTTAGTCTTTTTTTTAATCAAGATACGCAAACTTTTAATCACAATCTCACCTGATGGTAAGCGTCGATGTGGTCGACGATGGAGCAAGCTTGCCTAGAAGATACATATTTACTCGTGACTTGAAGACTCCCATATTGTACTAATTTTGTTGCGATTGAAAGAGATTACAAATTTTGGACCTAAGTGGTTAAAACTATATTTTAAGGAACCTTAAGGAACCCTGTCGCCATCATCAGGTCTCGTGAGAGCCTGTGGGTATTGTTGGATTACAGTAACCTACTCGGCTTTTGTTTTCTTAAATACATTTAATTGATTCTGCTGCCAATGTTGAAACTATTTTTATTCTACAAAATAGAGCGGTTCGTGCAATCTATGATATGGATCCGCGCGAATCTCTCAGGGAATTCTTTAAAATAAACAGGCAAATTTACCATCCCTTCGCTTTACATCTTTGAAAATATTATGCATGTTCCCAAAAATATTGATAAATATAAATTAATAAGCGACACACACATCTTACTACTAGATAAATTTTCAAAGTAAATTAAAGTTATTGTATTGTTAGTAATTTTAAGAATCCCTTCTATTTTATTTTTAATATTTTATTATTTCTTGCTTTTTGAGTACATTTGGCAAATGATAGGCACGCCGAAATTGTCATGCATATCGAAAAATTCCCTTGTTGTTAATTTTAAGTTTAATTATAATATGTATGATGTGGCAGTGCTATATCAAATAAATAAATAGATATAATCTTAAAATAACAGTGCGCGCATTTAGATCTAGCAAAACTAATAATACTTTTATGTCAAATGGGGTTAGAGGGCAGAGACTTGTCCACTGCGTCGTCGTCATACCAATGAAGCGTGAAACAAAGAAGTCATGGCAATGCCATTTGATTTTATTTAAAAAATTAACATACCACAGAAAAACATACCACATCAAATTATTCTCATTTCCAGTCAACCAATATGTAATTAGAATCATTAGCATCAGCATCATATTTCATCATATAGTTTCCTGCTAAAAAAATACGATAACGTTTTGCAATGAGCAGGTGGTCGAAAGATGATATCAAGCTGACGACTATTCACGACTGCCCTTTGGCGACAAAGCAAATAACTTGTTGTTAACATATAGATATGTAAAATTGTAAATTATAACTTGAAATAACGATAGTTAAGTCCAGCGGCTTTGCTCGTGGACTGTGACGTCATAGAGAGAACGCCAAAAGAGATACGTTGAAATTGCCCAAACCTGATTGTATATTGTAATTCTATTTTGATACGAAATGTAACGTTTTTATAAATTTTTTTTCGACGTTGTATTAAAATTAACGTAAACAATCGATTTAAGCATAAAAATGCATATTCCCTATTATAGAGCAATTTTAAAAGAAAATTAAATAAAAAAGTAAGTCTCGTCTCTCAATTACATAAAAAAACCACGCACTATAAAATATTCACCCTTAATTACTATTCAAGTCGCGCCATTACAAAACGCAGTTGGGTAAGAATGTATCATTTATTCAAAATCGTTTATTCACATGGGCCCCAAAGAGGTACTCATGGAAGTCAACGACTCTACTGCCAGATTTGTAAAATTACAGCCATCTCAAGAAGAACCTGGCAATAAATCGGCGGCGCATTTTTTGTTATATTAACCTAGGTAATATCCGTATGACCGAGCTTTGCTCGGTGTTTTGTTTTTGGTAGAATGTGTTTAAATTTGTATCCTCAGAAGCTCCGTCTAGTGTCGAATAGAAACAATTTTTTACATCGGTCATGGCGTAATCGATGGCGCTGATAGTTTATTAAACCCGGTTTTTCAAATGCAGTTTGGGAACCGAGCATTTCTCGGACCTGGAACGTTGATAAATCGATTCCTTGAGCCGAAAGACCCCTAAACTGTAACTTTCATGAAAATCGTTGGAGCCGTTTCCGAGATCCTGATTACACACATATATATACAAGAATTGCTCGTTTAAAGGTATTAGATATATGTATATTATGTAGTCGCCACAAAGCGCTTGTGCAGTTTGCCTCCATGCCATAATAGCCAATGTAATCCGATATCAAAAATCAGTTCTACCAATATTCACAAAAATATATTCACATACATTTCAAATGTCCGCCAACGCGTCTCTATGCCCTACGATAGTTATGTTCCGGGTTTGCTCGTAAACAATCTATTCGATTTATTACACCCATCGATATATAAATAGTAAGACTATATTTTTACTATGGTAACACTAAGGCTGTATCTCATTTGTAAGTGCGGTATGCTTTTATTTTTGTATTCTCGATAGGCAAGCATTTGATCAAATGATGGAAAGCGAAGATGCGGCCGAAAATAGAGCATGCTTGCCTAAAAGATACCTATTCACTTTTGACTTGAATACTTGTAGATTACAACGTTCGGGGAGCAAAGACGCCACAGAGCAGGGAACTCGCTCGCGTGGAATCGTCAGTAGTTCCCTGCTCTGTGTATTGCAATATTAGTAATAAATAATAATAGCTGAAAAATGCAACGTTCTTATCTAAACGAATTGATAAACTTCATACCATTATAAAAGAAATTTAAAGTATGCAAAAAAAAATTAAAACTAACACATCGATCTAAGTTAAAAAAAAACTGTGTCACAATGGCACGGCATTTTTTTTCAGAGTATTATTTCCGTATTTGGTTTAAAACAATAACTTATGTGGTAATTACGAGAAAGTGCACTCTTTTGTGCAGAGTCCGCCTGGGGCAGTACTGTGGTACTCTGTAAAAGACTCCAACCATCACAGAGGACTTTCTCGTAAATTACAATATAAGTTATTGTTTAAACCAAATACGGACATCGGTACTTGATATATACCCAAAGCAAGAAGTATAAACAATATTCGTGATTCAGTTGAATAACAGAACCTTTCTATTTTGGAAATCTGCCAAATAAGGGCAAGAGTAGAATAGTTAGTTACCGATACTAAGGCGTACCATAATCAACAAGTGTGAAACGCGCCTTGGACCACAGGCAAAGCCTTTTAATTATTATTAAGCGTGAATGAAATAGTAAATGTTGAAGTTATGATATTGTTGAAATGTTTAAATATCGAAGAAATGTACCATTTCACGATTGTTTGAAAAAATATTTATTACACAAATGTTAGTACCTGGATGACCCAGCTTTGCTCGGTTTTTTATTTTTTGTAAATGATTTTTTTTTTAAATGAAACCTAGCTAGATCGATTTGTCGCCCCCGAAACCCATAACTAACCAACTAATTAACTGCATACAAAATTTCATTAAAAACGTTAGAGCAGTTTTCGAGATAAAAAAAGGGTATAAAAAGTAAAATTGTCGTTTAAAGGTATTAGATTTATTACAATGTTATTCCGGTTGTAACAATTGCAAGTACAATACTGAAAGAGACTGAATCCTACGACACAGGACCCATCCTAGTGTGGGATTCAGGGCTCACCAGAAGTGACATAGGTGTAATGTAATTAGTTGTATTTAAATATATATGTATCAATAAAATAAATTTATGTTTATTTTAATCCACACAAGAAAATTATTAGCATTGCAATTCAGAAAGGCAATGCCGCCTGCATGATGGGAATGCTACCCACAGTAAGGGGCTTGAGCACTTGAGTAACCTTTAAGCTCGATGTCTTGTAGGTAACTTAGTTCTTTGCTGTATATAGTTTTAGTTTAGATTTTTATTTTATATACGATAGGCAAGCGATTGACCACAATCTCACCTGATGGAAAGTGACGATGCGGCATTCACTCTTCTGGTTTTGGGTGCGATTGTGTGTGATGAACACATAAGACACAAGTCATCGAAATTAGTGTGGGGCTGTGAGTTTGAAAGTGTTTTTTTTTTATTCTCGATAGGCAAGCATTTGACCAAAAAATCCTCACCTGTTCATGTTTATGTTATGTATAATTAATTATACATAATTAATATGCACATACCTAATACCAACGAGGAGCTTTTATAGTTCCATACAATTATTGAGTAGGTATGAGAATCCATTCATAAATTATGAATGTAATACAATAATAACTTTATCAGCATTGTTTTTGTAGACAATTACGACGTATTACGTAATATACAAACAAGTAATATGTGGGTCGACTTATAGGAAAACGTCGATTCTTCTGTTTTTACCCGACTACGGCGAACCTAAAAAGAAAGGTGATTTTAGCACCATATATATGTTTAGGTGTACAATTTATTTTATGTTAATTGTGTAAGCAATCACTATTTCAACACAAAAATTTCCTGGGAAGAAAAGTTGTGTTTATTTTTATGTGGAATAGGCAAGCATTTGACCACTATCTCATCTGATGGAAAGTGATGATGCGGCCGAAGGTGTGACATGCTTGCCTAGAAGATACCTATTCACTCGAGACTTGAAGACTTTCGTTTCCTTCGGGAATCGAACCCTATACCCCTAATTAGAAGGCGAACACGCAACCACATAAACCGAAGGGCAGCTCAAATTAATAGCAATTTTAAAAGTATACGTCTATCACATACCATCTGCCCATAACTTTAGTAACATAAAAGCACTTGACATGTTCCTCCCTTTATTACAATATTATGTATCCTACATATACTTGTAACTTCAACCAAACATGAGAGGTTCACTCAAGCAGTAATCCATATGAAATCCTTGAAACTTGCCTACGACCAAGCCGTCCATATTTCCTTTATTAAATCCCTTTCCGGAACATTCTGTTAACCTAGTTTTTGAAAATACGACGTGCGTTCCTCCTCATAGCTGGATGGGCACTGAATTGAACTGTGAAAAGCAGGGGCTCTCTGATTCTCTCTTCAGGGTTCATCGCGCATGCGCATTGTGAACGATAACCGGCAAGGGAAACTTGTAAAGAACGCCGTAGACAGTTTTAGACCTTAACACATTGGGATACGACTGAACTAGGATTACAAAACGTACTCGTATGTATGAACGAAGAAAGTACAGCGTTTGTAGTCTTGCTCATAAAAAATCATTGAATCTTGAACTGTACTAGTTTGATAATAAGACTCACGATTAGTTTGAAAAGGAGCAAGGTATTAGGCAAAGCTTACAACCTTTTGTGGGTATGTGTTATGCAAAATTGCGGCAGGAATCGGCAGGATAGTCAGATAGCGATCAGGTGACAGTAACAGCGTGGTAATGTGCGTCTTCGTGTGAAATGACGGTATCGATGTGGTAGCTACGGAACCTTTATCCCTAGCAACGTGACGTCAATGAGAAAGTTCCTCATTCTACGGATCTGTAAAATGTTACAGATTTGGCGGGATACGAATACATAATGTTGCTGGTAACGACTGGAAAGAATCGAAGAGTCGAAGATTGTGCTCAGTGGAGCGCGTTGGGCTCTCCCAAACTGACCACTGTTGGAAATTATATCTGCTCAGGTTCAGATTCAGTTCAGGTGGATTCAACAATGATTTAGGTTCAAGCCTATTCAAATCTATCTAATATCTTTAAACAGGCAATTCTTGTATGTATATTAACTGAATCTCGGAAACCGCTCCAACGATTTTCATGAATGCAGGGGGTTTCGAGGGCGATAAATCGATTTAGCTAGGTTAAATTTTTAGAAAACGTTATTTACCAAAATAGCCGAGCAAAGCTCGGTCATTCAGGTAGGTACTCCATATTAATAATTCATGACAAAACCAAATTATGCAAGAAGATAATTTTCTCATAAATACGTCACTCGGATTTGATAAAGTACTAGGTAATCATAGACGTGAAAGAAGTGAAATTATTATTTCTTTACGTGGCATTACAACGCATGCCGGGTACAGCTAGTATTCTATAATACAGAAACTGAATATCTTGGTCACATTACCGATACCGTGTAAAACAATGTTATTTACAGAGGAACAATGGCCAGCGACGGCGTGTTATTTGTTGAAATACAATAATTCACTCAAACATCCGCCCGAGAGATGTTAACTTTACTATGCTATGTTTAGTCTAGCTATTGGCTTAATGTTAAACTAGCTATGTCGTGCGGCTTTGTCTGCATTTGGCATAAAAACCTTGTTATGAGTAACTTTTTTAATTTTTTAAAATCAGTATATTTTTTATTCAGGACAGGCAAATATTAGACCACTATTTTTATTAATGGTAAATGATGATTATAGTATTTACATAAACATAACATTTCTTTCATACTCACAGCCTCACTAAATTTGATGACTTTTGTCGTGTGTGCCGGAAACTTTTACATCACATACAATCACACATTTCCATTCTATCATCGGATAGCCAGACGAACTGCATTGCAACATCTTTATGTAGTTGATATCCCACAAATACGCACGAAGTGATTTGCTTCCACATTTATAATGCGCACCGCTAAGGAATGGAATTTCTTACCTGAGTTTGTGTTTCCCGATAAGTATAATACGTCAAAGTGAACAGGTAAACATGCTCCATCGTCGATAGCAATTCGCACCATCAATTACCATTAGGTGAGATAGAGGTCAAATGTTTGCCAATCCTGACAAAAAAAAACACAGTACAAGAAAAACTAATTTCCTTTGGGGAAAAAACTTGTGTTATTATTGGGAATCGAACCTGCTGGTTTAGAGGCGAACATGCACCCAACTAAGAGAACGGGTAGTTCAATAATACTGCAGGCCCACCATGAACATTTTTACAACTTTAAGTGCCTGTTAACTTGGCAGTAAGTAACTTTGTATCCTAGTGATCCATGTATTTGTAACTGTAAGTTTAATTTTAATTTATGTTTCGATAAAATTCAATGTAATGTTATTTATAATAACTAACATGTAATCATTGTAATCCACTTATTAAAATTAAAAATTGTGCCTGACTGTTACATTTATTTTACAACAAATTTTAATTAATTGTGCTTAAATAATTTACAACAAAAACTACTATGTACAAATAATTATAACGAGAAGAGCGAAGGTTTCATAGTTAACTTGAATGGTTCAGCACTTTGACCGTACGTCCGACCGTCTGTCAGAGGCATTAGGCGTCTAAACCATGCAAGCGAAATTCAAACTTTCATTGAAATGTAAAGCTGCCACAGCTTTACATTTCAAAGTTGAAAATGACAATTACCTGGTTTATGCTTTTGTATTATTTTACAAAACTTGTAATTAATCGAGTGTGAATGTGTAATAATTAGTAGAACCAACTCTACTATATCGAATTCAATGTTAAATAATGAATGCCAATGGCGGATATGTTTAAACGGCCTGAAAAATCCTAACGCCTGGACTAGAACTAGTCCATATATCGAGCAAGCACGAAAACAAGCAAACAAACAATGTAAAATACATTTGCTCTTAGAAATGGGTACATACGTGAAATTAATACATGACTAAAATTGGTTGGTAAATTTGTATTTTTGATAATTGATTTCCGGAAATATTCAAATCACATACGCTATCGAACCCAGAACCAAAAACACTAATTTCCTTTGGGGAGAAAACTTGTTAGATTTTTGTACTCGCCAATAGCGAGTTGCCGTCCTTAAGCCCAGGTTTACAAGAAAAACATGACGCATATAGCTTTGAACTTCATGTACTGGAAAAGTAAGTTATTCCAGTAAGAACAATACATTCCAATATGATTTCTGGAGATTCATATTTATACCCCAATAAGAGAGTATAAAAAAACTGGAAGAGTATAAAAAAACTCAATTTTATTGATTGGTAAATTTTGTTTAGTAAAATAATTCAAGTTTTTTTCTTAACCCGCCTACGGAGAACCAAAACGAGCGTTATGATTAGTGAGTAACATTTTGCGTGGCCAAAATGGAGTGCTTATGTAGAAGCAGCAATGTTTGTAAGTCAATAAGAGAATAAGAAAGGTAAGTATACAACAAAATCTAGAACAAGTGGCAAAATCTGAATTTTGAAAATACCCCCGACGCTCTCTGGTTACTGGTAGACTGGCAAACGGCTGCATCGATTTTTACCAAACAAAGCTAAGAACACTTTCGATCAAGTTTATATGAGAAAACCGGGTCGGAGAGACTGAGTCTCCTGCCGAAACGTCGAGGCTAGTCAAAACAATACTATTTTGAAAATAAAAGCATGATTGAAGTTTGCGAAAGTTAAAAAAAAATCTACTTTCGATCAAGTCACGTTTCAAACAAAAAACTATATTAGAATCGGTACATCCGTTTGAGAGCTACGATGCCACATCCAGACACACTGCAAACTTATAACTCCGCTGTTTTTCGTCGGGTATAAAAAAATTGTTAGACTACGTTAGAGAATGTGTTAGACACACGTTTGGCAAGAATTAAATAGTACTTATGTGTCTTCTTAGTAACTACTATTTAAATCGTTTCTGAATATAAATGTACCTACTCCAATGCAACGAGACTTTCTTTGCGTTCGTCCGTACTTGGACCGCACCATCACGCGGCGAACAGTAATTTATCCATGTTAGTTAAAAAGCAAACCTGTGTCCAACCAAACAGTTGTTTACTGGCAAAATATACGTAAAGTCGGGGATACACGATCAAGTGACGCTCAACAACTCACCAGGCACAAGGTTCTTATAAGAAAGTTCACAAGATCCAATTTGTTATTAGAACGAAGTTACTAAACGCACGTGACATTCCGAACATTTGCGTATAAGGGATAGTCTGAAAAGTGTATGATTTCGACTGTCACATTTGTTATAACATTGCCTTGTCTTGTGTGTGGAAATAATTCGGCGGTTTGGATTTTTTTACGACCCTATTGTATATTTTTTAAGGCTCTACACACAACCACAACAGCTAATAACAATACGAAATACTGGACTAGGCCTCACTGATTACGTACTAATGTATCGTCTATTTCCTCACACATGAAAGGTTCATTTGACTCTCCTATCAATACAGCTTTACAAGTTATGTTTCACGCGTTTACTCAGCGTGGTGTTGGTGTGTTTAGGACAAGTCTTGTTAATTTATTTCCACACAGTCCCCGTTGTTCCATTGAGTTGACATTTTGCATGCCTGTCAAGTTCAGACAATATGACATAATATTATGGTTACAGCGAGCTGATCTGACAATAGAGATGGAAAGGATTACGAAACTCAATAACCCTAAAGTTTTATGGTTCGACCACAAGATCGAATATTCCGCGGTCGAGATGTCTACCAACTCTACTTATCGGGTTTGATTACCGATAGGTACACAAGTTTTCTTCCCAAGGGAAATTTGTGTTTCAGGTTTTGGGTGCGATGATTGAATGTGTGATGCGAATGTGAAGGTACCCACAAAACAAGTAATTAAACTGAGTTTGGGGCTGTGAGTGAGATAGCGTTCAAAAACTTAACCCCAATTGCCGCGAAGAGCATGAAAAGCTTGAAGAGTCGTTTAAAACTCTTGCCTATCGAACATAAAAAAAAACGCGACAAATATTAACCTCTTCGTTTTATACTCAGTTCATACGTATCAAGTGAAACTAACCCATGGAACTAGTAATTATGTAGGTACCTACAACAATACTTAATAGTTCCATGATCTAATCTAAGTGACACATCACAGTGTATTCCATCTTTAGCTAAACTGTAAGGCTAGTGAATATTTCGTAAGCTTCGTTTTGCCAGTACTTGCAGCGAGCGGTAATGGCTAGCTGGCTCTAACGCCCATTGTATGGAGATCTAAGCCATAGAATAGATGAGGTAGCGAACAGATAGGGTCTTGTAATAAAGTATTGTGCCTGTTATTGAGATGGATAAAAAAAATATATCTATTGTATCTCTCGAATATACCCAACTAGTCTGTCAATCTCAACAGTATTAAAAAGTCAGTTTATTGATGTACCTGAATTTGCAGGTTTTGTTGCGTTGTTGTTGCGTGGTTGTGAAACTTTTTATGGGAGGGCTTTCAAATTCTGATCCGAAACCTTACTTTGTTGCGTAATTCCTCTCCATCCAAAGATTGTCTGGAAGAGATCGCTTTTAGCGATAACACCGCCTATTGTTACACTGATTTTGTAAGTCATTATGTTCTCTACTCTGTTTTATCACAAATATGGTGTTCAATAAAAGACTTTATCTATCTATCTATCTTATTGTTTGTCGGAAGGTGGTGGGGGTAAATATTGTGATAAAAAATTTAAATATTTAATACAAAAGTTTTATTTCTATCGTGTGTCTTTACGTCACATCCTGTTTCTTATTACCATGGCAATTCTTTATAAAAAAGTAAAAAATTACAAGCGACAGGATTTTTTTAATGGTAAATAAAATTCACCATCTTTTTTGGATATCATAATTACCTATGCAATATTTTTAATCTAACCAATTAAAGCGCCAGTGCCAGCCCATACACCCCAACACTATAATTGCCTCACCTTATTAGGACCATTTGTTAATATTGAGTATATGTGTATATATATATATGTAACGGTGCGCATTATAATCTATCGCCTATCAATACGTATATGTATCTATGCGTGCATCGCTTCCCGCGCTCCGCGGCCGCCCCTCGCTCGTCTCCACCCGCGCGCCTCGCCCGTTCGGCAGTCGATCTCCCGCCTTGCGACTCAGCGGCGACGTGCGTACTAAATGTTCGTTTAACAAACCATAATATTGGACTATTGACCCACTACTGCCAGTGTTTACATACCGACTTAAACTTATACTTTGTAAAGTGAATTAAATAGTTACAAACAATATTACATATATATATACAGTGGAACCTGGTTAATTGGGATCTCAAGGGACCAAGAATGTTGTACCATTTATTGAGTGTTTCCATTAATCCAGTTTTCCAATTAGGCAGGTTTAAAATTATAGTGGTCTCATTTACAGAGGCTCCTGCTTATAGAGGTTGAAATGTACGGCTATTTCATTTTTAGAGGGAGAGGTGGAAATGTTAATAAAAATGCGTATTTTTGGTGTAATGAATCTAATATATTATGTAGGTATGAATGTACAAACATTATGTATAACGTGGAATTTTTTTTTTTTTTTTCATCAAGTTTGATATTTACGTTTGGGCATTTTGTACACTTTTACTCCCTTGTTTTTAGGTCAAAACTTGAGATAGTACTGACAAACAAAGCGTATGCGAAAGACATTCTAATGTGTAAACAAAAGTGTCAAAACCTGTCGCAACCTGTTAATTTGTCTCATTTATAGAGGGAATTGAGTTACAGAGTCCCAATTATAAAGGTAAACATCGATTAAATCCTAGAAATCAGATCTCATTTAACCAGGTTCGAAAAGTCCCATTAATAGAGGTTATTCAATGAAAAAGTACCGGGACCTCATTGTAACTCTCAATAATAGAGGTTTCTCATTTATCCAGGTCCCATTTAACCAAGTTTCACTGTATATATATATATATATATATATATATTGATATTGAGTATAAAATTGATGAAAAGCAGGCGGCCAGTCAAATAAATTTAAGACAAATCTTTTTACAAGAAAGATTTACAAATGAGTTCATGTTGTGCCGACCGACCGACCCCATTCGTTGGGTGAAGGACCAGGAGATGAACATGATGATGACTTCTTTATAAAATATTAATATATTTTTACCCTACATTAGCACAATAAAACTGCAAAAACTCTTCCAAGGACAAAGATTATTTATTTGTTCAAAACATGAGTTAAATGCATACAAAAACATGTATGCAAAATGATATTAGAATAATTTCTGGCCGTCATGTTTTGCTACATTGGCCTACAAATTTAAGAGAATGCCGTACTTAGTCACTAAAATAACAAAAATGTAAATGTATAAGTATTTAAAAAATATTTCATTTTAATCTAAGCTTTTGCCTCACAGAGACCGTTTCAAATTAGGCAACTAAACAATGGTCAAAACATCACTTCTCCGTATTGCTCTATGCACCGATGCATACATTTACACATAGAATGCGTTCGCGATAGCACAGAATAGAAATCGTATACTATAAGTACGTATAGTAGTGAGGTCATCGTTGATGACGTCATGGCCTCCCGCTGCGATGAATGTGTGTGATATCAGTTTTAGTCATTTTGTTTTAGCCTGAGAATAATTGGGAGTATTTGGGAGTACACTGCCCAGTTCTATCGTACTCGTACGTTTAGAAGAACTTTTGGCAAGCTCGCCTGGAATTGCGTAATATGAAGGTTTGTCACTTTGCTAACAGCCGCATTGCAGCACTATGCAAGCAAAACTAGTTCCAGTGAAGAAGGCAATGGTAAATATTTTGATGACGAATCGGAACGAATGATATGATTGGACGAATGTGAGGACGATCAAAAATTGAGCTTCACAATGTAATAGAACTTTAAAATATGTTATTGACCACAGTGCAGTACTATGATAAAAGTTATCGTAAAATATGTACTTGCCTTCTTACTATAAGCTAAAAAACGATATATACAGGCATACAATAGAAACAGACTGGTTAGTTTGAAAACAAACTATAAACGCATTCACACTCTAAGCTCTACTCTTAGTTCAAAGACTTAAACTGCCCGTTGGCATAGTTTGGTGAACGTTCGCCTTCTAAGCAGGGATATCGGGTTCGATCACCGACGGGAATACAAGTTTTCTCAAAAATATGTGTTTCTGATTCTGGTTGTGATTGTGTGTGTGATGTGAATGTTTCCAGGACACACGACACCAGTCATCGAACTTAGTGTGAAAGCGTTACTTGAGTCGTGGAAGAACACAAACTTGCCTTTGGAAGAAAGTTTGCGTTCCCAACGGGAATCGAACTTGATACCCGCTGCTTAGAAGAGAAATTCCGCCGGAGACCAGTAACAGCGCCATCGAGCAGTTTCCTTATTTTGTTTTTTAACATGATGGTATCCATACCACGTTTTCTACTAAAACATGTAAAATAACAAAAAAACGCTAACGCACCCACA
This sequence comes from Lomographa bimaculata, assembly GCA_948107665.1. NCBI lineage: Eukaryota > Metazoa > Arthropoda > Insecta > Lepidoptera > Geometridae > Lomographa > Lomographa bimaculata. The sequence continues at coordinate 18,670,285 of OX403595.1, forward strand.
GCCCCACACAAATTCAATTAATTGTATATTAGTATAGCATTTTTGTGGTGTTCTTTATATTTCACAGACTAATTATAATTATTGTAGCTTATTCACCATAAATACCAAATATCATAGTCTAAATAATGAAAATGTGTATGGTCTGTATAATCATATTTTGTGACATTGGACGCCCGAGATAGGTCAACTGTTATAACATTACCTGCAATAAGAACTCGCGAATACTCACACTACAGTTTTTGCCAATAAAGAATTATCTTATCTTATCTTATCAACGGAAACATTCAACTCAAACCAGAAGCCATTGGTCCCAAATGTGAGGAAAACTGTGATCCTGTCGGGAATCGAACACCGCGGTAAAGCCTACTTTCCAACTGCGCCAAAGTCGTCAATTACTATTCTTACGCGAAACTTGTTCACATTCGAGATGTTATCTGCCTCACAACCAGTTTGTCCGGATAAATACCATTACAGAGGTATAAATAACCAGTCGAGTGAGGTCTGTGGCAACCATTGATAACGTCCGATCTCGGATCAGGCGTAGACATAGATCGTTCCTTATAGGGGGTTCTCACGGTGCGGTAAGGTGTGTGAAAATCTCTAATAGCGGCTACACACTGGATGGATTTGGTTTGAATGGACGCAGGGACGCGAGCGAGCGAAATAATTATAGCAACTGTCAGATTTAAAATCCAGGATTTTTTACCCGTCTTTTTTTTTTTTTTTTTTATTCTCGGTAGGCAAGCATTTGACCACTATCTCACCTGATGGAAAGTGACGATGTGGTCGAAGATGGAGCACGCTTGCCCAGAAGATACCTGTTCACTCGAGATTTAAAGACTCCTAGATTGTACTTAACGGGAAACACAGACTCGGGCAAAGAATTCCATTCCTTAGCAGTACGTATAATAAATGTGGAAGCAAAAAGTTATAAAATAAAAAATCTATTTATTGCCAAAAAAACACATTTACATCAAAATTTTACTAGTGGTAGACGGACCGCTTCAGTCTGAGGGACAAGGTTATAGGACTATTGTGAAAACTAATTTTACCAAAGCCAAGACTGAAACGGCCGCAACTTTAAAAGTACGTGATTGACGAGATAACTCATAACTGTGTCTGTATACGGCAAAAAAGTTTTGGTAGCGAGCAGCTGACTAATTCAAAGCTTCAGAGCTTGGGTCATCGTCGCATGGTAGCTAGTCTCTCGTGTTTTTATCGGATACATTTCGGAGAGTGTGCTAAGGAACTGTACGATCTAGTTCCCCCATCCCGTTCTATCATCGGACAAGCAGACAAACTGCTAAGCGACACCGCTATATGGAGGTCATTCCACAAATGCGCACGAAGCGTTTTGCCTCCACATTCATTATGCGAATCGCAAAGGATTTTTTTACCGGGAGCTGAGGCCCGGTCAGCATGTTGCGTCTCTGACATTATCAGAGATTTTAAAAAAGGGTAAATATTTTTTTCATCAATATTCTTAATTGTTTACATGTTTATATATTATTCTTAGTCTAGTATCACACCTTATTCTAGTACATTTATCTTTGTTTAATACAGTCACAATACACTTTATTTATTATCTAGTAAACGTCTTTATTCTGAAATTACAGGTATATATATTACTAGCTGACCCGCCCGGCGTTGCCCGGGTAAACAAAAGCTTACACATAATCGCTTTCTCACTCACAACCCCACTGTAAAAGTACTATTAGTTATGTCGTGGGGCCGTAAACAATTAACACCACACACACAACATTCATACCCAGAACCAGAAACTTAAACTGCCCGTGGGGAAAAAACTTTTGTTATTGTGTTCCCACCGAGATTCGAACCCGCTGCTTTAAAGACGAACGCGCACTCATCTACGCCAGTGGGTAGTTCAAAGTTCAAAGATTCCCCACCCTGCGTCGCCCGGCACACTAAGTTCAGTGACTTGTAGCGTGGGGCCGTAAACATCCAAGATTCACAACATATTAAAAACCAGGAACACAAATTTCGCGTAAGGAGAAAACTTCTGTTACCACCGCAAATCGATCCCGCTGCTTTGAAGGCAAACGCGCATCCATTTACGCGAGTAGATAGTTCAAAAGATGACCCGCCCGGCGTCGCCCGGTTAAAAAATATACAAATAAACACTTCCACATTCACAGCCTCTCACTAAGTTCAATGACTTGTATCGAGGGGCGTTAACATCCAAGATTCACAAAGCATTCACAACATACTCAAAACCAGGAACACAAATTTCTCGTGGAGAGAAATTTTCTAGGTAAATTACCACCGGTAATCGAACCCGCTGCTTTGAAGGCCAACGCGCACCCATCTACGCCAGCGAGCAGTTCAAAGTTCAGGAACGACCCGCCCGGCGTCGGCCGGGTAGTAAATATTAAAAAACATACCCATAAACGCTTTCACATTCACAACCCCACACTAAGTTCAATGACTTGTATCATGGGGCTGTAAACATCCAAGATTCACACAACATTCACAACATACTCAAAACCAGAAACACAAATTCCCGTGGGAAAACACCTGTGTTCCCACCGGGCATCAAACCCGGTGCTTTAAAGGCAAACGCCGACCTAACTACGCCAGCGGGCAGTTCAAAGTTCAATGATAAGACTAAACAAAAAAAAACAGTCGAATTTATATCCTCCTTTTTATGTTAGTCGGTTCAAAACATAGACGTATGCCGGATTACGCAGTAACTGTTCCATTCTGTGATCCACCGTTTTCACCCTCAAATAAACTTAACGATTTCTCCTAGACTATGTCTATGGTCCAAATTATGTGCAGTAAAGAGCAAATTGTATCTACGTGAACTACGTAAGCCGATGAAATAGGTTTTTTGATAAGGATTAATATTAAATACTTAAAAAAAGCCAACGAAATAGAAGCCGCTATTTTTAATGTGCAGGAATTCGTAGTACGTGTCGGTACATTTCTGACCCGTCCCATTCACGGGCGGACTCCCGTGAAACTAATTTCACGATTTCTCATAGACTATTTATCCAAATCATATGTAGTAAAAAGCAAAATGTATCTACATGAACTACGCAAGACGATGAAATAGTTTATTTTGATAAGGATTAATACTGAATGTCTCAAAAAGCCAACTAAACAGAGGCCGCTTTTTTCAGATTTTTAACAAAGAAAAGTATTTTTTCTGAGCTATACATACATGTTAGATATATGCTGTCGCCGATTTTTTTGTAAAACTCATGAAGGCCAACATTTTTGCCATACATTGTATTCAATTATGTCTTACCGTTTAGTCGGCGTACGCCGATAAAGCGGAAAGTTAGCAAATTTTTCTCCGACTTGTCTTACGAATATTATTATTTCGAACTGATAACTAACTTCTATCCCGACAAAACATAGCCTATGACACTCACTGATAGTGTAGCTATCTATTGGAGAAAGAATTTTCAGAATCGGATCAGTAGTTTCAGCGATTACCTTTTACATACAAACAAACTAACAAACAAACAAACAAACAAACAAACTTTACCTCTTTATAATATTATAATATTATTATATTATATAGTATATAGTAACATAGTATAATAGTATATAGTATATATAAAGTATAGATATAGACCGCAAAGGAATGGAACTCTTTACCTGAGTCGGTGTTTCCTAATGAGTACAATATGGGAGTCTTCAAGTCGCGAGTGAAAAGGTATCTTCTAGGCAAGCTTGCTCCATCGTCGACCGCATCGTCGCTTACCATCATGTGAGAGATGGAGGTCATAAGTTAGCCTATATTGAATAAAAAAAAGTGTAATTTGTATGTAGCTTTCAGCATTGTTAATTGAATTTAACTATGACATTAATATAATGTAAACCAAATCAATGAGCAAAACATCGATGAATAATTTGTATGACTTATGTGCATGCCAATACAGAATATTGTGTGTATATTTTACTCATGGTTCATAAATTGATTATATATTTCTTTAATTGTAGCCTAATGAAACCTATTATAAATAGAATCCGATAGAGCATAGAACTTTATGTAACCAATTGATTGCCTCTTAGTGAAGATGAAAAAATCATAAATTTGTCTAACTGTATTATATTAGGCTCCTCGTGATCCTTGTATCCGCTTTAATTTTGTAATGACAGCCACTGTTAGCAGAATCGGTCCCCGATTCTGTTGTCTTGCGATTCTTAGAACTACGGCATTAGAAATATGAGAATGTTCTCAGAAAGGATGGGAATCTGACTTCTAATAAACAACAGACTAACATACTTTGTTAGTATCTCTGAGTATCAAACATATGCAGTGGATTGGAGGCTTGATGAAATTGCTAGAGGTGTGTAAAACAGGAACTTCAATGAAATGGATAGCACAAACTAGAACAAATTTCATGAATTAAGTGTACCGTAATTATAGGTTAAAAGTTTTTTGTTATCTTTATACTTACTTACTAACTAACACCTACATAATTTAATGTGAATATATAACTAAATATTGTATGGGAGCCCTAATAAATTATTATTTCATTCTGTTTTTAATATTTGTTGTTATAGCGGCAACAGAAATACATCATCTGTGAAAATTTCAACTGTATAACTATCACGGTTCATGAGACACAGCCTGGTGACAGACGGACAGACAGACGGACTGACAGCGGATTCTTAGTAATATGATCCCGTTTTACCCCTTGGGTATGGAACCCTAAAAAGTGATACAATTGCATAAGAAATTCAACATGGCAAAATGCACTCTATTTGCTAGAGCAGAAGCACGAATTAGCGTGGCGTCTGAATCCAGATTTTTTTATTTAAATTATCAGTCAACTTTCCTTTATAACAATCAACAGCTATGATTAAATCGTGGAAGTAAAAAAACCGTCAAAATTACTGCGTTCAAAAATTGCTCAAACCTGCTCGTATTATTAAATGTTTACTTTGAATGTTTATTTTGTTTAAATTTAATGTTTTTGTAATTTACATTTACTTTCGGCAATATATTAAAGTAAACAATCGATAAAAGCATAAACATTATATGCATATTCCCTTTTGTGAGAACTGTTCATTAAAAATAAAACAGCGAGATATAATCTCCCAGACAATTGTGGACTCACAATATTACTTATTTGCAATACTACATGCGGTAGTTTATAATTGTTTGCTATGGATTTGGTGTACTTAGAGTATGGACATGGATCAATAAAAAAAAAATTGCCAAATAATCAAAAACTCAAAACAATGTACAAATATAAGAAACATTTTTAAATTTTAGCAAAAAAGGATTGCATTGAAAGTTTTATTAACCCACAAATAATAGAAAAGTTTTTTAGAGCTAGCAGAATTGGCTCTTTATTTGTTGTACATATTGATTCGTAGAACAACATGGTCGAGGATGAAGTTTCTCAGAAAAAGTTGTTTTGTAATCCGAACTGTAATAAATAACGGTTTTAAATAACTTTGCATTAGTACCTATTATAATCAAATCCGGTGTTATTTTAAATGATTATAGCTTTTCGTTTGATATTTACGGGACTTTTCTTACTGTAAATTATAAATAATGTAGGTATTATATGGTGTTATCTGTTTGTACCTAATGTTAGCGAAAAATGTAAACCCGATGCCTTGTACGTAACTTAGGTCTTTACTGTATACAGTTTTTAGTTTAGTTTTACGAAAAATAGGCAATTGGCCCATAGATAGCAGCGTTTTTAATATTATATATTAAAAAATACAAATTGGAATGTACGAGTGATATTTGTAAATAAAAGAAACAGTTAGTATAATAAAGAAAAGTTCTTCTCGAGAAGCCTGTAATTTTGAGAATCTAGCAATAACAGTAATTAATTTTCATGAGTGGCACTTAAGGGTACAAACAAACAATTACGAGTTTTATTTTTAAAATATTCACCAGGCGAAACACAGGATATCGTGCACGGCTGCTAATGACTACTTAAGCTACTCACTATTTGTAAAAAAAAATATATAATACTCGCTGCGCTTCGCGGTTTTACCCGCGTCCTCCTTTGCGTCGCGCTGTGGGGAAAAAAATATTAACTCTCCAAAGCTCAGAACTCGAACGGTACTACAACTGACAGCTGCCTGTCTAAAATGGATCGGGCGCCGGACCACAATCTTTATAGAGACAATATAGAAGACTGTTCTGAGGCCAGACAAGTCTGGCGCATACCGGACGAAGAGTAGGTAAAAAATAATAAATAAAAATAAAGTATAGTGGGTCCCACAGTCCTACTTGACCGGAGGAGAGGTCACGGTAGGCCATAGATGATGGGGCGCGAGATTGACTTCTATAATTATAGGATGGACTAAACACAAAACTAAAGAATAACAACTATACAGAATTGTCATGACTAGAGACTTACTTAGCTTTACCCAGCCGTTAAGGAAAGCAAGACGTCCTAATTTGAGACTGAATATTCCGAATGGCTTCAGACAGAAACCGATGGAGGTGCCTCACTTACGACTAGACTGGGAAAGGTGGTCGCGATCTTAAGTCATGAAGGATAGATCAGAGAGAGATAACTAGAAAGAATAAAAATACTTTATACTTATACTAATACTTTATACTAACACGTATGCATGTGAAGTAATATATTTTCTTAGATATTTTTAGAATATTCATATTTCTAAAAGAAGGTGTTCTTTCATATCATACAGATTCCGACCGAATATTTTTTTTATATCCACTTTTGTTATGGATGCCGACAACAACGCTTTCTAAGGCACGCGTTTTAAGAGACATTCTGGTATCACCCTCTTAAATATTTTAACACTGCTCAACATTAAACTCTCCTTTGGTTTTGTCGTTGTCTGACACAAATTACAAAAAGTTTAATTGGTACAAAAACGAGTTATTATTCCTTTAGATATTTTTACCTCTTTTTCTTTAGTCTCCGATTCAAATTGTAGAACGAAATAACTGTAGATGTGTATATAGGCAGATATCGAAGGGTATAAAGTAGCGGCCGCCAATAGGCGGCGAAGCGTTTTTACAGCCCGCCTGTTTAGTGCCCCCGCGGAGCTCTAAAGTTATTTACTGACGGAGCTTGGCCTGAGGCATAAGCGGAGCGGAGAAATAAGACTCATGTTTTTTTTTTCTCTGATTAGCTAGCGTTTGATCACTATCTAAAAAAATGGTAAGTAATGATGTGGACAAAGATGTTAGTTTATAGGCTAGCGTTCTATCACTATATATGGTAAGTAATAATGTGGACGATGATGTTTACACATGCTGGGTAGAATGATTGGCTCTCAAAATAGGTAAAACCTTTCTTTGGGACACCTAATACGCAGTAGTTAATACACATTTATATAATACTAGCTTTTTCCCGCGGCTTCGCTCGCGTTAAAAAGTATTATTTTAAAATTGACAAACTTTCATCCCCTATTTTATCCCCTTGGGGGTAGAATTAATCAAAATCCTTTCTTAGCGGATGCCTACGTCATAACATCTACCTGCATGCCAAATTTCAGCCCGATCCGTCCAGTGGTTTGGGCTGTGCGTTGATAGATCACTATGTCAGTCAGTCAGTCAGTCAGTCACCTTTGAGTTATATATATTTAGATTTGCATTGACGTCGTGTTCCAGCAGCTATCCTTGTAAGCTGGTTTCCGTCACAACACCTACCGACTGGTATATTATGTGACAGTAGGCCATAATTGATATATACTCGATAAAAAGCCACAATTCTAAACACTTTGTCACGAATAAATGTTTTTTTCTTTCTTTCTTTCACTTTTATTCATATAATACTGCTTAAAAAACGATATTAGGCAAAAAAAAAATGTGTGTAAGAACTTTTGCATAGTAACGCAATTTTAACACAATGGCTCCAAAAAAGGAGTGAATTCTATACGACTCGTTACCCTTCGCAAAAATTGACGATCTCTCATGACTTAGACCGTGTTCAGAACTAAAAACTGTTCCCGAGCCCGCTTTTATGAGTTCACAATTTTCGTTTATTGAGAGCCGTAATAATAATATAATTTACTGGTGTAATAATGTGTACGAACTTGGCGTATGTTTCGTTGAAGGCAGGAATCCGGCGGTCGGCTACAGCAACCGGTGCATGGTTATCAAGGGAGTGCTCATGACTGCTGACTTCCGTTTAGTGGTGAACGCTAACCTATCCGAGATAAAAAATGTATGCGGCTCCCTGGAACCGATTCCGAACAGCTTTAGTGGCAAATTACACTAGCTCTTTCTGGCGACTGCAGTTAGTTATTAATTATGTTAATAATGTTGTTCAATTTATATGCCTAATGTTTATGACAATAAATTAAAATGTATTTAATATATATTATTTTATTATGTTAATAATGTGAATTATTGTCATTATTAAAGGTCGGGGCTTTTAAATGTTCGTCTTTTATAAAATTCGCATCCTGGCAAGTGACTGAAATTTTTATTATGAAGAATAGAAATTGTTAATATTTGTTTAATATTTCGACTGAAGGACTATGCATCCATGGTCAAAAAATAATTAAAATTAAAAAAAAAAAAAAAATATTTCAGTCCTGTCATCCTGGCAAGTGACTGAAATATTTAATATTTCAGTCACTTGCCAGGATGCGAATTTTATAAAAGACGAACATTTAAAAGCTTAGACCCGACTTTTAATAATGAAAATAATTCACATTATTAACATAATAAAATAATATATATTAAATACATTTTAATTTATTGTCATAAACATTAGGCATATAAATTGAACAACATTATTAACATAATTAATAACTAATATATTTTGCAGTCGCCAGAAAGAGCTAGTGTAATTTGTCACTTGCCAGGATGCGAATTTGGCAGTAGAGTCATTAACTTTCATGAGTGCCTCTTTGATGCCCAAGTGAAAAAGCGATTATCATATTAAATACATAAAAAAATGTATGTACTATACCTACTTGGTCTCTGAATATCAGCCTCAAGTCTGGCTTAGACTTATCAGACGTCTCTTCCCTGTCCCTGTGTCTATTGAAGCTCTACCACATAACCTGCGCCCGCGCATATGCACAAGCTCCGTAATCCGAGGAAGTGATCCATCAGCCTTATCTACAGACATATCGGTTCGGTCGTGCTTTTAATACCCAACACGTCCGTTAAGTTTTGGTTATTAGGGAGGTAAAGGTCACCTTCAGAGTTAAGGCTAAACATATAAAAGCATTTGGCGTTTATTTTCTACCGACTTCACAAAAAAGGTCATCAATATCAAAGTCATCTTTCGTAACTTAAACGCAAGCAAAGCTAAAAAAAGCGCTCACCGCTTTATCTTCGGAACCCTATCAGATATAATAATTAAACGCGAGCAAATCTTAAAAAAAACCGCCTTCACCGCGTTATCTACGGAACTTTGATTTAGATTAGAAGTACTAAACAAGCATTATTGACGATCTTTCAAGAACTACTGATCAGATCTCGATCAAATTTCAATAAGACCACATGAAAAGCACCAGCATTCAAATAAAAAAATAATCTCAAAATCGGCATACAACGAAAGAAGTTATGAGGTAACTTTTGAAGTCGGTTAAAAACGATAACATCATCAATGTAGTCCACAGAATACGCATTATTGACAATATTTCAATAACTACTGATCCGATCTTGATCAAATTTAAATGGGACTAATTGGAAAGTATCTTTCAAACTACAAAAAAAAATCGAAATCGGTTCACGTGGAAAGAAGTTATGAGGGAACAAACATACTTACACACTTGCACACTAACACACAAATTTTCGGATTTATAATATTAAGTAGGATATCTCAGAAACTACGAGATTTTCATAAAATTACAATGGCAACACATACAAAGCGCCACCTTTCAATTAAAAAAAGAATCATCAAAATCGGTTAACCCGAAAAGAAGCTTAGGGGTAACACACATAAAAATACAGTTGAATTGAAAACCTTCCCTTTTTTTGAAGTCGGTTAAAAAGTGAACAAAGCAGCGGGTAACAAAAAATCGAAACTAAAAAAAATCTATAAGCCTTGTAAAAACTGACCATCCCGATATCAGAGCAACCGATATTTATAGCCACGGAGCTTATTCGGGTCTGAATCGGATTCCTCCGGCCAACTTATACATAATGTATGCTTAGATCGCATCTAGTATACGACCGGTTCTAGCCGGCCATTTTATTTATATTCTAATATAAAGATACGTGCTTCAAATAATCTTTTTCCTGTGCTTATTTAAAACTCAGAAGCTTGTAATTGATATCAACTTCATTATCGGGTACGATGCCTGGTAGAAACACAAGTCTTCACCTTTTTTTTTCATGTAAAATTTTGGTCAGTAATTACACGAGTTAATTCCTCCATGCCCGTTTTACCGTCTAATAACAAGACTTGGCAAACGTCATCCATTTTTGGTTGACATATCTCCAGTTCGGTCGAAACGTTTCGCTCCTACGTTTATCATCCGAATTGCTAAGGTTCGCCGTCTCTTTGTTCCCCGAATGGTACTCGTAGGAGTCAAGAGTGAATAGGTATCTTCTAGGCAAGCATGCTACATCCTTGGCCGCATCATCGCTTTCCATCAGGTGAGTTGATGGTCAATTGCTTGCCTAACGAGCAAAAAAAAGGTATAAGAACATGTTTTTGATGATGAACCCGCTGTGTAAAGCAAGTTCTTTAATTTACCAAGTTTTCTCATTGTATATAAATGTAGTGATAGCTTTACATTTTCATTTTACCAACTAATTGGTAAAAACATAATCAGAATAACAAGCAGGACTTCTAGCAAGGGCCAGTCGTCCTGCTTGTTATTCCGAAGATTATGAAAACTTATATACACTATCTTATAATACTCTAATTTGACAAATTCACATCGCAGAAAGTGCTTCTATATGCATTATCTTATTACCAATGTTGTTTTATTTATGTTTCAGATTCTGTATTGTGATTTTCTATATATCAAAAACTTCTTCTTCTTTTCTTTCTTTCCCTCCAAAGCTAGAACTTTTGTGGCTCTGTCGGTGAAGCATAGATGAAGTTCGGGAGTTGAAATCGAAGGCAATAGAATAGACAAACCTAGATAAATTAATTGAAGTAATACACCAGGGGAAGAGCAGTTTATTTTGTTAATAACGTTCCAATTACTGTTGGTACACTATTAAAATTACGATCCACCCTTAAGATTAATATCTAAGTAATCTTAATCTGCTAAGTAGAGTTCTATACTAAGAATTTGTCCAATAACACTTTTCTTACAGTCTCTATTAAAGGGAAGACACTTTGTTCTTGTGTTCTTTGTTTATAGCACTACTGCCAATACACAACACTTACTCAAAAGGTTTAGTTTCTTGAGTCTTCTCACTAAGTATGTGTTGTCGAGGAGCTGAATCGCCTCAACAACGTTCACATGGTGATAAAGACTTTGTTCATGAGCTTCGACGAGTCTATTTATTCCAGTAGCCTCGAGTTCCACTTTTAGATCCCGTGAAGATCGTCATTTCTAATTACATGGTACATTAACAATTCTCCCAAGTACTTTGTTGATAAGAAGAGAGAGTTGCCACCACTACTCTTCTCTTGAGCATTGGCAAACATTAGGGCTTGATATTGCCTGTTTGTAATGACGTGTGATTAAATATTTAAATTCTATAATAAAAGTGATTACAATACATGCAATAACTGCCCGTTGGCTTAGTTGGGTGGCGTTCGCCTTCTAAGGAGGGGGTTCGGGTTCGATTCCCGGCGGGAACACAAGTTTTCTCCCCAAGAAAAAATTGTGTTTCTGGTTCTGGTTGTGATGTGAATGTTTCCGGCACTCACGACACAAGTCATCGAACTTAGTGTGGGGCTGCGAGTGTGAAAGCGTTTATGTTTATGTTAATAGCCCAGTTGCTGATCCGAAGAAGCAGTAAAGGAATAATCTATTGACCTACGCATTCAATTACACTACCAAGCACCATTACTTAACTGAGAACAGAAGCTCAACTCAAAGGGCAAGGCTTCTACAAGTATTTAGGTTAGATACTTCACAATCACCTTTGAATAAGTAAAATAATATTCTAAGTAATACGGATAATAAATCGCTCCAATCTGTTAGTTTAATTGCTTGCAGTTATCTGCTGTATTCCTATTTCCATAGTTTATAAAGAACCTTGGAGATTTCCTTTGTTAGAACACTGTTTCTTCGATGTAACGTTATTAAATGAATTTGTATAGAAACCTGTGTTTCTGATTATGCATATCCTGGTAAGGTTGTTTCTAATTGGTTCTATCCGTTTCATTAAAACAAATAGGTGTTTACCGATAACTATGGTTATATTATCTTTGGTGTTTAGTTGTTTACCAAGGTAGAAGTGTCAAAGCATACTACAGCAACGACGATCTCCACGGGGCCCTTAACATATTGGGGGCTGAGTCACCCACGTCCGTAGGAGGATACCCCTTAAGTCTGACTCCCTACACGTGGTCCCCGGGTGGTGCTAATCAGGTGACATTTGAGAGGTGGTAGAGTATTTTGTGAGTTGCTCGCCTGGCTTGCTACCAAAGTAGCTTACCACCATCAAGTTAAAAGTCTGCCGCCAAGCCAAATACGGTGTTCCGGCAGTTATCCTTGAGAGCCTGCGTATTCCAGGTCTAGTGTGTTTACCAGCTTCGATCACATCGTCACTTACCATCAGGTGAGATAGTGGTCAAACACTAGCCTGTCACAAATAAAAAAAAATTAAAATATTTCTAAGCCTTAACATAGAGTCCTTGAAAAAGTAATAAATGAATACGCAGAAGCTCACCAACATAGCAATCCAGCTCTTTGAAGTAGCACACTTAGTGAGAAGACTTAAAAGAACTAAACCACTTGAACTAATGTGAGTTAGTGCATTTTCTCGTTCAATTTTGGAGTCTACAGGTATAAATATGAGTTTAAAAACTAATTTAATAAATAAAAAATTCTTCATGAGATCTTGATCAAATTATAATGGGAACCACTAGAACGCGGCAACTTCGGCAAAGCAGCGCAAACGGCGAAAATATGGAAACCTCAGCAGTGGTTACATATTTGAGCCGTTTGGTGTTGAGACACTGGGTCCGTGGGGACCGGGAGCTCATTCTATATTTTTTTAAATCTATCAGAGCGCCTGGTTGAGACGACGCGTGATCAAAATACTGGCACTTATTTGACTCAACGTATTATCATTGTAATTCAGAGAGGCAATGCGGCCAGCACGATGGGAACGCTACCCACTGGTAGTAGGCTTGAGCACTTGAGTTACCTATAAACTCGATGTCTTGTAGGTAACTTAGTTCTTTGCTGTACATAGTTTTAGTTTAGTTTTAGGAAATGAAGGCAATTGGCCCGTAGATAGCAAGTAATTTTTACTAGAACGTATACCCCTTCGAACAAAACAATATTTTTTTAAAATCGAATATAAAATAACGAAGTTCTGAGGTAATCATAAAAAAAAACTGATCAATTATGAACCTCATCCTTTTTTTGAAGTTGGTTCATAAACTTTACCAGCTCAAAATAGAGTCGCTAGAGCCATGTTTTTCTTTCAAATTTGTATATTTAGCCAGTTAAAATTCCACCCAACTCGTATCGAATATCCTCGCATGGCCCAGCGGCTGTCTCCCAGGGGACCGGGCGCGTGCCGAAACAGCTGATTGCCGACCGACCACCATAAAAAATCTTATAAAAACCCCTTCACACTCCAAAACCAACTCTATCTCGAGCTAACACAAGCAAAATTCGCAGAAAAGCCCGCAGCGACCCTTGACAAACACAGCACCGAAGGAAATTCAACTGAATTCCCAGGCGAGAGCTCTTGAAGTCGCATGCTCAGTTTCCACCCTGCTCACGTCTGCTTCAAAATAATATCGCGTAGTTTGTGACTTTGGGACCTTATTCGGGGGTAGCACGGTTGGTTTTGCTATGGGATTGAATATGGAGGAGATAAAACGGAATGGATTTTGTGCATTTCACTTGGTAGGAGTCCGCTAGGCCTCGGGCGCGATCAAGTTTACTGCATTCAGTTTTTAGAATTATTTTGAACGGGTTTAGAATTCTGGCTTTGGTTACGACGCTTCAACATGAAAGTTGTGTTTTGTAAATCTACGAGATTCTTTTCGATTTCCGGCTTTATAGGGAGGAGTTTAAGAACTCTTTGTCTGTCCGTGAGTCTGATACTTTGTATTATAAATCCGTGAGTTTGTGTGTTAATGTGTAAGTATGTTTGTTTTTCACGCTGTAACGGTTGTACGGATTTAGATGAAATCCGGAATGTATATAGCTTACCTAGAATTAACACATAGGCTACTTTTTTACTTGATAAAAGCGGGCAAAGCCGCGGGGTACGGCTATTTCTGTATATATGTCTGTGACGTGGGTGCCGGAAACATTCACATCACACACACAATCACAACTAGAACCAGAAAAACAAATTTCCTTGAGGATGAAACTTGTGTTCCCGCCGGGAATCGAACCCGATACTCTTGCTTAGAAGGCGAACGCTCACCCAACTAAGCCAACGGGCAGTTCAAGTTTTTAAATTGATTGCATTTGTTTTATTGGGATGCTACATTAAAAATATCAGAGCCCAATTTTTGTTCTTTTGAAATTTAATGTTGCATGATTATCAAGTTCTAATACTATTAGTATCTTTGTCCTGACATACTGATTCACTGACTGACTGACTGACTTAGAGACAACGCACAGCCTAAAGTCGTAGAGACTTCAAATTTGGAGGGTACAATGGAACATCTGTCATCACGTACAGGTGTACTAATGTTGGACTGATGGTGTACTAATAGTGGAATTTTAGAAATTCTACCCATAAGAGGGGTAAATGGGGTGAAAACGTATGTATGAAAGTTCTTTGTTTATGAAGTTGTAGGGATGAAAATTAGGATTTTTAAATTTAATATAAAATAAAATATTTACGATATTTTTTACCAGGGGTGCATTAAGATGGTGCAATGGGGAATGAAAATTCATGTAGAAAGTTTTAGTGCTGCATTTAAAGTGATATAAATCGTATCTGAGTAAGTAAATTAAAGGTGATTTTATTAATATGTATTTACAATAAATCAGAAATAGATAACTAATGAATTTAATAAAAGACGGAAAAGGTGACAACGGTACTCCTTAGTAACTATGAATCTAATTATTATTATATAAATATAAGTGCTTACTTAGTAGGTATTTGGGCTCTAATTTAAACCGACTTCAATAAAAGGAGGAGATTCTCAATTCAACTGTATTTTTCATTAATTTTGTGTGTATTACCTACCTAATAACTTAATTCTAAGTAAACCGATTTTGATGATTATTTTTTATTTGGAAGCTGGTGCTTCGCATGTGGTGCCATTTAAATTTGATCAAGATCTGACCAGTAGTTTTTGAGTTATCCTAAATAATGAGTATTTAATTCATTTTATCTGATCAAGGGTTCCGAAAATATAGCGGTGAAGTCGATTTTTCATAGCTTTGCTTGCATTTAAATTATGCTAACATCGTATAAAATGCCTATGAGTATTATTCAAAAGCTTTCAAAAAGAAATATGGTGAAGATAATCCTTTCTTCCTAATTTCTGAACTAAAGTATACTGTGTGTAACAGTTCTGTGACCTGATCGAAAATTCGTAAGACGAAGGGAGAGTGCACTAAGTTAATAAGTTATTAAGTTTTCACAACTGCCGGCACTCCCGGAGTGCAACGTTGTTTTTTTACCGACTTTTTTTTTTTTATTTGTGACAGGCTAGTGTTTGACCACAGTCTCACCTGATGGTAATGGTGGATCGAAGCTGGTAAACACACTAGACCTGGAATACGCAGGCTCTCAAGGATAACTGCCGGAACACCGTATTTGGCTTGGCGGCAGACTTTCAACTTGATGGTGGTAAGCTACTTTGGTAGCAAGCCAGGCGAGCAACTCACAAAATGAGGAGGTACTCAAGTCGACTGTATTTTTTTTTTAATGTGTGTTACCTCATTACTTCCCTCCACGTGAGCCCATTTCGAAAAGTTTTTTTTAGTTAGAAAGATGTTGCTTTCTAATTGGTCCCATTTAAATTTGATCAAGATCTGATCAGTAGTTCTTGAAATATCGTCAATAATGCCTATTTTGTGACGAATAAAGCGTACTTAGACGATGTTCTCGTTTACCCGACTTCAAAAGTTACCTCATAACTTCTTTCGTTGTGAGCCGATTTTGATGATTCTTTTTTTATTTGAAAGCTGGTGCTTTTTATGTAGTCCCATTGAAATTTGATCAAGGTCTGATCTCTAGTTTTTGAGTTATGGTCAATAATGCGTGTTTATACATTAAATCTGATCAAGGTTCCGATGATAAAGCGTTGAAGTGGGTTTTTTTTAAGCTTTGCTTGCGTTTAATTATTTTCTTTATGCTTTCTACCTCCTCTGTAGTTAAGACTGTGCTAATAGCATATTAATAGCACGTAATACTTTATAGTACTTAGGTTATGTTGTAAAGTAAGTACTACGAAAGAGTGGAACTCATTGCCCTCGTCTTTGTTCTCCGAACGGTATAATCTGGGAGTCTTCAAGTCAAGAGTGAATATACCTTCTAGGCAAGCATGCTACATATTCGGCCGCATCACCACTTTCCATCAGGTGAGATTGTGGTCAAATGCTTGCCTATCGGGCATGCTACCATGCATCACGTTTACGATACCTATACCTATAATGTAAAGCAGTTATCCTTGAGAGCCTGCGTATTCCAGGTCTAGTATGTTGAGCACACGTTTTTGGGTGAACAAAAATCATGGAACGCGTCATCGTCACCGAACGCTTTCCATGAGCTATATGTATACTATATATATATATATATATATATATGCTGAATCATAAGAAAATAAAAACTTAAAATTTTGACAAAAAAAAAACAAATTTGGTTTGGACCACCCATAACATTTAGGGGTATGAAAAATAGATGTTGCCCGATTCTCAGACCTACCTGATATGCACACAAAATTTCATAAAAATCGGTCAAGCTGTTTCGGTGGAGTTTGGTAACAAACACTGTGACACGAGAATTTTATATATAAGATTATACTAGCCATGCCCCGCGACTTCGCCCGCTATTATCAAGTTAAAAAGTAGCCATCCAAATCCTTTCAGCCGTTAAAGCGTGAAGAGGGAACAAACATACTTACACACTTACACACAAACTTTCGGATTTACAATATTAGTAAGATATAGTTTTCACTTCTATCGGCAGTCCCTAAAGACTGCCCCGCATGTTTTTTTCTTCGATAGGCTAGCGTTTAGCCGCTATGACAATCAATGTTATTACTTATTAATGTAGTTGGATATACCTATTGTTTAATATAAATCGTATTATAAATATCCGTTTAAGTTTGTGCATGCCAGTCAATGATAAAACATGCTGTTACTACATAATTCAAACACCCAATAGTACCATGTTTCAAGAAAATAAATATTATACATTTTCTAACATCATAATAATTTATAATCTATTTTTTTAATCGCACCTAATAGTATTTGATGATGACGATGATATATAACCTGAATACATACAGTCTTTGCGGCACGTGAATCTCATCTTAATTAAACATTTTAACACACAATTGGTCGAGACATTCAAAATGGCAAAGCTATTGGCTAGACTGATTCGTGACGTCAGTGTCCACATTTTTAATGTCAGTGATTGGTCAACTTTCCTTTACGGCAGCCATCATTGGATCGTGAACGTAGGGAGAGAACGTCAAAATGGCCGCGTCAATAATTACTCGGCCCGCGCATTTAAATATTTATTTTGATATGATAAGTTATGTTTTTATGAATGCAATGTTATTTACGGTAATGTATTAACGTAATCGATTAAAGTTATAATAATATTTAAGTTATATAATAATATTACTAATTGCTTCTTATATCGCGTGCTTATACTAGAATATTTTTTTTACATTAAAAACATACTAGCCGTGCCCCGCGGCTTCGCCCGCTATTATCAAGTAAAAAAAGAGCACATGTGTTAATCCTAGGTATAAGCTATGTACATTCCAAATTTCATTTAAATCCGTTGCCGTTAAAGCGTGAAAAGGGAACAAACAAACTTACGCACTTACACACAAGCTTTCGGATTGGATTATTCCCGGTCGTCCCCACTGGGTACGAGTGGGAAAAAAAGTTTCGTTCGTCCCCAGTGGTGACGATTGGAACTTTTTATTTCCCACTCGTTCCGCTATAGACCGAGAGTCAAAATGCAATAATCGCGATATTATAGTTAAAAATAATTCAAAAGGCCTAAGTTCTTATACTGTATTGTGGTGTATTATAGATATTCAACCTAATTTACAATAATTTAAGATATATAATATTAGTATATGTATATATATAATTGAGAGACGAATCGAGCAAGTCACTCGCCTGATGGTAAGCGCCACGCGTGCCCATTACAGCTCAGTGTCACCTAGATATTTAAAACTTATATAGGTCAAAATCCTGCGCGGCAAAGTACTGCACTCATCACCCTGAGATATTAGATGGCCCTTGTATATATATATACTAGTTAAATGGATATCCTCCTAGTATATCTACTTCAGTCTATAAATTGCTAAACCTGGCTGTAAGTTACGTCTATTCCAAATTCCATCAAAATACGTTCAGTCATTGCAGCGAGAGAGGTAATGTGCGTAAATATGATACACTAGTTGAGCCCCGCGGCTTCGCCCGCTGATGATAATGATTAAAGTAGCTCATGCCCTAATCCAGGTATAAGGTATATATACATTATTCTAAATTCATTAAAATCGATAGTTACGGAGATACGTGGTAAATATTCACATACACACACACAAACTTTGGCATCCTACTAATATTATAAATGTTAAAGTTTATAATATTAGTAGGAAGTAGGAATGAGGTGTTGTATACAAAGCTCTCTACGTTGTAGCCTTAAATCATGCCAAATATAATAAGTTTCATTAATTAAATACAGAACATTACTAAATATTGTTAAGAGAATAACAGTTTTTTTTATTGGTAGTCCTTTCTACGGCCTAATTGCCTATATTTCCTAAAACAAAACTAGAACTATATACAGCAAAGACACACAGCCCACTATCAGAGGGTAGCGTTCCCATTGCCTCTCTGAATTGCAATGCTAATACAATACTAATGCAAATTTTATTGAATTAAATATGTCAGAAGTTTAATTTATCGAGCGAAGCGGGATCTCTAAGTTGACTTGGGTCGTTTAGAACTTTGTCCGTCCGTCCGTCTGTCAGAGGCATCTAGCATCTAAACCGTATAAGCGAATGACTTCAAATTCTCATAGAATTTGTAAAATTACGGTCCAAAGCCAGAAATGACATAAATGAAACTATTAAGGGGGCTCCCAAACAAGTAAGTAGGGAGCAACATATTTTTTAATGTTTTGTCTACCCTGGTAGGGTATCAAAGAAAAGGGCTTGACAAGAAGAGTACGAAATCGGTTTTAAAAAAAAAACAATGTTAGAAAATAACAAATCGGTAGGCCACCAAAGTCACTGTTTTCAGACCTATTGTGTCCCAAGGTCTATCTCAAAAACGGCTTCATACTGAACTCTGAAACTTACGTATAATATCCGTTATATCCTGTACTTAAACAACAAATAAGTACAGAAATCGAACAATTATTAAATGGAAAAGAAATAATATGCAAGTAACCTCAAAAGTTTTGCTTTATGAGGCAAAATGTAGGCAGGAGATCTTAGTTCGGCGAATGACTAGTAATATTAAATGTCAAAAATAGAAATTTTAGAATATGATATTGTGATCCTGATTAGCTAATGATAAGCTTATAATTTGGAATGGATTACCTATATATCCCTTCCAAATTTAATCTCAATTCGTTCAGTCGTTACAGTGTAGCACAAACAAATTTAAACATTGTTCTCGCAAACTTATGGATAATTATGCATTAATAAGATGACGATATGTTACTATAGCCTAATTGTGGTGTGATAGGACTACTAGGTACCTAACTAGTAGTCCCATCCCAGTAACCTATCACACCACAGTTATTACAGTACCTATATTGCATAGATAGCTAAATCAAAATCGGTTATTCACATGGGCCCTAAAGAGGCACTCATGAAAGTTAATGACTCTACTCCCAGATTCGCAAAATTACAGCCATCTCGAAAAGAACCTGGCAAGAAACTCGGCGGCGCATTATTTTTATTATAATTTTTTTTTAATAATTCTTAAACTCTATTACTTACATGAATTATATTAACCTAGATATATCTATAATATGTAGTCGCTAGAAAGCGCTTGTGCAGTTTGCCTCCATGCATCCTTGTCATTAATGTATTCAATAGGTTTATAATAAACTTTTCATAATTATTGTCCGTTTTATTAGTGATTTGAACTTTCCCAGTAATTAGTTACAATTTTAGGATTTTTATTGTAAAATCTAACCCCATTTGCCATACAAGATTTATTCGTTTTGCTTAATCTAAATGCGCGCGCTGTAATTTAATGCTTATATCTAGTATTAAGATTGTGTGGGTCGCTACATAACTTATTTATCAACCTAGCATTACAACATACCTAAATTGTACAGCACTTTATATTCGAGAATAACCTACATTTTATAAGCAAACAAGAGAGCAATTTAAAATTTAATTATAACATCATACCTATTAAATTTATTAACAAGACTAAAATGCAGCATGTTATTAACAAAAACAATACCAACATTATAATACCGAAGTAGGTACCTACTTATGTACCACACAAGCATACCTAACCGTTACAAGATAATATTCAACTTAATAAAGGAAAAAATATAAGCCTAAGAACATATAACACCTATTAAGTAAATAGCAAAAAAATAACATAATATATATTATTATATATATATATGTAGATATCATTTTGAAATTGTAATGATGCTTTAAATTACTCTAAAGACAAATAAACACATAAATATTTCCACTTTTATATATACATATTGTTAATCTGAGCTGAAATTAATAATAGTGATGTCAACTTTCATCGCGATGTTTAAAATATCCGTGATTACGGATAATTAACACTATCGAACAACAAAAACAAAATAATTCTACTTAATAATTATTAGCCAGAACATATTATTATATTAATAATCACTTTTATTAACACTTTATTTCTAGAACCTTATTCATTTTATAAAAACAAATGTTATTAATTTGCTTATTCGAAATATACGCACGCCATGGGGCTATAGAGTATTAAGTTAAAGTCAAGTTATTTTTAAATAAACACAACAAAATGTTACGAAAAGTTAAAAAAGCTCTACCTTAAAAAAATGCATTTCAATTTATTACTTGTTAATCAGATATTTTTAGGAAAAAGAGAAGTAAAAAGAAACACGCGGAAGCGCGATTAGGCCTACGGCAACCGCGCGGTAAGTTTTCGGGCGCGTTGTAACTCTCTTCTAACACTTGTACAGGCTTCAGTTAGATTCTACCGAATAAGTATTTATCTCTCACCTTATCAGCAGATTGATGAGCTGGTCCAGCAAGAAAATCCAGTTCAGAAAACACAATTATGCACGAACTTTTTGATCAAAAACACTTAACACACACGGCAAAAGCCTTTGAGTTATAGTGTAACCCGATATATCCAACACTTATTTCGTTATTTTTTTTATTATTTGGATATTTTTATTTTTTCGCTAACACTTCCACTGAATATCACCGTTAGGAATCATTTTAGTTTTGGTTTCTGTTTCTTTTGCTAGTTATAAATCCAGATAATTATGTTATTAATGATTTAATGCACACATTTTTTAAATAATTTAATCCAGGATCGAAGATGATTTCACAAAGAGGTGAGCGTCGACCAGTGACCGCTTCCGCGTCCCCAAAACAGCTGTTCGGGACTAGTGACGTCGAAAAATCGATAACAGCCGGGTCGGAACTTGGAACATCCGTAAGTTACACAGCACACAACTTTTCACAACACATATTACCGGTTTCACTATGCGTTAATGCATCACTCTATGTCAACTGAAGTAAAAACAACGTGACTTAAATCTATTGTATTTAATCTAATGCAAGAATATATTTAATTCATCGCATAATTTTGTCTTTAATAAAGTGCTTAACGATTGGTATTAGCGTTTTGTTTATTGTGTAAATTGTTTGGTGAGCACATTTTTGCTATTTGTCGGCGCACGCACGCGGTCGCGTTCAATCGCGGACTGGCGGTCGGAGCGCGGGGTGAGCGGGCAGGGCGGGGGGCGGGGCGCGGGCGGGCCCGAGCGCGGAATGCTATTGTAGGCGAACTCGAACTTGCCCGCCACTTTTTTTCTTCAATTCTGGTCAAACAAGTTTTGTATACAACCTGCATTGTAAGGATTCCGCCATTCTTTGAACCAGGCAACGGTCCTTTTAAACTTTAAGAAGTATAAAGTTTCCAATTTCCCCATAAAATTTGATGATAATAAAAAAAACTAATTTAATAAGATAAACTTAATGGGAGAAAAAGAAACCGTATAGGTAAGAAACTTCAGTTGCTAGTAACTTAATCTCTCTCTAGTCTATGCAATCTCTTACAGTAAAAACTGTTAATGCTACAGAAAATAAACTGAAAAAAATAATAATCATCAATCGCTTACCTAGCCGTACATGAGCTAGCCTTTCCCTCGTTGGCATAAGCGTAGATACCTAGGCAACCTAGGTATCTATCTAATAGCTTCAGTAATCTAAACTTATCTCGAGATTGGCAGATTACCTACATAGGTAACTATTACCTCAAAAAAACCAAAGAGCTGTTGTCATCTACCTTTAGAACTTATTTATAAATGTTGATGTCAATTTGATTTGTATTATGACAGCATGCAATCAACAATAAGCCTCTATTTATTATTATTTATTTTCCTTTTTATTAGTTTTTTTTTTTACCTTTAAAATTTATAGAGCTTCTATTCATCGATAAACCTGCTCAATGCTAACGTCACGTTGTAGTATACTTGATCAAGTGAATCTAGCAGGTCATGCTCATAAACTTTTGTATATGATATCAGTATTGGTATAACAACCAGGCGCTATCTAGGATCATAAGAAATCATTGATGTTAAACTTCTAAAACATTAGATATGATCAGAATTATAGGAATCAGACCATATGGTCTGATATATATGTATAAAGAAAAAAAATAGGTACTCTCAATGCTCTCTACATGTTGCACAAATAAGATGTGCTGGTAGAAGAAAGTAAATTACAGCTAAAGTTTTCATAAAACTGATAAAATACATTTACAATAAACGAATAATCCAATACTCCGTAACTCAAAAGTAGTCAATATTAAAATGCTTGTTAACGTTTACTCATACTAAGCTTTCACATGGGCCCTAAAGAAGAAAAACAAATTCATATATACAAGAAAGAATCTGATTTACAATAACATCTCTCCGAGTACAATAACCATAAACCGACTTCGAAGAACTAATAAACTGCCGTCAATCCTGCTGATGACATCATGAACGGCAACGAATGGCGAAATTTTATACAAGAAGTCTGGAATAATCTAGATAGAAATCAATTATTCAAAATGAGCACTGATGAGTAAACTAATAAGTATCCGTAAGCTCATAATTAATTTCTAAGTTACAACTTTGTTTTGTTTGTTGACATTTCGGAAGATCAGGTAAGTATGGCTCGACACGACTTGAGTAGAATTCCAACATTCAAGGTTAGAAGGGAACTTCTAAACTAAGTATTTGGAGAGCGATAAACGAACTGCCATGAGGTCGGATAGACTCGGAACCGACAAGGATAGCGTCACCTTTAAATCTCTTAGCACGATAGAGACGGGGCGATTTATTTTATTTATTGCCATATCAAGTTTCGTCGAGGTTCTGTTTCCCAGTAGTGCGAAAGAGATGAATATAATTACATTGCTCCCCTTGTCCTCCGAGCGGAAGATCATGCTGATCCGATTTTTTGAAAATTGAACTTTTAATTAGTTAGGCTAAACAGGTTTCCGAAATAGGATCTATAAACCAACCACTTGGAAATAAAGTTAACACAGATAGATGTAGTAGAATGGAATGCCTCCTAAGGACCCGAAAGGCATTACGCTTAATGGACAAGCGTAGTAAATATAAAAGCTGACACTTACTAATGGATTTAACACGCCATGAGGCAGTGCAGAACTGTGTAGCATAATCATGATCCTATAAAGGCTATAACTTTATATCAGAAGAAACTTGAGAAAATATATTCCACCAAACACTCATTAGATTAAATAACCATAACGGGAAAATTGTAAGCAAATTGTTTCTGTGGGTCAGAATCAGAGGTCTAATGTATCGTCTTGCACAAAAATTAAGAAACAATCTGATGACCATACAGTACCTACAATCATGAAATAATATGTGATTAATAATCATATATTGGTAAAATGATTGTAACAAAACAAATATCTTACTCATGCAATTGAAGAGTATTAGATAATAATATTTTTTCTTTTAAATTTATTGCAAAGCAAATTAATACAGTTATAAAAATCGTTTCTTTTAGGCTTCAAAGAAATTATAAATAGATTTAATTGCAATGTTGCCCTTAGTAATCTATATACATAGGGAGTAAGTGAAGTAACTTATAAAGGAGCCAAGTTACTGATTGGTCCACATTCAATAAAAAATATTCCAATGGTGAAACCACGACATAATTCAAAGTCGCAATTAAGGGAGCTTACGTTCAACATTTTTTTAAGAGAGCAATCAAGATGTTTAAAGAGCTTTTTGTGGAAAATGTTTTTAGAAGTAGCATGATTGACGAAACCACTTCTACGGACACGTGCACTCCAGGGGATTTAGGAATATATAATTTATCGGAGAATGACAGACATTGATAGTTGGTACGAGGTTTTTTACATCGTTTGTTTCCATCTGATTATGTTTCAATAGAAAATTCTAGATGCATATCTTGAATTTTCTAGGTACCTATTGAATTGAGTAGTAAACTAGTGAACAAACTTTCAAGAAAGAATCAGAATCAGAAAATGCTTTTTTGTCAGAAGTATAATCTCTTTAATGATATCTGAATATTATTAGCATTGATTCATTTATGGTTTCTGATTTAACTTTGTTAGTGTGGGTACTTACTCATTGTAGCAAACTTATTTGTAAATCGTAAATAACTTGGAAGTTGTCAATCATTGCAATTTTCGTCGAAATCGCCGTTTATTTTATCGCGAACATTCGTTTAGGGAGACGTTCCATTTACTGAATCACAGAGGAGGTCGTTTTGTTCAATAAAAATCAAATTGTCACCATCGGCGACTCGTAACTGACACGTAATTCTACAGTTTAACTTCGATTCCATTTGAAACAACCGGTTATTTAGTTCCGAAGAATGGCATGTCAACAGGTTGTACCGAGAATTCTTGCTAGACGGTAAGGGACATTTGTACAAATAGAAGACGTTCTTTACACACTTGATGCTAAACTTTAGTGATGACGTTACACGTGTTGCTTAATTGGTTGCGCTGATGACGCTGCAGCTGGTTTGGTTTTATGGATTCTTATAAATTAGTCTAAGCCAATTTCAAATAAACTTAAGATACAGAAGCATGTCGGAGATTAAACCTTTCTAAAAACCAGTAACTGTAGCAATAGTTGTTGAGTACTCAGAAGAAAAATCAATAACTTCTTGTAGAACTAAGCTTTTACATCTTGGTTTCTTTTGCAGTTGTAATAAAAATCAAAGGCGTAATTTATTTTCTTCACAGTATAAATATCAATCGGCGATGAGTTCACCTGAATTAATATCTTTAAGCCTCAAGTTCAATGTAGAATATTATAAACCTTAAAACTGTTTAGTTATTTTGATGATAATGTTTTCGGCACCCACGACATAAGTCATCGAACTTAGAGTGGGGTTGTGAAAGCTTTTATTATTATTATTTCGTTAATTTAACAAGTGTTACAGTGCTTTACTTGTAATATACTATCGGGAGCTATAATAACAGCACCGGCTATTGACAACATCAAACTTACAATTACATTTAGTGATGAATATCGTAATAAAGCGACAATAGATGAATCACCAGCCCTTTGAATTGAAATACGGGCTCGTAATGAGAGCTTTGGAAGAGGTCGGAAGTGTCGGCACTCCGGGAGTTTCGGATAAGGATGTATAAAATAAGTAGTGCTGTTGTTATCGATTTTACGAAATCGATTCAATTAAATAAAACTTCATGTTTAAAAAGATTATGTATGTGTATAGTGGTCTCAGATAAAATATTACGACTTGATTTGAGTTAGTCTTAAACTCTAAAGAAAATAATGTTATCGTTATTCAAGAAATTAGCAATATTTTTGACATTCTTGAATAACGATAAAATTATTTTCTTACTAGAAAAAAAAACTTATTGGCAATATTTTTGACAGTTGTTTTCTAGTTTGCGTGTCATGTGAAATAGTGGAACATTCTAAGTATTTTATTGAGCATATGAATTTTAATCTACGAGAGCGTTGTAACTTGCTCTCGAAAACATTGAAATACATTGTTGAAAACCGCGTTTTATAAAAAATATCGAATTGGCCTTTAAAGATATAATCGATTATTATCATTATTAAAAATATCGATTTTCTTTTTAGAAGTCACATCCCCAGCTTTAGATAGCACAATGAGTGACGGATTGACGACTATTCACGCCGGGACGAGACAAATCAAAGAATGGTCCCTCCAGCCCTCGTACAATATTGCGGGTCGGGATTCCCCCTTTGAAGAATCTGGCAGCGTATAGTAATTTAATTAAGTACGGTTATGGCTCTCATTTTGGGTGTAAACGTTCTGATGAATATCGACCTAAAGTGAAGATTAATGACAAAAATAGGACGTTATTATTATAAGCCTTGTAATGAGCTAGATAGTTGGTTACTTTATAAGAGATCAAAATAGAAAAAGAATAAACATAAAACATAAACGCTTTCACACTCACAGCCCCACACTAAGTTCAATGACTTGTGTCGTGGGTGCCGGAAACATTCACATCACAGACACAATCACAACCAGAACCAGAAACACAAATTTTCCTTGGGGAGAAAACTTGTGTTCCCGCCGGGAATCGAACCCGATACCCCTGCTTAGAAGGCAAACGCTCACCCAACTTAGCCAACGGGTAGTTCGAGAACTATACTTTATTGCTCTGAGTTGTTTATATATTTGTCTTAAATTAAAAAATGTCTCAACAGCCTGTCCATTTTGGACATGCAATCGTTTTACAAGGGTACTTTCCGACGGATACATATATACATAGTATCAGATTTTCACATTAACCGATCATTACTGTCGTTCCCATCTGACACCAAGATCAGAAGCAACTAATATAAATTATATATTATTGTTCTCAATTGATCATAGCATGAAATATACAGCGAATTTCCAATGTCGAAATTTCAAAATGAACACATTTGTTACATTGTTTGTACATTTATATTTATTTATGAATGCTATAAAAAAGTTTATAATAGATATTACATTACTTTTGAAATCATTATCGGTATGTATGTAGGTATACCTTTTTACGTTTCTTTTTTTCTTTGAAAGGTTTTTGGAACCAACTCCGATACGTATAAGCGTTAAGGCAGGCGAGGTCATATTCATTATAATCAGTAGGATGAGTACTTAAATCGCTGATAATAATTGATATTATTTATATGTATTTTTGATGGTTAGGTTCTCATAAACACAGTGATTATTTATTCCATAATACCTATAGCTTTAAACTAACATAATAATATTATATTTAAGTATAACTATTTTATTTTTCGATTTAGATAAAAAAAATTTTAATCAGTATTTTTGTAATGGCTTTGAGTCTCATTGCGACTATGTCAGCCCTATTGGTATACCCCTATGCTGCATTTTTACACAAAAAAATGATGTTGACGTACAGAGCTCTAGCTGCATCGCTTTCGGGTGCAGCCAGAATGCTCTGAAATACGCCAAAATGACATATTCATTTAATATCAATGATCCCAGATTTTGATATACATATCTACCCACATAAAATACTAACTAACCTGCTGCTTACGTGTATACACATAGATTTACTACCTAAACCCTGTGCCTATTAATACAAACCAGAACAACTCCACACTTCTAGATACGTAAAATGTGATAATGCTTTTAACGTTTATGTTTTTCTTTACTTATATACGCATATAAAAGTAAAATAAAAATATATATTCACAGGTGATCGTAAAAAAGGATATTAGTTTCGGAAAAAGAGAGAAACATCACAGTAATCTCAACATTATCTCGGAAACACCGAGAGCAAAATCCATTACAGTAAAAAATCGGTAATTTACGGTAATTAAAGTTTTAGTGCTTCACTATTGCAAGTAAAACCTGTCGGTGGCGCGGGGACTGGGATCGATTCAAGCGGCGCGCGGCGTTGCCGCTCCGTGCGTGTTTTGTTTGGGTTGCATGCCGGCAACAGAGCGCCCGTCGCGCCGCCAAAACTCATCGTTTATTATTATAAGTTCGAAATCCGAATGTGGAATCCGAACTTTAAGTTTTACGGATTAATGGACAGCACTATTCTTTAATTTGGAAATGTATGAGTTTACTAAATTGGTAGAGCTTTAAACCCCCGACTATAAAAAAAGTATATATGTTTATAGTTTGTATCTGTTTGTCTTTGGAATCATAGCTCTCAAACGGCTGGACCAATTTCGATATAGTTTTTTTTTAAGGGTGACTTGATTGAGAGTATTCTTAGCTATGTTTGGTGGAAATCGGTGCAACCGTTTTTACCGACTTCACAAAAAAGAAGGAGGTACTCAAGTCGACTGTATTTTTTTATGTGTTTTACCTCATAACTTCGTTTCACGTGAACCGATTTTGAAAGTTTTTTAGATGATTTTTTGTTAGATGTTGCTTTCCAATTGGTTCCATTTAAATTTGATCAAGATCTGACTAGTCGTTTTTGAGTTATCCTCAATAATGCGTATTCTGTGGACTACATTGACGATGTTTTCGTTTTTAACCGACTTCAAAAGTTACCTCATAACTTCTTTCTTTGTGAGCTGATTTTGATGATTATTTTTATTTGAATGCTGGTGCTTTCCATGTCGTCCCATTTAAATTTGGTCAAAATCTAATCACTAGTTTTTGAGTTATTATTATATTGGTGCTAATTCTGTTGAGCACCGAACTAAACTAAACTAAAAATAAACTAATTTTAGTTAAAGAATACCTAAACGCTATTCTAATTTTACGTTAAACTTAATTTAAAAGTTTAAATGACAGGACTAAAACTAATTTTAGGCTAGTTTAGTCTAATTCTGGACAACAGAATCGGCACCAATGCGTGTTTAATACGTTTTAAATCTGATCAAGGTTTCGAAGATAAAGCGGTGAAGTCGGTTTTTAAGCTTTGCTTGCGTTTAATTATTCAGATAGAACGTCGTCGGGAGTATTTTAAAATTTTTAATTTTGCCCCATATTATGACTAGGTGCTAAAACGGTCTGGGTAAACTAAGATTTTATTAATATGGCTTTAATAACTCCTAACTTTCTAACTTAAAAGGATTTCTCTATTTTGTCGCCACGTTTCGACTGAAGTTGCGGCGTTTGATCGAATATGTAAGAAAATATGTGTCTACCGGAAATCGAGGGAAAGAGTTTCTAGTTCTAATTGCTAAAGTGCGTTTGTACCTTATATTTCCGGCGATAAAAGTCTTCTAAGTTAGTGCGGGGCTGTTAGTTTTAAAACGTTGATTTGTTTCGTTTACACTGCGTGTCTTAGGTGCTTGTAACTTTGATTCATCAGATGAATAGATACTCCCTGAATATTATCATTACCATCTTACAACAAGACAAGGCAAACGCCATCGATTTATGGTTGCCATACCTCCAGATCGCTCGAAACGTTTTACTTCTACGTTCATCATACGTACAGCGAAGGAGTGGATCACAGCATCTTTGTTCCCTGAACGGTATAATCTGGGACACTTCAAGTCTAGAGTGGATAGGTATGTTCTAGGCAAGCTACTACATCTTTGACCGCATCATCACTTTCCATCAGGTGAGATACTGGTCTAATGCGTGCTTATCCAGCATAAAAAATAAAATAAGTATTATAAATATGTTAGTTAATGTGTGTGAAAATGGGTTTGAAACTATTCAAACCAGATTTGGATGAAATTTGATGTGTAAAATAGTTTATACTTTGGGCCCTGGAAAAAGGACATAGGATTTAAAATATAATAATTGTAGTTACCGCTAAAATTATTCAAATATTTTAAACTTGGTAGAGTTACAAGTAGAGTTAGCACAAACGGTGAAAATATGAAAACCTCGACATTGGTTACATATTTGAGCCGTTTG
The DNA here is from genome assembly GCA_948107665.1 of Lomographa bimaculata. Taxonomy (NCBI): domain Eukaryota; kingdom Metazoa; phylum Arthropoda; class Insecta; order Lepidoptera; family Geometridae; genus Lomographa; species Lomographa bimaculata. The sequence goes on from OX403595.1 coordinate 18,700,593, forward strand.
GTGTTGAGACACTGGGCCCGTGGGGACCGGAAGCGCATTTTATTTTTTACCGACTTCATAAAAAAGGAGGAGGTACTCAAGTCAACTGTTTTTTTTATATATGTTATCCTTATAACTTCGTTCAACGAGAACCGATTTTGAAATTTTTTATTGTTTGGTAGATGTTGCTCTCCAATTGGTCCCATTTAAATTTGGTCAAGATCTGATCACTAGTATTTGAGTTATTGTCAACAATGCGTGTTTAATACGTTAAATCTGATCAAGGTTCCGAAGATAAAGCGGTGAAGTCGGTTTTTTAAGCTTTGCTTGCGTTTGATAATTAAACGCAAGCAAAGCTTAAGTTAAGGTATTTGGTGTAGGTATATGTAGGTCTTTGCTGTATAGATGTACTTATATAGTTTTAGTTTAGTTTTAGGAAATATAGGCAATTGGCCCGTAGAGAGGAGCTATTGTAAGTTAACATAATTGAGATTTTGTTTACGTAGAGTTTGTAATTTTGTATAGTCATAATTACCAACCATTATTCAGACTCTGAACTAGGAAGGTGCATACTTATCTGCCCACTTTAGTGACTTTAGCTTGTTTATTCACTCAGCGAATTGGATAATCTATATACATATAATTTTTCTGCACGTGTGTGTGACTGAACTCCTCCTAAACGGGTTTTTGATGAAATTTTTTGTGCGTGTTCAGGTGGGTTCGAAATGGTTTAAATGTACGATCCGATAAATAATGTATTTTTAATTTAAGCGAAGTCGCAGGGTTGAACTAATGACATTATAAGTTACTAGCCGTGCCCCGCGGCTTCGCCCGCTATTATCAAGTTAAAAAGTAGCCTATGTGTTAATTCTAGGTATAAGCTATGTACATTCCAAATTTCATCCAAATCCGTTAAGCCGTTAAAGCGTGAAGATGGAACAAACATACTTACACACTTACAAACAAACTTTCGGATTTATAATATTAGTAGGACTAACTTTACAGAAAGAACTATAGCCTAAATGAGTGTCAGATCATGTTCCCAGATTAAAGTCAATTTGATATTCAGGAAATAAAATAATATAAAAAAGTATATATTTTTACCCGACTGCCAAGGAAGGGTTGTGTTTTTCGCGCGTATCTTGAACGTATGTAAATTTATATACTACTTCGTAATCTTCTAAAAAGCTCGATGAATCAACAGCTAGGGTATCGTTAGATTCGTCTTAAAAATCCAAGTGTAATTATTTAGGTGTAAAAAAAACAAAATGGCGGATTTTGGCGCTAAATTGTAAGTTTTTTTTACCAAACCCATCGAGTAGGGTATCAAAATGAAGGAAATGAAAAGGAGATAATAATAATATAAATCATGTTTAAATTCAATTGGGAATAATATATTCAATGCATTGAATATATTAAAAATGATTGAAAAAAATATTTTTTACCGACTCCACAAAAAAGGAGGAGGTACTTAAGTCGTCTGTATTTTTTTTTATGTGTTACCTTATAACTTCTTTTCACGTGAACCGATTTCGAAATTTATTTTTTAGTTTGATAGTAGTTTCAATTGGTCCCATTTAAATTTGATCAAGATCTGATCAATAGTTCTTGAAATCTCGTCAATAAATTCGTATTCTGTGGACTACATTGACGATGTTCTCGTTTTTAACCGACTTCAAAGGTTATCTCATAACTTCTTTCGTTGTGAGCCGATTTTGATGATATTTTTTTTATTTGAAAGCTGGTGCTTTTCATGTGGTCCCATTGAAATTTGATCAAGATCTGATCTCTAGTTTTTGAGTAATGCGTGTTTAATACATTAAATATGATAAAGCGGTGAAGTCGGTTTTTTAAGCTTTGCTTGCGTTTAATTATTTTTATTTATGTTTGCTGAAAATCAGTCCAATGTATTTTAGGTTTTCTAGATATTAAGAAGTGTTTCTTTTATTTCATTATAATTTGAGTTTTATGAATTTGTTTTTAGAATGCGAATGTAAATGCAATTTAAGAGGTCATGACACTTATAGACCAACTAGTATATATATATTCATAGTAAGGACACGTACCCAGACAGTCCCTCCCGCCCGGTGACGCTCCCGCCCGGTGACGCTGAAGAGGATACACACAGCTAACAGAATGTGGTCCGTCAGAAAAAAAAAACCTCACAGAGGTTATATAGGTAATATAGGTTTCAAATGTTTAACACCCTTTTTGGAGTTAGGTACTTAATTACAAGAGAGAGAAAAGAATGTAACTGTTCGTAAAAAAAATCCCTCTTCTGTGACCAACCCTGATCTTCCTCTATATATACCATTACCAATTTTAATTATTGAAACCAATTGTAGCAACCCAATCAAGCCATAAGCGTGCTACAGGGAAAATAGATTCTTATAAGTAGTATTATAAAGAGATTATAGTGGAAGTCAAAGAAATATATTGAGATATATGTGAGATAAGACTTAAAAAAAAAACAGGGAGATGGAAAAAAGTCTCCAAAGCCTCCGCTCTTATCTTACTCCCAAATATTTGAAAAAATTGATGTTTTAGTTCGAAGTATTTTTGTTTACTCTACTTGCGTTTGATAATACTGTTAATGAGACTATTAGCGCCATCTATCCGCCCGCTTGCAAACTGCATCATTCAACACATACCTATGAAAAGACTACAACCGTTTCGTGGTCAGGAATCTTAATCACAGCTTAGTTTCAAGCAGTTATACCCGTTATCCATTAGCGAAACGCCCAGATTTTTTAAAAATATTTGTTGGAGGGGTTTTTTTTTTCAAATGGAATCCATTTAATTTTGGAAACATACTTTGGATATCATGAGAGGTGGTAGAGCATTTTGTGAGTTGCTCGCCTGGCTTGCTACCAAAGTAGCTTACCACCATCAAGTTGAAAGTCTGCCGCCAAGCCAAATACGGTGTTCCGGCAGTAATCCTTGAGAGCCTGCGTATTCCAGGTCTAGTGTGTTTACCAGCTTCGATCACATCGTCACTTACCATCAGGTGAGATAGTGGTCAATCACAAATAAAAGCCTGTCACAAATAAAAAAATAAAAAAAAATCGAGCTTTCAGCGCTTTTATTTGTATTGAAGGATCAATCAAGTGAAGTTAGCCAGGTTACGTTGTAATTCGTAGTTTTGGTTAGCAGCGACATCTTTCTAAATTTGGCGGAACTTTTTTCTCGTATACCACAGAGAAACCTTAGATATTTATAGTTCTAGTAAGTTTGGTAGATGGAGTATACCAGACTGCACAATTTAACTACTACTATGACTACACATTTGAATAAATTAACTTGTATTCATCAATATGCTAATATAAAATTGAATGCCTATCAACATGTCACATCTTCGGCCGCATCATCACTTTCCATTAGGTGAGAAAGTGGTCAAATGTTTGTTTATAAAGCATAAAAAAAACCAATCTTTAACAATTCAGTGTCATAGGTGGAAGGTACTCTAATTGTAATATGTCGTCGTACACCGAAAAGATGTCGTCAATTTCGTATTATAATCTTCTTATCGAGTCAATTACTCAAACAAAAAAAATAATAGTAATAATCATCTATTCTTAAATTGCTCGACTTACCTCAATTATTTGATCATAAATATCGATCGAGCACTTTCTAAAACTTTATTTTGTTATTTGTCTAACAGCTCTTAGCATCCGTAATTAGTGGGTTAGTACTGGTTCTTTTTTTGGATATTGGATGATTACAAACGTGCATATTGCTCGATACATCGTAACGGGTCGCAACTTCTAGCGGCCTGCACAAGTAGGTTTTTTTTTTTATTTGTGACAGGCTAGTGTTTGACCACTATCTCACCTGATGATAAGTGACGATATGATCGAAGCTGGTAAACACACTACACACACCTGGAATACGCAGTAATAATACTAATGGTAGTTGACAATACTGCAATCTGTGATATTCAGTTCTCCACTACGATACAACAACGCTTTCTAGCGACTACATAATATAAATACACCTAGGTTTATATAATTATGTATAAATAAACGATTAAAAAAAAAAAAGAAAAAATGCGCCGCCGTGTTTTTTGCCAGGTTCTTCTCGAGATGGCTGTAATTTTGCGAATCTGGTAGTAGAGTCCTTAACTTTCATGAGTGCCTCTTTGGGACCCATGTGAATAAACGATTTTGATTCGCGCTGACAAGATAGCTCTCATCTATCGACCTTCATTTATCTAATAAAACGCAATCAAATCGTGAAACTGGGTAAATAGAGGATAGAAATATCATAACTTATTGAAAGACAGCTCTTAAAGACTACCGTTATACACAGGTAAAGACGCAGGACATCTAAAGAAACAATAAATATTAAATAACACACATTCTACATGTTCACATTTTATTCAAGAGACATTGGTATAAAATATATGAGATATAAAACAGCGTAGTATTAATTAAAATTAAAAATATAATATAAAACATGTTGATCGTAATTCATAAAATCTGATATATATTTGTTCAATCCGATTAGAACTCACATTTCGTTTGGAAACTGTTTAAGATGATTACGAAGATAAAACATAATTGTACATTTTTTAGAATTAATTATTATTAAGTACATGGAAGTTAATTATATGTATATAATACGTTACATAACCCATTTGTTTTATGTATGGTCATTCACTGTGATATTTAATAAGTTGATTGTCTATGATTAGAGATTTAAAAAAACTCATGATATAGTTTCTGATAATTTTCTTTAATTATCTTTTATGTTTTATCACAGTGAAGAGAAATAAGATTGTGAAAGCCTGTATTCTAGAATTAATTCTAATATAATGAATAAATTCCAGAATTATCAGGAAAAGTGAGATATAATATACTGTTACCTCCTAACACTTATTTATCAAGGAAGGTATACCACATTAAATATTATTTTCATTTATTTTTTCAATAACATACAAAGCTGCAGCGGAATGTTTCATGCGATTCGTTCATATAGAAGAAATTTAACTTAGAATTAAACAATACACATCAATTCTTAACATAGCTAAAACAATTCCTAATAATGAATATATTTTTTTAAAAGCTCAATTTAGCTAAGTCGTGGTTACACCACGTCAACTTTGGCACGGCAATAATAATTGTATAAAAAGCAATCTATTACATTAAAATATTGTTAAAAATTCGCTACAATATAATTTTGGCATTAAATGAATTATATTTAGCTAAAAAATACTGAATTGTAAACATGTAGGTAAAAATTATAAAAAACAATTTCTGTATTGTAATAAAAAAAAATCTTTGGCAACATGATCTAAGCAAAATTCAGGCAACAGAAGCTTTCGCAGAAGGTTTTCAAATAAATAAGTATTCCCTACTACTATTCCGTTACATTACAATTAAATCTAATGTATTCTTATTCTACAACATCGACAAACAATTATTATGGAAAAAAATAACATCCATTATACACTGATTTAAATACAACACATATAATGTCTTCTTGTCACTACTTTTAACGAATGCATCATCGAAAGTGATGACTCGACTGTTCTTTGGAAACTGAAGTTCTACACATTTTATACGGAATTTTGATAATTTAAGAAAACGAGCTGACTTTGAAAGATATTTCAATAAAGGAGTTTGTATAATAACTTATAAGTACTTTTATTAATGTTTTATTACTGAAAAATATTGTATTCGTTCAATGATATGATAAAAACATGAAATTATATCCAACCCGTGTACTTATAGAGAGATTTAGATCCTATTTCTGGACCTAGATCATGGACCCATGTATAAAGATGTGTACACAAAATATACCTCAATTATGCTTTTAAATACATATTCAAAAGTGTTAACCAATTTCCGGTAAAAAAAAACATTTCCAAAACAGATAAATAATCCCTTGAAGTTTACGAACACTTTCTCAGTCTCTTAGGATAAAATTCCAATATTTCCTTCCAAATGTATCGATGCTGTGAAATTAAATTGATTAAAGAATTTCCAGTAACATTGTTATAGTCAAGAATTAAGACATTCTACACAACATATACAATTTGGTCTATGCATTTTATATCTATTTATATAAACATCGATAGACAACATCAAATATACACATACCTATTGATATATAATTAGTCATTTTGATTAGTAAATGTCCTATTTTTTTATAAATTCAGACAGACCCCTGAAATTGTTTAAATTGGTTTGTTGTCTCGTGTGCTATATTAAAGGTCTCTTAATTGAAAACAAAATGGAAAAAACTGTGCAGAGAATAGAGTAACATCATTTAAAAACAAATCACATCGACTAAGCTCATTTATCTGTAATCAAAACTACATTAAAAATTACACCATGGCCTCAAACATGTGTTTCATTGTTATATATTAGAGATAGATATGATTAATTTATGGAAAATAACAATATTTTAAAATGTAGGTGTAAGAATTTTAGAAACAAAAATTATAAGTAGGTTTAAAGGACGGTAAGGTTTTAGAATGTATAATTTTGTCTAAGGATCCAGTTACTATGTTTTAGAATGTATAATTTTGTCTAAGGTTCCAGTTACTATGTTTTAGAATGTATAATTTTGTCTAAGGATCCAGTTACTATGTTCCGAAATATTAAGGTATGCTTATTATATATGTTTACCTATGATTGGTGATAAGGGTGCGAATTTTAATTGTAAATCCTTCGAAAAGATATATGCCTAAAATTATGATAATATTTATTCAAGATATATAAGTTACGATACATACTATCGATTACAATAATATTATTATACAAGTACGTAACGGCTCCAATTAAAAAAAGTTAAATATTTTAGACAAAGAAATTATATATCAAAGAAGAAAGTTAAAATTCAATTATTCTAATCAAAAATGATATGTAGGTTACATTAAAGACGATTGGAAAGGAATCTTTATCTGAAGATAAGCTAACACAATATATTGTAAAGAAATTCAAGGATTAAGTACACTTTTAACATAATGAGATTATTAATATTACATCCATAATAATAGTAGAATATAGTACAATATATTAAGACAGAAGTTATCAATCACTAGCGGCGGTTCTAGACAACATAATACATTACGCAAACGACAACTTTTGACACAAACTATAGGAATGAGCTTCTCAAATCTAAGCAATTACATCATTATGACCATACAAAAGCGACATAGAATCAAAACATCAATAAGCCTTAATTAAAAATAATAAGGGCTGTTGTTCTTTCAAACTGTACTAATTCGTTTTTTCAAACCCTTCATTGCCTAATAGGTATTTTATTGGTTCATCTCATTTAAGGCTTGAAATCACATCAGCCCTAAATATCCAAATAAACTCCATAGTCACGTCAGTGACAGTAAAAACGAATAGCCATCTTCTGAAATGACACCGATGATTTCATTTTGTCCGAAGTAACTACCACAATCCGCGTACATTCGCGATGGAGCACCCATTCACCAAACAACATCCCATACATGCTAGGTGTCAAAATCTGGACAGAACAAAATAATTCCTGTAGAAAAATGGCAAATATTTTTCAAATCGCCGCCGCCCGGGCTCTCGGAGCACTCACTCGCACAGATAAATCTTAAGTAATTACTATTACATCTAGTGGTCGAGTGTTTAAGTGTCGCTGGCGGATGGTTGCTTGATCAGATTCACATCATGGCCGACACTGGCTTGGGTTTTGAGCTTAGGTTTGTCTTTCTCGTGAGTTTTGTCAGTTTTATCGTGGCTGGTTTTGTCATGTCCATGTGCTTTATCGTGTCCGTGAGCTTTGTCATGTCCGTGGGTTTTGTCGTGGCCGTGTGCTTTATCGTGTCCGTGGGTCTTATCGTGTCCGTGTCCGCTTTCAACGGTGCTGACTCCGTTCTTATGCGAGCTGGGTTCACGCTCGTCTTCCACGTCATGGCCATACTTTCGGTTGAACCAGTGTAGACAGATGCATCTGAAAATTTAAAGATAAGATTTTAGTATAAATAATAATATCTTATACCATCATTATTATTTTGTTTGGGTATTGTCTCAAAGTTATCAGTACTTTTACAAAAAATATTGTAAAGAATATTTTTAAACACTTCTTTGTTATGATTAAGAGGTAAATTTAATTTCTTCTGTCTTCTTTGTTGTTGATCTTTTATTTTCTTTATGAGAAATTCCTGTAGGCGACAAGTGGGTCGGCGAGCGGTTTGCTTTGTGTATATAACTAATTAGAGACCCTATTGTTTCGAAATAAATGTGGAAAATTCTTTTAGAATATTTTTTTTAAGTTAAAAGAAAGTAAAAAGATAGTAAAGTAAGAAGAAATCAAGTCAATTCATTGAACTTGTATTGTGATTTTCTGCTTCAGAAAAAAAACTCTTAGCTTTTTTCTGTGCAGAATCAATAAATAGCCTTCAAATTAAGTCCACTACGATTTGTACTAAAATAAAATTTACTAGTAGAAGCTTCTAGATTCTAGAATGACTGAACGATAAACTAGATGTCGTACGTGGAATAGGACTAATCATAATGCTCAGTGAGGCTTATCACAAGTCAAATGATATTATAATTTAGTTTGAAGAAGACTTTATATACCCTGGATGAAAGCTCCACTGGAATCAAAACCGCGACTGCACAAACGGGCGCTTCTACTACTACTGAGGTACCATCTTAAACTTCATCAGGAAGTTCTATTCTCTTGCAATATACAAACGCTGCAAAATATACCTATTCATTGTGCACCATGTTCCAGCTATAAATTTTAGCTTTATTATAAACTCCCCCACGCGGCTAGTTCCTGGCTATATTGCCACAAGAATTTTACGTTTTCGTAATGCGCTGTAAGAATAGCACAATGTTACGAACCTGTTTTCTTATCAATATGAGGTTTTTAGTATTTTGAGTGGATCACTAAAGTAAAATAGATCTTCCATATTGTTCTTGTACTCTATAATATTAATATATATGTATAGCTAGTCAATAAACGTGTAGAATTTTTATTATATGTCTGATTCGCTAGCAATTGTGCGGTCGAGAATGGTAAAGTCATATTTTTTTGTGAACACACTACAACTGAATGGTACACTAAATGGTAGATAATTTCTAATTTATTGCTTTTTGTGGATTATAGTAAAGAAACGCCATCACACTTCATCCTTGTTACAACACACTAATATTATAAATCCGAAAAAGTAATTGAAACTCTGTTTTAAACCCCCGAAAAAAAAGACGTATGTTGTGCTTTTGGTTCTGGATGATTGTATGTGTGATGTGTTAATGTTACCGGCATCCAAGACAAGTACACATCTTTGAACTTAGTGTGGGGCTGTTAATGTGAATGCTTTCTATGACTGTTTGTATTATTAACATTATAAAAGGGCATCTGGCATCATATGTCTGCTGCTAACATACAGGCATCTTCAAAACAAGAGTGGATATATGCAGCGTATGCATAGTGGATATTGCTTTTATCTAGTAATAGCTTAAAAGCTTCGGGATCTAGAATAAATCTATTTGCTTTTGTTTGTGTGAAGCGGTAGTTGATAAACTGTCGTTTGAGTATAGAGGTTTGGAAGTTTGCCAAAGGTTTGATTAAAACTTTGTCACTGTAGATGTTCATTTTACTCACTAAGAGAAATTAAGTACCGTAATTACGTTATACAGATTTTTTTGACCCAAATACTAACTACTTGCGTATACCAAGAAATAACTTTACCCCATGATAGATTATGTTTATCCTACATTTACACTGTAAAGTGAAATTTTCAGTCATTCAAAATACAGAATAATACGAAAAAAAGTACGGAAAGAGTATTCTTTTATCCCAAGACTACCTAGTTTATTTATAAACTATAGCAACAGCTAAGAGGAAGCCAAACCACTCCTTCCACTAGCATCTGAATCCCACAGAGCAGGAGTTTAGGTAGGGACAACCTCAACACAGAGGCTAAAACTCCTTCACCGAGTAAAGGAACGCCCGCTTTCATCGAGTAGTATCGAAGTTTAGATTCCTAAGCGGCTGGAGACAGAACCACGATCCTCAGAAACACTTTGCCGCGTGATTTTGAAATATTTACCTCAGCACAGCAGCTAAGATGCCCCCACCAACCAAAGCAGCTCCCGCACCCATCAGATAGTACCGGTGTTGAGCCGCCTCAGCGCCCGGAGACAGCTGAACGAGGCCCACCACCAGTATCACTATCCCCAGGAGCAAGGAGCCTACAATCGCGTGTAGCGCTGCAACCTGGAGGAAAAAAAAGGTGAAAATCAAGGAAAGGAAATAACTTGCTACAATAGATGATTCAATTAAACCTTCATAGAGAAACTTTGGCTAGCCAATTGAATTTGTATTTTGACTGAGTGCAAGTTTTTATTAAACTTATGCTTCACTTTGTGCCTCTATTTTCAATTTGCGAATGAGACAGCTGTAATTGAATATAATCACGTTTAACTGAACTTTTATAGCAGCAGCAATTTTATCTATAATAGTGTAGGTAATATTTTTATTTACCTCGACGTTTCGGCTAAGTTACATTGGCCATGGTCTTTGAGAACAATTTCAAATGCCTGCAAAATCTTTAAATCTAAATTTAAGAACAAACCAAAAATACAAATCGGAAGTCTACTAAACCTGATACAATTTTATTACATTGATATGTATGTCATAACATAAATTGATATAATATCCTAGACGTAATGTCGATAGTTATAATTGTTTTTTTGTATTGATTTTAGTCACAAATGTGTGAACAATGTTTCCAAGTCTAATCGTCTCCAAAATAAAATTCGTTTATTTACATGGAGCCCAAAGAGGCACTCATGAAATTTAATGACTCCACTGCCAGATTCGCAAAATTACAGCCATCTCGAGACGAATTTTTACTGAATTAATTCCCTGAGAGATTCGCACAGATATCCATAGATGACACGAACCGCTCTCTTTTGCAGCATAAACAGTTTTAACATCGGCAGCAGATCCCCATAGTAAAATTTCCGTAACTCATCAAACTATGAAAATATGCAAGGTAAATCAGCCTTGTCGTCGCTACATCAGTCAGTTGTCTAATTTTACGGATCGCAAAAGCAGCTGAAATCAAGCGACCTGCAAGCACATCAATATAAGGACCCCACTGTAGTTTTAAGTCCCTAGTCAGACCTAAGACAGTTTTCTTTACAAGATCTAATTTGTTGTTTTCAAGTGTAACATTTGCATCTACTTAAGGAATATTAGGAAGGGAAAACTTGATACATTTGCTTTTACTAGCATTTAACAATAAGTTATTAGCAGCAAACCATTTCGAGACTAGATCTAATTCATAATTTACTTCATTTAATTCCACGTCCTGCCTATTAGTTTTAAAAATAAGTAACGTGTCATCAGCAAATAATACAATATCTAATGCTAGCGTAGTTATCATATAAGGTAAATCATTTATATGTACTAAAAATAGGAAGGATCCTAACTGGTGGTCAAAGTTTGCCTATCTTGAATAAATAAAAAAAACCTTGAGCCACGCCAATTTTAACTGTAGACTTAGCGCCTACTTTTTGTTGCCTACACGATAAATATGAATCTAACAAATCAAGAGTAGTCCACGTATACCGTAATGGTTTAATTTGTTAATAAGCGTTTTGTGGTCAACGCAGTCGAACGCTTTGGAGAGATCACAAAATACTCCAATTGCATCCTGTGATCCCTCCCAAGCCTCGAGTATATGTGACATAAGAGTGAAACTACTTAATAAACTTAAATTAGGAATTATGTTTCAATGTTATATTCGGCTTAAAACACGAAAATTTTTCGACTTACTGTTTTAAGCCGAATATAAAATTGAAACATAATGTGTAATACTCACGATAGTTTTAACATTAAAATAAATAAGGAACCTCATAAATTATTACCTTCCCGCAGACGTACAGCTCATTCCGGAATCGATGCGGATCAGGGGAGGGCGTGGCGTCCACATCTGCAGTTCGGCCCAGTTGTAGTGGCAACTGCGAGGGACGCCTGCCCGGACCACCACCCCGCTTCTCAGCGCGGCGTCGCTCGTGCCGAACGGCAACTGCTGGCATCGCACCGATCATCTTGGCTAAAGAGGAACTGCACATTAAAACGAGATACGACTGAAGATTCAGCCACAACATCGAAGCAGCGTTGAAGCAATCGTGCTCAACTTCGACCCTTGATTTGTGAATGATGGTTCCCTTGAGGCGTGGAAGCTTTCAGTGTCTGTTTCAAGATCCCAGATGTTGTTTTGCTTTGTGCTACCTATTTTATTTAGAAGAGTGAGATGAATATGATTGTATTGTTCAGTTATTTACCAACTTTCACCATTCACTCATTTACCTATTGGTTGGCTTCTGAATATTTTCAAACTTCAAAAATTTTGTGGCTAGTAAAAAGCATTGCAAATAAGGAATTTACGGCGTAAAAAGCAGCTGGCTGCATGATTTTTTTATGGCAGTAGTAACATCTCGTTTCATGTCTTTTGACACGAATACCAACCGAGTGCACTCACAAATCATGTCCCCATTAACATTCCTTCACGAAAGCCAGATTTACGAGAGACCCCGCGGCATGCCGCTGGCTCGCATTTCACAATATTTACCTATTCTCGCCCCGTTTAGTTTGAAATATGACACGGAGCTCGTTTTCCAAAGCTTTTATACGGAGCAATTTTATTCGAGACACCGCTGCGTGTCTTAGATAAAGAAACATGGATGCGTTGAGTAACAGAAAATGAAAAGCCATCGTACGTCCAGCTCGAAGCAACGTGCTGAAATCCAACACTGTTGAAAGCTCGTTTCATCCTGATTGTTAAGTACTGAAGCATGTTATATCAAAACCACCAGCAAAGATTCTGTCGAATATATCGAAAGAAACCAGCGAATATCTATGATAAATGGGAAGGACAAAGGATTATATTACCAAGGTCAAGAGGCCCTTCGTCTCCTATGTAAAGGAGATATAGGATAGAATTTCGAAGGTCTTACAGCCCCTTCGTTCTACGATGATGGTTAGTACCGTCTACTGTTACATGTCAGCGTTAAGCACACCAAGCTGTCTTCTTCTTCGTCCATAGTTCATGTACTTACACCGCTGGTTTTCTCTTGGCTGCAATAATGATTGGAGCATATCTGGAACAATAAATTGAAGAATTAACTAAATTTTTTTTTTTAATAACTACAGACATTAAAGCTATTTATTTTATTTCATCGTATATCGTTATTAGCTAAATCTTTGGTATCATTTTGATTGCCGATACAAGATTGCACTGCATGTTTGTTATCTTTTATTATCTGTTTTTTGCCATTTTCATTAAATTTGTAACATCTTGCAACTAGAGGTCAATTATGATTATTACTAATGAAGGAAACAATACGTTAGTCAGTATCCATTATTCAACACACTGATCTAGTTCAATGCCACTATAATTTGTCTCCGTTGTATTGCATTACTGCTTGTACTATTTGCTGAAGAACCTAAATATTTAACTTCCCTACAATAAGTCTCTTGCAAGGCTTCAGAGAATAATTGAACAAATTCCGGAATTTTTCAGCAATCTGCAATAAGTGGCGGCCGTTACTCTGAGTAATGATATTTGCAACAAATTTGCAAAGTTTTAATAGCTGCAATTTCTTTCTCTGTTCGCTAATTATTTTTGTTGGGCCGATTTAAAGTAATAACAGGAAGTTTATCGTTATTTCAGCTTTGATGTTTATTATCTTGACGTGCGTGACCAAATTTTTCTTCCAAATTAATAGGGTTACATTACCTAAATATACGGTACCTTTTTTTTTATTACCTTCCACAAACTCCCGTTGTGAGGTAAAATTACTTGGGCTGGAACAATGGAGAATCTCGATGGCAGCAGATTAAAAATGTGGTCATAGTACAGTCCAGAGTCCATTAATAATGAATTAACATTGTTTAAATAATGTAATAATAAATAAAAGTTTAAATAATAATTAGTTCAAAAATTGTGTTTTTGGCTTTAAATCAAAGTATTTTCTTTCTGTCTTTCATAACTATACCTCATAGATTTGTCAGCGCTGCCGTCATTTGTTGCTAAGCTCGATTTCCTAGTTTTATTTATTGACAATTCTTATACAAATTTAAACGATTGTCATAACCTGTTTGTGACAGTTTTTACCCGACTTCGGCGAAGCGAAATGGAGGGTAATGTTTTTGACCGGTAAATGTGTATTCATATGTTCCTGCATAGCTTATAAACTACTTATCATAATTTGATAAATGTGGTGTCGTCTTGCTAGTCCGCTGGTATGTGAAGTCACATTAAACGAGTATGGCATCTAGGGGGCACGAAGTCAAGAACAAAAAACTATTTTTGCCTCACTCCCCTAATGTGTCATCATTGAACTAGGTGTTTAAAATGTAGGTAGGGTTTGGTACATCCGATTCTTGTGTACCGTACCGTTTGCGAGATGTATGTCCTGTCAAAGTCATGAAAACTATTTTTTTATTTCGATTTAGAACTTATTCTTGTTTACAGTTTTGATGGATACTGAACGTTTTGTCTGACGTTCAAATTTCCATTAGCAGATTTGTCCAAAACTAAATCAGGCAGGTTTAAACCTCGAACTATTATCCTTGAAATGATTGTGCCGTGAACATTCATTCTTCTGCCTACAGGTTCCAATTATGACTTTCAGAAAGGGAAGACTTCTAAAACACAATTTCTATAAGCTGAACACCTGAATACAAGTTATTTACAAATTTTGAGCTATGTTTGATTTGAAATGTATTATTTGGTTGGTTTCTCATGTTTTCATAACATTTTGCTAACTCATTGCTATGAACGTTATAGTTAGCAAACAAATAGCGTAATTTATTGGAAGTATTTGTGTACGATTTAATAGCAACACAAATAGAATATTAGTATTAGGCGTTTATGGTATTAGGTGTCTAATACTTGATACGAAGATGTTATACCAGCTGTAAGAGACTGAATACCACGTCACCGCACTTATCCTAAAGTTTCAGGGCTCACCAAAAATAACCTAATTTTTCCTAATTAGTATTACTATTAAATGCATTTTAATAACAAAATAATTGAAACAAAGCTTAAAAAAGCTATTGTTAAATTCTTAATTGCTTAAAATAATTATTTCGGTTTTGGCTTAACCACTTTCGATAAAGTTTATATGAGACCATCTCTGAAGTATACTCTACTAAAAAAACATCAAAATCGATTCATAATTAGCGGAGTTATCGCGTAACATACATACAAAAAATACAGTCAAATTGAGAACCTCCTTTTTTGAAGTCGGTTGAAAATGTTATACGTATATGTATTTCTATAGCTATAAGCATTAAGAAAATAAAACGTAACCAATATTTAAAAATTTTGTCATATTCCCTATTGCAAATACATTCGTGGAGTTCTAACCCAAATATTTTGTAGAGTAAACAAAACTCGGAGTTTACAAATTAAAACACAGGAAAAGTTTTCGTGACAAAATGTTGAAATGTTCTGGAAGCAAATGTTTGGAATGCCATTGCATTGTACGTTTGTTAAACTATTATAAGGGTTGTTTAGTAATTTATTAAACACACTGAAAACGAATTGCTAAACAATTTTTTCATTATTACAATTACAGGGCTTAAAAAGTCTAATATTTCAGGGAATCCTCCAAATCAAATCAAATCAAAATCGTTTATTCACATGGGTTCCAAAGAGGCATTCATGAAAGTTAATGATACTATTGCCAGATTCGCAAAATTACAGCCATCTCGAAAAGAACCTGGCAAAAAACTCGGCGGCGCATTTTTTTCATTCATTTTTTTTAAACATTCTTAATTTCTATTAAAACCAACAAAGATAGGTAATTTAGTATTAAAACCAACATAGATAGGTTATTTGCAAGTTTTCATTACGTGTGAGGAGTACCTACTCTTCCCCACTGTTTCGACACCCAGTGAGAGAAAAAGAAACTAAAATTTAACGCTTTCACACTCACAGCTCTACACCAAGTTCGATGACTTTTGTTGTGACTGCCGGAACACAACACTTAATCTCTAATACATAATTTTATTAACCTAGGTGTTATTATGGTAGTCGCTAGAAAGCGCTTGTGCAGTTTGCCTCCATGCATTGTCATTAATATAGTCGATCGTTTTATAGTAAGCTTTCTCCCTTCGACCTTTATAAGTTCATAACTCTGGGTAGTACTGAACTGTAGTGGGCTTACCATCAGGCGAGTGACTTGCTCGTCTAGTTTCAATAAAAAAAAATACAAGTTATGACATGCTATTATTACAAGTTATGTAGGTGTGCTAAGTAAAAACAATGTTTTATTTATGATGAAATTTTTAATTTAGTAATAAAAGTGTAATTTAAAATCCAGTAAAATTAAATTACCTTACGTGGAATGATTTTACGAGAGAACTGTTTATTGTACAAACCAAACATAGATGAAAATATTTTTTGTCGTCATTACAATAATATTGTTAATATCTTGTATCTATGTAATTTTTTATTGAAATAAATAATTACAGAACCAAATGTTACAATTTATTTTTAGATTTCACAAATTTAATACGTAAAAAGATCGTTGGTATAGAGTATATACTATAGACGTATATTTTAATTATATCGGTCTTTGATAAGTTAATTTTAATAAGTTGAATTTTGTTTTTATTGAGATTAGATATAACATTATATTATTTTTAATAACTTCAATCGGCGTACATTTTATACAATTTATTTTGCCATTTTCACTCTTGCAGGAGGAGTAACTGAAGTAAATTTACCTTCGACTTACGATTCACGATTACGATGAAGTATGTATACTCTGTTCATGTCAAATAATTATACTTTAGTGAATATTAAACTGATTATATTCGATCATCAAAGATAAAAATATAAACGCGGCAATACGCAAAATTCACGTCGTGTCTTGTTATTGTATTAGTTAAAAAAATTGTTCTTACAATGATTCTCTTTCTGTTTCGAATTACAAAATCTAATTGTACTTTAAAAAATGGTGTATGTGTTTGTATAGACTGCTAGATAACTAGTCGTAAAATCTTTTTTTATTAACTGTCAGAATAATTTAAGTACTGCACGATGATCTACAATATTATAAGTTTAAATTTGACTTTCGGAAAAATTGGTTATGTCCAATGCTAGTTACACTGCTTATTTATCAGCAGATAAATAATTAATATAATTTAAATTATTTATTTTCTTATAAATTGTATAATTTCTTTGAATACAGTACTTGGTGAACTACGGATTTGAATTGTATCAGTGAAATATTTGTGAATACCTATAATATATTATAAGAAGTATAAAAAATCATATCTTTTTTTCTTCTCTGATGTAAACTCTACTATTGCTTTTGATTATGTAAAAAGATTAATTTCAAAAACCTAGTCTACTTATCTTTTTATAAGTAATTATTTACGAATCACTACAAATGTATTTATGAAATTTAAGATTATAATTGAAAAACAAAATCTAACATTGTAATAGTAACAGAGGAACGGATGGATTATATGAATTTATTTAATATGGCACCATTTAGTAAGAAAACTATTTTGTGTTTGAATTACAATCTAGGAGATACATTCACGTGCATTACAAGTGTATAGTTTGTTTAAAAAATGCGCAAAAGCGTTTACAAAAATGTTCACGACATCGAAACTGGATATAAAATCACACGTAACATGGTTGAGCTTAATGTAACACCAAAACTTCACAGTAACATAAGTTATCTACTAAATTAATATATCTACGAGAATTGGAGTAAATATTCGTGAAAGTTATGTATTCACAAGCCTATTTAAATCTTCGATTTTTGAAAGAAGAGTTTTTAAATTTTTGGGTCTATTTGAGCTCATTTTTTTTGTTCAAACAGTTCTTAGACCATGTATTGATTCTATTTTGTGTACAAATAGACGCAATAATTTATTCTTATACCGTAAACACGTTCAAACGTTTAGTTTTAAGCATTTAGCAAGCATAATGCTTTGGTGTTCGATTAGAATTGGTTTTTATTCAAGTTTGTTTTACTTAATTATATCAGCTATATTTATTCTCATAAAAACTTAATTGAGAGTATTCCATATGATGGTGACCTATTTACAAGTGACACTTACAGCAATAATTTTTTAGAATTATTAATTAAATTATGGAATACCTAATATAAAGTAGTATAGGCACAAGATATTTCATAATTAGTGTGCAATAACTATTATCACTATTTAGTTATGTGCAATCAAAATTTCAAACGTATCATATCGTGACAAAATGAAATTTCAAACTTTTCACTTGAATTATTTAAAAAACTGATCGATCACAAAATTTGCTTGGATTTTTTGACGTCCCAGAGGAACAAATATCAGTAACTTAGATGATTTTTGTTAACATCGAGAGCTTGATTTAAAGAAATTAACGAATATAACGACAATAGTTCTTGAAAACTATCGTTGATTTCCAATCTAAAATAATCATCCTCAAAATTGGGATTTTGCAACTACTTTTTCCTCATTAATTAAGTTATTACAAAACATACTAAAAGTAATTTTAATAGATACATTGCTATTGTTGTTACATCCATCAAGATCTCAAATGTTGTGTATTATTTTCATCAGAAAATTTTGTTATTTTTTCACTTTTGTCTATTCTTAGTACACACAACAAGCTAGCTTCTTCTAAACATTTAAACAATAGGTATAATTTTTACCCGAAAACTTTTTTGTATGAGATCGATAATAATTTTTTTTGGCTTATTGGATTATACCACGTGGCCCTCGACATAATCATTCTTAATATTATATTTAAGCTATAAAAAATTTCGTCCATCCATCATCAGAGTCCTACGGATATAGTTTCTAGCATTCTATCTATAAATATAATTAAATTATCCAAAAATTGTGCTCTTATAGTGTACATAATAATTTACATAAAATGTGTTTCATTAAGGCAATGTTTATAGACAGCACATTAGAGATATAGAAATATATAATATACTAGAAGGAGAAGATTTAATGAAAATGTAATTGCTTATTTGATAAACTTTGCTTTTTTTCCTATCGACATTATCTTCAATTGTTTCCGCTTTATTCAGGAATAACGGGAGAGCTCATCGTCCCACATTTAAATATAAAATTTCCAAATTTTTATTAAAATTTTTAATAATAACCAAATTTTTTGCCCGTGAATAGTATTAAAACTCTTGGTGAAATTTTCAAAATTGTTTTAAGAAGCAATTTCATTTATTTATGTCTCCTATTATAATGGCCAAGTAAAACAATAGCTTAATAACTTACTCAAAGAAAAGTAAAAAATATTAGGTATTACCAAAAAGTTTTACATTATAGTACAACATTTGACAAAAAAACAAACAATACAAAAAGCTGTCTAGGCCGATATTCAGATCACTATTTGAGAGCAGTATCATCACTATTAAAATGGGCTACTTAGGAGCTACGCTAGTTTAGTCGAAAAAAAAAACAACTATTGTAGTCCAACTACTTTCAAGGCTTCATGCTGTAGCGATATCTAACTTATTGGTCATAACCTCATTCCAGAGGGAAGTTAGCGAAGATAAACTACAGAAGAAGGATTTTTTTCGTTCAATGATAAACAGAGGTTCATTTTCAGGAACCATTCTGAGTTCAGATTTAAACTTCCTTGTGTCAAAAACTTTGCCGCTTTGACTTAAAATAGGTGGTTTGGTATATTATATAGCTTTGTATTTATGTCTTTGTAGACTGTATTAAAGAATGTGCAGTTTATAGAACTTTTTTTATGTCTCTTTGTAATTTTTTTAAAGTTTCCATATTTAGACTATATATATCTAGTACCCTTAAAATTTAAAGGTATTTAAAGTTTAAATATGTAATCTGAATCTCGGAAACGGCTCCAACGATTTTCATGAAATGTAGTATGGCGGGGATTTCGTGGGCGATAAATTGATCTAGCTAGGTTTCTTTTTAGAAAACATCGTTTTAACAAAGCTCGGTCATCAAGGTACTATGTCTACTATATATAAGCCAGCACGATAAGAACTCTACCCACTGGTATGGGCACTTGAGTTACATATAAGCTCGATGTCTTGTTGGTAACTTAGGTCTTTGTTGTATATAGTTTTAGTTTAGTTTAAGGAAATATAGACAATTGGCCGTAGATATTAGTGAGTTTAGTCTGAAATGAACTTTAATTTAAGGATGTTGTACTTGTAATCCAATTCAAATTCAAAATCGTTTGTTCACATAGAGACTAATGAAAGTTAATAATCTATTAGATTGAATCCAGAAACACGGTTACTGAAATTTTTCCAAAGTGTTGTGTCTTGAAATTCTGATATCGTTCTTGCTCTGTCTGAAGTATAAAGAAACAATTTTTATATTAAATTGTATTATACAGATCTCACGCAAAACGAGTTTTTATGATCTATTGCTTATCCAAGATGAGACGTGGCTCTGATCTATATGTTTATCTTTTTCATTTGCTACGCGAGTAAATAACTTATCCGATTTTTACACATCCTGCTAAAATTGTGTATCGTCTTAAATAGATTTAAAAAAAACTTTTATATCAGAGTAAAGACGCTCTTCAAGTATCTTTTTTTAGTTATGGACATTATTTGCTGTCTCATATTTTCAAGTCTCCAAAGTTTATCAAATTAGCATGTACTTTATAAAGCTTACAAAGAATACGAAAAGTACTAGGATAGGAGAAATGGAAAGGGGTGTTAACCTAATTACATTTGAGCATTGAGAAGCTAAGCTCGTGTCCGTAAGCTTATAATATCGTTTTACTATTATAACAGCAATAATTTGACTAGACAAGTACCATAGAAAGGTTTTCACAGCCTTAAATAAAATAATGTAATTACTAGAATGGCATTATCTATTTTAGAATATGAAATTGCGTTCGCCGGACTGACGAATTCCACACCAGATGAGTTCCGACGGTGAAAGTCCGACTAAATTTGATCACATACGTTTTCCAGCCAAAAATAGTTCAATATGGATCATTAGAACTTGGTATGAAATTATGAATTTGAAATTTTTTAATTATGTGCAACAATGTAGAGATGTGTAGGTAAGGCTTTGCACACACTTGATCTTTTTAGCATTACTAATATTCAAACTTATACGGACACACTATTGGCTAATACCATTTTATAATTAGTTTGTGTCCATCTCGCTCTACATGTCATTATGGATGGCATTACAACTAAATGTAAAGTACCAGAATACTCTTATGCATCGAGATAGGAAACAAACCTGCGATTACTTTAGCTACAACATCCTTGCTCTTATGTCATCATTTTAAACATAGAGTCCGACGTCTTTCTGGGTATGACTATTGTAAATTCTGTTTTATGATTTTTCAAACAAATTTAAAAATATATTATTTATCTTGTCTGTTAAGTTTAAGGTGCCAAGTGTCAACAGGCTTTGCATGCACATTACGAGACGCGTTACGGTGATGCCGTTCTTTAAGGGATTGTAGTTAAAACAACAATTAAATATAAATTGTATAAAATACATCATATTCATTATTAGAGAAAATGTAGCATTCAGAAGAAAGTCGTAGAACTAAATGTGCCAAGGGTTGTAAGAAGAATTAGAATTTGAGAGCTTTCTGGAACTTTACAAATAGTCCTGTATAGTCGACGTTAAATATATCAAGAGTTCTATGTTGGAAATTCAATTCTCATTTTACTTTTGAATTTAGTAATACTTAGTTGAAATTAATAGAAAATGCAATTCTAGTTTAATCCTAGGGTTATACACTCACTGAAATCAAAATAAATTAAAGCTAAAATACTTACTAAACATATACATAAATAATATAAACAAAAGTCGTCTGATTTGGCAACACCAGTAATGGAATGTTGATTATTAATATTAAAATATACTGGGAATGTTGCAAAGAGAGCCAGCAGCGATAACATAATAAGAATTAATAAGATGCAAATGATACGCCAGTAAAGTTTTGGCACAGTCGTGGAAAGTAAAACGTGATTTAATTAGTACAAACTGAAATTCTAAATACATTTATATATAGAAATTTAAGACAATGACAAAGTATTAATATCTTATAAAATTGTCAAGTATAAGAACAGTATAAATATCAATCAGTCTCAAGCCAATACATGCAGAAATTCAATCGTAATTAATTAAATATACATAATTTTCAATAAATTTTGTGACTGCCCGGTAAAACCTGAATGTTTATACTCCACTTCACGCAATCCATCGATCGACACAAACGACCTCATTCCGTTTTACGGTGCAGCTGTAAACCCGCTCACACGATACCACTTACTGCTAAAATCTACTAAAGAGTTGGTCCGTCTGTTAAAATATAGAATAGTGAAGCATTACATGAATTCAAAGAGATTCGTAAAGCTTCGCACGAAGCCACACTCGCGGGCAATGTAGCAGCACGTACGCGAACACCCGGTAAACGGAACGGTCGTCATCGGAATATAAATCACAAGTCACAGAGTTCGTTTAACGAGGCAGCGCGCATGACACGAACACAGTATGCAAGCCAACATTGGATAGCTGTTGAATCCAGGACCCGGATCAACGTGGCTCGCGTCAGCCTGCGGGGAGCGCATGTGAGACATCCGCCATCGGCATACGGCGATAAACGTTGTCATAGAAAAGCGCGCTCGGAGCCGGGGAGCCAGCCAGTCGAGGCGCTCAAATTCTCGACATGATCATGTACCGGCCGTCAGAGAGCAGCTCGCGCGTGTCGGATGGCGAGCCGGGGCTGAGACTGGCCGGCACCGAGGCGCCCGAGTACGTGTCCCGGTTGAACCGGCCCAGACGGCGCTCTGACTCCGATGCCATCGAGGCCAGTGAAGCCTCTTCCTCCACGATCTGCTCGAGCGGAGAATCGCGTAGTGCGTCTCCATTCATCGCCAGCGCATTAACGAACCCGTGGGCGCGCTCGGCCGGCTCCGTGTAGGTTTCGGTGACCGGTTCGGGCAGAACCTCGGTAGCGCGCGCTCGTCTCGCGTTCTTCGTGTGCATTCCGCCCGTCTCGGCGTCGCGCTCGAGTCGGTGGCCGGACCGCGAGCGCGTCAGCTGCCGTTGTACGTAGTCCTCGAGCGCGTCCTCCTCGCTCTTGGTCAGATACTTGTGCAGGATGATCAGAAAGATCCCGATGCCGAGCGCGAACAGGCCCGAGCAGACGAGCTCGTTGAACCAGCTGACGGAGCCGACGCTACTCCAGGAGGTGACGTCGTCGGGCAGCCAGCCGCTGCCGACGAGGAAGAGGCCGAGCACGAGGAACACGACGCCGAGGTGCAGCATGCCCACCGAGGACACGACCTCGTTCTCGGCGGCGCGCGTGTTGCGGTAGCGGCGGCGCTCCAGCGAGCCCGTGGAGCAGTGCGGGGAGGTGACGCCGGACTCGGAGGACTGCAGCGAGTAGCGGCGCTCGCGCGCGCGCTGCTGCTCGGCGCGCCGCTTGCGCTCGCGCCGGATGGCGAGCGCCGAGTGGAGCCCCACCGCGTGCATCCTGCAAGCACGGCCACGGGTGAGGGGTGTGCGCGAGCCGCAGGCGCAGGCACGCCGCGAGCGACCGCCCACCCGTGCCCGTGCCGGCGCCGCGGTGACGCAGCTTCCTCCACACACACTGACGGACACTCCTCTTCATATCATATATCATTATTTTACAATGTTGTCCAAAAGTTAACAACCTAGAAAATCGCATTACATACTCAACATCGAAAGGTCGGCTCGCGAGTGTGTGGAGGAGCTTATATTTTATGTAACGGGAGGAGTAGTATGATTTCATTTAATATGGACATACTATATGAATTACACTCATCTACCTTAGAACAATAATTATATGTGGACTTGGTGCCTACTCCTCAACGCTACATAAATTTAGATCAAACTCGTTAAAATCTAAGTTGCGATGAGCTATGATTGTCTTGTATTGAAAGTTTTACATTACGTAAGTATGACTACGTCAGTCATTACGCCTATGGAAATACACCCTTGTATAGCCACTTGGCTATAAAAGTTTGTATTATTAACAGCTCAGCCTTGACTTTACAGCCACTATAATGGCCGGCTATCGGAATTCCACGAAGAGTCTATTAAAAAGCGGCGCCCGTCAATAATCGAATTCCTGTGGCTTCAGTGTGCATTCATTTTCAATTCCTACCTTCAGTTTAATGATTTCACAATCTTAAAATGTCTAATTCAAATTTGCAGTAATCAACAATGGTTTTTTTTTATTCTCGATAGGCAAGCATTTGACCACTATCTCACCTGATGGAAGTGACGATGAAAGTAGCCAAGATGTTAATTTTTAGTATAAGCTATGCACATGCCAAGTTTTATCCGAGTCCGTTGAGCCGTTACAACGTGAAGATATAACAAACATACCTACTTACACAAGAACACACAATGTTTCTCGTTTAAAATATTAGTATGACAGTTTGATACATATTCTGTGTAGATTTCAGCAATTTTCAGAGGTATAAACCAATGACGCCTTAAGATTTTTGGAGTTTTAATAGAGAGATATATAGGCTAAATAACATTAACACCTGGGTACGAAACCCCAAATATCCTACGTAGGGATGCTCTTGTCTCGATTATAAAATACGATAATTCCAATCCAGAGACAGTCATGATATGAAACGCGTTAAAATTGTTCGACCGCATTATCGCGTCTTCATTACAAGTTTTCTTTGATAAGATTCCGATAAAAAGACTTGACGATGATCGATGTACATTCCAGCATTAAAAAGGCGCTGAACTTCAGCTAGTATTAAGTATTCAGAAGGCTCTTATCTACGTGTTTAATGTTGTAAAAAGGACACTGGCGCGCCGGCTTTTTATGTGTTTATAATGGCATATTGTTCGAGTGCTGGTGGTACTCTGATACATAATACGTGACAAGCCTACATATTATTTGTGTAGATTTCCTTCAATTTGTGTAGTTTGTTTCTGGTAGAGTTCAGCTTTAATTTGGAATCAATCGATGCTTTCAATGATCAATTTAGAGAGGCAATACCGTCATCATGATGGAACAGCTACCCACTGGTAGGGGCTATTAAGTCTGTGACTAACGCACTAATGCGCAAGTAGATAACTTCGAACTTTTGCTGTAAAGATGTATATAGTATTCATTGAAATAAACATATCTAAAATAAATATATAAATAATTTATGATTAAAATAAATCGTACCGGGTCGGCAATGTCCCCAGAACGCTTGCTGCGTTGCCCCGCTGTGTATAGCAATACTTATGCGCTGTGCAAAATACAAATTAGCATCGTGAGTCGACTCTCACAATAGTCCAGTCCAGTTTTAATTTTGTTTTAGAATATATTAGTCATTTCGCGGCTATGCTGAGCGGTGGTTAGTTGAAAACTAGCAATCTTTTGGAAACTCGATATCTGATCTTTGAACTCGATATCTCGAATTAAACAAATCCATGTTTTTTTTTTAGTACTAAACCTTTTGAGTTAGTGTAGAGATGTGACTGTGTACTATATTAACAAAGAACACAAGAACAAAGTGTCTTTCCTTTAATAGAGACAGTAAGAAATGTATTGGACACATTCTTAGTTCACTACTTTACTTTGCAGTTTAGGTAAAAATTAAATTACTTATTAGTTTAAGACTAATAGGGTAGATCGTTATTCCAATGGTATATCGAAAGAAAACGTCAATATTTTTTTTTTAAGTCTACCTTGTTCAATATATAATCATATATTTTATAGGATTAGGAATGATTGTTGTAATATAAATTGATCGAAAAATTTGTTTTTTTAATTCTAGATAAGCAAGATTTGACCATTATCTTACCACCATTCTAGCCTAGAAAAGTAGTATGATATTAACATAGTCAAAAAAAGGTTTTTTTTCTGTGTACACTTATGAGTATATCGGTACAAGTTTGGTGTTAATTATATTTAATATGATAAACATTATCGTAGACTAAAAATAATTCTATATTAGATACTTATATATATCAGTAAACATATAATTAACAAATTCTATGTATACGTACACTCCTACATATATCTCTCATGAGCAAAATATATACGTATGTATAGAGGAAAATTAAATGCTTCTATGACCTTTCACATTATGGAAAGTTCAAGCACTGAAGCACTGCCCCCTTAGCCATAAACCACACGTACAATTCTATTCGAAAATTCGAATCGAGAGATTGCTCTATTCTCTCGGTAGAATAGAGAAAAAAGATCGGTAGCCATAAGCCACATTTACGTTAACGCCTATTCTACTCTCTACGTCGTAAAAAGTAGGAACATTGTCTATGGTAGCGTATGGAAACGTCAAATTCATCAAATGAGTAGGAATGCCTAGGCTAAATAAATATACACTCGATTTGACTCGATTAATTTCATGGCCATGGAAACAGAGCCCTTCTACGAATCATTAACAAATGGAAATAGTGTTGAAAACAAGTCAATGAACAACAGAAAATTCAAATAATCCGACTGCGAAATTTTTTACCTGCTTTTTATGTGTTATGTAGTTTTATGGAATCCCTTTTTAATATCCTTCATTTTGGTATCCAACTTAATTGGTTTGGTTATTTCTTTTATTAAAGTATTACTATTTTGTATCAATAAATAATCCATTTGTGGACACATGGTTTTTAGGACGAATATATATGGGTATTTCTCATGAAATTGGGAAATTTAAGATATCATTGAAATTTCTTTTTTTTTTTATAAACTTAGATATTTTCTCTTCCACATTTTTGTATAGTATCTATAAAAAATAAGGTTGTAAAAAATAAATAAATGGGGGAATGTTTAATAGAGTGAGAGAATGATTTATTATTGTATTATAATAAAGAATATGTATAAATAAAGGAAATTATGTAATTTTAATTGTATTAAACTATGAAATATCATATTCTAAAGAAAAAAAACTCAGCTTTTGCACTTAGTCAATACAAATATATTATATAAACACGAAAAATAAAAATAAACACTATTATAGAGGTAACAAATGCTTCATTTTTTTCTGCATCACTCAAATTCTTTGGTCGTGCCATTTTTCTTCCACATACATGTACCTGTTTTAAATTAAATACCGTGAAATACAAGTTGCAAAAAATCGATAAAAATCTAAAAGAACTGTAGAATACTGTATAAATCATTCTCTCACTCCTAAATGAAGTGAGGGAATGACTGTGAGGGAATGACGAATTTTATCTAAAGCTACATAAACACCGGCACATAATCTCAAATTGCTTGCTACATTTCGAATATGGATTTTACTCCCAAAAACGCATAAAATGAACAAATTATTCTAAAATGCTTAATGCATACATGTTACGTGAGGTAATGATCGCAATAAATGTAACTCCTAAATTTTTTTTATATATTATGTTTTTGCACAAACTCGCCTACGGTTGAGAAGAAATCGCCGTTTTGAATCAGTCGAGAGTTTTGCCGGATACTAAAAATTTAAAGTTGCGTTCCTAAATATCGTTCGATACGTTCAGAAATCAAAAATTCGTAAATGATTTTTTTTTGCGGGACATATTTAAAATCGAGTGTTC
Organism: Lomographa bimaculata; assembly: GCA_948107665.1. Classification (NCBI taxonomy): domain Eukaryota; kingdom Metazoa; phylum Arthropoda; class Insecta; order Lepidoptera; family Geometridae; genus Lomographa; species Lomographa bimaculata. The sequence continues at coordinate 18,728,103 of OX403595.1, forward strand.
GTTTTTATAAATTCGTCGTTGTGAGATAGAAGCTTTTATAGACAATAACAACCATCTTTCTAATATATTAGCATATATTTTTTATTAAGAATATTGATATATTTAAGATGATTTCTAACAATAGTAGTGTAGACAGCGAGCATTGAAATAAAAAAAGACTTATGTAGTTAATGCATATGACTCGGCACTAATGACCCGGAAATCAAATTTCGAAATTTGATGAGAAATACCCACGTATAGTAACGATATCTTAACTGTCGATATCCATCCAGAAGATATGAGGGGTTAAAAAGTTGCTAAAAACGTCACGTAATTTAAAGACGACCCCAAAGCCGTTATTGTTATAGTTAGTCCCCAGAAAAAAAAATTAATATTTTAATTGCCATTTTTGTCGCTCATTTTAGTTGCCTTATTTTAATTGCCATTTTTGGCTTAGGGCAACCGTTTTTCATGTTATTTGAAAATTCAAGTGATTTTAATGGTTTAGAAGCTAAATGCCTTTGACAGACGGATGGACGGATTGATGGGCAATGTACTGAATCACCAAATTAACTTAAGAGACCTCGCTTCGCTCGATCAACAAGTATAAATTGAAGTAATTAGCTTGTTTGGTTTAGATGCTAAATGCCAATGGACAGATGGACAAAACGCTGAGTACCTGAATTAACTTAAACACTTTACTTTCCTACAGTAATGTAATAACATAACATAATGATGAAAAATTGAAAATCTGATATTTTTGTATAATCGATATGACGTATAGTGAAAAATAAAATCGATTGAGAACTCGGTGATTGAAATTGACAATAGAGAAAAAAAAATACGGCGGAATTATTGTACTCTCTGTGGTCTGCGATTGTTTTCAAAATTTCTAATAGGTGATTTGTTTCCTTTATTTATTTCAAGATGTAGGCAAACTTATTAGAATCATCATGAATCATGTTAGACAGAAGACGCAAGCAGGGAACCTGTGATTCCATCCCTAGGGCTGAAAATTCAAGATCTAATCGGAAAACTATCGTCGACTGTGCATGTACAAATCTATGAATTGTCTTCTTCAAGTGAAGGATAAAAAAATATTAGCCCATGCATCGAACAGATGTAACTAATCAAGCGTTCTAAACAAAAATATAAGGAAAGGAATCGCTAAGTCAGAAGTGCTCATTTCTACCAAGAGGATAACACAGGAGTTACCATAATAATATGCCGTTCTGTCAATTAGTGTATGTTTAGTGTAATAATAACTGCGGCTTTGGATCACCTTTCATCAGGAAATGTGCTGTCACAAAATACGCTACAGGAAAACTTATTAGAATCTGGAGTAGTGTTGTGTAGGACATGAAATTAAAATGAGTTTGTAAGAGTTGCCTCTTTTTTGTACTGAGCCAGTACAATGTCTCACTTCAAAAGAGGCGAGGCATAGCGCCTCATAGCGGTGTATTTGAAATAACGAGTTATTGTGTTATTTCGTACTGGAGCGTTTATTATGTACCTTACAAAGTGTAATTGACGTAGTACTTATCACTAACTCCACAACGATATATGAATCGAATTGATAAATGAAAACTGAATATATTATTGTAAAATTTGAACAAAAAGTCTATGTATGTAACAGTGCCTGTTACTATTTTACGAAATACGCAATAAAACAAATTTATTTTAATAAATGTATGATGTAATAAAAAAAAATACATTATTAACATTTAAAAATAATATTTGCGACACTTTTTTTTGCAACTGTGCAACAAACTGTTAACCCACTATATTATTAATTACAAACTAATCATAACAACATGCACTCGTAATTGTTATGGTACGCGCCAAAATCCAAATTATCCAAATGACATCAACATTTGCCGCACTTTGAGACGCGCCACTTGCGATGCCCAACTCCGATTATTTTCTAGCATAAACTGGTCGACGAAAGTGAACTAAAGCGTAATATTGCTGTCTCACTCCGTGACATATAAAGCTGGTGAGAAAGTACACGCATTGTCCTGAAGTATAGCATACATACAGCAACGAGACGAGGTACGTACGGTACGACGCGTTTTCTCTCACTCACTCTATGCTAAAGCTTGAACGACGAGCGTGACATACAATTTGAAGTAGTACATGTAAAAAATTTGAACCGCTCTTACAATAGTACGTCTTGTACGGGACAAATGTCATGCCTCTTGTATGTCCTACTCAACACTAATCTGGAGCATAAATAAATAGCCATATGTATAAGACTGGTGCCACTGATGTCGTGGCTGCCTGTGAGAGAATGAAACTGTGGAAAACGTGATGATACACTGTGAGGCCACTAAAAAATATGAGCCAAAATTGGGATAAGTACTTGAACATTCCAACGCAACAGAGTCGACATCATGCAGACTTACATTACCACTGGAACAATTGTGCCAGCACTCTGATATATAGAGGAGTTGGGGTGACTGGCAGGGGGAAATGCACAATACACCCACCAGCGAGACATCAGTGCAGGCCTTATCACCCCCAGTTAGAATTTGAATTACATGGAAAATCATTGTAATATAACCAATCTTTTGAGTGTTCATTTCAACTGAAAAATTACAACCTGTCAATAATAAGGGCCTACATGTGCTGCAATGGCTTGTCTCTCTTGATGTCTTACTTTAAATGTAATTATATAATCATAAAATTACTTATTATTAGTGTTAAAATTGTATTAAGTAAATGAAATTTAAAAAAGGTTTGATTAAATATAGTGAAACTACAAGAACTTTTAATTGTTTTTATTACCTTATCTTTGGGGCATAAAGCTGTCACAAGTTTGAGTGGTTACACAGTTATGTAAGTATTAATCTCCGGTACCAAAATTCTACTTATAGGAAGCTAAATTATGCATGAGTATTTAGGTTATTTTTATTGAGTACTATATTTAATTGATTCCACAAAATCATTTACACTCAGCCCGACACTAAGTCAAAAGTGAAGTAAAATGTGAAAAAGTTGTTGAATTATTAACAAACATGCGGTAGGTACATTTTAATAAATATAGTAGGTGTTATGTGATCTACTTTTGAGATTCTCTGTGACTAGCAGTAGGTCTGCTAAGGGGTGTGTATAGCTGGATTATAGAGACACTTGCCTGTAACAATTTGGTGTAATTTATAGTATTGAATAAAACCACAAGAATTTTATTTTATTTTTATTAAATTACATACTGGAAAATAATATAAGTAAGTCATAGATTGTAAGGTGAAATTTCAATTCTTTGTATGTAGCGTAGTGCAGAAGACAGGAAATGGATAGACTGTCTCTAGGCCATTTGTGAAACCTGAAACAGAAGACATATTATTGTGGAACATTATAAATGATTGACATGATATTCTATCATTAGGATGGTTTATAGAACACTTAATGGTGTATTATAGGAGGATGTTCTTAATTTTAATTAATAATAACACTTTATTTTTTTGGGTATGTTAACTTCTATATCTGGCGTGTAAACAATTCAAACGGTTGATTTTTCATACCAAATAATAACTCACAGCATCACACTCAGATCAAGGACTTTAAAGTAGGTGCTGAAAACATTCACATGACACCCAGAACACACACACACCCGTCTCTTAGAAAAAGGTAACTCTGAATCTACTGGTCTTGTTGAGATTCGAGCCCTGGGATCCGACTTGCCAAGAGGGTTATCACCATACTTTTTAGAATCATATCTCCACATCATCAAAATTTAAGGTGATCATTCTAGGAGCTAATGGTAAGAAATGATATAGAAATCAACGTATATTTCTCTATCGACACAATTATTATTATCAGTCCAATGATTTAGCATAATAAAGTTAGAAACTAATTATAAGTTCATTTATTACATACATACATACATACATACTACTTGATTTAATTATGAACTAGCTATTTTACAAGCTTTTAGTTTCACCTGTACCCGATGCTTGTCAGCAAATCTTGCAAATTAAATTTGATCTACTTCCCGGTTACCGATTGAGCTGACATTTTGCATACATGTGTAAATCGCGTGACAATGCAATATTATGATGACATGGTGCTGATCTGATGATGGAGCTGAAAGGTGACCAAAGGAACTTCTCAATGAAACGACACAACCTCATCGAGTTTGGGCTTATTAGAATCGTCTGGACGAGTAGTTTGTCTTTCAATGGTAACCAGAGTAGTTCGTCTTTCAATGGTAACAAGTAAACTGTCTTTCAATGGTTACTTTCAATGGTAAAAGCTTGATTATAAAATAGCTTTTTGAAGTATTACTTGTTTTTAATATATTGATAACCCAATGTTTCAATATAGGATACACTAAACTGAAGAAATATGTTTTAAGCAATGTGTGTTTCTTTAATGACATTTAATTGCTTATTATAAATAAAAACTCTTCTATGGATACTCATATTAAAATATTTTAAACATATTAACTTAGTACTCACCTTGTTTTATTTAATGTGTAAATAACTTGGATGATGCCTGGACGAGCATATTACTTCTTGAAATGATAGGCTTCTAGAAATCTTGCACAGCATCTGGGTACAAAGATACAAACATCAATTTATAGGTAAGAAGTATGTTAATTCATTTTCTTACTTGGGTAGGCAATAAGGGTGGGTTACAACTAGCTGAAAGATAATGTAATCAAACCGTTTTAATATAGTGCCCTTGTTGATAAACATTGTTGCTACAGTGAGTGAAAAAAAGAATTTCCAAATTGGGTTAACATCACACAGGCAGGTGGATATATATTCAAACTCTAAACCTTTTAGGTACGACATATTGGTATTTGGTTGGATGACAGATCAATGTATATACCTAGGTTAGATATAAAAATGAACTGATTGGTTTGTTTATATTGGATAGGTTGTGAATGGTAAAGTTTGACAAGGCCATACAACTAGCTGTTCAGAATTGAATGAAATATGGTAGGTAGGAGATAGATTGCATAGGCCTGTACTGTTACTTAATATTATACTAAATGTAAAGAGTTTGTACTCTTACCTTTGACTTTATAAAATCCATTTTTTTGGGTTCTACACTGCGTTTTCACATCATTAAAAACCTTTGAAAGAAAGGTTCATAGCCGTTTACCGTCATTAATATTGCATCTTCGCCTGTGTACACGTTTAATATTGTTATTGTATGACACTTCCCGTACGTTCGAAAACAGCTGACCAAAACAGACGCCATTTTTATTGTCGTCTTTCGTGAACGCCTGTCAAATAGTGGTTTATGGCTACCGTTTTTAGATATTTGTATGGGAATTTTTCGTATTCGTTAAACTTTTACGAAAAGTTTCGTTTTTTCGACACGCTATCTTGGTTTATGGCTAGCACTTAGCTATTCTATCAAACTTTACGCTTGAAATGTCATTTTCATACATTTCTAGCGTTTCTCCGAGCGTTGTCGAAAGTAGAATTGGTTTATGGCTAAGGCCCCTGTACGTTAATGTTTTGGTATTTTGGTCATCAAATATTAATCATTTCAACAGTACTCACATTTGCGTCACTTTGGGTTGGATATATTTAATAAAAGCCTGTTTCAGTGTCAGTAAGATCGGCAGGGGCATTTGTATACTGGTAAAAATGACAAAAGCGGTTTCCGAGAAATTCCGCGCGACTTTGTGTGCTTTTGCGATTTGGTTATGAAGTAAACCAACTCTATTTACTGCAGTTCCCCACCTGTTGTTGTGTGTAGAAACGGCGAATTGCTCATACTAAATCTTCTCTAAAAAACCGCGCGTTTGCTATTCCGCTAAGCGAGCAATCCTAAGCCAATGCAGCTCTAAAATCGTCTTGTTGTGTAGAAATTTGCATGTGCATGTAAAGATTTAATCATTTATCTACGTTTAAACAATATAACCCCTTGGTGATACCACAAAAGAAATCATAATATTAATAACATAATGTGTAATTAAGAACTAAATTACCAGTTGTACCTACTCGTCATCACAATGAATATCAACGTAAACGATAATATATTGATTATTTTGTTAATTGTATATTTAAGTATTTATAATTTGCCTTAAATTTTTATAGGTAGGTGTATATAGTTTAGTTTTAGGAAATAAAGGCAATTAGCACGTCACAGAAAAAATAATAATTGGTAGACATCATTTTATTGTTAATATAGAACAAACAAACAAACAAACGCATTTACACTCACAGCCCCACACTAAGTTCAAAGACTTGTATCGTGGGTGCCGGAAACATTCACATCACACACACATTACACCCAGAACCAGAAGCACAAATATCCCTTGGGAAGGAATTTGTGCTCCTGCCGGGAATCGAACCCAGGACCAAGGGCGCAGAGGGCGGACACCTGTCCACTGCGCCAACTGGGTCGACAAAGTGACGGTAAATGAAACTATTTTTAAAACTATTTTTAAATCGAGCTTTTACCAGTTGTAAATAAAAATGGACCAAAAAGTTATATAACCAGAGAACTTTTCAAGAAGAATCAACCGAGCCCAATTCGGATGGGTATATCTTGTTTAGTTCCTATGGCCATCTTTCGTGTCCATCATCAGACCAGCTCCATGGTACCATAACATTGTACTGTCACCAAAGATATATAAGTAGACCAAATTTGAGTCCATACGGATGTCTAGTCTAGTTTAGTTTGCAAGATTTGATTACAGACCGACTGATAGACAACGGGAAAGGTAAAACTAAATAAAAGCTTGTGAAAAAGTGCGGTTACACTAAAGAAGAGAACACCAAGAATGTCTGTGGGGACTATTTGCAGGGATATACCTAAACATGTTACGAAATAAAGTATATGTAGTAGTATATGAAACCAAAGCTTTCGAGTTGGAACTTTGTTTCCGTAATACAAACAAAGTGAAGAATAACGCACCCGTTATTCTCACGCCACCGTAATAACCTCTTTTATTCAGTTTAATCTTCTTTCTCTGCTAAAGCTACACGTTCCTCCGTGAAAAGGAAAAACAGTGTTTAAACCCGGAAAATATACTTCTATGTAGTAAATGTTTCGTATTTCATTGAAAATACGGGAACATTAAGCTTAAAACGATTTCAATATAGTGTTATGTGACCGATACGGGACAGTGGCTCGTTCGAGTGACTGGAAAGCAAAGCGAAGAAGAGCCGTATTTTACTGTACAATTATCTCTGCCAACAATATATTATTTTGTTGACCGATTCACCTTTTTAAACTGGTTTATTTACACTTATCAGTAAGTCAAAAAACATTTACATCACACATACAATCATACTCGGAATCAGAAGCTCTTTAATGTCCCTTAGGAAGGAAAATTGCGCTGAAATCGAACCCAGGACCCGTGGCGTAGAAAGTCAGTAAGTATTTAGATACTGAGATATATAGTACTGAGATAGATTATTACGAGAATGTTAGCATTCTCGAAATTAATGAACAGCTGTGACCTCTCGTGACATGTTAGGTAAATGATTCCGTAGCACTTAGCACTCGTAGCAGTAATACGCTATTGTTGTAGTCGCTGCCATAGTTTACTTGACAGTTACTACTAAACTATCTGTGCTACAGTTTCTACTTAACTGTCTGCACCACAACTTACTTGCCAGAAAAAAAAGAGTTTTTTTTTTATATTCTGCCCAGTTTTTGCTTCGAAACCACCTCTGCAGGATTTTACATTACTAACCAATGACGGTATATAAAATATACACGTTTCCCGTCCTGTCCAAACTGCTTTCCCACTTGTCCAAGTAGCTGGAAGGCCACGAGAGCGCATGAAGTGGGCACGAGTGTCCGACACTTGACACTCAACGACACTTTGAGTCAAGTGTTTCGGCACTAGATATCGATGACGGTCGACTTATCTACGCAGCGTAGGATTGGTTATTTGTAAACTAGGCTCTTTATTTATTTGTCATTTTTTTATTTCCAAAAAGGTGAATTCATCCCATTCAGCTCAGCTTGTGTAATGTTAGTATATATCAGTGTAATATATAGTGAGAGTGCTGCAAAAGAACGCATGAACAAAGTGTCTTACCCTTACATAGAGACAGTAAGAAAAGTGTTAATGGACACATTCTTAGTTCAGCAATGTAGCAGTTTAAGTTGAAGTTAAATTACCTACTGATTAGCCATAGTTTGGCTAGATTGTAATTATAATAGGGTATTTGTAAGAGGTACTCTAGAAGTAAAATACATAAAAACACTCAGCTCGTTTTACGACATATTGAATAGTTATTGAAATAGATTCGCGTGCAAAATAAGCGGTGAAGTATTTTTTATTTTTTATTTAAGATAGGCAAATGTTTGACCTGATGGTAAGTGACGATGCGGTCGACGATGGAGCACGTTTGCCCAGAAGATGCCTATTCAAAGACTCCCATATTGTATTTATCTGGGAACACAGACTCAGGTAAGGAATTTCATTCCTTTGCAGTTCGCATAATGAATGCCGAGGCAAAACGCTTCGTCCGCATTTGTGGAATACCTACCATATAGCAATGTCGCTTAAGAGTCTGTCTCGATGTCCGATAATAGAATGGGGATGGGGGAATTAGATTGTGTAATTCCGTTGCACACTCTCCGAAATGTATCCGATAAAAAACCGAGTCGGTTTTATAAGGTTTGCTTACGTTTAAATTATTAATCATATTTATTCCAGACATTTCGTACACTTTGCTACGTTAAAATCTGTCAAAAGTTGTTTAATTCAATCAATAACAATCGCGGAATCCTAAGATATCATAAATTCATAACCAATCTAATTGTTTTGTTTCGTAACTTGCATAATAAACGTTCAAACCCAACTCAATGATAAGATATCGACAGTACGACGAAGCCACAAAGCTTTCATAGTCCGTGACAGGTGTCAGTGCGAATGACAAGTGCCAGTGGGAACAGCATTGCCAGGCAACAAGTTATCTGTTGATATTGGCACCCCTCCAGCCTTCCGCCGCATGATTGGCAGTGCCTACATTTTTCAGTGAAACAACTGGAATATCAGAAAAACGGACTTGACTGATAATGGTATGATATTGTAGAGGCAGTCTCGATTATGATACGAGCTAGAGTCGCGGCTTTGGCAGCTGAATCTATCAAACTGCGCAAGTTGACGACCCAGTTGGCGCAGTGGACAGGTGTCCGCCCTCTGCGCCGTGGGGCCTGGGTTCGATTCCCGGCAGGAGCACAAATTCTTTCCCAAGGGATATTTGTGTTACTGGTTCTGGGTGTAATGTATGTGTGATATGCGAATGTTTCCGGCACCCACGATACAAGTCTTTGAACTTAGTGTGGGGCTGTGAGTGTGAATGCGTTTGTTTGTTTTGTTTTGTATTCCAACTCTTGACAAAGGTTTTACATTGGTGCCGTTTGGGGTTGAGTTGTTGGGCCTTTTCAAAGATTTGTCTAAGAGACTGATTGAGTCGACACATGACCAAAATGGGTTTTATTTGGGGCAGAGGATAAGTCTTGTAAGCAGCAAGCATTTTGGACACTTTGCCGAATTTTAAAGATTGTTTTAACCAACTTTAACCTCTTTTTTTCTTCTTCTTTTTATTACTTAGATATTTATGTTGTAAAAGTTCTTTTATTTATATATTTAATGATGATGATATTTTTTATTGATTAATTTTGTTCACATCCCTGTGTTATTAGAGAGCTCGGTAAAATCCAACATGCACCTAGCCACGCAAACCTATTGCATACTTTGATGATCAGAAGGACATCAAAATGTGCATAATTCCCAATGAAGACCTCACAAAAACAGATGCAGTTGTTGAAAGACAAGATTCAAGGCCCGGGAGGATGTTGGCGCGTGGACCTAAGATGTGAGAGAGGCAGGCGAGGGACGGGCGGGACGTTAAGGCAGCTTATAATGTATGATAGTGTATAATAAATAATAAATCAGTCATGTTACAGTACATTAGACCGTGCGCTCATCGCATATCTCACAAAATCAATAAACAAAGCCAGTTGGTAGAGACAGCCGACTAATACAACTTTCTAAAAAAACATTTTTGGTCTGCCTAAGCTCAGCTTGGTACGTTTTGCAGAATAGGTAAAAAAGTGCATCAACTATTGCCCCTAAAATATCTCATTTATATATAACATATTTAAATGTCCAGCCGTTTTTTTCAATCCTATTAACTATACTCTCCCATAACCCGAATAGACAACAATCAAGCACTCGGCAATCAGACCTAGTTTGAGACTGTTTGATTGAGTGAATAGACTACGCATACTCTACGAGTGGTTTGTTTGTCTGTATAAATAAGAATAACTGCAGGTGATCCATTTGTATGTTTAAATCTAGACTATTCTGGCCTAGATCAAACTGAAGACATTCTCAATACAAACGAGTTTACGTTTGAACGTTTGTATTTATTGTCTTTTTAGAAATCTTTGTTTTGATAGATGTTTTGAGTAAGACGCGCGTCGTATATTTGAATACTCGTCATCGTACGTAGAGAGAGAGAGTCAACTCCTTTTAAGTAATAAAATATACAACAAAAAATAGTCGAGATAGACTCGACTATTTTGTTGTGTATAATATTATATTGTGTACTAGCCGTGCCTCGCGGCTTCGGCTATTATCAAGTTTAAAAATAGCCTATGTGTTAATCCTAGGTATTCGCTATGTACATTCCAAATTTCATCCAAATCCGTTCAGCGGTTAAAGAGTGAAGAGGGAACAAACACACTTACACACTTGCACACACACTTACACACAAACTTTCGGATTTATAATATTAGTAGGAAGTAGGATTTCATACACTCCATCAATAATGAGAAGGATTTGATATTTAATTAATTAATCCGTGTGTCTGTCCATTGTTTCAAATGTATGTCAATCTAGGCAAAATATAACGGCCAGAAACATAACAATATATAAGATTTCACACTCACAGCCCCACTCTGATCTATTAATCAAGCCCATGAGCAGCGTCTATAGGCTTGCTGATGTTATACATTATTATCTTATATTCGCAACTTTGTTAATATCAATGTGAATATGCAAAGTTGTATAGGGTGTCGGAACCAAAAGATGAACACCCCAGTAGATGAACAAAATGCACATATTATTTAATTATAAGAATTGAGTGGTATACCCACATTAGTAATTTTTTTTTGAAGAATCATTAGTATACCCTCCATTTAAAACCAAGAAAGCAACATTCAACAGTCAGTTGCGTTCCAAAAAAAAACATTGAAATCACGCGTGCTTGGGATTTTGGATTTTGTATGACGGAGGAGCTAAGGTGACTGAACCAGTTTCTTAAGCTTAAGTGTTAATTGTTGATTAGTTGATATCGTTAGGCTCCAAGTACATGTTGAGTGTTCAATTACTGGTCTAAAAAAGAGGTTTTTCGATATTTCCGTAATTATAGCATATTAAGAATTAATTTTGAGAAAAATAATCTCTCAAGTTGGTGCGTCACAGATCTATCTAATGATACAACCAAAAATATCGAAAATCCATTGCATAGCATTGCAAAAAAATCAAACATGTTATATTTCGCTTAAACGTTATCTATCGGTTCCTTCACCCTGAGCGAGCGTTGCGAATAACAGTATCGGGATCAACCAAGTGGTTTTTAAATACAATTTTAGTGGATAATATTGATAAATATAATATAAAAAAGTTTGCAAATTTATTTATTTACAGAAAGTCAGTGCCAGAAACATTCACATCTCACACAATCACACCCAGAGCCAAAACACAAATGAAAGTGCAGATGCGGCTGAATACGTAACATGTCTGGAAGATAATACTTTACTCAGGTGAGATGGTGGTCAAATGTTTGTCTATCTAACATAAAGTCTATTTAGTCTAGAATTGAAGACACCCAGATTGATGTTTGTTTGTAAAGTATTTCTTTGTATGATAGTCTGTAATGGCAAGACTCGATACGCATTGGATTCGTCGAAATTCTTATTCAATGATTCACCATGTTATTTAAAGTTAAACGTACGTTGTTAAAAAGACTAATAGAGGCGATGTAAGCCCAAAAAATTTGTTTAATTGTCTGTAACTTGTTAATGTAAGTAAAAGTTTATACAGTGTAATTAGTTAATGTATGTGTTTATACTGTTAATAGTTCTGTATGGTTATTCTTCCACTCATAAAAAATATAACGTTCAATAAACCTTTATAGTTAAAATATGTTTCGTTTTATTTCGACTTTCGATAAAAATGCTAGGAATGAGAGATGCATGCAGGGATGAGACGGTACTTAACCCCGGAACAATTGTATCAAGCGCAGGTTCGTTTATGTATGGAATACTGTTCCCATTTTTGGGACGGTTCAGCTAAATACCAGCTTGAGGCTCTCAACACCATTGAGCAAAAATCGAACCAGTTGACTGATGCAAAATTAAAGAGCTTACCGCGATAGTGTCGAGTCTCTCGGCATTTTATCGGATAATTTTCGGAGAGTATTTAACGGAATTAAACAATCTAATTCTAATTCTATCCCCGTTCTAACATCGGCCATCCAGACTGAATGCCAAGTGACACCGCTATATAGTAGAAGTTCTACAAAAGCGGAAACAATCGATTTGCTTCATAACGCGAACCACAAAGGAATGGAGTCTGTATTTTTCGATAAATACAATATAGACTAGGAAATAAGCATTCTCCTAGGCAATCGTCGCTTACCATCTGGTGAGATAGTGGTCTCGTTTGTTTGCATTAAATGAAAAAAAAAAGTACTTGAGGAACTATAACTGAAAATGCCCTATCTACTTGGATTTCATCACGATGCTCAATCCCGCCGTAGGATTCGAAATCATGACCCCCAATTATAAGGAGGGCTATATACGACGGCGCCATTACGGCTCTAAAATATTAAATCTAGTACTACCCTATTTGTTAAATCATAAGTTCGCTGCACCCCTGTTAGAGACGTGCGTGTGACGTGCGTTAAAAAAACGTGTATACTTACCATGACCTTCTGTATTTTTAGCTCATTGTAGACTATGCTTGGTAAATAGAATTCTCTATTTCCTAAAATAGTATACTTTTGCGTGTTTGTGAGCTGGCTACGAATAATTTTGGCTATTTGAGACGGAAAAGAAATTACCGCTATTATGTTGTTAGCACTACGTGGGACTTAAGTGCTTAATCAATGTGTTGTTAGGTTCATTTAGAACGACTCTCATATTAATGATTCACATATCAGTGCGTAGGATTAGAGGTTTACTGGGTTACAGGATACTGAGAAAAGATCGCCATAAATACGAGATAGAGCAAAAAATACATATTTTTTATAATATTATATTACGAGTGAACTACAACAAAGACAGGTACAAAACTAATGAAATCCCCGAAACTTGAAAGAAGGTACATTATAAAAGCAATATAATATTCTTTCAGTTTTCTTTATGTTTATTATGTAACCAAGTTACTCCCGAACAAATTTTCTTTCGTATCATAAATAAAAATCTAATAAAGGTTTTTCCGACCGAACGCGCGCTAAAAGACCAGCTTATCTGGCTTCTCGTATTATGTAAGTACCAGGCGAGCAGACAATGTAAGAGCTGGAACTAAAAGCGAGCTCGCATTTCTGCGATGCGGCTCAATTGGAGCGTGGCAGAGATGCTACGTGCTCTCGTTTACCAGGCGCGCAGAATGTCTGTTTGATTTTAATGGGAACGCGAGGTGTGCCAGAGATTTGCGTATCGGGATTGCAGATGTGGAAGGAGGTGTCTCTTTATATATCAAGTGCACAGAAGTAATCTGCTGAGTTTTGCCGCGGAAGAGAAAAATTGCGTTTTTGATTTTGTATAATTTGCCAGAACCTGTGATTCTTCGAGTGTTAATTTACAATAATGGTGGATTAACCTTTAATACTTAGTAAACGTGCATAAGTGTAGGTAAATCATACAAAGTTGAAAAGCGTGATTTTTGCTCTCACTCCAAAACTCAAATAGAAGTTCTAGTAAAGTTTCTACCACTTTACTAGGGCATGACTTGACTATGACTGGACCTTGACTCTTTTACTTGAATTTGACTAGGACTCTTGATAATATGAAATACACTTGAAATATATTACTACTTGACACTGGCTAAATGCACAAGAATGCGAAGTTAAAAAAAATTATACATAAAAAACTAATCTGCTAATATATAAAAATCTTGTGTGACGGTGCTAGTGGTCGAACTCCTTCGAAAAGGCTCTTCTGATTTTAATAAAGGTTTTTTGTATATTTATTTGGTAACAAAGTATTTTTCACCCTCCTCAAAAGTTAATTACTTAAAGTTGGTATTAAAGTACCAGGCGACCATAAACGTGAAAGAGGTAAAACATTTTATCTAAACGTGGCATTGCAGCCCATGCTGGGTACAGCTACTAAATATATAATACTTACTTCAATGCATGCATGCACAAAGCGCAGGTTTTAATTTCAAGAGGTTTAAGTTCTATGAAACAATGAGGTATTTAAAAACATTTAACTCGTAGGTACGTGTTTTGTTTATCAGTTGACGTCAAAAACCTCATAAAGTATGTTGCACCGTGATATTTATTTATCTTAGGTGCGCTGAACTCGGTTAACCATGATGTTTGAAGAATGTGTTTGTTTATTCGAAATAATTGTTTTGTACGAACAATGAAATTGAAAAATTTAAAAATAATATTTGTGGTTGAAAGAGACTTCATTTATTTTTTAGAATACTATACCGAACATTTTCGAGAACATTTTACTGAAACGTAATAATCTGTTGTGAATTGTATTTTAGAAAACATAAACCTACTACTTTTAGTATCTGATAATTTTGGAAGTTTTGTGATTGACACGAGGTTCCTCTAAAATTGTTGTTATGTAGTTAATTAGAAGAAATTCCTTGACCTGGTCACGGAAGTATGAAACTAAACAAAAATACACACAAAAATGCACCAAAGGTTCGACATTAGACATTAATGCACCTAGTAAACTATTAGTCATCTGTGATAGTTTGCGGCGAGATGCATATACACAAGGACATTTGTTTGCTTCACCCGTGATTGAATGAGTTTACGTCTGTATTTATTTGAATTCCGTGGACCCGATGTAGTGTTTGAACTTGAAGTGTTTGCCTACTGCGGGACGGGATGCTGATTACATCACATTTTTATGCTTTATACCACTATCTCACCTGTTGAAAAGCGATGATACGGCCGAAGATAAAACATGCTTGCCTAGGAGACTTACTTTACACTAAAAGACTTTTCAAATGATTAGTACTAGACGTAGTAGACTGTAATGATTATTTAACTAGGGATATATTGTTATTTATAAGAGCTGCGGATTTGTATAATAATTAAATTTTAGATCACACCGTTTCATGAGCTGCGTCCCTTTCTGCAATGATTTCCTTTCCATCGCTATATGGATAATGAACATAAAAGCGAATCGTTTCAAGCGAGCTGAAGGTCAACTAACTTCTTCTTTAAATGGCGACTATAGGGCTGTCGCACCATAAGGTCGCCAAGAAGGTCGTTTACTCGTCAAGCATTAATGAATGACGCTTGACAGTCCGTTTCGACTGATGGTAAAAAGCACATCGGGGAATTAACTCGTGTAATGCATGCGCACACAACGAATTATAATCAATAGAACTTCGATAGGCTAGCGACCGTACGTTAACAGCGATTTTGCTGCTAAGACTGTACTTAGTACTGCTATTAAGTAACATAAACATTACGTAGTACATTACGTTTAATAATCTGAAATAAATTAATTGAATTGCTGTCAAGAAACATAGGTGCGTAAAAGCACTGACATATTATTGTGCTATAAATTTGATCCACAAAATAATTAACATTCTCAGAAATTTCACATAGAAACGAGCAAGGATGTTCAAGGGCGACTGCCGCCCACCGAGGCGTAGGGCGGGCGGGAGAGTTACTGCGCAGTAAAGTGGGGCTAGATATCTTTATGCCATCCTTGTAAGGATCATGTAGGGCAAGCGGATCCTGTTTCCGTTTACAATTTATGACGCTTGTTCAGTTGATGTATTTTGTTGCAATTTACAATATGAAATGCTGTGTAGGAATTTTATTTTACAGTGAAACCAATGTAAGGGTCGGTCAATTAAACGTTGGCGTTCATTTTAATTGTCTCTCAAATTCCTTTCTCCTTTACAACTACGAGTATATCTATAAAAATACTAATATTTCATATTAATTCTATCTGAATTAGTTAAAAAAACTCTTTTACATTTATAGTTTTTTGTACCTAGCATCTTCTTCACAATTTTTCGTTATGTTCCGATTTACTATGTTTTATTTTACATGCGTATTATTCATTCATTACTACCGTATCACACCTCTAGTCACCATGATAAAGATTCTGTTTACACCAAAATGTAATAGTTTCTTATAAGATATCCATAAGGATTTTTTAGGTTTTTTGCCGCGAAAGTCAAAAATGGTGTTGTTGGTTTTGTATAATTTTCCAAAACCTAGGATTCTTCGAGTTAACTGTGTAATAATGGTGGATTATTAACCATCAATACTTAGTAAACGTGCATAATTGTAGGCAAATCATACAAAGTTGAAAAACGTGACGCCTTCGCTCCAAAACTCCAATAGAAGTTCTAGTAAAGTTTCTACCACTTTCACATGACTTGACTACGACTCTTTTACTTGATTTTGACTGTGAATTGTGATTAGATCTTTTAATATGAAATACACTTGAAATAAATTATTATTTGATACTGCCTTAATGCACAAGATTGCGAAGCCAGTATAAAAAAAAGGATTGCTTAAATAGTCATCCGAGACTTTTGATATAGTAATGGACAACTCTTGTTTAGATATTGATTTAGTAACTAAAAGTAATACCGTCAATAGTATCACAGTATGACAAATGTTGAGGTTAGCTTTGAGTCTCACTCTTAGTTGCCGCAACCTTTTTTTCCAGTTGAGTTCCTAACGATGGACTCATCGTGATGTGACTACCTACGGTGTGACAGTGTGACTACCTACGGTTTCACAGTGTGACTACCTACAGTATCACAGTGTGACACTTATTAAAACCATTTTTTTAATTCGGGATAGGCAAGTATTTGAACCCTTACTAGTGGGATCTAGTCAAGAAAGAACAGGTATATTCTAGGCAAACTGCCTAGAATATACCTGTTCTTTCGTGACTGATTCGTGAGATGACGTGATTGATATAATTTAATCACCAAATTCATATCATTATTATATTATCATATTTATAGTTGCCGCTTGGTGACAGTTAAAATATTGATTAATTACGACTGTAATATTGTTGATGGCCAAAGCACGGACTATTTTCATTTAATTGCTGTCTTACGCACATTGGGAGAATCATTATATTATCTCAGTATTCCATTTTAGTCAAGAAATAGCCTTAAATCAGCCAAGTACCTAGTAGTCCTTGACTTTTAACCTTGTACCCTTGGGCCTCTATGAAAGTTAAATCGACTTGACTATCGACTATCACTTTTTGTTATTATTTTATCGTTTTGTTAAATTTTTCTGTTTTAATGAGTCGACAGCTTATTTCTTTTTATAAAACTTGAGTCTCTTGTTTGCTGAAACCTACGCTCAATTAAATAAATACGAGGGAGGGAAACATTTCGTGATTTTTCACGTTTTATTAATTATTTAGCTCACACACTTGACTGTTCAAATACCACAAGATAATCATATGGCAGGAGTATACGGTACACACGCACTGTACATTCAATAACACTTGAACCCGGTGATTTACTTCCCCGGGTCGGGTCAACAACTGGCCATTCCGGTGTCGTTGGCAGCTATCTATCTGCCTCTTGTAGTGTGGCTGAAAACGAATTATTTGTATTGCTTGAGGCCAAAAGAAAACAACAGGGATTTGTTCCATGGATTACTTCAATGAAATGTTTATTTGAACGATACCTAGTAATAATACACAGTATTTTCTGTCTAGGAATACTATAGTTCGGGCGTAAACAACATAAATAAATAATCATAGTCATTTTGGTGCAAAGGCTGCTTTGGTTATCAATAAAGAAATAAATCCAGGCGTCTCAAGAGCTGTTTTATTTTATGGGTCAGCTAAAGTTACCTTAATTCTTGTTATTTTATTTTTATGCATTGTTTTGTTAATACACTGTATCATATGAAAATACAATAAGACCGTCATAATGTAAAGTAAAGGTCAATTAAAAAAAAAAAATTCAATAAAAATTAGTTTCAGCATAATTAAAAATATCTATAAAAAAGAACTATAATACGTAGTGGTCAGTAGTAACTTCAGACTCTACGACGTAGCACTCCGTAGCAATTCGTAGTAAAGTCAAGGACCAAGGACCGATAAAGCTACGTCTAGACGTTCATAAATATGTCATGTCCAAGCAATAAATATGTTAGCTAAGTTGATGACGTCATAATTTACATACTTTATTGTTTTGTGCTACAATAAGCAAACGTCGTCTGTCTGAATAAAAGGGAAATAAAGCGGTGCAAATTTGTTTAATTATTGTTTACAGTACGGGGTTGAAATAATATGAATTTATATATTCGGAATTAGATTTTTTAAATTAACTTAAATGTTTAATATTATATTGATGAAATACTATAATTCTGTTCCCGCTTTGGCCTCATGCGCGAGCACGGCGAAAGGTCTAATAGAATGACACAAATTTCATGGAAGATGGCCTTAATTTGAGATACTACTTGCATCGATATTTTAGCGGCGTCTCATCTTTCAAAACATCACAGGAGGCAAATGGTGCTTCTTCTACCGCCTAAATCTTAACTACTAAACATTTAACTATTGTTCACCAATCAGGCGTAGGTATTCCCAGTTTGTGACTTGTGTCTCACGGTGTACAAGTGTACAAATACAGAGAAACTTCGAGAGTTAAATAGATGTAGTTCTATTTAACTAAACAAAACACTTTGTGCAACTACTTAAACAGAAACTATGCCGATTCTCTTAAACAATAGAGTCGAGAGTGATCACTCGAGACCGAGTTTGTGCTCGAGACTTATTGTTTCCAACTCGAGATAGGTGTAACTTGATACGAAATGTTAACTAAATAATAGATGACAAAGTAGGTAAGTTGGAGTGTTTTATGTAATTAAGGTGCTTGACGGAGGGAATTTTAAAATTCTGCACCTAAAAAGTGCAAATGGGACTCACAAATAATATATATCCGTCGGTTTACGCCCGAGGAAAGATAGGCTGTCTAGCCTTTACCCCGATACGTAGTGACCTAAACGTGGACTAAGTCTATTGCCACGAATTCCCAGGAGCTTTTATTTCTTATATATATGACCGAGTTTATGATGTTAATGAATTAGGATAAAAACTCATATACATACTTTATATAAACAAAACGACTTGACTCACGATTTAAGGTCGACTCTATATATACTGACTCTTATATCCTTTATATACACACATTTAACACTTATAGAATATTTTATTCAATCGCCAGCAGTATTGTGCAAACGACTTGATCGTGTCGTCTTTCAGTCAAATAAAAAACGTCTTTACAAAAGTTTTATCTATCACTTTGACAAAATTTATAGGAATGAGTCCAGCAATACGGTGTTAAGAAAGCCCATATAATTATCAACGGCATCATACATTTGGTTTTTAGTTTAACACAAATATGTACTAAATATACCTACATAGTTTTTTAAACTAAAATTTTTACTTTGTCTTCCGTCATATTTTTTTTTTTGTTTTTTAATTCAAGATAGGCAAACTTTGACCACTATCTCACCCGATGGTAACTAATTTTGTCCCTCGTAATCAAAGTCACGGGTAAAAGCTAGCTCACTATACATTTTACGAAATATTAAAATGTTTCGAAATGTTTTCATACCCAACAAAAACATGTATATGCTGATGTTACTGTATGAATGAAATAATAATAAAAAATACAGGAAATTATCTACCCTGTAATTTCAGACCACCCACATCCGCGTACGATCAAAGAAATGCAAGTAATCTGAACAAAAACGCTGTTGTAGTAGGATGTAATTAGAATGAAAACGTTTTGTAACATCTTTTTAGGGATCCGTAACTCAAACGGTATCTTATTTATTCTCTAATTAACTACGGGCCAATTGCCTATATTTCCTAAAACTAAACTAAAACTATGTACAGCAAAGAACTAAAGTTACCTACAAGACATCGAGTTTATAGGTAACTCAAGTGCTCAAGCCCACTACCAGTGGGTAGCGTTCCCATCATGCTGGCGGCATTGCCTCTCTGAATTGCAATGCTAATACGTTGAGCCAAATAAGTGCCAGCATTTTGATCACGCGTCGCTTCAACCAGGCGCTCTGATAGAATTGATAACCTTGGTAGTGGTTACATATTTGAGCCGTTTGGTGTTGAGACACTGGGTCCGTGGGGACCGGGAGCTCATTCTTTATTCTCTTCGTTTGTATGTACGGACATACAGACGGTTGTCAAGAGTTTTTTAGTATATTTAATCCTTAAACTTTAAGCAGGATGCAAGAACCGCCACCCCCAAGCTGCGAAAGTCATGCATGTCATTAGGGTAGAATTCCCGTTCTTCAACGAGTCAACAGCTTCTGAAGATACCTTATGTAGAAGCGAAGCACGTGTCGAACAGGGTTCGGCGAGAACGAGGCTTCGGCGGAGTTCCAACGATACTAATACTGTTTTTCGTTCGTCTTTTCAACAGAGGTATCGGGTTTAATTCCCGGCGGGAACAAAAAGTGGCCCCAAGGAAAATTGTGTTTCTGGTTCTGGTTGTGATTGTGTGTGTGATGTAAATGTTACCGGCACTTACAACAGAAGCCATTGAGTTTAGTGTGCGGCTGTGAGTGTGAAATATGATCGAGATCTTTTTACGTTTTCAAGCCCCCCGTATCCTGCCATTTTCAATTTATGTAATTATCGAACCTGCATATAAAATTTCATGAGAATCTGTTGAGAAATACGACTGGTAGAGGAGAACTGCAGGACATCCGCCGGACATCAATTGGACATACGAAAGCACTTTTGCACATGCTGAAACGGAGACTCTTCGTGTCGCTAGGTCAATTAACGTAACGAAAGGTAAAGCTTCATTCAATTAATTTTCCTAATATCAAATATTGCAGTGCCTTGGAGCTTTTTGATAGTTCCAAGGGACTGCTCAAATTAATTCATATCAAGCAAAAAGTCAACGCAATCAAGACACAGGCATTAAGTCACGAGGCATCTATATCTGCTGAATTTAGATATAATACCAATCCTACTATCCTATCCTACTAATATTATAAATCAGAAAGTTTGTGTGTAAGTGTGTAAGTATGTTTGTTCCCTCTTCATGCTTTAACGGGTGAACGGATTTGGATGAAATTTGGAATGTACATAGATTACACCTAGGATTAACACATATGCTACTTTTTAACTTGATAATATCGGGCGAAGCCGCGGGGCACGGCTAGTATTAAATAAATGCTAATGTTTGGATGTTTGTTACTCAATCGTCCCTAACAAAGCTTTTTAGGTTACATTTGCATAAAATGCCGACTAAGTTGTTAAGTTTCATACGTATTTTCCCCGTGGCATTTGCGAAGTTCGTTAAATGTTACCTAACTTGGAACAAACGTACATACGCTTTGAAAGTTATTTTTCGCACAAAGGTTGGAAAATTTACGAAGTTTATCCTTACAGTTTGAACTTTCATCAAAACGTGTTTGGTGTCTGTACGCCTCTTTTGTTTTTAATTTAACATTTTGAATTCTCTGAAGAAGACAAAGATAATTTACTTGCATAAATATTTTTGTACTTACCGTGCATCACGGTTTCGCTCGCTATTATTAAACCTATGTGTTAATCCTAGGTATAATCTGTGTACATTCCAAATTTCATCCAAATCCGTTCAGCCGTTAAAGCGTTAAGAAGGAATAAACTTACTTACACACAAACTTTCGGATTTATAATATTAATAATTAATAACAATAGGATAAACATGTATATACTGAAAATCGTGTTTATGGCAGTTGTCAGAAGGTATATCTTATTTATCTATGATTCCTGCTGTGTTTAGGATCTGATGACTATATCACTTACCTATAAGTGATATACCTAGTATATAAAAGCTAGTTTATATATATCTATTGCAGTTCGTTAGCCTCGTAAAAACTCGAAAATGGCTCGACCGATTTAGCTGATGTTTTTGTTTTGGTCATAATTGTCAGGAAGGTTTACATGTTAATTTTATTTTTGGAAATTCATCGGAACTATAAACCGCGCGAAGCCGGGACGAACATAAAAAATCTGTCTACTTTTTTTATTACAAATAGGCAAACGTTTGACCACTATCCCACCTGATGGTAAGCGACGATGCGGTCGACGATGGAGTAGGACTAGTAATGAGATTTTTCCTTTGCGTCTGCATAATGAAATGGAAGCAAAACGCCTTGTTCCGCGTACTCCACGTTTGGCAAGAATATGCCTTTTCACTCGCGACTTAAAGACTGTGTGTATTGTGTATTTTACCTAGCAATACCTTGTTCTGACGAGAAAGAGAGCTCTTTAATACTTCTGTCCCTTTCAGTACAATATCTGAGTCATATCCACCGAACACTCGGCTACTTCAATTGCCTTTGATTTCCGCAGCACACAGCTAACGCCGGCGTAATAATGGCATGCAATACAGAAATAGCGCGAGTTGCCAGACGTGCATGTTTCTGTATACCTACTGCGCCTGTATACATCGGAAATGATGCTTTCGATAATGAATTTAGGGAATACTTTACTACTCGCCTGAGTCTATCATGATGTCATAATAATAAAGGTCATGGCGTGTTGGCGCAGTAAGTATTTTTGTACACCCTAAGTTGGTGTTTGATTCCTGAAAGGATTCCCGAGGGATATTTGTGCTGTTGCTTGTAGGTGTGTATATGCTTTCATATACAGTTTAACGCTTTCACACTCAGTTCCACACTAAGTTTGATGACTTGTATCGTGGGTGCTGGAACCATTCACATCACTCAAACACAATCACAACCAGAACCAGAAACACAATTTTCCCTTCGGAAGAAAACTTGTGCTTCCAAAGAGAATTGAACCATTGGGTTCAATTTCTTGATGCTTGGAAGAAGATCAAACTAAACCAATAGGTATTTTAACTTCGTTTCAAACAAACACACAAATCCATACACACGCACACTTTCTGATTATTAATGTTCAAAGTAGGGATACACTAATATAATAACTGATGAATAAGATAAGATACTTAAATTATCTTAAGTCGTATTTGGAAGTCTTGACTGTCTTACAAACAATATCATGAAAATCCGTTTAGCCGTTACGGATTTACCTCTACACAGACATATGTAGACGCACAAACTAACTTCCAAATATATTCAATGACTACCTTTCTTGTGGCATCTGTCTCTTTTAACATATTCCAATGCATAAACAAGTCGACCTACATGCCCAATTTCATTAAAATCCGTCAAGCCGTTACAAAGATATGGCTCATTGGCTCACAACGCAAGAGAGAGCTTTTTTGCTTCACATTACATCACACTTGAAATGTACATAGCTTATCTATAGGAATACCACATAGGCTTCTTTTTAACTTAATAAAAGTGGGCGAAGCCGCGAGGCACGGCTAGTAAATGAATGCTTTATTTGCACACCAATAGAGAGCACTTTTAAACAAAACATAAAATCGCAAATAGGGATCTTATCGCTTTTAGGAATTTCTTTCAGATAAAGGCCTCCGAGTTTATCTGTCTGCAAGTCATCCATTACAGAAATCCACATTCGACAGATCAATGTACGTAAAGTGCTACGCAATCTGGACGTAAACAAGGCCTGTGGATCTGATAGCATTCCAGCCATAGTTCTGAGGACATGTGCACTCGAGTTGATTCCAATACTTAAATGCCTCCTCCGCCTCTCTATCGAGTCTGGTCATGTGCCGAAAGCATTCTTTATAAGACAAAGGAACGTGTACTAAACAAAAAAATCCTAGGCTATCTCGAAACAAATGATCTTCTGAGTTTTTTTTATGTTCTAAAGATCACTATCTCACTTGATGCTATATATTGACAGTTTAAAACATCAATATAACAAATAATAAAACTAATTGATGCCTAAAGAGTCACAGCAATCGACACTTAATCTTAATTACTCATACCTATCTCTTTTGCGAACGGATTGTTGCGATGGAAAGTAATCATGCGGCCAAAGATTTAGCTTGCCTAGAAGATACCTATTCACTCTTTACTTGATGACTCCCAGATTATACCGTTTATGGAACAACGTGACGCGGGTAGCGAGTACGACTCCTTCGAAGTACGGATGATAAACGTAGAAGCCAAACGCTTCGAGCGAACTGAAGGTATGACAACCATAAATGGAAGACGTTTGACATATTCGTCTTAATGTTAGATGTTAAAACGGGTATGGGGGAAATAACTTGTGTAATCCAGCGCACACTCTCCGAAATGTATCTAAACGATAAAAAACCAATAGGCTCGCTACGTCGAAGACCGAAATAACCCTTGACGAGTTCTTCAAGATAAATTAACGTTTCACTGCTTAGTTCTCCATTTAAACCTTTATTAAACTGATCACTAAATATTAGTTTCTTTCTGTTGAACGCGGGCGAAGCTGCGGGGCGTAGCTAGTAGCCTATATTGTAAATAGGAGAGGTGCTTAATTGCTCACGCAAACGTAAAATTACAGTTGTTGATTGTTTCAGAGAACAATTCGTGATGTTATTGGTTCCAGGAAATGTTTAGTTTAAATACGAATTAACGATTTTCAGTATTGTTGAAAACTATTTAATTATGCTGTAATTACCAGTAAGGATTACTGTTTGGCTCTTAGATTGGCGCAATTGATTCGTTTTAGTGGTTTATTTTTGTCCGTTCCCCCGTCTGTCCGTCTGTTAGAGGCATCTAGCGTCTAAACCAATTAAGCGAATAATTTCAAATTCTCAGAGAATAAGTAAATCTGTGGATCAAAGCAGCCGAGCTGGAGAGCAACATAAAAATATTATGATTTTTCTCTCTACTTGCGTGTAGGGTGCCTTCTTAATATTTTTTATTTATTTAATTTTAATTACCATTTCTGGCTTTGTGCCACAGCTTTACATATTCTCTTTGAATTTAAAATTATACGCTTGTATGGTTTAGACACTAAATGCCACTGAACGACGGACGGACGGACAGTATTGAATCACCCAAGTCAACAAAGAGATAGTAAATTAATTTTATTTGTGTAATTGTATATGTATAAAGATATACATCTCATGCATATTTCCCACTGGTGATTGTGTAGGCGTGTCACCTTTCCACTTAGTTGTATTAATATTGCCGACATAAAATAACTAGTTTCATATACCTAAGACTATAACCCACTATTACAAATTTATAACTGATGAGTATATATATTTTAGTTCCGTAAGCACCGATCTAAATAAGCTTTTTATGAACGACGTTCTATTACTTTGCGTTATTCCTAACCATCCAAAGGTTGTCTGGAAGAGATCGCTTTCAGCGATAAGACCGCCTATTGTAACACTTTTCTAAAAATATACTGTTAAAATGTAACTATTTGTGTTATTTATTATTTAAGGTGTTCAATAAAGAGTATATCTATCTATCTATCTATTATCCAGTTTACTCACTGGTGTATTGAAAGCTCTGAGCTATACACACACCCGTAAATCTGGGCTACCTTCAGACCAACTTATGGATTGTTTACATTTGTTCTGATGAGTTCTAAAGATAGGTATAATAATTAGAACCGAAATGTTAGAGACATGACAGGTACTTCCCAACGGATCATAGTATCGAATTTTCACATTAACCGATCATAACAGTTGTTCCCATCTGATCATAAGATCAGTTGCAACTAAAATAAATTATATATTGTTCTTCCCAACTGATCTTAAGATCCGTTGGGACTTCAGTAAATTATATATTGTTGTTCTCAACCGATCATAGGATCTGTTGGTACTTAAATAGGCACGTATTTTACATTCTCAATGGATCATAGAAATATTATGGTTTGATTCACCTTGTATTTTGTGAACATTACATTATCTATTTTTAATGTGGATACATATATTTTCGATAGCTTAGGTAGGCTACGATAATTGTGGATTAAACTTTTCCCATTAAACTGCCAAATAATAAATGTAACAAATAAATGCTAGGAACAGTATATTGTTTGAAAAATTACAAACATTAAATATCAAAAAGTTTTACAACGGAAATAATAATAACAGATACAGATTTTCGTAAATATTTTTTACCAGGTTTATAAAAAAATATCTAAAATCAAACCTATGTACTAAAATAACACACAAAATCAACAATAATATTTTTAAACTTACTGGTAAATCACAGAATAATCAGTCTTCAAACTACATACTATTCCACCTACTATGATTTGTAGTTGGTCAAAATATAACCTTAGGGTAAGATCACTTTTTTTTTTAAATATTATGTAGGTAACATTTTTACCAGCCATAGGTAATTTTATGTAATCTGTGAATCAACTTCAAGCAATATAATTAAACGCAAGCAAAGCTTAAAAAAACCAACTTCCCCGCTTTATCTTCGCAACTTTGATCAGACTAGATGTATTAAAAACGCATTATTGAAGATATTTCAAGAACTTCTATTTCAAGATTGATCAGATCTTGATCAAATTTAAATGGAACCAATGGGAAAGCAACATCTTTCAAACAAAAAAAAACATTTCAAAATCGGTTCATGTGGAATAAAGTCATGAGGTAATACATAATAAAAAAAAAACATTCGAACTAAATGAAATCGGAGGAAAATATGTATAGCTTAACATTTTAAAAACAATAAAGAATCGTAGATGCGAAGAATCGCGACAAAATAAGTCAAAAACAAAAACATAATTCTTATGATCCGATGAGAAGCTAGAAAAGATATTTATTTAAGTTCCAACAGATCCTATGATCGGTTGAGAACAACAATATATAATTTACTGGAGTCCCAACGGATCTTATGATCAGTTGGGAAGAATAAAATATAATTTATTTTAGTTGCAACTGATCTTATGATCAGATGGGAACAACTTTTATGATCGGTTAATGTGAAAATCCGATACTATGATCCGTTGGGAAGTACCCGACATGACTCATGTTACCCTTTTGAATTGCCAGCAGGCGTATCTGGGAACACTTTCTAAGCTGCGAGCACCGGGTTTGATTTACGGTAGGAGCACAAACTTCCTTGCCTCCCCGAAACCAGTTGAACAACGCAGTTGGACCACAGGCAACAAACCAGAAAATTTAAGTTAAATCACTGATGGCATTGAAATTGCAATCCAATAATTTAAACACAAGCAAAGCTCAAAAAACCAACTTCACCACTTATATATTGTTTTTTGTTGATTTTCTCAAAAAGAGATAAATAGATAAATTTCGATAAAGTTTATGTGGGACCTATGAAGTATGATCTACCAAACAAAAAAATATCAAAAAATAAATCATTAAATTCGACTCATTATTGGTAGCATGATCGCGTAACATGCATAAAAAAACAGTCGAATTGAGAACCTTCTTATTTTAGAAATCGGTTGAAAAGATAACTACGGGCCAATTCCCTGTTTTCTAAATTTAAACTAATATTACATAAATATACTAGACAAGCGGCAAAATCAAAATTTTGAAAATACCCTCGACGCCCTATCTGGAAAATCTGCACCGAATTTCATCAAGCACAGCTAAGAATACTCTTCAAAGAAAGTAACTTGTATTTTCATC
Source organism: Lomographa bimaculata (assembly GCA_948107665.1). Lineage (NCBI taxonomy): Eukaryota > Metazoa > Arthropoda > Insecta > Lepidoptera > Geometridae > Lomographa > Lomographa bimaculata. The sequence continues at coordinate 18,755,797 of OX403595.1, forward strand.
AAAACAATCAAAACGAGTCTAGCAATTTGGGAGCTACGATGCTACAGATAGACACATAGATACACCAGTTAAACTTATGACACCTCATAATCCTCTTTTTGAGTCGGGGGTTAAAAAGAGACTTGACATCTCACCGCATGTATTATTTCAATCCTACTGATTTGTTAAGCTACGTTCTTCCTAGCATGCCCGCAATGGAGGCAGACTGCACAAGCCCCTTCTTGCTACTACATTATATAGGTTAATATATAAAACTAGGTCAATTTAATTACTGTATTACTAAATAAAGAGAGTTTAAAAAAAAATGCGCCGCTGAGTTGCCAGGTTCTTCTCGGGATGGCTGTACTTTTGCAAATCTGGCAGTTGAGTGCCTCTTTTGGGCCCATGTGAACAAACGATTTTGAATTTTGAGTCATCACATCCTGTATCAATCACAATGTGTATTTAAAATCATCCTGCTCAATGTAAAGTATAAGATCGTCGTCTCCCATCCGTTTCATCGTCACACATAAAAATGAGATGTACAAGCTTTGTTAAAAGCTAAGTAGTACAATCCAGCATCCAGAGACTTAACTCAGTTATTTTTTACTATCGAAAGATATTAAACCCTTGGGAAGCTGTAGCTACTTTCCTGATAGGGCCACCATAAACTCGGGTGAGATAACTGGGAAAAACTACGGGCGCTCCTTGGGGACGGACAAATTTCGGTACCATAGCTACAATGTTCATATCAACGCGATGGGTAGGCCTTTTTGTTATATAAATGTTTACGTTAGGATGTTTGTTTGTCGTATGGACTGTTCTCTCCTGTGTTTACATTGTGATATATTTGTACATACGATGGGTATTTTAATCTTGATTGCTAAAAGCCGCGGGGCGGCATTTGTAAACTGTGGCCTAATTACCTTACCGCCTTACGTATTTAATACGTTGTATAGCTGTTGCACATAGGTTTGTCTCTTGTGAAATTCAGGTGAAAGAGTGTGTGACAAAACAAATGCTCTCATTTATCTCCAAAACGGTTTGATTGATTTTTTTTGTTTATATAGCGTTAGCCATGCTAGGCAGAACTATAGTGATAAATTTAAAAAGGAAAAATTATCGCGTGAGGCGGGGATTGAACCCGCGGCCAAAGGGTGTCATGCCCTATTACTCTAACCGCTGCGCTACTCAAGCCCTTCCTTAAGCGACGAAATCATCCTTTCCTTATTATTAACGTCCTACGGGGACGTATGACGTCATCTACCGATACAGTTTTTTAGAATCTACTACGGCGATTTTTACTTTCTTATTTTTTCTCAAGCGATAATTTTTCCTTTCTAAATTTATCACAATGATTTACATAAGTTTTCATTTATATGAAAGGTTACTTGATAAAGAGAGTTCTAAGCTATGTTTATTAAAATTGGTGAAAGCGTCAGGGATGTTTCCAAAATTTTTGTTTTGCTTGTTTATCACCTAAAAGATGTTTCAAATTTATTTTCAATTAGTTCTAGTACTTTTCTTCCCTGTTTCCATAAAACAGAATACGACGAAAAGAACAAACATAAGAATAAAAGCTGTTCTTTTATCTTTTTGTTAAACAAATGAAATACAAATATTGTATACAAATGATCCTACAGTTCCTTCTATACCTACGACCCCTTATAAATGCTAAGCAGCTTTGTACCTTTGCATAAAGCGGTCGCTGAACCAAACAAGAAAAAACAATTATATCGCTATCGCGCGTGACTTGCGCCGGTTACGGAGTACCCAATTAATTTGGGGGTAGAAACGAAATTTTGGCTGGGAATTGGTTTCTTTAATTGTAGCGGTTGTCGTAAACAAACAATTTTATTAGTAGGCTTGATGTAGTTAAGGTACGTAGCATTCTTTAAAATGATGATGAATGCAGTTTTGTGCTTGTTAGTGGAAATAACATAATTATCAAGAGAACTTTCACGAATATAGCTGTATTAGTACACAGTTATGTGTAACTGTACTGTGACTTACAATATTCATATTCATTTATTGAATAACCGCTTTTGATTTTGATTTTATTATCAAATCAAAATCAAAATCGTTTATTCACATGGGCCCCAAAGAGGCACTCATAAAAGTTAATTACTCTACTACCAGATAATAGTAACACACCGGTGTGTTTTAGGAGTAGGTACAGTTCTTTATAGACACCGCAAAATCTTAGAAGAGGACTGCTAAGTTTTATTTACAAATAAGTAGTTATTAAATAAACAAAGATTAATTACCAGGCAACAATTATGTAACTGTAAGCTATGTTTATTAGTTTTGTTATTATAATAGTGCGCTTGTGAGAAACAATGTTCCTTACGTATGGTATGTATGGTCGAGGGTGGTAAACACGCTAGGTCCGGAATATGACTGGCTCTCGAGAATATCAGCAGGAACACAGTTTAGCAAATAAAATGTCATATTTTATTAGTAGCGTTACTAAGATCCGTTCAAGTTTGTTCAATTTACCCCAGTAACAATGTAGCTACGCTATACGATTTCCACAAATAAAGTCCAGATAATGTAGATATGTTGTAATTAAAACAAATTAATGAAATTCAATTAACACGGATAACACAGTACGTAAGTAAAGTAAACTTTGTAAATAATTAATTCATATTGTCTTATGTTTTATGAAATATACTGAACCCCGCGGTTTTACCCGGGCCTCGGGAACTCCGGGATGAAAAGTCGCCTATGTGGTAATCCAGGGTGTCGGCTACCTCCACACGTAGCGGAAGTAACAAACATACAAACACACTCACAAACTTTCGCCTTTATGATATTTGTGTAAAGTGTAATTGCTTTTTATTTTATATTAACAACCCGCTCCGGAAACAACAAACAAGAATCAGCCAATTACGTCAAACCTTTCTTAAGTGATAATTTTTCATGCTTGCGGCAATCGATTTACATAAACAAACAAGTCAATGTACTGAAAAAAATCAAAAATACCGACTGCGAAAAATATGTACTTACTTTATATGTAATTTTATGTAATACGCTTTTAATTTCTTTTATTTGATACCCTACTCGATAGGTTTGGTTTTTTTTAACGTAACTATTAAGATTGACGCGTCAAAAATCCTCCATTTTGTTTGTTTTCAAACACCTATCTAAGGACACTTGGGTTTCAAATATAAATATAACGTTACCTTCCTTTTTTTTTTATTTTTTTTTTTATTTGTGACAGGCTAGTTTTTGACCACTATCTCACCTGATGGCAAGTGACGATGTGATCGAAGCTGGTAAACACACTGTCAATATCCATCCAGCTGTTTGAAAGATACGAGGTAATAAAGAAGTTTACCAATATGCATACAAGATACGCGCGAAAAACACAACCCCACCTTGGCAGTCAGGTAAAAAGAAACCCTACTTTGTAGACGGTTGACGTAAATGGTTACCATGTGATAACCGATGGATATCCATCGGTTCATATGACCGTCATATGACCGTGACTGTACTGTATGTGGTAAATATAGGCGTGGTGAATAGTGCCATAGCTGTCCAGGCGATCGGCTGTCTAGATAACAACCTTGACTGTCAGTACAAGGGTTGGGTCTCTAGATTGATCGACAGATGTACTAATAGACATGCATCGACATAATAAAACAAAGCATTTTAAAAGGAAAATAATAAGATACCAGTAAATCAGGAAACAAGGTATTACTGCGCTTCCCATGACCACTTAGTTCTACAAGTAGGTCTGTTTAATTGGATTTTTACCCACCATGGAACGTAGAAAGTAATATGCGTTTGGGGAGAGAGATTGTATGCAAAATTAATGTTCCCATTTATCTCCAGTTAGACTGACCTAGTCAATAATTTGAATGAAAAATGTTATTTGATGAAAGTGTTTTCAAGATAGATCGGCGGAGTCATTATCAAAATTTTGTTGTTACAAATATATTATATATATATTATCATCAAAATAAAATTCAACAACATACAATTCCAATTCATATAATTTTCTTCTAAAAATAATACAATTCAAAATTGTTCAACTGGGCCCCATAGAGGCTCATGAAAGCTAATCACTTCAATTGCCAGATTTGCGAATTTACGGCTATTTCGAAAAGAACCTGGCAAGAAACTCGGAAGCACAATTGTTTCCATTCCTTTTTCAAATAAAAACTTACATCATTAATAATAAATTGATTTGACAATAAATTGATATGATTTGATAAGTTATCTATTGGAGTTTTGGCGCGAAAGTAAAAAAATGCCGTTGTTGATTTTGTATAATATTCCAAAACCTGTGATTCTTCGTGTGTTAATACGTAATTATGGTCGATTATTAACCGTTAATACATAGTAAACGTGCATAAGTGTAGGCAAATTATACAAAGTTGAAAAACATGATTTTCGCTTTCACTCCAAAACTCCTATAGAAGTTCTAGTAAAGTTTCTACTACTTTACTAGGGCATGACTTGACTATGACTGGACCATGACTGTTTTACTTGACTTTGACTGTGACTTGTGACTAGGACTTTTAATATGAAATACTCTTGAAATATATCATTACTTGACACTGGCTAATGCACAAGATTGCGAAGCCAATATTAAAAGAAAAAAAAGTTATCTATTGGTTACTCTATATTTGCAGTCGCCAGAAAGCGCTTGTGCAGTTTGCCTCCTTAATAGTGTGAGAAGTGGCTAGTGGGATAAGTGAAAATCACTCTGTTTAAGGCATATTGCCACTCCTTCTCCTCGAGCAGCCTTTGGGCAAACCATACTCGCCGGCTCGTCAGTGATCTACGAGTCCAGTACAACGTCATTTTCAGGGTGCTGCAGGCAGCCGCACCTGCCTCGCTTCTGCAGTGCATCTAAGATGTTCGCTGAGGCCGCACACGGACGGCTTTCATGCGATTATTCGCAAGAAAGTTGCTTCCCTACGATAGCGAGTGCGAGGAAGTCGCAACAGCATCCTGCGGATGATCGATGCCCGACACGATTGTCCTTCTCAAGACAGATGGATGGGTAATCCATTGTAATATCCAGCCATTTTTAATAAAACTACTGATGTACATCTTTATTATTCCGGCAATTATTTTTGATTTATGTATTTGATTTATGACATTTTATATTATTTCATATTAACATTTCAGTATTTATTTATAAACTTATGTAAATTAATGATGTATAAATGTTATTGTTGATTTGTGTTAGTATATATAATGTAATCTATGGATAATGTCTGAAATAAATGGATTAATAATAATAAAATAATAATAGTAAGCGATCCATAGATGATATAATACTACCTAGACCTATCGTTTCGTCAGAGTGGGTAGTGATTGGCATTAATGGACGATAAATAAAACGCACACGGAGGCTACGTTGTTTCAATTGATATGATGAGTGCTTAATTATTGATTGCTGTTCTGATTGTGAAAGTTACGACTTCGAGTGACTATTGAGTCATTAACTTGTATCAGAGCCTCTTTAGTAGTATTGAAGTATTTGGTTACATGTATACCTTCTACACTGTGGGTACCGGGTTCGATTCTTGGTGATATAACAAGATTTATCTTTAAGGAAAATTTGTGAATCTGGTTCAAGCTGTATGTTATTTTTAATGCCGAGCTGTAATTGTGTGCGTGATACATGTGTTACCGGGTAGGTTACCGGCACCACGATGCAAGTCTTTAAACTTAGTGGGTAGCTGTTATTGTTTTTTTTTTAATGTAAACTTTCATATAGAAATGGGGAATCAGAATAATATCATACTGATACTGTTAGAGAATGCGTTGTGATTTGTGCTTATCTCATGTTATTTCTGTGACGACTGAACGGATTTGGATAAAATTTGGTAAATAGATTAAGAACATACACTTTTAACCTGAATAACACAGCTAAAATTGTGCGGGGCACGGATAGTATACAAATAAAGCGATCATCACACGATTTGATAACCTCATCCTTATTCAAGAAGGTTAAGCATGTGTATTGTCTTTACACAGTGAACATAAAAGGTCATAGCATCCATAACTCGGAGAACATTTTGCAGGAACACTTTAACGAGCATCGCATTGCGGTACGGCATGGTAACACGCGGTCCGGTCCGGCAGCCGGACCGGATGTCCGGTCACGGAAGCTGAATAATGCGACCGCCTAACACCTTCCTGAGTACAACGAAAGTTGCGAGTGGGCAATTTTATAATTCTTTATTTGAATTAGTAATTTTTTATGGCTTGTGTTTAAACACCCGCCCAAAAAAGTACCTATTTTACTACTAAAAAAATCTATTATGTTTCCTAAAATATTATGAAATAAATCAATTTTGTCGTATTATAAATATTTTTGTATTAATTACAATAAAAAAATAACCTTAACCTACTGTTATCCAATTCGGTTCTGTCACAGGATATTTTATTTTACGAAACGTAATTTGGTGACCATTTATCCATTTTGGTAACCGTTTAGATTTTTTTAGTAGTAAAATAGGTACTTTTTTGGGCGGTGTTTAAACACAAGCCATAAAAATTTTTGGTGGCCGTCTAAATTATACCCATTTTTTATTTCTACACTTACATTCTTTAAATGAACAAAAAAAAATGTTATGACTAAACTGGGAATATATTTATAATTAATAGCTCCGCGCATCAGTTAATTTCTATGAAATAAACACTTGACAATGCTTTTAACGGATTTAATTGTATATATAGTGTACAATATACGTATATCTTAC